>CM065590.1:459294758-460494758 GCA_033119425.1 Bufotes viridis
CTACCCTTCTTGTAGATAGTTATAAAGTTGGTCATTCTCAAATTTTCAGGTGGTTAAACAAATCAGTAAGAGGAGCAGCCACCACAGACTAGAGTTTTGTTTTGTAAGGATTCTGAAGTGGAAGCTATTTGGACACTTTGCCTTGTTAGACATTAAATCTGTCAATCCACCTATACTATCAGCTTCCATAAACACTGGAGCTGAGCCTTTACAGCTAGCAGCAATGTCATGACTAGAGATGAGAACATTTTTCAAAAATTCGATTCATCGGTTCGCCGAATTTTTCTGGAAAAATTCAGTTCGATCCGAATATACTTGCGGCAAATTACATTAAAAAACAGCTATTTCCTGGCTGCTGAGAACCTTTATAGTGGTGTAAAACACGGTGCCTTGCAGTAACACGCATAGGGAGTCTGCTTTGATAGTAAAATAATACTGTGAGTCCGTATGACATGCAGATGACGGACGTCGTTTTTAGAATTACTGCACACTTCACTTATTTGGGCCGTCACGGGGCCCAAACTGACCTTGATAACTCAAGTATGAACTCAGCCTTACAAGTCAATGGTAGTGTCAAGAAGAAGCGCACTCCTTTTCCACCGTCGTCAGCTGATTCCACATAGGTATAAACAGAACCTGTTACGCTTATAAAAGTAGAGCCCCCCCTGACAGGGTGGAGAGGGTATCAGCAGTAAGTTTGTGTTGACGTCACTAATTATTTTGCCCTTCCTCTTATCCGTCAGAACAATAATCCCCCAAAAAACGGATCCTGTCTATTGAGCATTTGCCTTCACTAGGTCAGCATTTGGTCAGTAATCCATCAGTATTGCAAATGCCCCCCCAAAAAAGGAGTGGATCCTAAACAGAGATGACACGTGAACCGAATATTTTCATGTCTTCTGTGTTTTGTACCCACTCCTGCTTTTGGCTACCAAATCACAAGCCAATTCTGATGGGACCACACAGGCTTTACAGCTGCTACACAGAGAAGATCCGTTATGCGTCTCCTTTTTCCTTCCTTCTGACAGATCAGAAAAAATAGATGATGTCAGCCAAGCCAAAAAGGCAAAATATTGGCCCAGTCATGAAGTGGGGAGGGTGGGAACAGTATGAGAAGTCCACAGAGTGGCCCTATGACATAGCAGTGAGGAGGAAGCAGCATGAGGAGACCACAGAGTGGCCCAAAAACAGAATCTGGAGGTGGCGGCAGCATGAGGTGGCCACAGAGTGGCATGACGATGAGAGATTGCAGAGGTGCAGCAACATGAGGAGGCCACAGAGCGGCACGACGATGAGAGATTGTTGAGGTGGCAGGAGGAGGCCACAGAGTGGCACCACGACGAGAGATTGTGGAGGTGGCAGCAGCATGAGGAGGCCACAGAGTGGTACAATGACTAGAGATTGTGGAGGTGGCAGCAGCATCCTGAGGCCACAGATTGGCACAACGGCGAGAGATTGCAGAGGTGGCAGCAGCATCAGGAGGCCACAGATTGGCACGAAGACGAGAGATTGAGGAGGTGGCAGCAGCATGAGGAGGCCACAGAATGGCCCCTTCGTCTATTCATTTATAGGGAATATGGGACAGAACAAAAGGTTGAAATTTCTCAACTTTATAAAGTGTTGCTTCAAACACGATTTAATAATAGACTTTCTCTGGCACAAAAGGCTTGGCAAATTGATTGTCCGGGAATTTCCCTAGAAGATTTGGATTATATATTGGTGAGTTTAAGTTTACTTTCTTATCATTTCCATGAAGTTTTGGTTCAATTTAATATTTAATAAATTTAATTAAAAAAATTAAGTGTTGCCTAAGATACAAGATAATCGGCCAGTCTTCTGTTTATTCGACTATGTGGTTGCGATGGAGAAAGCATTCCAAAAAACTATTTCTCTTCACCTGGAGACAAATCCTGTCAAGATTGTTGAATATGCGGTATCGGCTGCTCATTGACCCAGATACTTCTGGGGGAACCTGCCTGGCATGAACAGGCCTCTAGTAGCTACAGACAATGAGTAGACAAAGCTTCAAGATTGCTTGGAGCCCGGAAGAGTTGCGAAGTTCATCAAGATTCAAACCATAACTTCCAGCCCCCAGTCTCTATGTCAGAGAAAACATCACAAGTTCCCAGTCATCATGAATGGGAAGGAGGACATCCTGTAGTGCACTGAGATGGAGAGGGTCTTCGGATTCCCCCGCACTATACCGACGTCTCAGAAATGAACCGCTGCTCCCGACAGTAGCTCCTGGGAAGGTAATGGAGCGTCCCGGTCATCCGGCATCTATTCGCCCCGCTGAAGGATTATTTTGAATGTGTGTGGAAGCCACGCTGTATATTTATCATGGAGACAATGGATTTTATAATATTACATTATTATATTAAGAAAAAAAAATTAAGCCCCTTCGTCACCCGGCTTCCAAGTGCGATCAGCTACATCATCATCAAGTACAGTCTGCACTTCACTGATGTCCTCCTCAACCCTCTCTGGGTCAGGAGCCTGACCGCTCGCAACAACAGCTCCCACACCACTTTCCTCATCACTACTTGCCTGCCTAGTGGAGGAAAGGACAGAGGCAGGTTGAGGCAAGGTGAGGGCATAGGGCCTTCTCCCGGGCCATGCCAACTAAGGTTTGTGTCTGACAAACCCACTGACTCTTGGCTGGGGGTGTCTGATGTCACTTGCGACAAAGTCGAAGATCGAGTCATTCAAGAATCACTGGGTTGCTGGTCACGACACGACCACTAGCTGAAACTGGGAGCTCTGGCCTCTCGAAGTGACCTCTGCTGCCACGGACCCTTACTCTGCTGCCACCTCTGCCTGTGCCAGAAACATTTACGCCTCTACCACTCCCCTGTGCAGGGCCTGGCACTTCTCTGTCTGACATACTGGTAGATCAAATAATCAAATGTTAGGTCAAATATTTTTTATTTTGCCACTAATACACGGCAAACTGGGTTTTAGAATATATCACTGCACTGCAGAATGGCAATTAGGCCCTAATTTTTTTCAACTTTTACACAAAAGGCTTTTCAACAAATAAGTGCAATGCTGAATGGAGAATATTTTTTTATTTCACCACTAGTACACGGCAAACAGGGCTTCAGAATATATCACTGCAGCTTAGAACGGCAATTAGGCACAATTTTTTTTCCCACTTTTACACAAAAGGCTTTTCAACAGACAAATGCAACGCTTGATTGGCGAATATATTTTTATTTCACCACTAATACATGGCAAACTAGGCTTCAGAATATATCACTGCACCGCAGAACGGCAATTGGGCCCACATTTTTTTCTACTTTTAAACAACAGGCTTTTCAACAGATATATGCAACGCTGGATGGCAAATATAACTTTATTTCGCCACTAATACACAGCAAACTTGGCTTCACAATATATCACTGCACCCCAAAACGTCATTTAGGCCAAAATTATGTTCTACTTTTACACAACAGGCTTTTCAACAGAGAAGTAAAACACTGGACGGCGAATATATTTATATTTCGCCACTAATACACTGCAAACAGGGCTTCAGAATATATCACTGCACCGCAGAACGGCAATTAGGCCCAATTTTTTTTTACTTTTACACTACGGACTTTTCAACGTTGGATGGTGAACATATTTTTATTTTGCCACTAATACACGGTAAACTGGGCTATAGAACATATCACTGCACCGCTGAGCGGCAAATATTTTTTTAATTTTCCACTAATACACTGAAAAAAGGGCTTTAAAACAGATACTGCACCGCTGAGCAGCAAATATTAATTTTTTCTTTTTCTACTAATACACAGAAAAAAAGTGCTTCAACCGTTTCACCCCCAGAGTTTTTTTTTTTTTTTTTGCGTTTTCGTTTTGCACTCCCTGCCTTCCCAGAGCCATGACTTTTTTATTTGTATGTTCACATAGCCATATGAGGGCTTGTTTTTTGCGGGACAAGTTGTTCTTTCCAACGCCACCATTTGTTATTTACTGTGTTCGATGTGCGATAAAACTGACCAGTTACTTTTATTCTACAGGTCAGTACGAATCCGGCGATACCATATATGTATAGTTTTTATTGCGTTTTGAAAGTGATAAAAAAAATATAAGTGGGAAAAAAATCTGTTTTATTTTTTTGTTGTCATATTTTGACCCCTATAATTTTTTCTTTAATTATATGTACAGAGCTGTATGGGTCTGATTTTTTGCGTGGCGATCTAAACTTTCTATTAATACCATTCTGTGGTGTGTATGACTTTTTGATCACTTATTAAATTTTTTGTAGAACATGAAGCAACCAAAAATGGCGAATCCGCCATTTGGCTTGTTTGCCGTATGGGGAATATGTTTTTATATTTTTATACTATGGGCGTTTTCGCACATCGTGACAACCATGATGTGTATTTTTTTATTTTATTATTTCTTTTATTTTTATTTTGGGGAAAGTGGAGTGATTTGAAATTTAATGTTTTTTTATTTATTTGTTTTTTTAAACATTTTTTTTTTTACTTTTTTATATTCCAATATAATATATTGTTCAGGATTGACTACGGCATCTGAGGGGTTAAATGTCCGCTATCGGCATAATTGCCGGTTGCGGACATGAGCCACAGGTGTCTGCTATAAGAAGCAGATGGCCACCCGCAGCTATGGCACCCACAGCGCTCGGGAGTGGGTGCCATCTTTAAAAGCCCGGCCAGCGGCGTACTATTACAGCGCTGGTCGGGAAGGGGCTAAAGCAGATAACGCACCACTAAGCGGGAAATATATTTTACTTTTGCCACTAATACACTACAAAAAGGGCTGTCATTTTTGCCCTTCACCACACAAGGACTAATAAGCCTTTTTTTCCCCACTAATACAAGGCAAAAAATGCTTTAGAACATATAATTACACCGCACAAGGGCAAAAAAATGTAGAAAAAATTCCTTGTAATAAACTCTGTTAATGCCTGTATCAAACAGCACTTGCACCCCAATAAGACAGGTTTGCTGGAATTACAAAGCTGTATAATGGCAATTTGGATCCCCAGTCAGAACAGCAAGGTGTAATGGGATTGTTCCTATTACCCAGGCTGTCACCTCCCCAACTGAACCCTGTTCAACACAAATGCTGGTGAAATGATTCCTCCCTATCCTTTCTCTACACCTTGAGTAATATTTCCCTGCACTTGTAAATAGTTTTGTTCACCACAATCAAGTCTTTCCTATCGCTGTCCCTGGCGCCTGCAGACACGTCTCTCCCTGCACTAGGCACGCTGGTAAATGGCAGTATCTAAGATGGCCGCCATATTTATAGGGCTGTGACATCACAGGGCTGGCTGCTGATTGGCTGCATGCATGTCAGTATGGGTGATCCCGCCTTCCCAGAGTTCCTTGCCCCATGTCCTCACACATGTAGCAGCCATTTTAGGAAAAAATGTGATTTGTTTCGACGGAGCACGAGGAAATTCGCATTCGGTGGAAAATGAATTTTTACTGAAATTCGGATCAAATTCCACTTCGTCAGCTTCGATTCGCTCATCTCTAGTCATGACTGTACAAGTTGCTATTTTGAAAATTGTCTGAAAATACTGAACAAAAGTAACTGTTCAAATGGTCAGCTGTACTGGTCAGCTTGTCTGCATCAATATAGTGACTTTGCCCCTACATTTTTGTAGAATGACATTTACAGAAGATCTTGAAAAGACTTTTCTTCAGTTTTCTTTGTTTAGTCGGATTACTTTAATCTCTCTGTATTGTTGAAACGGAGATGAAATAACCATTTATTAAAAATGTTACAAAAAACCACATGCTTTCAAAGGGTGTCCTAATTTTTTCACATGACTGTACTATACCAATTCTAATAACAGTCCCCTCTTTAGTTTGCATACAAATCCAAAGAGTTTTTAGCACTTTGTGTGTCTCCTGAATTACTGTTGATTTAAGACTACTGTTGACATATGGATGTAGCACAGTTACCAGCCCCAGTCATGACACATTATCTAGACCTAGACCTAGATATGATAACTATAAATTTACAGTTGTATGTTAAACATTACTGTTATGTCCTGTATTCTTCATAACATCAGCTGCATCTACTGGACAAACAACCACAGTTTAACCACTACCATCACACCTAACTGGCCTGGGACAGAGGTCATCCTCATTGCTTAAACCTCTGAAAAATCCACTGAAACAATTATTCTACCATGATTCTAGCTAAAATTCTGAAATTCTCTTTGTACAGAAAGCAAATCATTATGGGCCAAATCATTGGTGCCAAGTTGCAAGACAAGATCAACTTAATTATCCTTTCTAGCAGCCCTGACTATATTTGCAATATGCCTCTTGTCCTATTGACAGTGGCATCTGGAAGATATGTCACCTTGTAACACAACCCCTATAATAATTAAATCACCATTGGTTTATGCCATTCTTTACCTCTTGCAAGACAAGTTTTCCCTTAGAAGGCACATCATCCTCCACATGGTGAGCCTTGTATGAACCAACACCTTTGTCACCTTCTAAGTCAGAAAGTTCACTATTGGAACTTTATATAATGATTAGAGATGAGCGAATTGAAGTTGACGAAGTGGAATTCGATCCGAATTTCAGAAAAAATTTGATTCGCATTTTTTCCTGGCTGCTGCACATGTGAAGGCGGGATCACCCATAATGCCATGCATGCAGCCAATCAGCAGCCAGCCAGCCCTGTGATGTTACAGCCCTATAAATAGCCTCAGCCATCTTGGATTCTGCCATTTTCCAGTGTACTTAGTGCAGGGAGAGACATCAGCAGGCGCTAACGATCTACAAGTTCAGGGAAAGATTATTTAACACTTGCAATGACTGGGGACCCAAATTGCCATTATACAGCTCTGTAATTCAAGCAAACTGTTCTGGTTATTGGGGTGCAAGAGCTGATACAGCCATTAACAGGGTTTATTACAAGGAAATATTTTTACAGTATGTCTTATTTGCCCTTGTGCGGTGCAGTGATATGTTCTAAAGCATTTTTTGGCTTGTATTAGTGGGGAAAAAAGGCCTTAGTTATTAGCCATTGTGTGGTGAAGTGCGAAAATTACAGCCCTTTTTGGCAAATCCATTTGCCGTTCAGCGGTGCAGATTTATTTTCTTAAGCCCTTTTTGTTGTGTATTAGTGGCAAAAGTAAAATATATTTGTCATTCAGCAGTGCAGTTTTGTATTCTAAAGCCTCTTGTGTCGTGTATAAGTGGAAAAAATTAAAATATATTTGCTGTTCAGTGGTGTAGTTATATGTTCTAAAGCCCTTTTTGGCATGTATTAGTGGTAAAAAAATATATATATATGCTGTTCAGCTGGTATGTTCTAAAGCCCTTTTTGGCATGTATTAGTGGGGAAAAAGAAAAAGCGTTTATTAGCCTTTGTGTGTTGAAGTAAAAAAAAATTACAGACCTTTTTTGTTTGTATTAGTAGCGAAAAAAAATATTTGGTATTCATTGTACTGCAGCTATTTACAGGGTGTATTAATCGGATAGATATTCTATTAGTCGTTCTGCGGTGAATTATGATTGTTAAATAATTTTTTTTGGGGTGTATTATTAGGAAAAAGAATGAGGGAAAATTGATGGGTGCTTGTAGACTTTCTTCTGTATGAAACAAATTACGTCAATTAGCTATTCAGTGGTGAAATTTGTTTGTGATACAGCCATTTTTGGGAAAATTGCTCAGTTGCTTTAACTATGGTCAAGGACAATATATGTCCTTTATGGACCACTAGGCAAATGTGGTTCCTGTGCAGACACACCAGCAACTTGGCCAGATGATGCCTCTTCCGCCTCCAAGTTCTCACGCCGTTGGTCCTGAGAAAATGTCCGCCTCTGCCTCCTCATCCTCCACCGTGTCCTCAGCCTCCACTGCAGAAACAATTCACAGTGCCCCTCCAACATACCACAGGGCACGGCAGTGTCTCGCTGTTCTGCACCTCGTTTGCCTCGGCAGGTCTGAACGGGGGGGGTCTCTGCACTCACGTTCCTCTGCTATGGCTGCTGTGGCAGGGTGGGGGGGTAAGAGAAATTCCAGCTCCATCAGCAGCAACTTGAGTCTAGAGTCGCTGATGAGCAGCTTTCTTCACCCGCCTATTGAAGAAACCACTCACCACCAGCAGCAGCTAGACCTGGAGCAGGACCTGACCAGCAGGTGGTGGCATACTTGGATAGTACCCTGCCACCCCACATTGAAGATCCGCTCCACTACTGGGCAGCCAAACTGGATTTGTGGCTGCAACTAGCAGAGTTTGCCCTGGAAAAGCTGTCCTGCCCGGCCAGTAGTGTGGCATCAGAGCAGGTGTTTAGTGTGGCGGTGGCCATAGTTACTCCAAGAAGAACTTGCCTATCCAAAATGTGGAGAGACTGACCTTTGTCAAGATGAATCAGGCATGGATTAGCCAGGATTTCCACCCACCAATGCCTGATGCATCAGACTAGATCATCAATGGTGCCACACCAACACTTTGACAAAAGAGACCGGTTCTTCTGGTTACCTGCCTACTATTCTGATGCTGCCACCTGCCTGATTCCACACATCTGATGCTAAGTGCTCCTTCTTTCACCCACCATCTTCAGATGATACTCATATTGCCACCCACCTTACCACTTTGTCACTGGGTCACTCTGTGGTCTCCTGATGCTGCTGCCACCTCCTCACTATGTCACCCTGCCACTCTGAGGTCACCTAATGCTGCTGTCACCTCCACACTATAAGGTTTTAGAGAATTATAGACGGCTCTACTGTTTAACAAAAAATGGGCGAGGTGCTGGGTTCCGCTAGAGACTGACTCACCCAGTCAGGTAGAGGGTAGCATGTAGTAAAGAAAGATAGCGGGCACACTCTTATCTGGGAACTAGCTTAAGTTTATTAGTTTGTTTAAAATAAATATAGAAATTCGGACAAGGTGATAATAGTGGGTGTTTGGGGACTTTGGTGTAGTTGGGTGAGTGAGTGTAGGGATGAAGGAGGGATAGTGTCAAAGGGTTAAAATTGTGTAAGACGTTCAGAAAAAACAAAAACATATCATGATGATTGAGAAAAGTCCTCGATGTAGGTAGTCCTTTTGAGGTGATGGATGGGACAGGGAAAAATTGTGGATAGTTTGTGATTGAGGAGGTAAAAGGTATAAAAATGTATATAAAAAGGCATGTCCTTATAGGATAAAGTTCTTTAGAGTTTTTTTTAAAAGAAAAGTTCCTGCTATGTTGGTTGCCTCAAGAGCGCCGCTTACTGATGAAGGGATAATCATCCCGAAACGCATTTAAGCCAGTGGAGGATTGCAACCCTTATTTGATCCATATTGCTGTTTGATCCATATTGCCGTTCAGAATCCAACCTTATATAGGAGCGCTCCATAAGAAAACCAGTCCCTGCTGAACCGGACTGAAAACACTCCGATTACGTGACCTAGTGATGTCTATAACAGAGCGCGGAAACCGCGCGAAATCTCCGCCACGAGGGACGCCATGCTCCTTACACCCGGACCGCAACCCCTGCCGACCAAGAAGCGGACCCACAGAACGTCAGAAGAGAGGGTAAGTGAACTCTAAGCCTGAGACTACACAGGACAAAGAACAGAGCTAATTTTAACTATAGGAAAATAGCTCTTTATTACCAAACTAAACATTGGCAATCACTCTGAGGCAACCAACATATGAGGAACTTTTCTTTTAAAAAACTCTAAAGAACTTTATCCTATAAGGACATACTTTTTAAATACATTTTTATACCTTTTAACCCCCTCGATCACAAACTATCCACAATTTTTCCCTGTCCCATCCATCACCTCAAAAGGACTACCTACATCCAGGACTTTTCTCAATCATCATGATATTTTTTTGTTTTTTCTGAACATCTTACACAATTTTAACCCTTTGACACTATCCCTCCTTCATCCCTACACTCATTCACCCAACTACACCAAAGTCCCCAAACACCCACTATTATCACCTCGTCCGAATTTCTATATTCATTTTAAACAAACTAATAAACTTAAGCTAGTTCCCAGATAAGAGTGTGCCCGCTATCTTTCTTTACTACATGCCACCTCCACACTATGTCACCATTTCCACTCTGTGGTCTCCTCATGCTGCTATCACCTCCACACTATGTCATCTTGCCACTCTGTGGCCTTCTGATGCTCCTGCCATCTCCACACTGTCATTGTGGCACTCTGTGGCCTCCTCCTGATGCTGCCGCCACCTCCAGACTCTGTCATTGGGCCACTCTGTGGTCTCCTCATTCACGTGCCATCTCTGTTTTGAATCCACTCATGTTTTTTGGCATTAGCAATACTGATGGATTACTGACAAAATGCTGACCAGGTGAAGGCGGATGCTCAACAGACAGGATCCATTTTTTGGGGGTTATTGTTCTGACAGAACAGCGGAAGGGCAAAATGATCAGTGACATCAACACAAACTTACTGCTAACACCCTCTCCACTCTGTTGTGGGGATCTACTTGTATAAGCGTTTAATAGAACAGGTTGTGTAAACGGAGTGTTCTTCTTCTTGGCGCTAACATCGACCTGTAAGGCTGAGTTCATACTTGAGTTATTTGGTCAGTTTTGGCCCAGTGACTGCCCAAATAAGTGACGTGTGCTGTGATTTTAAGAGTGACACCTGTCATCTGCATGTCATACTGATTCACAGTATTATTTAATTACCACAGCAGTCTTCCTATGTGTGTTACTGCAAGGCACAGTGTTCTATACTACTATAAAGGCTCTCTGAAGCCAGGAAATAGCTGTTTTTAACGCGATTCGCCACAAATAAATTCAAATCGAACCAAATTTTTAAAAATATTCGGTGAACCAGCCGAATTGAATTTTTTCAAAATTTGCTCATCTCTAATAGTGATAAGCCATAATTAGCATGTTTATGCTCCCCAACTTGCCATCTCCCAGAATCAACAGTTGTCCACTCTGCCCCTTTCCTCTGGGGTCTTTGAAGGGGAGGTGGTTGTTTGTTGGACTGCTTCACAGCATTCACAGGCTCACCATAGTCCACAGACAACAGTATCAGCTATAGTGCCCAAAAAATGATGACAGACGCAATGCCCCTGTAGCAACTGTATGGGAAAAAAATTACAGATTTCTCAGGCTTTTGGAAGAGCTTACATGGATGGCATGTTTTTAAATTATACACACCTCTACTTGTTCCTGCACTTTTCTTCACTCTTGGGTGTCACCCCCACAAACAACATCCTGACATGGGCCCTATCATTGGGTTGTTGTGCTGTTGATGCCCAAAAGTAAACAGCAGCATAGGAGGAATTTTCCGAAAAAGGTAAACCAGGTAGAATGTTAGCTTCAGTAATTGCCAGCCAAAAGACTCAATCCTTAATAAAATCTATTAGGCTTCCCTCTGGTTACTTAAACCATAACTTAACAAACATTAAATTAGCTTTCATAAAACATTTCACTCAGTTGTATCAAACAGATCTTGGTGAGGATAAAGATAAAATAGACTCCTACTTAGATAACATTGAGCTTCCCCAGTTATTTGATCATGACTGTTCTTTGTTAAATACTCCAATAACCCTTGGTGAGTTAGCTGAAACGGTTGATAGTATAAAAGGGAACTCTGCACCAGGCAGAGACGGCTTACCCTTTGAACTCTATAAATATCACGAAAAAATTATTCTACATCTTCTTCTACAAATGTTTAATAAGTCCTGGGAAGGCGGTTCACTCCCTTCCTCCTAAATGGAGGCGTCTACATCCCTAAATTTTGAAAAAGGAGAAAGATAAAATGGAAATTGGCCCAATATCATTACTCAACAATGATTATAGGAAATTAGCGGGGAAAAAACAGCAGCATGGGAATGGCACTGCCTCCAATTCCTACCACAGCTGCCAAAATGCCTGTTACAGTGTACCCTCTGCTGTTCATGCCAGAAAAAATGTCCCTATTCTTATCAGTGATGCCCAAATGCCAGCCAAAATGTTTCCACAAGAGTTTCTCACAACTTAGCCTATGGTCCCCTCCTGTACTCAGGCCTATAGAGAGGTGGTCAGTATTGGTGGGAAGGGTCTGCTCTGTGGTCTGTATACAAGGCAAATCTGTTAAGGGATCTAAATAGAGGTATCTGTATACACGGGGGCTGGTCTAGGGTCTGTATACAGAGGCTTTTTGGTTTGGAGTATGTATGCGGGTTCATACTGGAACTAAAAAGCAGTTATTCCACAAAACCCCCACCAGCCCACATACAAAATCGGAAAACTCAAATCAGAGTAGTTATGATGAATCAATCTATATATCAATCTTTTCATCTTCACCTGCTCTATATCATGCTATCTGCAGATCACACAGCAATTTCACCTTGGCAGGTTCCCTTTAAGATGAGAACTATTGTTTAAAGTCTGGTACTCAGTGCTTGCTTTATTGCTTAGACAAATGGACATTGTCAGAGCAGGGCTGTAGCATTTACCGCTTCTTCAGCATGATTTATTACTGGCCGACCAATGAATCAGAGCAGAGTTTCTGTGCTGCGGTGCACTCTGAAGGCTGTGCTGTTTATTAAAGGGAGTTTGTCATACCAAAATTGTCATCTATGGTAAGTGCCCCAAAACATAATGATACCTGTCTTATGGAAATCTGGTCCTATAAATCTGAGTAATGCTTATTTTTATGCAAATTCGTTTTTCGATGCACGGGTAGCAGGGCCACAATATTTGAAGCACCAATACTCTTATATAATATTGCCATAGTAACCATAGTTCTTTATAGAGAACCTGTCACCATGAAAATGCAGTGCAGTCTGCAGGCAGCATGTTATAGAGCAGAAGGAGCTGAGCTGATTGATATATAGTTTTATGGGAAAAGATTCAGTAAAACATGTATTTTCCTTCCACCCACTAGACTACTAAGCATAGAAAGAGCAGAGATAAAAGTTAATAATCTACTGATTCTTTTCCAATCTGCTCAGCGCCTCCTGCTCTATAACATGATGTCTGCAGATTGCATTGCATTTTGATAGTGATGGGTAAAGAAGTCTAAAAATCATTGTTTTATGCTTTTGAACATAAGGTGTTTACTAGTGTTGATTGAGCATGCTCGGTCGAACACCAGTTCTGCTCGAGCATCTCAATGCTCGGCACTTGGCGGTATTTGGCTGAATACCGCATGTGCTCGAGCGCAATGCTCGAGACTCCTCCTCGCATGATTCTTGGCTGTTACACAGCCAATAAACGTGCAGGTCAGTACTGCCCCCACTAAATTGCCATAGCCATGTTGATTACTGGCATTAAAGTGATTGGCTGGCCGGAACGCGTGCACCCGATGATGGCTGTTCGGCTCAGTCTTAGTCAGGAAGGTTTTTTTCTCCCTGGCCGTGAGCTCTGTACTGCAATTGGACAGCGCTACAGCCAGGGAAAAGAAACACCCAGGTAGAGAAGCTGATGTCTCCTCCCTGTTGCGAAGTTAGTAGCAATTACCATTCAGCACAGGAAAAGGTAACGGTGCCACAGCGGGTGAAAGGAGAGGTGCCCA
The DNA here is from genome assembly GCA_033119425.1 of Bufotes viridis. Classification (NCBI taxonomy): domain Eukaryota; kingdom Metazoa; phylum Chordata; class Amphibia; order Anura; family Bufonidae; genus Bufotes; species Bufotes viridis. The sequence continues at coordinate 459,308,248 of CM065590.1, forward strand.
GGGCTAATAGTAAGTGTAGTGAGATCCCTGGGCGCCTCTATACATGTCCAGATAGTTATCTTACAATGTTTGGACCCATGAAAGGTCCTCTTTCAGGACTATTGTGTGTGGCAGCAGCAATATCTATTTTTAGCGCATACTGCGCGAAATAGCGTGCAATAGTTAGGCCGCTGCAGACAACGACATTAGCGCACAACATCTCCAGCGAAAAATGTGCGCATCCAAAAAATATCTGTGAAATCCAGAGTCCTTTTTTTTATGTAGACGGTGTCTGCTGCGGACAGTGACATTAGCTGCACCACATATTCTGTGCAAAGTGTGTGCATCCAAAAAATATCTGTGACATTCAGTGTACTTTTTCCATAGACGGTGTCCGCTGTGGACAGTGACATTAACTGCACAACATCTCCAGTGTAAAGTGTGCACATCCAAAAAATATCTGTGACATCCAGTGTACTTTTTCCGTAGATGGTGTCTGCTGCGGACAGTGACATTACCAGCGGACAATCTGCAGTGTAACGTGTGTGCTGAAAAAATGTATCTGTGACATACAGTGTACTTTTTCAATAGACGGTGTCCGCTTCTGACAGTGACATTACCAGTGTCACACATCTCCAGTATAAAGAGTGTGCATCCAAAAAATATCTGTGACATCCAATGTACTTTTTCCGTAGACGGTGTCCACTGTGGACAGTGACATTACCAGCGCTACATCTGCAGTGTAATGTGTGCGCTGAAAAGATTTATCTGTGACATACAGTGTACTTTTTACGTAGACGCTGTCGACAGTGACATTACCGAAGGCCCTCCTTTATGTGATATACAGGTTGTATCGGAGTGCCTCTTGCTTGTAATTTTTGTCAGCACTTGCACTTTATATACAAGTAAATATACAGGAAAGAATGTTTCCTAACAATTTTTCCTCTAAAATCGGTTATCCTTGGTTTTGTGCGTATTATTGTCAGTCTGTAAAAGTGGCGTACTATTCGGACAACGTTGTTCCCAGCAGCAACCTGAGAGTCCAAGATGCATTCAGACATCCTCCCCATGCTGGTCCTGAACCATATTGGTCATGTTTCCATCAAATTCTGACCTTTTCCTATAAACCAGGCACCCTCCCCTCTTCAGAGCAGGGGGTGCATGATTTAATGCTCGTGTTCTCCCATTCTCCCATTCTCGGGTTCTCCCTAAGCATCCCGATGTGTTCGGCCTGAGCACCCGAGCACTTTGGTGCTCGATCAACACTAGTGTTTACCAAATTGAAGTGGTGTAATAGATCTATAATCTAGATTTTTATCACGGCCATGGTAATGCAGATGTAAATTCCACCCTATAGGAACAATTTGCTTTGTAATGCAAATGGTTTCAAAGCCAAAGGGTATTTGAGACCATTCCCGTATCTTGTTTTGGGAGATGGTTTGATGAATTCTTTTGCACTTGGAGCACCGCAGGCTTCTGTTAGGCAGGATGAAGCCACAGGGGAGTTTCATTAGTAAAGGATATGTAAAACAAATGTTATAGCCTATTTCACTTTGCTTCTCCTTTGCTCCTCTATCTTGTACTTGTCATGTTCCATCTGTATAACTAGCATGCATATAACCTGGCTAGAGAGATTAGGTTCTGCTGAAATTCCAATTGAAGACAGCAGATGGCATCACAAATCTAAACTGGCAATGTACACAATATAAAGTATGCAAAGCTAGTAGAAATGTTGAGCTGATGTTTCTTTGATCTAGCATCATTATTCACATACTTGTGAGGTAGAATACATGCATAATACAGTACATAGGACAAGGACCAATTTTAGTCATAGTCATTTTTCCAATAAAAGTCTGTAAGATTACAAAAAATGTATCTGATAATTTTCCAAAATCAGTGCCATTTATATTCATAAACTTTGCTTGGCATTGTAGCTTATTAGAACCATTTGCAGATTTTGATTAAATTGCAAAAGGGAAGACTAGCCTTTTACTTCCACACGTACTCCATTCCGACTTTGAGACACTTAAGAACAACACAAACGACAAACAATTTATGAGGAAAGGTAAATGACAAGCATATTAATTTCAGGTTAAAGTTTGCAGGAAAATTCAGATGGTGAGCAGAAAAGTAACCCTTACACGTTTCGAACACGGTCAGCATTCCCACTCAGTGAATTATACAATGCTAAGTACTTTTTTTGTAGTAGAGAGTGGAAAGCAAGTCATAGGAAATAAAGGGTGGGTCTGCCAGTATGACCATATCTATTAACTCTCTGTAGTATACGCCAAGTTAAGATTGATATGTTACATTTTCAACATATCACATAACATATTGTTACAATATATAAACTGTCATGGAAATTTAGATCTCGTAAGCAATGTAGATAAAACTGCAAATCAGTGTATCTTGAAGTTCACCAAAGGGTGTATCTAATATTACAGTATTTGTAGTTATAAGCAGCATACCGGGGTGGGCTCCCCAGGATACAGCGAAGTCAGTAATGTGGAAAGCAACTCCACCAGTTTTAAGTATTTTACTTAAATGTGGTAATGAGCACAACAACAAATGCTTGTAACACACAATTAAATGTACACACACCCAGCCAGAAGGCTGAGACCCTTGTGCTGCACAGTTCGCGCCCTCGGGTGGATGCTGAAGGTAGGAGTGGCAATTTACCTACTGGTGGGCTCAAATAAAACAGCCACACCTTACCTGTTTTTACTAGTGTTGAGCGTGAATATTCGAATTGCGAATTTTAATTGCGAATATCGCAACTTCCAGAATTTGCGAATATTAAGAATATAGTGATATATATTCGAATATTCTACATTTTTTTTCATCAGTAACCTCCCTTTTTGCTTGTGGCCCAATGAGAAGGCTGCAATATATTTGTCTGAGCTTAGCAACATGCCTAGCAACCAAAAGGAAAGTTGCCTCCCCCTTACTATATGACAACCTTCCCACAACCATTTTCTACAGTTTATTACAGTTCTGAGAGAGACAGCAGTGTCATTGCTGTGCTCTCTGCTTTCCTGTGTCACATTACATTAGATAGTTAGTTAGCTTATATATATATATATATATATATATATATATATTACAGATAGTTAGTGGGAGATAGTCAGTGTAGGTTAGATCGTGATATAGTGTAGTTAGGTTCTGCTGTCCATACATACATTCATAGTGCTGTGATGTCACAAGTTCACGACAATACTTAGTGCACCTATCACTAATATGTAGTCAGACCTGCTAAAATGTGAAGTTGCACGTATTGCGCAAATCGATTTTCGCAATCGCATATATATTGGAGCACTCTATTTGCATATAAAGCTATTGTAATGTTCTGCCATGCCAACCATTTTCTCCAGTCTCAGGAAACTTCTAGCAGCTTGAAAAATGTAGCTTTAGTGACCCACGCCTGTATTGCACACGCATTACGTGAATATTACATTGCCGATTTTCACAATCAAGAAAATAACCATGAATACATGAATATATAACAAATATTTTACAAAATATTTGTGAAATATCGCAAATTCGAATATTGACCTTGCCGCTCATCACTAGTTATTACCCTAAAATTAAGAACAACTGTTTGGGTGTGTGGTGAGGAGTAGCCTGTAGTACAGCACAACAGCTTACAATCTTATTATCCTCTATAGTATTCCCACTCCAATAAATAGTCATGTAGCACATGCCTTAGTGTTTCTTCGGAGTAAACGCCAGCCTGGCTTGAGTTTGTGGTGAAGTTTATCAGCTCTCCGGTGTGAACTGTAGCTTTAACTGTGAAGTCCTTGTAATGAACAGTTAACAATCCTTGTGGCCTGACACAACCATAAACCCTAACTACCTGACTACAGGCCTAGTCTCAGTTTCTAGGATTCTAGGTGCGAACACTGTAATGAGGTGCATGCACAATCAGTCTTACCGACCCAGGTCTGCTCTGCATTAGCTGGTGACTGTGAACTGAACAAAGGCTTCTCCAACATCTAACTTCTCCGCAGTGAATGTTGCTTTGCTCCTCAGCTCTCATCAGCGTTCCTAGCAGCAATCCTCCTTCCTCCAGAAAGTATTAGGGTCTTGGACATGATCAGCTTCACTTGGCTTCAGCTCTGGATACTGAAGGATGCTCCCACACCGGTATGTCGATGGATCCTCTCCTCACATAGGTCCTCAGTGTTTCTCTCAGCCTCACTCTAAGGCCTCATGCACACGACCGTTGTTTGATTCCGTGTCCGTTGCTCCGTTTTTCGTGATTTTCTGCGGACCCATTGGTTTTCAATGGGTCCGTGGAAACCTCGGCAAATGCACCGTTTGTCCTCCGCGTCCGTGGTCCGTGATTCCAGTCCGTCAAAAAAATATAACCTGTCCTATTCTTGTCCGTGAAAAACGGTTCACGGACCCATTCAAGTCAATGGGTCCGTGAAAAATGCGGATGGCCATCCGTGTGTCATCCGTGTTCCGTGTCCGTTTTTTTTGCGGATCCCTTGGCAGGCACTTGGGAAACATTGTCAGCCTGTCTTTTGGTAAAATCTTTTGGGTCATGTCCGCTAAAAAAACGGAAGACACACGGAAACACAACGGAAGGCAAAAACGGACACGGATCACTGAACAACGGAACCCCTTTTTGCGGACAGCATAAAAAAACGGTCGTGTGCATGAGGCCTAAGATGGTTGCACGAATAATCACATGAATCCAGGAATACAGTCCTCTTTAGCCATGCTTAGGAAACAGCAGCATCTTGTGGCCAAACAGCAAAATACCAGTCCAAGTCATTTAACTTTATTTAAAAAAATACAATGTGAGTTGTTTTCTCATCTTACATAGGCGTACACACACTGGGACGGAATACTTTGTATACATAGAAATCAGTAATGTTAATCTACTGTATATCCGAATAGTGTTGAGAGAATCGAAGTTAACGAATTTCAGGAAAAATGTAATTAGTCATGAAGCCTAATTTCCTCTTACTTAACAAATCAATTTTTTCACAAATGGTAATAAAAAAACTAAAAAAATACATACTCCGCTCACTAATTTGCTCACTGACAGGCTGTCCTGGCCAATTTGTTTGAAGAAACACACCAAATCTTACGCGCACTGACATTTGACGCCACCACATCATCACACTTTTTTGTGTTGTTTGGCATCAGATGGATGAAAAAGTGATAGCTTTTCGGTCCATTTTTCTCACATTCCCTTCGATTTTAATGGACAAGTCTCGTGCAAAAATACGGACCAGAATAGAGCACGCAGTGAGGCCTATTGCGATGTTATGGCATGACCTCAAGAGTACTGAACTGAAACATAGTTGTTTTACTAACTTTATTAAATCTGATTTTGCCTGCATTTCTACTAGTAGATTTGAATCAGACATAATGCTTTAGAATATCTAATTTTCCAAAGCATTACTGCTTGTCTGCTTTTTCTGCTCCCAGATGTTACAGCAGCAGGAGCCAGCATAGGTCTTTTGCCATTAATTGCACAGGCACAGCTCCTGTTCCCACACAATCATTATGACATAACTGTATATTAGTGTTGATCGCGAGCACCCAAGTGCTCGGGTGCTCGGGCCAAACACGTCGGTATGCTCGGGTGCTCTACACCTTGTGCTCTGGCAGCAGGCACAGTTTCAACGCGCCCAGGGCCAAGGCCTCTGCGTCCTCCATCAGCATCACGGCCACTTCCCCATCCCTTACTGCTCGCCTTCTTCATATTAAATGTTATATATGCTTGAAAGTATGTCACATGTACAGTAGCGTACAGTAGCGTAAGATTTGGAAGTGTATGTGTAAAAAAATTTAAAAAGGTATTTGAGATGTGAAAATGTCACACAGGAGATATCCCGCAGATAATGTCAATGCTGTCACCAGCGGTTTATAAAAAATTACAGGGAATGTCACTGGTATTTGGGATGAGGAAACGTTATACAGGAGAGGTACCACCGGTAATGTTACTGTCCGCAGCGTCTACTGAAAAAGTACACTCTCTGTCACAGTTAACATTTTTATGCGCACGCGTTACACTGGAGATGTTGAACTGGTAATGTCACTATCAGAAGTGGACACCATCTATTGAAAAAGTACACTGTATGTCACAGATAAATTTTTTAAGTGCACACGTTACACTTCAGATATTGCACTGGTAATGTCACTGTCCGCAGCGGATACCGTCTACGGAAAAAGTACATTGGATGTCACAGATATTTTTGGGATGCGCACACATTACACAGGAGATGTGGCGCTGTGGGGCAGATAATTTAACTGTCCGCAGCAGATACCATCTATGGAAAAAGTACACTGGATGCCACAGCTATATTTTGGGATGCCCACACTTTACACAGGAAATGTGGTGCACATAATTTAACTGTCCGCAGCAGCCTATTAGACTCTATTTAGAGCATGATGCACTAAAAAAAAATATTGCTGCTGCCACACACAATAGTTCTTAAAAGGACTTTTGCGTTTGTAAAGTTTTATCAATTTTGCGCAGGTTGCGCTAAAAATATTTCTGCTGCCACACACAATAGTCCTTAAAAGGACTTTTGGATCTGTAAAGTTTTAGCAATTTAGCGCAGGTTGCGCTACAAATATAAATTGCTGCTTAAAAGGACTTTTTGGTCCTGAAAAGTTTTTCTAATAAAAATAATCCAATATCACTACCTACACTGACTGTCCCCTCCTATGCACAGCTCTCCCTGACTAAGAATGAGCCGAACACGCACCATCGAGTGCTATATAGCACCCGATGACGCGTTCAAGCCAGCCAATCACTGTAATGCCAGTAACCAACATGGCTATGGCATGTACCTGCGTAGCAGGCAAGAAACGTGCGGGGAGGTGACTCGAGCATTCAGCTCGAGCACATGCGGTATTTGGCCGAATACCGCCATGTGCTGAGCATAGCGATGCTCGAGTCCAACTGGTCTTTGGCCGAGCATGCTCACTCAACACTACAGTATATCGTTGTGCTTTTATGTATAGCAATCAATGACATGCAGTTGCATCATGGTGCAGTGAAGAGGTAAAATCAGTACAATTAATAGTTGTTTGGTAAAAATGTTGCTGTATCAACAGCTGTTTTGAATTGTTTCCTATTTTTGCTGAGCATAATAACAGCTGTTTTGCTTTATTTCCTATATTTGCTGAGTTTATAGGCCAAAGGCAAACAATTGTAAAGATGTGTATATTTTTACAGCAGAAGTTTCAGGTTGATTAATAGTACTGGTGGGAATTTTGCTCACCCTGTACTGGTGATCATAAAATACATGTTGTGCGTATCAGTGAATACAGCTTGATTAAAAAAGGAGGGTGCAAAAGTAAAGGCCTGTAGTCACATAAAAAAAATTTGTTCTTGAAAAATAAAAGCTATGCTATGATTGGTTTCTATAGGCAGTAAATTCCATCTTTAGACATTTTTCAGAAATGTGCCCCTTTTTGTCCAGGTTAATTTAAAGCTTTACATAGTGGCAAAATTTTACAATCATAACTGTCGAGGAAAGTTTATGTTTAAAGTCTCTTACAGCCATATTTTTCCCTGTTTCAGCTGCACAGCTAGATGTATTTTGCCCAGAAGCAGGAGACATCTCCTTTCTCCCAGTACTGTATGCAGTGACCTCACTTCCCACTATGTTTTCTTCTAGTGAGCTCAGAAAGCTGACAAGGAATGATAAATCAAGGGATAAAGCAGAAGGCTCCTATGATGTTCAGAAGCTGTGTAGAGGCAGTTGTTTTATCAGGCTCAGGAGCTCAGCTAGTTCTGATCCACCTCCACTTCCTCGCAGCCGTCTTCTGACTCTCTGTTACCAGGGACAGATCTTTCCTGACAACAGACAGTGGACTGCTGTTTAGGTGGAAGTGACCACAAGTAGCCATGACTTTACAACCTTTTTTTCAGGTGGAGGCAGGTATATTGTTAAATGACATGATCTAGAAATTTGCTAGTTACAACATTCTCTCTTAAATTAAATCTAATTGTGTGACAGTACAGTGACTCTTTAAGCCATTACACAAAGGGGCAGATTTAGGATGGCGACATTGCAGCAAGAAAAAGCTTTATGTGTGTTGGAATTTACAAGAACGGGTCAATTGTGACAGTACAGCAACATTTTCAGAAGAAATTCAGTAAATATGTTCTGCATCAAAATTACATTTTGCACTGGTTTAAGTAATTCGAACACACTGGCTGTTTATGTCATGGGAAGAAGTTCAGGCTGCCTGAAGACTTCGGAAGAGACAGTGAATAGAATTTCAGCCGTGTACGATAATAGTCCAAGAGTGACCAGGCTGAGCAGTATGGAACTACTAGTGCATCTTTTAAAAACATCTGCGTTTTAAGCCATACAGGTACAAATCGATGCACCGCAACTTTTGCATCAACTTGCAGGGCCAAATGGAAGGGGATAAATTCGCTGACAGGGTAATGTTCAGCGATGAGACTACCTTTAATCTCAGTGCATAAGAGAATTGCCACAGCCTTAGAATCTGTGGCTCAGGAATCCCGTGTGCCCTTAATGAGCACTTGAGGGTCTCTCCCCAAAGTGTTCTGTGCGATTAGCAGACGCAAAGTTTACAGCCCCCATCAGAAAAATATGCTTCCTTCTCCTCTTATCAGACTCCTTTCATATTTCTCTTTGTTTACTAACTCTCAGATGGGCTGTCTACATACTAAAGAATCTGATTACATAGAAGTCTATGGGGAGATGACAGGGCGTTGAGGAGAAGGGAATTGCAGTTGCAGACAGGCTCAGACAAAAAAAAATCTGAAATCTTGAATTTTTCACATTGATTAGTGAGACTGACATTTCCTGTTCTGTAGAGATTACTTCTCAGCAGTCGTAACTCTCATTATTTTCACAGGCTGGATTACAATAACAAATAATATGTATACATAGAAAATATACGATCCACCATTCATAATAGTTGATGGTCGCAGCTTATCTACTCCAGCTACATACAAAATTACCTCTCCAGCTCACAGAACATGTCCACAGCAATCTCCAGTAGAAACCAATTTGTGATCTCCAGACATGTTCCTATGGCCCATGTGGCTATTGTAAAGAATGTCTCTGAATGCTGTTAACAACAGCTGGTGCAAGATGGCTGAACCCATGATCATGTTCAGAAAAGAGAATACAAAAATCTACAATAAATAATAGATACAGATTAGAAAAAAGATGGTTTATCAATATCTACTTTTAATTAGTAATAGTAACCAAATAAAGGTACATTACCTTTAAGACTTTATAGTGAGAATTCAACAAAACTTTCAAAGCTTTCATGCTATGTTATATAAATTATGCTTTATAATGTGAACCTTAGTAACATAATAACATAGCAACCTTGTGTTTACTCATGCAATCCTGGTTTCTAAAGAGCCAAGCCACTGTAATTTCCTACACCAACACAAGCATCTTTTGAGAAAGATCAGAAGATCTGAACCGAGCTGTGTAGCAATTACAAATAATAATCAGATTGTTTTGATAATTGGTTCATCTATTCCTTTTCTTACTCGTTAGAGATACAGTTGAAATGTTCGGTTAATGGTTGTCCAGTAGAAATAATTGTAAGGCCATTCAATTGTGATACACGGTAAAAATACTTTTCTTTAGGACTATGGTGGGAATAAAGTAGCCATATCTGGTGGTACATGAGGAGATATTATGTAGTGCTAAAACAAAGAAGTCCTCAGTATTGTATGCATTTTTGTTAATATGTGTTGCAGTGGTGGCTTTGGGACAATACAGTACTCCAAGTCCTAGGGGTGTGGACCGGCCTCCCACTTTCCATGCCCTTCCGGCAGATCCAACCACTTGGGAAGCTCTGTCCTTCCCATGCAAGCTGCGGCCTGATTGCGAGTTTAGCCTCTCCCAATCTGCCCTTAGGACCCACAGATTTTCTCCATCCATCTCTCAAAGGGCTACTACAGCCAGAAGGCGAACACACAAAAATGAAAAACTAAACAACAACAAAATGTAACATATTATGCTTCTTATGTGTCTTTGTTATTTGCTTTTGTTTCGTTAGATATCACAATTGCAGACAATGAAAAGTACAATAGAAAAGAAGTGCATTGTTCTGTCAGGCTGTAGCCATTAGTGACACGCAGCATAGGCAATATTCGAATTCACGATATTTGCAAATTTTTGACTGAATATTCGCCATAAATTTGCAAATTTGAGATTTCCGGTCATTATTTACTTGATTGTGAAAATCGGCAATGTAATATATTCGGGATAAAAATTTGATTAGATTAGAATATTCACGATCAACACCAAGGTGTAGGCAACTTTCCTATTGGTTTCTAGGGATGTTGCTAAGTGCCGATATTCGTGATAAATTAGAATATTCGCAAATCGCGATCAACACTATTCGCAAATATAAATATATAGCACTATATTTAAAATATTTGCGAATTCTCGAAGTGGCAATATTCGGAATTAAAATTCGCAATTCGAATATTTGCTCTCAACTCTAGTAGCCATGTCATCTCCACTTCCCTCTCCTCCCTCTGATGCTAGTGCACATGAGCCATGATTCTGGAAAAGCTGGATGACAAGACCATAGAGCTGCACTGGTAACAACAGATTATGTTGCACTGTTACTATATGATAGATTCACACAATATATCAGGGTGGCATTGTGTGTATTTTATATAAACAATATGCCCCCACCCCAGAGGTTGTTACCCAGCTTTCACAGACTACAGAATGCCAACGGCAAACTCGAACTTCCGCAAATGTTCATGAACGGGCGAACCGGGCGAACTGCCATAGACTTTAATAGCCAGAATCCTACTCCACACTGATGAGGGGCAACACCCCGAAACAGCTGTCTGTGGATGGATACCTGGCTTAGGTTTTCCCCGTCACATCCTTAAAGCTTGTAAAAAAGCGGGATCTTGACATAGGGGCCACTTAATATGGTGGATTTGGTGATCTCTGTAATGGAGACACCCCTTTGCTTGGTTTTCCTTCCTTTGAGGGATATCTGGCTTTCATTGTGTTGTAGACCCATAACTGGGGCTCCACATTTATTTTGCATAGACTTTAATAGGCAGACGAATTTTAAAACCCACAGGGACTCTTTCTGGCCACAGTAGTGATGGAATAGTTGTTTCAAGGGGACTAACACCTGGACTGTGGCATGCCGGAGGGGGATCCATGGCAAAACTCCTATGGAAAATTACGTAGTGGACGCAGAGTCGGGATTTAATCCATAAAGGGCATAAATCACCTAACATTCCTAAATTGCTTGGAATAACGTGCTTTAAAACATCCAGTGTGTGTATACGATCAGGTATTATGTTGTATCGATCAGGTAGTGTAAGGGTTACGCCCGCTTTACAGTGACAGACTAAACTCTGACAGACCAAACTCCCCGTTTAACGCACCGCAAACAACCGCAAATAGTCCATTTGCACAACCTCAAACTCCCCATTTGCACAAGGTTGGATACCAAGCTAGCCATGTCCCGTTCCTTGTCCTCACTGACGTCATTGAAGGTCTCTTCCTAGTGCAGTAGTGTGTACTGTGCCACCCCATATGAGTAATATGTTCAGTAATCAGTAGTACTATTTTTATCAGTTTAATCCCTGTTACGTCCCCTATCAGGGGACGTGTATCGAATAGATTTTAGGAACTGGGAGATGGAAAAAGAAGCTTGGTTGTTCCTCTTACTTCCAATTTGGGGCACTGCGCGTTCGCCGTGCAATGTACTGTGCAACCCCATATGAGTGGTATGTTAACTAGTACAATTCTTATTAGTTTAATCCCTGTTACGTCCCCTAATCGCAAAGATAATCTAGACTTTTTTGACATAGGCGACTTCTCTTGTCAGTGACAATACCTCCTGCTGCGCTGAAGGTCCTTTCTGACAGGACACTTGAAGCAGGGCAGGCCAGAAGTTCTATCGCAAATTGGAATAGCTCAGGCCACAGGTCAAGCCTGCACACCCAGTAGTCAGGGGTTCATCGCTCCTCAAAGTGTCAATATCTGCAGTTAAGACGAGGTAGTCTGCTACCTGTGGGTCGAGTCGTTCTCTGAGGGTGGACCCTGAAGGGCTGTGGCAATGCGTAGGACTTAAAAAGCTCCGCATGTCCTCCATCAACAACACTTCTGTAAAGCGTCCTGTCCTTGCCGGCGTGGTCGTGTTAGGAGGAGGATTACTTTCACCTCTTCCCCTGTTAGATTCCCGTCGTGCTCTGACATCACCCTTATACGCTGTGTAAAGCATACTTTTTAACTTGTTTTGGAACTGCTGCATCCTTTCCAACTTCCAGTAATTCGGTAACATTTTAGCCACTTTCTGCCTAAACCGGGGATCTAGTAGCGTGGCCACCCAGTAAAGGTCGTTCTCCTTCAGCCTTTTTATACGAGGGTCCCTCAACAGGCATGACACCATGAAAGACCCCATTTGCACAAGGTTGGATGCCGAACTACTCATCTCCCGTTCCTCGTCCTCACTGATGTCATTGAAGGGCTGTTCTTCCCCCCAGCCACGTACAACACCACGGTTACCAGATAGGTGACAACAACGAGCATCCTGGGATGCCTGCTGTGGTTGGTCTTCCTCTTCCTCAAAGCCACATTCCTCCTCTGACTTCTCAGACTCCTCTTCCAGCGTTGCCGCAGGTCCAGCAAGCAATGATGATAAGGCTGTTTCTGGTGGTGATGGTGACCACAACTCTTCCTCTTCCTCTTCACGCTCATCTATGGCCTGATCCAGCACTCTTTGCAGGGCACGCTCCAGGAAGAAAACAAATTGGATGAGGTCGCTGATGGTGCTTTCTGTGCGACTGACTAGGTTTGTCACCTCCTCCAAAGGACGCATGAGCCTACAGTCATTGCGCATGAGCGTCCAGTAACGTAGCAAAAAAATACCCAGCTCCGCAGAGGCTGTCCTAGCACCCCGGTCATACAAATACTCATTGATGGCTTTTTCTTGTTGGAGCAGGCGGTCGAACATTAGGAGTGTTGAATTCCAATGTGTCACGCTGTCCCAAATCAAGCGCCTCACTGGCATATTGTTTCGCCGCCGAATTTCGGAAAAGTGCACCATGGCCGTGTAGGAACGCCTGAAATGGCCACACACCTTCCTGGCCTGCTTGAGGACGTCCTGTAAGCCTGGGTACTTACACACAAAGCATTGCACAATCAGATTCAACACATGTGCCATGCACGGCACATTTGTCAACTTGCCCAAATTCAATGCCGCCAACAAATTGCTTCCGTTGTCACACACCACTTTGCTGATCTCCAGTTGGTGCGGGGTCAGCCACTGATCTACCTGTGCGTTCAGGGTGGACAGGAGTGCTGGTCCGGTGTGACTCTCTGCTTTCAGGCAAGTCAACCCCAAGACTGCGTGACACTGTCGTATCCGGGATGTGGAATAGCCCCTGGGGAGCTGGGGGGTGCTCCAGAAGAGTACTCAGCCGAAGAGGTTAGCGAAGAGGATGGAGTAGGAGGAGTAGAGTAGGTGGCAGCAGGCCTGCCTGCAAGTCGAGGCGGTGTCACCAACTCCGCTGCAGAGCTACGCATTCCATGCTTGGCAGCCGTCAGTAGGTTTCTCTAATGCGCAGTGTACGTGTTATACCTGCCCTGACCGTGTTTTGCAGACCAGGTATCAGTGGTCAGATGGACTCTTGCCCCAACACTGTATGCCAGACATGCCATGACTTCCTTTTCCACAATAGAGTACAGGTTGGAGATTGCCTTTTGTGAAAAAAAATGTCGGCCGGGTACCTTCCACTGCGGTGTCCCAATAGCTACAAATTTTTTGAAGGTCTCAGACTACACCAGCTTGTATGGTAAAAGCTGGCGGGCTAAGAGTTCCGACAAGCCAGCTGTCAGACAACGGGCAAGGGGGTGACTCTGTGACATTGGCTTCCTATGCTCAAACATTTACTTGACAGACACCTGACTGTGGGTAGATGAGCAGGAACTGCTAAAGGTGAGAGGCGGAGTGGTGGGTGGTTGAGAGGTGGCAGGGAGGACATCAGTGGTTGACGAAGCTGAAAATGCTGGACCAGGAGGAGCATGGTGGCTTTGAGTTTGTGTGCTGCTTGTACTCATGTGTTGATCCCATAGGCGTTTGTGATGTGAGATCATGTTCCTTCTCAAAGCAGTTGTACCTAGGTGGGTGTTGGACTTCCAACGACTCAGTTTCTTTTGACACCGGTTGCAAATGGCATCGCTGTTATCATAGGCAGACACACACAAAAAAAATGCCACACTGCTGAGCTTTGCAATGATGGCATTCTGGTGGTGGCAACAGCATGCGTTGATTGGCGTGCTGCCTGGCTGACCCCGGGTGCTGATACATGCTGTCTGACTGTGCCACTAGCTCCTTGCGACAACCTCCCCCTGCTTCCAACTCGTCTCCTCCTCCTCTTTGTCTCCCCATCTGAACTTTCCCCCTGTTCTTCTTCTCTTCGAGCGGGCAACCATGTGACATCGACGGACATATCGTCATCATCAACCGCTTCACTTGTATCTGACAACTCAGCAAAGGAAGCAGCAGCGGGTACAACATCATCATCATCATACCGTACGTCCATGTGTGTAATGCTGCCTGACTGAGACATAACCCTGTTATCTACATCCTTTGGCAATAATGGTTGCGCATCACTCATTTCTTCCAACTGATGTGTAAATAAATCCTCTGACAGATCAAATGAAGCGGCTGTGGTGCTAGTGTTGGTGGTGGCGGCGGGCGGGCGAGTGGTAGCTTGAGAGGTGCCCGAAGCTGAGCTTGAGGAGGATGGTGTGTCAAGGTTCCGAGCGGAAGCTGTAGAAGATTGGGTGTCCTGTGTAAGCCAGGCAACTATGTCCTCAGAATTTTTCGAGTTCAGGGTATGTGGCCTCTGAACACTGGGCATTATTCTAGGGCCAAAGGAAATCACAGCACCACGACGGCCCCTGCGGGGTGGCCTGCCTCTGCCTGTCATTTTTTTTTGATTACTGGTACTATGTGTGCAAGGTACTATGCCACCCGGTATGAGTGGTGGGCACTGGCAGTGGGCACACTACAGTCAGTGGAAGTGGGCCTGACACACACTGGCAGGCTACTAACCTTAGCTTAAAGGGTAAAAATCAAATGCCTTATTCATCGGCAAGCTACTGTGCCACCCGGTATGAGTGGTGGGCACTGGCAGTGGGCACACTACAGTCAGTGGAAGTGGGCCTGACACACACTGGCAGGCAACTAACCTTAGATTAAAGGGTAAAAATTAAATGCCTTATTTATCGGCAAGCTACTGTGCCACCCAGTATGAGTGGTGGGCACTGGCAGTGGGCACCCTACAGTCAGTGGAAGTGGGCCTGACACACTGGCAGGCTACTAACATTAGCTTAAAGGGTAAAAATCAAATGCCTTATTCATCGGCAAGCTACTGTGCCACCCGGTATGAGTGGTGGGCACTGCCAGTGCTCACACTACAGTCAGTGGAAGTGGGCCTGACATACACTGGCAGCAGGCAGGCAACTGAAATTAGTTTAAAGTATAAAATTAAATGCCTTTTTTTATGCAAAGTCCTGTGCCACCCTTTATGAGTGGTGGGCACTGGCAGTGCGCACACTACAGTCAGTGGGCCTGCAGCCTCTCACACACGGGCAGGCCAGGCAACTGCAATATATATATATGGAGAAAAATAAATAAAAGCAGACTAATGTAGCAGCCCTAAAAAGGGCTTTTTGGGGTGCTGTGACGTAGTCCTTACTGCAGATGAGTCTGTGGACACAGAACACTGGCCAAGCTAATGCTTTCCCTATGAATTCAGAATCATCAGCACAGCAGCAGCTGCAGTCTCCATGCTCTCACTAACATGCAGCTTCAGAATGAATCTAAGATGGATGCTGTCCTTGCTTTTTGATAGGAGGTGGGAAGGTCTGGGAGGGTGCTGATTGGCGTGAATGTGTCTGCTGACTGTGAACTACAGGGTTTAAAGTTTGCTCAATGATGATGTATAGGGGGCGGACCGAACATCGCATATGTTCACCCGCCGCAGCGAACGCGAACAAGCGATGTTCGCTGGGAACTGTTCGCCTGCGAATAGTTCGGGACATCACTATTTATGAATTGTTAAATACCCCATATTGTAGAATACCTAGCTAATTTTGCTAGCCAAGGGCCAAGGGCCTGGAAAAGCAGAGTAAGAGTCCTACAAATCCTGAAATTTTTCTCTAAATTTATTGTTTTACATTTCTTTGATTAAAAAAATGCAATAAGTGTATATTTATTGGTTTGGGTAAAAGTTATAGCATTTACAAACTATGGTGCAAGAAAGTGAATTTCCGCATTTTGAAGCAGCTCTGACTTTCTGAGCTCCTGTCATGTTTCTTCAGGTGCTAGAATGCCAGGATAGTATACATACCCCCCAAATAACACAATTTTAGAAAGAAGACACCCCAAAGTATTTGCGGAGGGGCATGGTGAGTTTATGTATGATTTCATTTTTTTTCATAGGTTAGCGGAAAATAACACTTTCTGAAGAAAAAAAAATAATTGTGGTCGCGGCTACGGCTACAGGTGACTGAGGTCCTACAGACGGGACACCAAGACTGGCCCGGCTGGCCCTGTCCTGGCGGACCTGAAGATGGCTGAATTGTGCCCTTTGCCATTGCCGAGGGTAGGCCTGAAAGTGGGCCAAAGGAGCCAAGTAGGGAGGAAGTGATGGCTCCCCCTGGTGGTTTGGCTTGCGATGACAAGGACCTGGGTAACGCAGCTAAGTGGATTTAACGTCATGATGGACCTAACGAGGTTGAAAAACCCCTGGCCACCCAGCATGGCCGGCAAGTGACAGGTTGTAAAAGGGGCCAAAGAACGCCAACTAGGTGGGAGGAATGACCAGAAATAGTTTGACTGAACAAGCCCCTGGGAGATCTAGGGATGCAGATACCGAGGCTGGGCGATCCAGGGATGCGGAGCCAGAACGAGCCTGGGCGATCCAGGGATGCGGAGACAGACCGAGCCTGGGCGATCCAGGGATGCGGAGACAGACCGAGCCTGGGCGATCCAGGGATGCGGAGACAGACCGAGCCTGGGCGATCCAGGGATACGGAGACAGACCGAGCCTGGGCGATCCAGGGATGCGGAGACCGACCGAGCCTGGGCGGTCCAGGGATGCGGAGACCGACCGAGCCTGGGCGATCCAGGGGTGTGCCGGGAAGTGGAAGGAAAGGTGAATAAACTCGTGCCGATACCCGCAAGCCGGGAAATAGTGAAGACATGATGAAGCTTGAGCAGATCAGGTGGACAGAGGGAAGCAGCCGACGTGCCAGGAAGAAAGAGGGACCGAATCTTGCGGTAGACAAGTTGCCGGGGACGTGCCTGCTTAATGAGAGCGTGGAGAAAACCAGCAGAACCCAGGTGAAGCAAAATGAGACTGAGTGATACGGGAGAGGACCAACCGAAAGCAGGTGCCTGATTGACACCAGGACAAAGCAGGACCAACGGGAAGGAGACCTGATTCTGGAGGAAGTGCAAGATTGACACGTGACCGGAGCGATTCGGGGTGTCCCGTACATGGATGAAGGAAACCTGAGTGATTCAGACTAACATGCATGACAAAAGGAGACCGGTCCAGCGGGATACTGGCATGACCGTACATGCGCGGAAGGGATTTCGGGCAAGAGTGCAGAAAAGAGAGACAACCTGAGCGACTCGGGCCATTACACAAACAGGAACATCAACAGATTGAATCGGGCAAGTATACGTGAAGATACGTGAACCTGAGCGATTCAGCTAGCTATACATTGAAAATACACGGACCTGAGCGATTCAGGCAGTTATACCTGAGCGATTCAGGTAGTTATACATGAATAATCCATGAACCTGAGCAATTCAGGCAGTTATACATGAATAATCCATGAACCTGAGCAATTCAGGCAGTTATACATGAATAGGCGGTTAAGCATGGATAATACATGAACCTGAGCGATTCAGGCAACTAAACATGAAAGATAGGTGAACCTGAGCGATTCAGGCAGTTATGCGTGAATTATACATGAACCTGAGCGATTCAGGCAAGTGCGCATGAACCTGAGCGATTCAGGCAGTTATACATGAATAGTACATGAACCTGAGCGATTCAGGCAGTTATACGGGAATGATACATGAACCTGAGGGATTCAGGCAGTTACCCATAAACGCTACATGAACCTGAGCGATTCAGGCAGCCATACGAGAATGAAACATGAACCTGAGCGATTCAGGCAAACCACCCGCCGCTGCATAGACCTGAGCGTTTCGGGCGACAACATTCCGGGACATAAAACTGAGCGATTCAGGCAGCAACATACCTGTCATGTGAACCTGAACTATTCAGGTGAACAACATATCGCTGCATGGATCTGAGCGTTTCAGGTAACAACGTACCGTCATAGTACCCTGAGCAATTCAGGCAAGACGGCATGTCGTTACATGGACCTGAGTGATTCAGGTAAATACCATACTGCTAAAGGTACTTAAGCAAACCCGGCAACACTAGGCTGTTACACTGCCCTGGGAGATGCTGGACCTAACCTCGATCTACGGAATATGAACTGGTAAAGGCACTGTTGCATGAACAACACACTGTAACTGACCCCATGCACACAATAAACCGGGGAACGTACGCAAGCAACAACCGGGGAACTGCGCCGAGTGGGGGATGCACCAGTACATTGAGGAAAATCACAAAAAAACGTTACCCGGTAGTCGCTCAGTGAGCGCTTGGAAAAACTAGAATGCGCCCAGTGCATTGAGTAAAAACTTTGAGTACCCAGCAGAGTGGGTGCAGGAGGATGCCCTATATATGAGGGCTAAAGGTGGAACGCGCCGGGGGAGGATGGGAGACACCATGCTCCTTGCAGCTAACTGAGGGGCCGCGGAAATACTGCGGTCTGCGCAGTCCCTCTGGACGTGGCCGCAACGAAACGTGGGGCCCGGGGGGGGCGGGTTGTCCGCAGTATGCAGCCGGTGTCAATAGGATCTGAAAGTAATGACAAGGCAGGCTCCCTGCCTCCCCCCTCCGGTACACCGGATAAGGAGCTGGTGCTCGTCCCTGCTGCCTAGGCAACAGGGACGCTCCCAGCGAGATGGAAGAGCAAGCATAAGCAGAGTGCGTGAAGGTGGATCCGCCTCCCGCGCTGGCCGTGCGGGGGGGAACAGGAGAGTGCCCTGCCGGGAAGGTGACTACTGCCCGGGAAGCAAAGAAGACTCCCTAGGCCTACCCGGGGGAGATGACATGCGGCTGGTACGGGCTCAGACAGCAGCCCGGCATTCCGATTGCGAGGTGCACTGCGCAGGAGCGAGGGACGAACGCCCGCCGCCCCCCGATCCTCGGGCTCTGCTGGGGGAGGCTGACAGCGCGAAGCGCCCCAGTTGCCAAGCAACCTGTACGCTCCCAGAGGGCCGGGGAGTAGGGAGACGGGTGGGCGAAGCGGCATCGCCGCGGACGAGAGCCGGGAAGGGGGGAGAGGAGGAACAGCTACAGTGGGTGCCGGGCGCGCGGCTAACCACCCGCAGCGTGGCCTAACAAACAGGGCGCCGGAACGGCGTCCAATGGCCGGCTTAGAACTCACCTTCCCGCCGCACGGACCCCACAGGAACCGGAAGTGACGAGGTAGGGAAGACAGACGGGAGCGCGGGGTAAGACGCCAGCAGGAGCGGAGGCACCGGAAGCGACAGAGAGCGCGCGCCAGGGAGAGGGGCTTGTGCTGAGGCTTATGAAGGCCTCCGCCCCTCCCACAAATACAGGCTAACAAATCAGCCTTAATACTAATAATAATAAAGTTTCCATTTCTGCTAACTTCTGGCAAAAAAAAATGAAATTTCCCACGGACTCACTATGCCCCTCAGTGAATACCTTGGGGTGTCTACTTTCCAAAATAGGGTGATTTGTGGGGTGTGTTTACTGTTCTGGCATTTTGGGCGGGGCTAAATTGTGAGCAATCCTGTAAAGCCTAAAGCTACTCGTTGGACTTTACGCCGCTTTACGCACCTAGGCTGCAAAAAAGTGGCACACATGTGGTATTGCCGTACTCAGAAGAAGTAGGGCAATGTGTTTTGGGGTGTATTTTTACATATACCCATGCTGGGTGAGAGAAATATCTCTGTAAATTGACAACTTTGTATAAACAAATTTAAAAAGTTGCCATTTATGGATATTTCTCACACCCAGCATGGGGATATGTAAAAATACACCCCAAAACACATTGCCCTACTTCTCCTGAGTACAGCGATACCACATGAGTGACACTTTTTTGCAGCCAAGATGCGCAAAGGGGCCCAAATTCCAATGAGTACCTTTAGGATTTCACAGGGCATTTTTGGATTCCAAACTACTTCTCACGCATTAGGGGCCCCTAAAATTCCAGGGCAGTATAAATACCCCACAAGTGACCCCATTTTAGAAAGAAGACACCCCAAGTTATTCCATGAGGGGTATGGTGAGTTCATGTAAAATTTTATTTTTTGTCACATGTTAGTGGAATATAAGACTTTGTATGAAAAAAAAAAAAAGTCAATTTCCGCTAACTTGTGCCAAAAAAAAAATCTTCTATAAACTTGCCATGCCCCTCATGGAATACCTTGGGGTGTCTTCTTTCCAAAATGGGGTCACTTGTGGGGTATTTATACTGCCCCCGCATTTTAGAGGCCCTAAAGCGTGAGAAGAAGTCTGGCATCAAAATGTGTAAAAATTCCCTCCTAAAAGGTACTCATTGGAATTTGGGCCCCTTTGCGCATCTTGGCTGCAAAAAAGTGTCACACATGAGGTATCGCCGTACTCAGAAGAAGTAGGGCAATGTGTTTTGGGGTGTATTTTTATATATACCCATACTTTGTGTGAGAAATATCGCTGTAAATGACAACTTTTTTAAAAATTTTATACAAAGTTGTCAATTTACAGAAATATTTCTCTCACCCAACATTGGTATATGTAAAAATACACCCCAAAACACATTGCCCTACTTCTTCTTAGTACAGCGATACGACATGTGTGACACTTTTTTGCAGCCTAGGTGCGCAAAGGGGCGTAAAGTCCAATGAGTAGCTTTAGGTTTTACAGGGTTGCTTCCAATTTAGCCCCGTCCAAAATGCCAGAACAGTACAAACACCCCACAAATGACCCCATTTTGGAAAGAAGACACCCCAAGGTATTCGCTGAGGGGCATAGTGAGTCCATGAAAACTTGAACTTTTTATCACAAGTTAGCGGAAAGGGAGACTTTGTGAGAAAATACAATAAAAAATCAATTTCCGCTAACTTGTGCCAAAAAAAAAATCTTCTATCAACTCGCCATGCCCCTCATGGAATACCTTGGGGTGTCTTCTTCCAAATGGGGTCACATGTGGGTATTTATACTGCCTGCATTTTAGAGGCCCTAAAGCGTGAGAAGAAAATGCGTAAAATGCTGTGAAACTCCTAAAGCTACTCATTGATTTGAGCCCTTGCATCAGGCTGCAAAAGTGTCACCATGAGTATCGCCGTACTCAATATGCTTCAAAAGGGATACAAAGTCAATGAGTGGCCAGGTTTTACAGGGTTACTTCCAATTTGGCCCCGTCAAAATGCCAGAACAGTACAAACACCTAAATGACCCCATTTTGGAGAAGACACCCCAAGGTATTCGCTGAGGGGCATAGTGAGTCCATGAAAACTTGAACTTTTTATCACAAGTTAGCGGAAAGGGAGACTTTGTGAGAAAATACAATAAAAAATCAATTTCCGCTAACTTGTGCCAAAAAAAAAATCTTCTATCAACTCGCCATGCCCCTCACGGAATACCTTGGGGTGTCTTCTTTCCAAAATGGGGTCACATGTGGGGTATTTATACTGGCCTGGCATTTTAGGGGCCCTAAAGCGTGAGAAGAAAAAATGCGTAAAAATGCCCTGTGAAATCCTAAAGCTACCAATTGAAATTTGGGCCCCTTTGCGCACCCAGGCTGCAAAAAAGTGTCACACATGTGGTATCGCCGTACTCAGGAGAAGTAGGGAAATGTGTTTTGCGGTGTATTTTTACATATACTCATGCTGGGTGTGAGAAATATCTCTGTAAATGACAACTTTTTAAATTTTTTTATACAAAGTTGTCAGTTTACAGAGATATTTCTCTCACCCAACATGGGTATATGTAAAAATACACCCCAAAACACATTGCCCTACTTCTCCTGAGTACGGCGATACCACATGAGTGATACTTTTTTGCAGCCTGGGTGCGCAAAGGGGCCCATTTTTAAAAAAAAATTTACAACAGAAAGTGAAAAATGTCATTTTTTTGCAAAAATGTCGTTACATTTTTATTAATAGCAAAACAAGTAAAAATGTCAGCAACAATGAAGTAACACCAAATGAAAGCTCTGTTAGTGAGAAGAAAAGGAGTTAAAATTAATTTGGGTGGTAAGTTGCATGACGGAGCAATAAACGGTGAAAGTAGTGTAGTGCAGAATTGTAAAAAGTGGCCTGGTCATTAAGGGTGTTTAAGCTAGGGGGGCTGAGGTGGTTAACAGTGACTTTCATCGTGGCTGTCTCTTTAACAGTGACTTTCACAGTGGCCGCCCTTTTAACGGTGACTGCCCCTTTAACAGTGACTTTCAGAATGGCTGCCCCTTTAAGGCCTCATGCACATGACCGTTGTTGTGGTCCGCGTCCGAGCCGCATATTTTGCGGCTCGGGTGCGGACCCATTCACTTCAATGGGGCCGCAAAAGATTCGGACAGCACTTGCTCCGTTCCGTGCCTCTGCAAAAAAAATAGAGCATGTTCTATTCTTGTCCGTTTTGCGGACAATAATAGGCATTTCTACAATGGGCCGTGGTCCGTTCCGCAAAACGCGGAGCAGCTTCCGTGGTTTGCGGATCAGCAGCTTGCGGACCGCAAAACACAAACGGTCGTGTGCATGAGGCCTAACAGTGACTTTCATGGTGGCCATTCTTTAAACAGTGACTTTAACAGTGGCTGCCCCTCTAACAATTACTTTCACGTTGGTCGTTCCTTTACCAGTGACTTTCACAGTGGCCATCCCTTTAACAGTGACCGTCCTTTTTTTAACGTTGACTGCCCCTTTAAAAGTGACTTTCACAGTGGCTGCCTCTTTATGGTGACTTCCCCTTTAACAGTGACATTCACGGTGACCACCCCTTTAACAGTAACTTTCACAGTGGCTGCCACTTTAACTGTGAACTACACAGCACCCATCCGTTTAATAGTATACCCTGCCTCCATGCATGTAGCAGTGTAGTTGTGCCATCGTACGTCATATGACTGAATATTTCAGTACCTGCGAAAAGAACTGGTAAAAGCTGTGATAAGTTGTTATGGCAACCTGGAGTAGGACCTGCGAACTTCTATTGGCTGATAAGGGACATGTGACAGTGGGTATGGCAGTTAGGATTTAAGTGAAAGGCAGCAAGGCTTGTATTGGCTATAATGCAGGTCATTTGCAGAACATTCATACATACAAACATACATCCGTCCATTTTTTTATATATAGATATACATGTACACACTTCTATATGAATATATTTATAAATACTCAGGGGACAGATATATTATTAGACCCCATCGTACATGATGTTCAAGAAAATCCCTGTCGTTTTTATGTGCCTCATTGCTGCCATTTTGTGGCATTTTTGTTGACTTTGCCATGTTTGTCAAACTCTTCTGCCACACAAGTACCACCTATCGTTAATGAGGCCCAAGGAAAGGAGTGTACAGAGCCCAGGAGTGTTGAAGATAGTGAGTACATAGGTATTACCAGAAATGAAGTGGTCTTGTAAGTTGCATTTTTCTAGATGGTTAACGTCTTTGGTTATTGCTACATACTGATAGTCAGATATAGAGATGAGCGAATCGAAGCTGACAAAGTGGAATTCGAAACAAATTTCAGGAAAAATTCGATTTGCAATGAATGCAAATTTTCTCGCGTTTCGTGGTAACGAATCACATTTTTCCTAAAATGGCTGTTGCACATGTGAGGACATGGAGAAAGGAAGTATGGGAAGGCAGGATTACCCAGACTGACATGCATGATGCAGCCAATCAGCAGCCAGCCAGCCCTGTGATGCCACAGCCTTATAAATACGTTGGCCATCTTAGATTCAGACATTTTCCAGCGTTCTGACATGAAGGAATCATTTTACAGCATCTTAGTTCAGGGAGAGACATCAGAAGGAGCAAGGGACAGTGCTAGAAAAGATATTTACAAGTGCAAGGAAAGATTATTTGGGGATCTAGATAGCTATTATATAGCTCTGTCATTCCAGCAATTTGTTCTTGAGGTGCAAGTGCTATGTTGAAAAGCATTTAGTGGCTTATATCTGTGGAAAAAGAAAAATATATACGCAGTTAACTTCTGCAGTTATATGTGATTATATGTGGTGAAAGCATTTAGTGGCGTATTTCAGTACAAAAAGAAAAATATATATGCAGTTCCCTTCTGCAGCTATATGTGGTGAAAGTGTTTAGTGCCGTATTTCTGTACTACAAGAAAAATATATACGCAGTTCACCTTTGCAGTTATTTGCGCTAAAAACGTTTACTGGGCTATTTCAGTACTACAAGAGAAATATATACGCAGTTATTTGTGGTGAAAGTGTTTACTGGCATATTTCAGTACAAAAATAAAAACATATTTGTTGCTTTTAGGGGTGTTTTAATTTGCTTTTAATTTATTTACACCTAGAAATGAACTGACCTAGGAACGACACACCAACATCATCAAGAAAAAACCTACAAAAAATGTGTGTCTAAAAATAAAGACCAACAAGAAAAATGTGAAAAGACTACAAAACTTTATTGAGATAGATGAACATAAAATCGAGACAAAATACTGGGGGGAGAAAAAGAAAAATGAGGGGACACTGAGAGGGGGGAGATCAAAAACATGCACCACGTTATTAAGGATCAGTAAAATACAAGTAAGTACTTAGAAGTGTGCAAAAGGTACATATCCATTAAAGTGCTAGCTTTAATCTGGGAAAAAGATAGCAGGGTACTCAGAAAAGGACTGGACAAGAGTCTCTATTTAATAAAGTAAGAATGACCCTGCTAACAATAGTCACAGGTCAAGAAGGCAGTGCAACAAAAGGAGTAAACATTTGCATAAACACTTCAGCAATAATGTGCAGCCGTCTCACCCATCACAGTGTCCCTCACTCACTCTACAGCGTTTCGCCAGGAAGCCTGACGGGAAGCCTGGCGAAACGCGTAGGGTGAGTGAGGGACACTGTGATGGGTGAGACGGCTGCACATTATTGCTGAAGTGTTTATGCAACTGTTTACTCCTTTGGTTGCACTGCCTTCTTTGACCTGTGACTATTGTTAGCAGGGTCATTCTTACTTTATGAAATAGAGACTCTTGTCCAGTCCTTTTTCTGAGAACCCTGCTATCTTTTTCTCAGATTGAAGCTAGCACTTTAATGGATATGTACCTTTTGCACACTTCTAAGTACTTACTTGTATTTTACTGATCCTTAATAACGTGGTGCATGTTTTTGATCTCCCCCCTCTCAGTGTCCCCTCATTTTTCTTTTTCTCCCCCCAGTATTTTGTCTCGATTTTATGTTCATCTATCTCAATAAAGTTTTGTAGTCTTTTCACATTTTTCTTGTTGGTCTTTATTTTTAGACACACATTTTTTGTAGGTTTTTTAATTTATTTAGTTCAGCTAAAAGCATGTCAGACAGAGAAGTGCCAGGCCATGCTCAGAGGAAGTGGCAGAGGCCTAAATGTTTCTGGCGCAGGCACGAGGTTGCAGCAGAGTAAGGGGGCGTGGTAGCAGGAGTCGCAGCGAGAGGCCTGAGCTCCCGGTGTCATCTAACGGTCGTGTCTTGACCAGCACCCCAGTGGTTCTTGATTGTTTAACAACTACTTTATCCCAAGTGACATCAGACAACCCCAGCCAACAGTCAGTGGGTTTGTCAGACACAACCCTTAGTTGGGGTGGCCTGGGAGCAGGCCCTGTTCCTTACCTTTCCTCAAACTGCCTCTGTCCTTTGCTGTTCCCTCAGCCTCAGAAGTATTGTATGCTGTGAGCTTAGCTCCACTATACAGCGCGGACAAGCTACTAGAGGAATGTCAGCAGCTACTGCCCAGCCAAGATCTGGAGAACAATACAATAGCTGATCTCAGAGAGACCAGCCACAAAAACACCGCGGAGCCTCATTTAAGAGTCTCAACACAGCAATCCAAAGTGCAAAGCTCCCTGGGAAACAGAAATATGCAAAATAAATGTGGAGCCCCAGTATTGGGTCTACAACACAATGAAAGCCAGATATCCCTCAAAGGAAGGAAAACTGAGCAAAGGGGTGTCTCCATTACAGAGATCACCAAATCCACCATTTTAAATGGCCCCTTTGTCAAGATCCCGCTTTTTTACAAGCTTTAAGGATGTGACGGGGAAAACCTAAGCCAGTTATCCATCCACAGACAGCTGTTTTGGGGTGTTGCCCCTCATCAGTGTGGAGTAGGATTCTGTCTAACCAGGATTAATGCCTTGGAGACTACTGAAACAAAACAATAGCTGATCTCAGGGAGACCAGCCACAAAAACACCGTGGAGCCTCAATTAACAGTCTCACCACAGCAATCCAAAGTGCAAAGCTCCCTGCTCAGTTTTTCTTCCTTTGAGGGATATTCAGCTTTCATTATGTTGTAGACCCAATTCTGGGGCTCCACATTTATTTTGCATATTACTGTTTCCCAGGGAGCTTTGCACTTTGGATTGCTGTGTTGTAGACCCAATACTGGGGCTTTACATTTATTTTGCATAAGATCTGGAGAAGACACCTGCCGCTTCAGCCGCTAGATGAGCAAGTAATGATGAGGAGGGTGGCGTGGGATGTGGCATTGCAAGCGGTCAGGCTCCTGACCCAGAGACCGTTGAGGAGGACATCAGTGACATGCAGACACTACTCAATGATGTGAAGCCGATCGCACTTGGAAGCCGGGTGCAGAAGGCTTTTCATGATCATCAGGAGAAGAGGGTGGCAGCTTGCCCATGAGGCAGCGGCTGAGCTAGCAAGGTGGTAGCACGGCTGGGAGTCAGAAGGGTGGCAGCAGTGGGAGGTCAGGAGCCAAACGTGCATGGGGTAGACCGCCTGCTTCACAGCAGCCTACCTGCCCGGGAAGTAGTGGTGCAGAGGTTCACAGAGGCAGCAGCGGTAGCAGTCAGTCAGTGCGGACTGGTGGGGGAAAAATCACCTGCTCGGCGGTTTGGCAGTTTTTTGTTAAGCCGCCGGAGGAGGTGAACATGGCCATATGTAGAACATGTGGGCAGAAGGTGATGAGTGGCCAGGGTGCCAATGTTTTAGGACCACGTCCCTGCATAAACACATGCAGCATCACCATAAAGTGGCCTGGGAGAACCGTGTCTCTGATGTGGTGGTCCAGCCTGTCGCAGCAATCGCTGCATCACCCAGTGGCATGTTTCAGGCATTCAAGTCTCCACCACCTCAGCCAAAGGGAGCTGTCTGTCATTCCCATCTTCTGCTGGTCCTGATGCTCCTGCTCCTTCTCCTACTCATCGTCAGTCATTCCATCATCAATTCATCACCGAAGAAATTGCCAAAAGACAGCAGTATGCGTGCACACATCCACTGAATGTGCTCCTGTCCAAGTTGCTGGTGCTGCAGTCCCTCGCTTTCCAAGTGGTGGACTCTGCACCTTTCAGAGAACTGATGGCTTGTGCCGAGCCGAGGTGGAGAGTCCCAAGCCATCATTTCTTTGCCAAAAAGGCAGTACCAGCCCTGCACAAATATTTAGATAGATGGTGGGCCAGTCCTTGAGCCTGTCGGTGTCTGCCAAAGTGCACGACAACGCCGACGCGTGGAGCTGTAACTAGGGTCAGAGACAATACATGTCCTTTGGTTCCTGCTCAGCCACACCAGCAACTTGGACAGGTCACGCCACTTCTGACTCCACGTTGTCACGCCGTTGGTCCTGCAACAATGTCTGCCTCTGCCACCTCATCCACCGTGTTCTCAGCCTCCGCTTCAGGGACAAGTCACTCCAGCATACCACAGGTGCAGGGCATGGTGGTGTCATGCAGTTCTGCACCTACTTTGCCTTGGCGAACTGAGTCACACAGGGGAGGAACTGCTCTGTGTAATTAATCAAGAAATCAAATCCTGGCTTAATCCGCGACAACTTAAATTAGGAACCATGATGACTGACAATGGGAAGAACATGGAGTCGGCACTGCGTCAAGGAAGGCTGAGCCACACACATGTTCAATCTGGTTGTCAAGTGGTTCCTGAAGTTTTCCACCCATCTGCAAGACATCCTAAAAATGGCCAGGAAACTTTGCATGCACTTCAGCTACTCGTACACAGCAAAGCACACCCTCCTTGAGCTGCAGTGGGAGAACGGCATCCCCCAACATAGGCTGATTTACGACCTTTCCACACGTTGGAATTCCACCCTCCATATGTTGGACAGACTATATTAACAGAGAGGCCATCAACAATTTCTTGATAATCCAAGTGGATAGGAGTACTCCCCTGTGTAACTTTGATGTCAGCTAGTGGCAGCTCATGTTCATGCATGCAGTTTTCTCAGGCCCTTTGAGGATGGCACGTTATTTGTCAGTCGCCAGGGGTACGGGATGAACGACATCATTCCTCTGCTTCATGTCCTGGAACTGATGGTGGTAACAATGGCTGGTCAGGGGACAGGAGACGTGGCGCCTAGATCTTACGGCCACATGAGCCTTGTGGGGGCTGAACTGGAAGAGGAGGGAGAGGTGGAGATTGGAGCACAGGAAATGCGTAGCAATGTGAGAAGGAGCAGGAGCAGCCAGACAAGCTACAGGGCGATGAGGAAGACGAGACAGAGGACCCAGAAACAGCGTGGCGGTATACAGTGGAGATGGAGGCAGGGAGTCGCTC
The DNA here is from genome assembly GCA_033119425.1 of Bufotes viridis. NCBI lineage: Eukaryota > Metazoa > Chordata > Amphibia > Anura > Bufonidae > Bufotes > Bufotes viridis. The sequence continues at coordinate 459,337,096 of CM065590.1, forward strand.
TGAGTCACTTGCACAAATGGCCCGATGCATGCTCGCTTGCTTGCGTAGTGACAGCCGAATTGTCACCATTCGGCAGAGGGATGACTTCTGGCTCTCCACCTTTTTGTACCCTTGCTACCGGTCCAAAATGGGGGCCTTTTTTACACCCTCTGAGGGAAAGGACAAACTGAACTGTTATAGAGACATCCTATGTAGTCAGTTGGCCGCTGCCTATTTGCACCATCATCCATCCCCTCGCAGGTCTGATCGGGGGGCCCTCTGAGCTCTCATTCCACTGCCATGGCTCCTGGTGAGGGGTGGGGTGGCAAGAGCAGTACCAGCTCAATCAGCAGCAGCCTGAGTCCACAGTCACTGATGAGAAGCTTTCTTCACCCACATAGTGAAGAAACTACTCACCAGCAGCAGGTAGACCTGGAGCAGGACTTGAACCAGCAGGTGGTGGCATACTTGGACAGCATCCTGCAACCCAAGATTGAGGATCCACTGGACTAATAGGCAGCCAAACTGGATTTGTGGCCGCAACTGGCCAAGTTTGCCCTCGAAAAGCTGTCCTGCCCGGCCAGTAGTGTGGCATCAGAGCAGGGGTTTAGTGTGGCGGGGGCCAAAGTTACCCCAAGAAGAACTGGCCTGTCCACGCAAAATGTGGAGAGACTGACCTGGATCAGGCCTGGATCAGCCAGGATTTCCACCCTCCAATGCCTGATGCATCTGATTAGATCATCCATGCCGCCTCACCCAATCCTTAGCTACCTGCCTCTTCTACTACACTGATGCTGCCACCTGCCTGATGCCACACATCTGATGCCAAGTGCTCCTTCTTTCACCCACCTTCATCAGTGGATACTGGTATTGACACCCACCCACCCCCACTCTGTCACCGGGTCACTTTGTGGTCTCCTGATACTGCTGCTGCCAGAACAGAAGACATGCAAATATTCCATTCACGTGTCATCTCTGTTTTAGATCCACGCCTGTTTTATTTGGCATTAGCAATACTGATGGATTATTGAGCAAATGCTGACCGAGTGAAGGTGGATGCTCCACAGACAGGATCTGTTTTTTGTGGGTTATTGTTCTGACAGATCAGAAGAAGGGCAAATTAATCAGTGATGTCAACACAAACTTAATGCTGACACCCTCTCCACTCTGTCATTGGGTTCCACTTGTATAAGCGTTTAATAGAACTGGTTCTGTAGACATCTATGTGGAATCAGCTGACGAGGGTGTAAAAGGAGTGCGCTTCTTCTTGGCGTTAACATCGACCTGTAATGCTCAGTCAATACTTGAGTTATTTTGTCAGTTTTGGCCCCATGACTGCCCAAATAAGTGAAGCGTGCAATGAGTCTAAGAGCAACGTCTGTCATCTGCATGTCATACTGACTCACAGTATTATTTTACTACCACAGCAGACTCCCTATGCGTTTTACTGCAAGGCACAGTGTTGTACACCACTATTAATACTCTCAGCAGCCAGGAAATTGCTGTTTTTTAAAGTAATTCGCCATGAATATATTTGGATTGAACCAAATTTCTCCCAAAAAATTCGCCGGACCAGAGAATCGAATTTTTTAAAAATTCACTCATCTCTAGTCAGATATGAAAGGGTAAAATATAGTCAATGACTCACACAATGCCTGCACAAGGAACCAGGCAGCTTCCTAATCACTGTAGGCAGCCTATTCATATTTTATCTCTTTAATGATGTCAAACTGAGGTGCCATAAAAGGTCATAGAAAGAGTTTTCTTTGCCTGATAGCTGGCATTTCTGTGTTTGAATGTGTTTCATTGTTTTACATCAGTTGTATTTAATTCAATATAAATAGGAGATTACCATAATTAATTAGCAACATAAAATACTGTATCATCACAAGAGATATATTATTGTAGATTTCTCAAAACATTTACTTTATATACTGAAACCTACAGAAACCATTGCGATTTTATTAGCTTCAGTGCTTTGTAATGCTAAAAACTGATATACATACAGTAGGTTGACTTTGTACCATTTCACTAAATAAGACTCATAATATGCATGGGTAATAAAACAGACTATAAAGGATAAAAAAGAAGGCAGACACGTTATTGCTGTCTTTCCTCTTATGGCTGGTAAATAAGTTCTACATTTATGATTAATTATGAGATTACATAATACAATGGGCTCTTCTACATTGTATGGATTGCTAATAAAACCCCTGCAGAATCTAATTACCTGCGCTTTATGATTGTATATGGAGATGCTGAAGTGGAGGTGATAAAATTTTTGCTTTCATAAAGAAAGTAGAGGAAGAATGCCTGCCGTGTATACTGCTGCAAATATTTCTCCATTAAAGGGGACCTGTGATGTCCTTTATGATACCCTCACAGAGGAAAGCATAGTGCAGTGAAAGCCATCCTGATTTTAGTGGTCTGTCACAGTGGTCTGCGAATGAAAAGTGTTGGAGAACTTTATTTTTTATTTTTTATTCATACATTTTCAAATACAACATGTAAAAGACAATAATCATTTCCATAACATAATGTATACCCCCCCACCCTGCCCCAAAACCCAATCAACCCCCTTTAAATAGAAAGAGGAGGAAAAAAATAAAATAAACCCTTATATAACATTAAACCATTGATTCCATATTCCTGTAGAACAATCTTTTTTACCCCTATTATCCTTACCTATCCTTTCCATTTTTATCATTTCATTAACAGATTTCTTCCATTCGGATACTAGGGGCTGCTCTTTTTGGTTCTATTTTTTTTTTTAAGATAAGCAATCTTGCCTAGAACAATTGTTGATATAATACTTCCAAAAGACAAAGGAACAACGGCACTGCGATGCTCCGCAAATCGATATAGGAGATCGCTACTAATATTGTCACCACATGCGTGTCTGTCCGGTACTTTGAATGCCCAATCTGGTGGTGCTCTGCCCTTAGGATACAGATAGTGGTATAACAATTATAATTGAAGGATTAATAACAGGAGGCGGCACTCACCATGGGAATCTTTTCACTTGCTTTATTTCGCTGTCAAGACCAGCATACAATCGCAGGAGAGGGCTTGCGGGCAGACGCCAATGCAGAGAACTAGAGCGGGACGGCCGTTTTGCGCGTACTCTTGCGCATCATCACGCCGCTGTCACATCCATTGCATCAGTCCGCAGTTTTAACCCTCTGGCTAACACAGTGATTGGTGCAACAAAACGGCACCAATTGCCTGAGATACATGTAGAACGTTTAAAACTTGTTACATCATGCGAAGGGAAGGAACAAGATATACTTAGACATATACAAAAATTATCCTTATTAATTGCGAAATATTCGCATCACATATATCACAGTCAGTAAGCCTGTGGATTTTGCTCTTTCTGCCCCTATAATGCAAGGAGTAAGGTCATTCAGTTAGGTGGAATAACATGGGTCGTGAGAGATTTCATAACTTGTCGCACCCCATTTGTGGTCTATGCAATGTTATGTGTATGTCACACATTTTATATTGGCAAAACGATTAGACCGTTAGTCGAGAGGGTCCGTGAGCATATAGGCTCCATTAAATCAGGAAGGGGCTCACCTAGACTGATACAACATGTCCGCGAACAACATGGGGGTGACCCACGTTGCCTCACATTCGCAGGGATTGAAGTAGTGCGGTGCCTTCCCCGGGGTGGTGATAGACACCGGGCACTCCTGCGCTGTGAGGCAAGCTGGATCATGAAAACCCAGGCTATGGGTCCCCATGGTCTTAATGACAAAAATGATATGTCAGTTTTTTTGTGAACGCCTAGATGTTGATAGATAGGATGAACACCTTTCCAATTAATTTTGTAAGCGTAATATTAGTATATACCAGGCTTACTGACTGTGATATATGTGATGCGAATATTTCGCAATTAATAAGGATAATTTTTGTATATGTCTAAGTATATCTTGTTCCTTCCCTTCGCATGATGTAACAAGTTTTAAACGTCCTACATGTATCTCAGGCAATTGGTGCCGTTTTGTTGCACCAATCACTGTGTTAGCCAGAGGGTTAAAACTGCGGACTGACGCAATGGACGTGACAGCGGCGTGATGATGCGCAAGAGTACGCGCAAAACGGCCGTCCCGCTCTAGTTCTCTGCATTGGCGTCTGCCCGCAAGCCCTCTCCTGCGATTGTATGCTGGTCTTGACAGCGAAATAAAGCAAGTGAAAAGATTCCCATGGTGAGTGCCGCCTCCTGTTATTAATCCTTCAATTATAATTGTTGATATAATGCTTGTTTAACCTATTTCCGCAATCTTAGATGAATTGCACCCCCAATATACATGTCCCCATATATCTGTACTACCAAAACGTTTTCAATAATCACTGCTATATCAAACCAATGCCTAAACAATTTGTGACATCTCTAAACTAAATGTAATAAACCTGTCCGTTCTTCATTGCATCTCGGGCATTCATCTGTCGCTCTTAAACCCATTTTTTTCAACATTAAGAGTGTACGATGTAATCTGTAAATAAGAAAGAACTGGGAAAACCTATGTGAACCCCTTAACGAAACCGGAGGCCTATTATTCAAAACATCCTCCCATTTCTCATTTGATAGATCTTGAATGTCTTTTTACCATTTCTCTTTAGCTAATATTTTGGTCTTTGTTTGTACTGCCTTCATCAATAATTTGTATCTCCTAGAGATACTATCTTTAACTTTTCCATCCCTGAAAACGATCAACCCCTTCTGAAGAGGCTCTTTTATATATCTCTGAATTGGCTGCCGAGTTAATTGCATCCCTTATTTGTAGATATTTCAAATAATCTTTTTGGGGGATCCCAAACTGCCTAATCAAAGTATCAAAATCCTTCAGTTTATGCCCATCAAAAATGTAAATTAACAAACTTACCCCTCTATTGTCCCAATTTAAGTATTGTTTAATCATCTGAATTTCACTCACATTTATATTATTCCATCTTAGAGTGCATTTTAAATAACCCTGAATACCCATTATTTTTTTAACTTCTCTCCAAGTATAATCCATAAGATTTAATATTTGATTATCAGTGCTCATATTCACCAATAAACTTGACTCTAAAATCTCCATCAAACTACTTTGCTTAATTTTAATCCCCATTTTCATTAAATACCGTCTCAAAGATGAGCTTACTTTATTCTCTTTAATATATCCAAATTGTGACACCAAAAAATATAAAAAACAACTTGGAAGAGATAACTCCCCCTCCTTAACGTGTAACTGAAGTATTTCTTTTTTTAATCTAGATACTCCCTCTCTATACTTTGCATATAAAATTTATCTAACGTCCGAAAAATCTTTTTTATAGTGGCAATCTCTTCCAAATATAAATCTTCTTTCTCAATTCCTTTAAGAGAGGGACAACATTTATCTTTACATATTCCTCTACCTTTCTTGAAATGTTTATCCGTAAATATTTAAAGCAACTTCCTTTATCTACTATGTGACCACCAAAACTCTGATTCAAATCTCTTTTCCCTAATAACATCAAATGTGATTTTTCCCTATTTATTTTTAATCCTGAAAAATATCCAAACTTGTCTATTCCATGCATTATTTTACTTAAATCCACCTCTGTGTTACCAAAATACATCAAAATATCATCAGCACATAGCATTATCTTTTCTTTAATACCCCCATATTGGAATCCCTCAAAATCATAATTTTCACAAATTATATTAGCTAATGGTTCTATTGCAATTACAAAGTGCAACAGGGATAGGCCTAGTGCCCCTCAAAAGGGCAAAAGGCAGGGACTTAATCCTACAGACCGATACTCTAGATCTAGGGTGCCAATATATTAATTTAATCCAGTGTATAAAGCCGTCTCCAAAACCAAAACATCTAAGAACCTCCCCCAAATAATCCCGTTCTATGCAATTAAATGCTTTAGTTGCATCCAGAGATAATATACCTTTTTTAGTATCTTTTTGTTTATTTCCCTCAATATTAATAAACAACCTCCTAATATTGGAATTGATCAGTCTCCCAGGGATGAAACCTGTTTGATCTTCATTTTTTAAAGTTTTCGATAATCTATCCGCTAAAACCTTCGTATTCAACAAAGGTATAGGTCTATATGACTCTGTTTTTAACATATCTTTACCCTCTTTAGGAATCAAAACAATAATAGCTTCATCCATTGACTCCGGTAATTTTTCTGTCATCATAGCCTCACACAGGGTTTCCCTTAATTCTGGCAGAAGTATCTGAGTAAAATCCTTATGAATCTCAAATGGTAATCCATCTCCTCCTGGCGCTTTCCCATTCTTAACTGATCTCAGGGCTCTTTCTAACTCTTCCAGCTGTAATTCTCTATCCAATTGATCATTTAAATAGTGGCATAATTCCTCTTTTTCAAAGTGTATTTTTGATTTATATAAGTCTTGATAATAAATACGAAATGCTTCTCTTATCTGTTGCAGAGTTTTGACAATCTGTCCCTCATTAATTCCTTTTGCTCCTATCCAGAATTTTCTCTCCGGGAAAAACATTGCCCCCTGAAAGAACAATGTTTGAGATTTTTCAATGCGTATATCTTTAACCTTCTTTTGTTTCTCTTCCCATTTTCTCAACCTTTCATAAATAATTGCACAGGGCAAAGGCATTTTCCGGAGTTCCGGTGATGACCCGGACTTTCCATGGTGCTGCCAGGAAGCCCGGTGATCTCACTGGCACTGATGGGTGGGCTTTAGTTCTTTCCTAGCCTGTAAAATGGTAGTGAAGCTAGTGACGTCACCGAATACTCTGCCGGGCGGAATCTTCTGCCAGGCAGTGTGGTTATTGTAAACAAAAGAGCCCTTGCCCTGTGTGATCTAGTGCTCATGAGATGCTCCGATGCTAACATCAGGGGTGCTGCATGGGTGAAATTATAGACTCGGACAACCCCTTTAACTGAATGTTAATTAACCTGAAAAAAACCTTTAATTCTTTCTTAATTTCTTCCTTGTCTTTCATTAGGATTAACCAATGTGGATTGAATTTAAACAATGAAAGACTCTGTCTAGTCACGAACTCCACATCCATAACAACAGCGCAGTGACCCGAGAGGGCCATAGGAACATATTTTATTTTTATTTTATTTTCCCCCAATAATTTTCTATTTCCCCAAATAATTTCAATCCTTGACCAGGTTTGATATGTTTTTGAATAGCAAGAGAAAGTTCTTTCCCCTGGGTGCAGTACACGCTAAATATCAACCCAATCAAACTCAGTTATTAAATTTGCCAGATTGTTATTACTAAATACAGTTTTACTATTAGATAATCTATCTTTACTTGATTCTATAGTCGCATTTTAATCTCTTACTGCAATCAACATGCAATTTTGCCTATCTAACATATACTTTTGTAATTCATAAATCGCATGAGGTTTGTATGGGGGTGAATTATAAATATTCGCTATCACCATCTGTGCATTCTCTATCTTACATTGTAAGAAGAGATACCTGCTGCTATCATCCACTTTGCATGCCACATATTCAAAATTTTGATTATTATGCACCAAAATGGATACCCCACTAGAATATGATGTGTATATAGAGTGGTACCCACCCGCTATACACCTCTTCTCCACCCACCTCAAAGAATCCTTATCCAAATATGTTTCCTGCAAGCAGATGACAGCTGGCATGCATCCCCTCAACCAGTCAAAAACAGTGAACCTTTTTAATCTTTCTGTTAACTCCCTTACATTAAGTGATACTACTCCTATTATTCAGGAAAAGAAAAAAAAGGGGGAACAAAATGCTCCAAAAAAGAGAGAATGCTTTCAAGCTTTGCATATTCCTTCCTATATCCCTCAATCGCCTTTATTTTATTTCACATCACTTCTCACAAGCCTTTTATATCTACCCAATCATTTACTTCTTCAGGAGACTGAAAGAAAAATTTATGCTGATAATCTACTCAAAGTTTAACAGGAAATAACAAACTATACTTAAGACCAGCTAGTCTCAACCTCTTTTTTACTTCCATATAATTTTTTGGGCGCTCATTCGTGGCCGCTGAATAATCCGGATATAAATTTAGCTTTTTTCCCTCAATCCAAAATTTATGAGAGGTTCTAGATTCTAACAAAATAGCATCACCATCTTTAGGAAGAAGGAACTTAACCAGAATTAATCTTGAGTGAGCCCCTGGTATCTCTATCGCAGAAAGACTAGAAAAGATACCCGGTTTTCAATTTTCAAGGAACCATTTTTCCAAAAATTCTTCAGTTAAATCTCTCTGTCCCCTCTAGTATTCTCACACATCTCAAATTTGTTCTCCTTGACCTATCTTTTAGGTCTATCAATTTACTTTCCGTGGTCTCCTTTGTTTGTTTTAACAATGCTTCATCCTTCTCCAATTTATATATTAGATCTTTCATCACTGATGTTCTATTCTCCATCTCCTCCAGACGCTCTCGCAAACTCTTTACAAAGTCGTCCCTAATCAGACTCACGCCTGTTTGTACCGACCAATCTGAATTACTATTTTCCCCAACACATCTAGTCTGGTCACAGTATGAAAAATATATTTAACCATTTTAGCGTCAATTTCAGTTGTAACATCATTCATTACATAACCCCCTGAGTCAGTCAGGATCTGATTTTCCTTCAGCTGAGGGACTGAACCCTCTGCTGACTCTTTTCCAGAATCAGCAGACCTCAATGTAGGAGTTGAAGGGATCAGGTACTTATTTAAGGCAGTTTCCAATCCAGTTCCAGATCTCCTGTTATTACTGGGTACCTGCTGATCATCCATTTTTTGTGTGGCATTTCAGTAAAGAATATATCCCATATATTAAGTAAGGGAGAACCAGGATGGAGACATAGCAGTCAACAACTCCCCAAATATGGCAACTTTGTTAGTAGTTGTTAATAAATGCTAATTATTGTGTTAGAGTAGCAGGTGCAGTACAATTCCCAATCCACACTATCCACTTCTGTCCATCCAGTATAATACAAATTCAGTCCTTCTCACATCACCAACGGCAATGTAAGCCCAAAGTTAATAGGTGAAAGAATAGGGGTTGAGAGGCTTTTGCCTACATTCATTAGTAGGAGATTAGCTTGGAAAAAAGGCACATATAATAAGTGATACACTGTGCGATATATTATGGGCTTTATTCAATCTTCCTTCACCAAACACCAGCAGAAACAAAAGCCCAGGATTATAAAATAGGAGGTTTTAGGATTAGCAGGCATTTGCCTGAGTTCATTAGTAGGAGGTTAACGCGTATAGGAGGCAAATACAGTTAATAAACTAATATCCAGGTTTAATACTCCCCCCCTTTTTTTTTCCTTTCCTTTTTCTTCGCCTTCTCTCCTCTTTATTTTCTTCTTTCCTCCTCTCTCTCTTCTTTCCTTTTCCCCCCCTTTTCTCTTCCTTTTTCTTCCACCTCTCCTCCTTTCCTCAGACGTTCATGGAAAATAATCCTTTTATTTGGGGGTAAGTTAATACACTTATGCTTATGGGGGGGTGGCACGTACAGCCAGTGGTTAAATATGTTCCACAACCCTCTACCCTCAAGCAGTTCTGAGGGAAACCCATCTAATGTCCAACCACTACCTCCAAAAGACCATCTTCTCCTTCTCCACCACCACGTCGCACATTGTCCCGCTCACAGCTCCTTGCTGTCTTTCACTGCCGCCTCTGCCACTCACAAGTGAGTTCAGCACCCTGCCACTCCAACTCCAGACAGTCTGATACTAGCAGGATGCGAATAAATGAGCCATTGTCTGGCAGCGCTGATCCTCTAGGCCGCCTCACTCACAGATTTCCTTAACATACCCAGGCTCTCGGCGTTCGGCATTCTGCAGCATACCATCATGGCCTGCAAACGCTGCTTGAGATAGCGAGCGAGAAGGGGAGCAGAGCTTAGCGTCAGACACTCTAATGCCCTGTGATCCTCCGGAGAAAAAAATGGTGGAGAACTTAATGTTTAATGCTAGCAGCATTCTCTGAAGAATAGCCTTGCGCTGTCAGAATAGAGTCCTGCTTATACATAAACTAACCCCTCCCTGTGTCCATCCACCAGTGATTGTTTTCTTCTATTGGAAGGCAGCAGTGGGGAGCAGGAGCTCATTAATAAGTCAGATGCATCTCTGGCAGCTCCTGACCTTTATCCAGCACCTGCCAGCATTATACAGGAAGTTTTTGGAAACCACTTTAGTAAGAGACAGACCACTGAAATCGGTGTGAGTAAAGGATAATAATAATAATAATCATTTTTTTTATATAGAGCCATTATATTCCGCAGCGCTGTTCAAATTCATAGGGTTTATGTACAAAACAAAAGCAACTGGCTAATATGCAACACTAGGATTCAGGGCCCTGGTCACAAGAGCTTATAATCTATAAGGAATTGGGGGTGACACATAAGGTAGTTTATTGTGATAAGTAGGATTCGAGACATTATTGAACTGACAGGAGTGGTGCTGGCCGATCTGCTTTGGGTTTGGGACTACTAGAGGATCGAGTTTAGGCCAGAGGAGTTGGTGGGGAGAGGTTTAGTCTGATATAAATTATTTTAGGAAGCTTGATAAGCCTGCCTGAAAAGATGCGTTTTTAAGGCACGTTTGAACGTGGAGAAGTTGTGAGTTGACCTAATATTCCGGGGCAGAGTATTCCAGAGAGTAGCTGCAGCTCGAGAAAAGTCTTGAAGAATCTTTAGTCGCTAACAGAATGGAGAGCATGAGTAGGGTGGTATATGGAGATGAGGGAGGAAATATATGGAGGTCCAGCACTGTGAAGAGCTTTGTGGGTGAGGGTGAGAAGTTTGAACTGTATTCTGTGGTGAATGGGCAATCAGTGAAGTGAATGGCACAGACTAGTAGCATCAGTGTAGCAGTTGGATGGATAGATGAGCCTGGCTGCAGCATTTAAAACAGACTGAAGGGGGAGAGTTTAGTGAGAGGGAGACTGATTAGTAATGCGTTGCAGTAGTCAAGAGGAGAATGAATCAAGGCAACAACAAAAGTTTTTGCCGTTTGCACCGTAAGAAAAGGGTGGATTCTGGCAATATTCTTGAGGTGCAGACGACAAGAGCGTGCAAGTGATTGAATATGGGGAACAAAGGAAAGAACAGAGTCAAATGTGACCACAAGATAGTGGGCATGTTGCACAGAAGTTATGATAGTGCTGCAGACCGAAATTGAAATATCAAGTTTAGGTGGGTTAGTAGATAGGGAAAAGATTTTGAGAGGTTCAGTTTTAGATACAGAGAGGAGATGATGATGTTCGACACACCTGCCAGACAATTACTGATGTTTTGGAGTAAAGCACGGGTGATGTCAGGGGATGAAGTGTATAGTTGGGTGTCGTCAGCATAGAGATGGTATCGAAAGCCAAATCTACTGATAGTCTGTCCGATGGGGGCTGTATAGAGGGAGAAGAGTAGAGGACCTAGTACTGAGCCCTGAGGAACGCCAACATCAAGAGGAAGAGGAGAAGAAGAAGAGCCAGTGAATGATACACTAAAGGAGCTGCCAGAGAGAAAGGAAGAGAAACAAGAGAAAGCAGTGTTCTTAAGGCCAATTGAGTGGAGCATGGTGAGGAGGAGTTTATGGTCTATGGTATCAAACGCTCTAGAGAGATCCAGCAGAATCAGTAGAGAATATTCACCATTTCTTTTTGCTGTTAGGAGATCATTACACACTTTAATAAGGGCAGTTTCTGTAGAGTGAAGAGGGCGAAAGGCAGATTGTAAGGGTTCAAGAAGAGTGTATCCAGAGATTGCTTGTTAAGCAAGAGTAGACAAGACATTCAAGGAGTTTAGAGATAAAGGGGAGGTTAGAAACAGGTCGGTAGTTAGCAGCACAGGTCAGGTCAAGAGATAGTTTCTTTAGTAGTAGGGATATAATAGAGTGTTTGAAAGAGGAGGGAAAGAGGTTAAAAATTGTAGTTAGGTGAGTGATAACAGCTGGGGAGAGGGACTGGAGGAGGTGTGATGGAATAGGATCACTGCTATAGGTCGAGGGTCGAGAAGAAGAGAGAAGCCTTGAGACTTTTTCCTCTGTTATAGGGTCAAAAGAGTAGAGAGAGCATCTGGAGGAATAGGAGGGAGGAGGGTTGAAATTATTTGGGGAATGAGAGATTATTGCCTGCCAGATACTGCCAATCTTGTCTATGAAGTAAGTGGCCATGCCTCAGCGCAGAGGTCAGTGACAGGTTCTGGAACTTTAGGGCTTAGAAGGGAATGAAAAGTGTCAAAGAGTCGTTTTGAGTTATTTGAGAGTGAGGAGATGAGAGAGGTGAAGTACTTTTGTTTGACAATGTTGAGAGCCGAATAGTATGTTTTGAGCATAAATTTATAATGGAGGAAGTCTGCTGATATTCATTATTTTCTCCATAAGCGTTCTGCACATCTGCAGCAAAGTGCTAATCGAGCACCAAAGTATTCGGGGGTTTGGCCCAAACACATTTCTATATTCGTGTGCTTGGCCAAGCACCCGATTATAATGGAAGACAATGATAGACAACCAGGCACCCCCTGCTCTGAAGAGGGGAGGGTGCTTGATCCATTGGAAAAGGTCAGAAAGTGACAAAAACACCACTGAAATGGATCGGGAACAGCATGGGGACGATGTCTGGATGCATCTTGGACTCCCAGGTCGCTGCTGGGAACCATGTTGTCCGAGTTGTATGCCACTTTTACAGACTGGAAAAAATGCGCACAAACCCCCTCAACAAGTACTCAACAAGTACCTTCTGGTATTCCGCCATTTTTCTCTTCCTCTCCACCACAGGAATGAGAGATGAGAAGTTCTCTTTGTAGCGGGGGTCGAGAAGGGTGAACACCCAGAAAGCCATGTTATCTAAAATGCATATAACGCAAGTGTAGTGGGGAAGGCAGCCTAACATGAAGTCAGCCATGTGTGCCAGAATGCCAACGGGCAAGACGTCGATGTCGACATTATGATGACTCTCCATCTTCTCATCCTCCTCCTCCTGTTCTGCCCATCCGCGCTGAAAAGATGGAATTCAAGTTCCATGGGAACAACCCTCTGTAGCAAAGGCAACTGTCTCCAGCTCCTCCTCCTTCTCTTCATGGTCCAATTTGCGCTGAGAAGACAAACTATGGGTGGTCTGGCTATCACCCTGTGTAATTTCCTCCCCCTTTCCTTGTCTGCCACATTCAGAGCGTCTACCTTAATTGTGAGCAGCTATTGTTTGAGTAGACTCAGCGAGTGGATGGTTACGCTGATAATAGTGTTATCACCACTAACCATCTGTGTGGATTCATTAAAGTTTTGTAAAACCTCACAGAGGTCTGACATCAATGCCCACTCCTCGCTTGTGAATTGTGTCAGTTGACTCGAATGGCAACAACAATGTTGCAGCTGGTATTCCACAACTGCCCTCTGCTGCTCACAAAGCCTGGCCAACATGTAGAATGTTGACAGACCGGCTGAAGCTGTGGACGACTTGCAGAAATGGGCACCCACGCGGCGCTCCTTCACTAGTAGTTCTTGCAAATTGGGGTAGGTTTTGATAAACCGTTGAACCACTAAGTTTAAGACGTGGGCTAGGCATGGGATGTGTGTCAGGTTGCCGAGCTCCAAAGCCGCCACCAAGTTACGGCCATCGTCAGACACAACCATGCCTGGTTGTAGGTTGACTGGAGAGAGCCACAGCTTGGTCTGGTCCTGTATACCCTGACATAGCTATGCTGTGGCGGTTTTATGTTTGTCAGTAAGCAGATCGGCTTCAGCATGGCTTGATGACGCTTACCCCTAGCAGTGCTACACTGCTTGCAGCTAGCGACTGATGGCTGACTGCTGCTGGAGGTGGAATCAGAGGAGGAGGCAGCGGAGGAGGAGAAGTGGGGGTTTGAGCCAGTAACATAGCTGCTGGCAGAGACCCTGATAGACGTAGGGCCCGCAATCCTGGGCATGGGTAGCACATGTGCCATCTCAGGGTACGACTCATTCCCGGTCTCCACAACATTCACCCAGTGTGTGGTTATGAAAATGTAGCGTCCCTCTTCACCAGCACTTGTCCATGTGTCCATGGTAAAGTGGACCTTCCAAGTAAGTGCATTGGTCAGGGCACGGGTGATGTTCTTGGACACATGCTGGTGTAAGGCTGGTGACACGGCACACCGTGAAAAATAGTGGCAGCTGGGGACTGTGTACTGAGGGACGGCAGCCGACATCAGGCTGCGGAAGGCCTCAGTGTCCACAAGCCTAAACGGCAACATTTAAAGGGCCAGTAATTTTAAAACTTGCGCATTTAGTCCTCTGGCCTATGGGTGGCTGGGTATTTGTGCTTGCGTTCAAATGCCTGTGTTATCGAAATTTGGGCGCTGCGCAGGAGCAAGGAAGTGGATGTTGTTGCTGACGGTTCATGAAAAGGTCCAGGTGCAGGGCAAGGGGCATCCGGGCCTGCTCCTTCGACAGGGAATTGACCAACAGTACGTAACACAGCGGAAGAGGAGGCAGTGGTGTGACCCGCAGACCCAGATAGTGGACCCAGGCATTCGGCCCACTTATTACGGTGCTTGGATGCAATGTGGCGGATCATGCTGGTGGTGGTGAGGTTGCCAGTGTTCACGCCCCGGCTCATTTTGGTACGGCACAGGTTGCAAACTACCACTCTTTTGTCATCTGCACTTTCCTCAAAAAATTGCCATACTGCAAGGTAGATTTACACATGGGGTGCTCGGTGTAACGGTTGTGGGCCAGTTTGGTGTGGGCTGACGTCTCCCTTTTGCAACCCCAATGCCTCTTCCAGACTGTTGTGGTGCTGCGGATCCCTCCCCCTCTGTACTGCTATCCTCGCTCGGCCATGTTGGGTCAATGACCTCATTGTCCACCACCTCCTCTTCCACTTCCTCACTCTGCTCATCCTTCTGACTTGACCTAACCCCAACCTCAGTGACTGACAACTGTGTCTCATAATCATCCACCTCGTGAACGAATGATTGCCATTCACCACCGTCATCTTCTAGAGACTGTGAAGGCTCAAGAGGTTGGGAATCAGTGCACAATATCTTAGGTACCTCTTCAAGCGTGCTGGGCACGAGGGCCAAATCTAATAGTGGCACAGGAAAGAGCTCCTCGGAATATCCGAGTGCGGGATCACTCGTTTGGCAAGCCTCTTCATGGTGGGGGGAAGGTTGATCAGAGTGAGGATTCGGTTGACCAGACTCGTGGCTACAGAGACTGGACGAGAGGGTGGTGCTTAACCAACTGGAAGCATTATTTTCAGCAATCCAACCGACAAACTGTTCGGACTGGTACTACTTGGACAGTGTTGTCCTGCGCCGCCCAGTTAAGTTGGACATAAAGCTGGGTACGGTGTTTTACTCTGGTGCACTGACAGCAGGCACAGTTTCATTGCGTCCAGGGCCATGGCCTCTGCGTGCACCATCAGCATCAAGCGCACTTCCCTGTCCCTTAGTGCTCACCTTCTTCATACTGATGGTTTTGTCACTAGATGTGGCACAGATTGTTTTACTGTCCGCTAAAGACAAAGTTTTCGAATGCACGACAGTATATGTCACAGAAACCCACAGAACATGGACACTATATTAGGCCCAGATTATTGGAATTTGTAATACAAACACTGTTTGCAGATGTTCTACACTATTGGTTACAGAAAACCACAGATTTTGGACACTAGATGTGTCCCAGATTATTTGAATTTGTAATACAGACACTGTTTTCAGATGTTCTACACTGTTGGTTACAGGACACCACAGATTATGGACACTAGATTTGGCCCAGATTATTGGAATTTGTAATACAGACACTGTTTGCAGATGTTCTACACTATTGGTTACAGAACACCAAAGATTATAGACACTAAATGTGGCCCAGATTATTAAAGACACAGTCTGCGGATAATGTACAGTATGTGTCACTAATAGATATAAAATAAAAATATCTTGCTGCTGTCAAACACACACATTAGTCCTTAAAAGCACTTCGGGGTCTTTGAAAAGCTTTTGGTAGTAAAAACAGCAAATTTCTCTCCCTCTCTGTCCCTTCCGAAGCACTGTCCCTGAGACTGCAGCAGGTAAATAGATTGCTGCTCTAAAACACACACACACAGTAGTCCTTAAAAGGACTTTTGGGTCTTGGAAAAGCTTTCTCAGAATAAAAACTGTGAAAATCGCTCCATACACTGTCTTTCCCTGTCTACGTCTGCTCTCCCTGTCTACGTCTATATAGCACCCGATGACGTGTTTTGGCCAGCCAATCACTGTAATGCCAGCAGCCAACAAGTCTACTGGCATTACAGTGAGGGAAGTACTTACCTGCACCTTTTTGGCTGCTTAAAACCCACGAAACATGTGAGGCGGAGACTCGAGCATTGCGCTCAAGCATATGCGGTACTCGAGCCGAACAGATATTCGGCCGAGCATGCTCGCTCATCACTAGAGAAAACGTGTTCCAGGGTTGCACGTGTTCTGTGTCAGGAGGGTCGGATTGATATTAGAGCAACTTCATCTAGGGTAGTTTTAAGGTTCTGGTTGTAATGATTGGCAGCCAAGTCTGGACAGAGGAGGGAAGAGATTGGGGTAAGAGTTAGTTGTAGGGTGTTAATAAGTTGCTGGAAGTTAATGGTGTGTAGGTTTCTGTAAGCGTGAAAAGTAGGATTGCCACGAGAAAAGTGAGAGGTTTTTATGGTAAATGAAAGAAGATTGTGGTCAGAAAGTGAGAAGGATAAGTTACTAAAGTTTGAGACTGAGCAGTGACGGAAGAAGACTAGATCAAGTTTATTGCACTGTTTATGCGTGGCAGAGGAAGTAAATTGTGATAGGCCAAGTGAGGAGGTTAAAGAAAGAAAGTGAATGGCTGTTAGGGAGATAGGATCATCAGTGGATACGTATAAGGATGTATTTTAACTTGATGAAATTATTATGGGATTTTTATAAGATTAGAAAAAACGCACAGGAAATGACTGATTAGCAAATCACTGTCCGCAGTGATAAACTGGTCATGACTAGAGATGAGTGAATCGAAGTTGACGAAGTGGAATTCAATCTAAATTTCAGGAAAAATTCTATTTGCACCGAATCCGAATTTCCTCACGCTTCGTTGAAAAATATATTTGCCGTTCAGCGGTGCAGTAATATGTTCTAAAGCTTTTTGCGGCGTATATTAGGGACAAAATAAAAATATATTTGCCGTTCAGCGGTGCAGTTATATGTTATAAAGCCGTTTTGGGCGTGTATAAGTGGAAAAAGAAAAATATATTTCTGTTCAGTGGCGCAGTTATATGTTCTAAAGCCCTTTTTGTCATTTATTAGTGGCAAAAGTAAAATATATTTGCCATTCAGTTATATGTTCTAAAGCCCTTTTGTGATATGTATTAGTGGCAAAAGTAAAATATATTTACCATTGTGCAGAGCAGTTATATGTTCTAAAGCCTTTTGTGGCGTGTATTAGTGGAAAAATAATAAATATATTTGCCGTTAAGCGGTGCAGTTATATGTTATAAAGCCCTTTTTGTGTGTATTAATTGGGAAAAAAGGGCTTATTAGCCATTGTGTGGTCAAGTAAGAAAATTGCAGACTTTTTTGGGGTGTTTTAATTTCCTTTTTGTTTATTTATTTAATCTAACAGTATTTCAGACAGAGAAGGGCAAGGCCCTGCACAGGGGAGTGGCAGAGGCCTAAATTTTTCTGGTGCAGGCAGAGGTCGCAGCAGAGTAAGGGGCCATGGCAGCAGGGGTCACTTCGAAAGGCCTGAGCTCTGTGTCAGCTAGCGGTCGTGTCGTGACCAGCAACCCAGCGGTTCTTGAATGTTTGACTCGATCTTCAACCTCGTCATAAGTGACATCAAACACCCCCAGCCAAGAGTCGGTGGGCTCGTCTGACACAACCCTTAGTTGGCATGGCTGGGGAACAGACCCTGTGCCCTCACCTGTCCTAAACCTGCCTCTGTCATTTTCTGTTCCCTCAGCCAGAGAAGTATTGTATGCTGTGGGATCAGCTCTACTATACAGTGAGGATGAGCTACTAGAAGACAGTCAGCAGCTACTGGCAAGCCAAGATGAGGAGGAGATCATCTGCTGCATCCTCCACTAGGCGGGCAAGTAGTGATAAGGAGAGTGGCATGGGAGCTGGTGTTGCGAGCGGTCAGGCTCCTGACTCAGAGACGATTGTGGAGGACATCAGTGTCGTGCAGACGGTACTCGATGATGATGATGTAGCTGATCCCACTTGGGAGCCGGGTGACGAAGGGGCTTCATCATCATCGGTAGAAGAGGGTGGCAGCTTGCCCATGAGGCAGCGGCAGAGCCAGCAAGTTGCTAGTGTGGCCGGGAGTCAGCAGGGTGGCATCAGTGGAAGGTCGGGAGACAAATGTGCCCGGGGTAGACCACCCGCTTCGCAGGAGCCTTCCTGCCCAGGAAGTAGCGGTGTACAGGTTCACAGAGGCAGCGGTGGTAGTAGTCAGTCAGTGCGGACTGTTGGGGGTAAAATCACCTACTCGGCTGTGTGACAGTTTTTTGTTAAGCCGCCAAAGGAGTTGATATGGCCATATGTAGAATCTGTGGGCAGAAGGTAAAGCGTGTCCAGTGTGCCAATGTTGGTACCATGGCCTGCGTCAACATATGCAGCGTCACCATAAAGTGGCATGTGAGAACCATGGTCATGATGTGGTGGTCTAGCCTGCCACAGCAACCGCTGCATATCCCAGTGGCACGCACCTGATTTCAGGCATTCAAGGCTCCACCACCTCAGCTTAATGGAGCTGTTTGCCTTGCTATTATCTGCTGGTCCTGATGCTCCTGGTCCTTGCCCTCCTCATCAGTCATTCCGTCAGCAATCGATCATCAAAGTGATTGAAAAGAGTCAACAGTTTGCGTGCACTCATCCAACGGCACAGAAGCTGAACGTGCTCCTGTACAAGTTACTGGTGCTGCAATCCCTCCCTTTCCAAGTTGTGGACTCTGCACCTTTCAGAGAACTTATGGCTTGTGCTGAGCCAAGGTGGAGAGTCCCAATCCATCATTTCTTTGTCAAAAAGGCAGTACCAGCCCTGCACATACATGTAGAACAGAAGGTGGACCAGTCCTTCAGCCTGTCAGTGTCTGTCAAAGTGCATGGCAGCGACGATGTGTGGAGCTGTAACTACGGTCAGGGACAATACATGTACTTTACAGCCCACTTGGTGAATGTGGTTCCTGCACAGCCACACCAGCAACCTGGTCAGCTGATGCCGCTTCCGCCTCCACGTTCTCACGCCGTTGGTCCTGCAACAATGCAGGGAAAATTCACAGGGGCCATCCAACATACCACATGTGCAGGGCACGGCTTTGTCACAAACGGAGTCCCACAGGGTGAGGAACTGCTCCTTGTCCTTCATCAAGAAATCGAATCCTGGCTTTCTCCGCGACAACTCAAAATCGGAACCATGGTGACCGACAACGGGAAAAACATGTGTTCAATCAGGTTGTCAAGTAGTTCCTAAAGTCTTCCACTCATCTGCAAGACATCCTAAAAATGGCCAGGAAACTTTTCATGCACTTCAGCCTCTCGTACACTGCAAAACACACACTCCTTGAGCTACAGCGGCATCCATGTGTTGGACCAACTATACGAACAGAGAAAGGGCCATAGACGATTTCTTGATGATCCAAGCAAGTAGTAGTACTCCCCTGTGTAACTTCAATGTCAGCCAGTGGCAGCTCATGCGGCGGTCACGTTATTTGTCAGTCGCCAGGACTACGGGATGAACAATGCCATTCCACTGCTTCATGTCCTGGAATAGAAGCTTGTAAATCTGGCTGGTCAGGGTACTGGGGACTACATCTCATGGCCACATGAGCCCTATGGGGGCTGAACTGAAAAAGGAGGACATTGGAGCAAAAGCAATGTGTAGCGAAATGGATGATTTTTCTACACAGGTCACAGAAGAGGACGAGAGGGAGCAGCCATAGGAGCTACAGGGCAATGAGGAAGATGAAGCAGAGGACCCAGACACACCATAGGAGTATGCAGTGGAGATGGAGGCATGGAGTCCCTCCGAGTCACTTGTACATATGGTCCTATGCATGCTCACTTGTTTGCGTAGTAACAGCCGAATTGTCACCATTCGGCAGAGGGATGACTTCTTGCTCTCCACCTTGTTGGACCCTTGCTTCTGGTCCAGAATGGGGACCTTTTTTTACACCCACTGAGAGGCAGGACAAACTGAACTACTACAGAGACATCCTATGTAGTCAGTTGGCCACTGCCTATATACACCATCGTCAATCCTCTCGCAGGTCTGACCGGGGGGGGGGGGCCCTCTGCACTCACGTTCTACTGCCATGGCTGCTGGGGAGGGGGGGGGTGGCAGAAGCAGTAACAGCTCCATCAGCAGCAGCCAGAGTCTTGCGTCGCTGATGAGCAGCTTTCTTCACCCACATAGTGAAGAAACTACTCACCAGCTGCTAGACATAGAGCAGAACCTGAACCAGCAGGTGGTGGCATACTTGGAGTGCACCCTGCTAGCCGTCATTGAAGATCCGCTGGACTACTGGGAAGATAAACTAAATTTGTGGCCTCAACTAGCAGAGTTTGCCCTGGAAAAGCTGTCCTGCCCATCCAGTAGTGTGGCATCAGGGCAGGTGTTTAGTGCAGCGGGGGCCATAGTTACCCCAAGAAGAACTCCCCTGTCCACCCAAAATGTGGAGAGATTGACCTTTGTCAAGATGAATCAGGCGTGGATCAACCAGGATTTCCACCCACCAATGCCTGATGCTTCAGACTAGATCATCCATGGTGAACCACCAACACTTTGAGAAATGAGACCAGTTTCTTCTGGCTACCTGCCTCAGCTACTATACTGATGCTGCTACCCGCCTGATGCCACACATCTGGTGCTAAGTGCTCCTTCTTTTCGCCTACAATCTTCACCTGGTACTCGTATTGCGACATGCATCCACACTATGTCACCTTGCCACTCTGTGGCCTTCTGATGCTGCGGCCACCTCCACAGTACTGTGGTCTCCTCATTCTGCTGCCACCTGCACACTATGTCACCTTGCCACTCTGTGGCCTCCTGATGATGTCGCCACCTCCACACTGTCATTGTGCCACTCTGTGGCCTCCTCCTGATGCTGCTGCCACCTCCAGACTCTGTCATTGGGCCACTCTGTGGTCCCCTCATGCTGCTTTTACATCACCACTATGTCATAGGGCCAGTCTGTGGATTTCTCATACTGTTCCTACCCTCCCCACTTCATGACTGGGGGACTATTTTGCTTTTTGGGCCTGGCTGACCCTTCTTCTGATCTGTCAGAAGAAAGGAAAAATGAGATGCACAACGGATCCTGTCTGTGTAGCAGCTCTAAGGCCTGTATGGTCCCATCAGAATTGGCTTGTATTTTGGTAGCCAATAGCAGGAGTGGGTACAATACACAGAAGACATGCAAATATTTCATTCACGTGTCATCTCTGTTTTGGATCCAGTCAAGTTTTTTTGGGCATTAGTAATACTGATGGATTACTAACCAAATGCTGACTGAGTGACGGCGTATGCTCAACAGACAGGATACGTTTTTTTGATGGTTATTGTTCTGACGGATCAGAGAAAGGTCAAAATAATCAGTATTGTCAACACAAACTTACTGCTGACATCCTCTCCACTCTGTAGGGGGGCTCTACTTGTATAAGCATTTAATAAAACAGGTTCTGTAGACATCTATGTGGATCCAGCTGACGACTGTGTAAGGGTACTTTCACACTAGCGTTTTGGATTCCGTTTGTGAGATCCGTTTCAGGGCTCTCACAAACGGTCCAAAACGGATCAGTTAAGCCCCAATGCATTCTGAATGGATAAGGATCCGTTCAGAATGCATCAGTTCGGCTCCGTTCCGCCTCTATTCCGTTTTGGAGGCGGACACCAAAACGCAGCATGCAGCATTTTGGTGTCCGTCTGAAGAGGCGGAGCCTAACGGATCAGTTTTTTTTTACAATGTAAGTCAATGGGGACGGATCCGTTGTCAGTGACACAATATGGTGCATTTGAAAACGGATCCGTTCCCCATTGACTTTCAATGTAATTCAAAACGGATCCGTCATTTTTCTTTAAAGCTAATGCAAACTGATCCGTTCTGAACGGATACAAACATTTGCATTAGAGGTGCGGATCCGTCTGTGCAAATAAACAGACGGATCCGCACCAACGCTAGTGTGAAAGTACCCTAAAAGGAGTGCGCTTCTCCTTGGCGCTTACTGCAAGGCACAGTGTTCTACACCCCTATAAAGGCTCTTTGCAGCCCGGAAATAGACGTTTTTAACGGAATTTACCGCAAATAAATTCGGATCTAAGCAAATCTTTTCGAAAAATTTAGCAAATTTAGAAAAATCCGCCCATCTCTATTCCTGGGTCCCAATGCAAAATCTGTAAAAGACTATCTTGTGCCATTCATGCTGTTGGTGTTTGTTCATTTAGCATGAGGGCCCCCCTCGGGCACTAGAACTTGGACATAAAGACAACCTCTGAGCCCCTTATCGATAGCCCCCTAGCTGCCATCCATGTTTTCTCACTATATGATCAGGGAACTGTGTTCATACAATCATTGTCACACAATTAAAATGTCTCACTGATCTCTGTCCTATAATGGCTATGTGGTCTTCTGGCTGCTCGAATGTTTGTAATGCCAGACCACGTCCATATTCAGTGGACTGGGTTATAGTCTCAGCATATTAGAACTGCTGCTCAGGAGATAAATCCATAAAGTGTTACGTTTCCAATAAAGAAGACTTATTGCATCTGTATAAAATAACATTGATCATCAAGTAAAGCACTGGTTTAATGAGTCTTAAAATTGTAACGGGATATGTATTACATTGTCTGTGTCCAGGTATAATAGAATAGGTCTAGTTTACAGCATTTTTTATAATCCCACTCCTCAGATGTAGTACTACAGTATCTTAGCAGTCAATTAGGTCAAATCTGTACAGTGTTTTGCAGCTTGTGTTGATTTCATCTTCCAATAATGTGCATTTTTTTCAGATAATTGCCTATCAGCCTTATGGGAAGTCAGTGGATTGGTGGTCCTATGGGGTTTTACTGTATGAAATGCTTGCAGGACAGGTAAGTGCCCTCAGTATATTATATCATATTATTAATCTACAGTCTATTTCATTAGAGGAGAGGAGTGTTACCCCCATAGTTGCCAAATTGCAGTTGGAAATTTGGCGATGAAGCAAATTTAGAAATACCAACGCTAATAGTGCTGGTATAACCCCCAAAAAAAGTTTTATTCACCCATGTGCCATATTATATTTAGCTAACATGTCTGCTGGGTGTTACAGGGGTTTTGCCGTTACACCTAAAGGCTCTGCTCTCTCTGCAATTGCTGCACCCTCTGAACTTTGATTGACAGGTCTAGGCAGTGAAAACATGATCATGTCTGGTCCTGACTTCTCCTAAAGTCAAAGTACAGAGGGTGCAGCAGTTGCAGATCGAGTTAAGCCTCGAGGAGTAATTGCAACACCACCGGTGCTCCTAGAGGCTCATTTGCATATATTAAAACATCATTTTTCTCAGCAATGTGGACACATATGGACATGGGACCAACACAGATGCCTTCAGCTGCCAAGCACACATGTAACAGGTCAGCCAGTTCCATAGGTACAAATCTGCTGACAGATGTCTTGTACAATATTAGATAATACGGTGTTCAATTCCATTTTGTCTTATTCCATTCATCTTTTATTTTTTTATGATCATAGAAAAGGAATTACAATTTATGTTAATGTCTTCATGTTACAACAGCCCCCCTTTGATGGTGAAGATGAGGATGAGTTATTCCAGTCGATCATGGAGCAGACTGTATCTTATCCAAAATCCCTCTCCAGAGAGGCCGTGTCCATATGCAAAGGGGTAAAAATATTTTTCTATTACTATGTACATATAATTATAATTGGCACTTTTAATTTGTGTAATATCAATCCAGACCCAAATCAATCAACCAATTCAGCCAAATTGAACCCAAATAAAATTTTTAGCAATTTGTTTCGGTGGGTGTTAGACACCCAGGACCCCTGCTGTTCAGCTGTTTGAGAAGGCATCGGTGCTCCAGTGAACTCAAGGGGAAAAATCAGCTACCAATTTGCATCAGGAATTGTGTTGTGTTTGCCATTACTGCATTCTGCTTAAAAATCTGGTTGGAAATTCCACAGTAATTCAAAGTGCATGTAGACGTGACCTTATGCATATTACAAGTAGACTTTTTAATATGTTAATCACGATTTCTTTATTCTACTGGAAATTAAGTTTCGCCCACATCTTTAAGACTGAAGTCCAAATGAGATGCCAGTTTCAGAGTTTACACTATTTTACACAGCGAGATATTATTCACTTCTTGCCTAGATTACATTTCTGTCAAAGAAATGTATTTTCTCATCTTCCATGTTTAGATTCAGAGCAAGAAACTGTTTCTGTAATCAACATTAGGCTCTTATCAACTGGAAGAAAATGTCTTTGCTGTATGTTGTGAGTGATGGTTTAATTCACTGCAGAATTCATTAAATAGACTGAAAAGCAAATTTACATATAGACCGGCTAATATCTGTAGCTTTTTTTTATTATGATAGTTGCTTACAAAACATCCTCTAAAACGACTCGGATCTGGCTGTGATGGGGAGCGGGATATACGTGATCATGCATTCTTCCGCTGGATTGACTGGGAACGTTTAGAGCGTCTAGAGATCCAGCCGCCTTTCAAACCACGTCCTGTAAGTTCAAATTTTTTGCAAATATATTTTTATACAAATGAAATGAACGTTCTGAAATATTTATTTGCTTTGTATTTTGAGGGGACCTTGAGCTTCACACATAATATATTAAAACCTGTTCTAAATGTGATGGAAATGGAAATGTACTAATTTTATTTTTCTTGGCAAAATAGATGCCAGAAGTTTAGGTGTCTATTGTGCTTTAGAATCCGTAGTTTTGTACACTTGCTCTCCTTATGGAAAGGGCCTTAAACGCCATGAGGAGACCTATAGACCATATATGCTCCTTTGAAATTCTGGGAAGAGGGCATGCAAATCAGCTCTTAACAATCTTTGTCTCTAATGCCACCAGATTTTAGATGCCACCAGATGCCACCATTAACTTTTCTGTTCTTCTGATCTATCAGAAGAACAAAAAACAAAACAAAACAAAAAAACAGATCCTTTATTTTAAGCATCTGTTATGCTCATTTATGCACATTTGGCTTTCTTTTCTACTCCCACTTTGCTACTCCCACTTTGGGAGGTGATGGGTTAAACACCTCCAGAGGTTTCTGTCACAGGCTAAAATACAGGTTAGCTGTTTGGTTTTAAAATCCGTACAATGACAATGACAAACATTTGTAACACACTTTTATCACAGGAACTCAAAGCACAGGGATAGTTGTGTGGCTTGAAGTATTTCGTCACAAAGCAAATTTTTTTGTGAGATTCGAAGCAGCTGAATCAAAGTTTTAAAAACTTCGCTCAGCTTTAGCTACAGTTAATGTGTATGGAGGGTGAGGCTAGGCCATAATTGTATAGCAATAGACATAGGCCAAGATTTACTAATGTGTCTGTGTCTAGAATCTGTCTAAGGCTACTTTTACATTAGCTTTTTTTGCAGATCCGTCATGGATCTGCAAAAACGCTTCTGTTACAATCAGGGGAGCACCCAGAAATTTTGTCTAGGGGGGGTCCGAAAAGAAAAAAAGTGTGCGGCGCAATTTTTTTGGCCCTGCCCATTTTTCTATGCCCATCCCACATATAATAGGTTACTCCCAACAAACACTGTACAGCAGAAATTATATTGTTGAGGATGAAGGTAAGAGTCTCACCCTCAATCTACATAGACACACTGTACCCAATACTTCACCATACAGGGCCCCAACATTAAGCTCCTGTACTCACACTGCCCCCCACGTAGCTCCGTGGCAGGAGCTGTTGCAGTTTCACTTACTCTCTCCTAGTCCTGAAGGCACCAAAAGAGGAGTGGAGCAGGAGCTGCGCAATATTAAAGGTGTGTAGGTCCAGGTGGAGGAGCCCAACTGTACACATCATACAGAGGGGAGGGCCTGTCCTGGCTGCACTGCCTGCTTCACATTATACAATAGATAACAGCAGGCAACAGCCAGGAGGCTCCTCCACTCTCCTACCTCCCCAGATCCTGCTCAAGGCCTGTGGTCCCCCCACCATCCGCCCGTGGCCTGCTACCTCCTTGGCTGTCCTCACCTAGCTCTGAATCCTCCTTCTGCAAATAACAGGGGGAGGAGCCGTAGCATCACATCCCCTACATAGCACCACATACCTCCCACATCCAGTGATGTCACCTTTGATGTAGATGTTCTCTTTCCTCATCTTCTCCATTCAGACTAGACCACCATGATGATTTTTCAGCCATCTCCCGTCTCTGCAGAGATTGACAAACATACATTAGTTTCCCACTTTTCCATCACCTTCACATCTTCTGAACACTCCATCCTGCAATCCCCAATACTGTGCCTGCTGTGCTTCCCAATACTATACTGCAGAAACTGTCACCTGAAAAATACTAGTACCACACAGATAGTGCCCCCTTCAACAATTATTGGCACACAGTGCTCTAAAAAAAAAAAAAAAACTGTGCCCAGTAAATAGTATGCCTGACTCTAGTAGTATAAACATATTGTCCCCAAAAATAATTGTGCTAAGCTGATACTTTGTCAGGGTGCCCACCAAAGTAAGAGTACTCCCCAAATTCCCACCAGTAGAAATGATTCTCTGCTTGAGCACACTTAGTAATAATGCCCCCATAGTGCCCATACTAGTAATCATGTTCCCCATAGCCACCAGTAGTAGTAAAGCTCACCATAATGCCCCCTAGTAGTAATAATTCTCCTTATAATATGACAGTACAAGAAATACCCCTGCTTAGTGCCCGCAGTTGAGCTATTGTCCCCATAATGTATGCCAGTATAAAATACCCCTATATAGTGCCCCAGTAAATGCCCCCGTAGTGCTCCTCTCCCCCATAGTGCCCCAATAATTTACCAGTATAAAATACCCCATCTTAGTGCCCCCAGCACATGCCTCCATTGGCTTCTCTCCTCCTTCCCCATAGTGCCCCCCATAATATGCCAGTAAAAAAATGCCCCTTCGTAGTGCCCTTCATAATGTGTCAGTAAAATTATCCCTTCTTACTGCCACCAGATGCCCCCATAATATGCCAGTAAAAAAATCCCTCTTCTTAGTACCACAAGATGCCCCCACAGTTCTCTCTCTCCCATAGTGTCCCCATAATGTGCCAGTTAAAAATGCCCCTTTTTAGTGCCACCAGATGCCTCCATAGTCCTCCTCTCCGCCATAATGCCCCCATAATGTTCCAGTAACAAATGCCCCTTCTTAGTGCAACCAGATGCCCCTATAGTGCACCCATAAAGTGCCAGTGAAAAATGCCTCTTCTTCGTGCCACCAGATGCCACATAGTGCTGATCTCCCCTATAGTGCCTCCCATAATGTGCCAGTAAAAAATGTCCCTTAGTGCCACCAGATGCCATAGTTCCCCCATAATATGCCAATAAAAAGCCCCTTTAGAGCCCCCAGATGCCCCACTCCCCCATAGTGCCCCCAAATAATGCCCCTACAGTGCCACCAGATGCCCCATAGTGCTCCCTCAAAATGGGCTAGAAATAAATGCCCCCATAATGCCCCACTACCCTATGGTGCCCCCAAATAATGCGCCATAGTGCCCCCAAATAGTGCCCCTACAGCTCCACCAGATGCCCCATAGTGCTCCCTCAAAATGGGCTAGAAATAAATGCCCCCAGATGCCCCCATAGTGCCCCCCACCCTTAATTGGCCAGTGAGAAATGCCCCCATAGTGCCCCCCCACCCAAAAAAAATGCCATCAGGTGCCCCTTGAAATGTGCGATCTATAAAAAAAAAAAACACATACTTACCTTCATGAGGCACAGAATACGGAAGTTTACTGTTATTTGAATAAAAAAAATTAATGACAGACCACCCTGCTGGCAATGCTCTCAAATATCGATGAGCGAACCCGAACTGTACAGTTCGGCTTCGTACCGAATTTTGGGGTGTTCGTGACACGGACCCGAACCCGAACGTTTACGTAAAAGTTCGGGTTCGTTGTTCGGCGATTTCTATGGCGCATTTTGAAAACCTACAAAGCAGCCAATCAACAAGCGTCATACTACTTGCCCCAAGAGGCCATCACAGCCATGCCTACTATTGGCATGGCTGTGATTCGCCAAGTGTAGCATGTGACCCAACCTCTATTTAAGCTGGAGTCACGTCGCGCCGCACGTCACTCTGCTCTGATTAGTGTAAGTGATAGGCGGCCATTTTGTGTCTTGTGGTGCGCCAGCACAAGCTGCCACCAAGTCCATTAATCCATCAATAGTAGGTTGTTGTTTTTTTTGTTGCTATATCCTACATCAGGGGCTTGGCTGTGCTTATTGTCACCCCTAGAAACTCAGGATAACATTTTCTATATTTTATTGAGAGGTCAAATTCACTGAAAAAAATAGCAATCCCCTAAATCTGGTGTTTTAGCTTTGGCTAGCCAAGTGTAATACTGTCTGTAATACTTTTCTGGGGTGAAATTGAATTTCCAAAATAGCAATACCGTAAATCTGGTGTTCCAGCTGTGACTGGACAAGTTTCAAAGTATCCGTCAAAGGATATTTTATTTTCTGGGGTGAAATTCAGTTGCAAAAGTGGAATTACTGTAAATCTGGTGTTCTAGCTGTGGCTGGACAAGTAGTTTAATAGTATCCGTCAAATGATATATTTTGTTCTAGGGTGAAATTCAATTGCCAAAATAGCAATACCTTAAATCTGTTGTTCCGGCTGTGACTAGACAATTTTCATAGTGTCCGTCAAAGGATATATTATTTTCTGGGGTGAAATTCAGTTGCAAAAATA
This sequence comes from Bufotes viridis, assembly GCA_033119425.1. Taxonomy (NCBI): domain Eukaryota; kingdom Metazoa; phylum Chordata; class Amphibia; order Anura; family Bufonidae; genus Bufotes; species Bufotes viridis. The sequence goes on from CM065590.1 coordinate 459,365,949, forward strand.
GAAAATCAGTAAATCTGGTATTCTAGCTATGGCTGGACAAGTAGTTTAATAGTATCCGTCAAAGGATATATTTTGTTCTGGGGTGAAATTCAATTGCCAAAATAGCAATACCCAAAATCTGGTGTTCCAGCTGTTGCAGGCCAAGTGTAAATCTGTCCGTAACAGGGTATATTACACAAAGCGTTAAATTACAATTGCTGAAAGCACAATCCTTTAAATTTGCACGCACTATTGTGCATCTGATAGAGTATTTCTGTCCGTAAAAGGGTATATTACACTCAAGGTGTAAATACAAGTGCTGATAGGGTCATCCTCAATAACTTCACACGCTACCGTGCATCTCTGAGTGTATTTCTTTCCGTTAAAGGGTATATTACAGTAAGTTTTAAAATACAGCATAATCCTCTACATTTGCACACACAGTTTTGCATCTCTAAGTGTATTTCTTTCCGTTAAAGGGTATATTACACAAAGTGTTAAAATACAAGTGCTGAAAGCATAATACTATATATTTTTTCACACGCTACTGTGCATCTCCAAGTGTAAATCTGTCCGTAAAAGGATAACTTTCATCCAGGGCCTAAATACTAGGCCTACAATTGATATTCCACTAAATCTGTGGTTACTGCTGTGCTTGGATTAGTGTAAACGGTACATAAATAGATAGCCAGATAGTGTTAGGTGCCTGTAAAAAAAGGCCTGAATTTGAATTCAATACATTTGGCCAAATAATTTTTTATTATTGTGGTGAACGGTAACAATGAGGAAAACATCTAGTAAGGTCCCATCACTGGTGCGTGGCTGGGGGGGAAACGGAGGACGATGACAATATGCCTCCCACAGAGGACAGCTTGCCCTTACTTCTGGGAAGCCTGGCACACATGAGCGACTACATGCTGCAGTGCCTGCGCAATGACAGCAGAGTTGCCCACATTTTAACTTGTGCGGACTACTGGGTTGCCACCCTGCTGGATCCCTGGTACAAAGACAATGTGCCCACCTTACTTCCTGCACTGGAGAACAAGTGGAAGCCCAATGCGAAGGCAGAGAAGGAGCGAGAGGTTGCCAACGCAGCTGTGTCACGGCCAGCATCTCTGAGGGCAGGGTTAGCATGGCAGAGATGTGGAAAAGTTTTGTCACCACGCCACAGCTAACTGCACCACCACCTGATAGAGAACGTGTGAGCAGGAGGCAGCATTTCCCTAACATGGTGGAACAGTATGTGTGCACACCCCTCCACGTACTGACTGATGGTTCGGCCCCATTCAACTTCTGGGTCTTCAAATTGGGCACATGGCCTGAGCTTGTCCTTTATGCCTTGGGGGTGCTGGCCTGTTCTGCATCCAACGTTTTGTCTAAACATGTATTTAGCACGGCAGGGGGCGTAATTACAGACAAACGCAGCCGCCTGTCCACAGCCAATGTGGACAAGCTGACGTTCAGACAAATGAACCAGGCATGGATCCCACAGGACCTGTCCATCCCTTGTGCAGATTAGACATTTATAACTACCTCCCCTTAACCATATATTCTTGAACTCCAGGGCACTTCTTCATTCAAACCTCTTTTTTAAATTTTACCATTATATTGCGGGCAACACAAAGATGAATGAACCTCTTCTCCGTCTGGGTGCCAGGGGCCTAAATATTGTAAAGTGGCCTGTTCCAATGGTGGGTGACATGAAGCCTGATTCTCTGCTATGCAACCTCTCTCCTCTGTCTTGGTGCCGAGGCCTAAATATCTGAAAGTGGCCTGTTCCATTGGTGGGTGACATGAAGCCTGATTCTCTGTTATGCGACCTCTCTCCTCTGTCTTGGTGCCGGGGCCTAAATATCTGAAAGTGGCCAGTTCCACTGGTGGGTGACATGAAGCCTGGTTCTCTGCTATGGGACCTATCTCCTCTGTCTGGGTGCTGGGGCCTGAATAAGTAAAAGTGGCCTTTCCATTGGTGGGTGACATGAAGCCTGATTCTCTGCTATGCCACCTCTCTCCACTGTTTGGGTGCTGGGGCCTAAATAACTAAAAGTGGCCTTTTCCATTGGTGGGTCACATGAAGCCTGATTCTCTGTTATGGGACCTCTCTCCAATTGATATTGGTACATTTTTATTTATTTTATTTTAAATCATTTCACCATTCACATTTCTTTGCAGGGGATTTACCTACATGTTCTGCCTTTTGCAGCCCTCTAGCCCTTTTCTGGGCTATTTTAAAGTCTTTTTAGTGCCCAAAAGTTTGGGTCCCCATTGATGGGGTTCGGGGTGATGTTCAGGTCAAGTTTGGATCCCGAACCCGAACATTTTCGGGATGTTCGGCCGAACTTTTCGAACCCGAACATCCTGGTGTTCGCTCAACTCTACTCTCAAATAATTTTTTCGGCTAATTTCAAAATTTGGAGTCTCTGTACAACTTTTTTCTGAGCCTCTTAAAGTATATGGGGGAGATTTCTGAAAAATGGTGTAAAGGAAAACTGGCTTATTTGCCTATAGCAACCAATCAGATTCCAACTTTCATCTTTCATAGTTCCTTTGGAAAATGAAAGGTAGGATCTAATTAGTTAAAATGAACAACTAAGCCAGTTTTCCTTTACACTGGTTTGATAAATTTCTCCCTATGATTCTAAAAAATGTACAGTTTACATCTAAAGGGCTTTCGAAACTTACATGACATACTCATTAAAATTCAGATTGATAAGAGTTGTCTTCATGAGGTCTGCTTCCCATATCAGACCTGTAACATGCAAAGCATGACGATGGGGAAGAATGTAATCAGTCACATCATAGTGATGGAGGTCACGGTCATGTGATACATAGCATATACAAGCGCCCCATAAGTAATAGCTTCTATAAGTCCGCCCACATGTAAATAGTGGAAGCAGTGGATACATCCACTATGAGATTCATCGTGTGACTACCAAGTAGTGTTGAGCGCGAATATTCGAATAGCGAATTTTTTTAGCGAATATCGGCACTTCGCTAATTTGCGAATATTTCGAATATAGCGCTATAAATTCGCTATTTCGAATATTCGTTTTTTTTTTTTTTTTAGTTATATTATTTTTTTTCCCACTTCCCAAAAGTAGTTCTTACCTGTCCTGAGAATTCCTGGCTTCCTGGCTGCTCCAGTCAGTGCCCGTTGCCGCTTCTGCCGACTTCCGTGCTCATGGAGCGTCCCCATCACCATGGGAACTTCTCCATATACTAAAATGTACTGTCGGATTTGAGAATTACGTTGAAATCGCAATGCGATTAATTCAAGTTATATTAATCGCATTGCGATTACAACTTAGCAGTGCACTGCTATCTTACATATTAGGCTAGAATTAACGAATATGGAATATAGCAGCAGTGCTAAGTAGAAATCGCAATGCGATTACTCCAAGTTACATTAATCGCATTGCGATTTCAATTAGCACTGCTATAATATATTCCATATTCGTTAACTTCGTTAATTCTAGAAAGCTGACCCATTATAAACCCAGCTCTAAGTTGAAATCGCAATGCGATTAATATAACTTGAAGTAATCGCATTGCGATTTCTACTTAGCACTGCTGCTATATTCCATATTCATTAATTCTAGCTTAATATGTAAGATAGCAGTGCACTGCTAAGTTGTAATCGCAATGTGATTAATATAACTTGAATTAATTGCATTGCGATTTCAACAGACATGGTTTACTATGGTTGCTAAAACGAAGATGGAGAATACTTCGTTATCTTCGTTTTGAGGAATATGACGAATACATTCATCATATTCGCTAGCTAATTCTACCAAGCCAACAATAGTAAACCAGGTCTAAGTAGAAATCGCAATGCGATTAATTCAAGTTATATTAATCGCATTGCGATTTCAACGTAATTCTCAAATCCGACAGTACATTTTAGTATGGAGACGTTCGCTTCGAGACGAAGATAACAAAGTATTCTCCATCTTCGTTTTAGCAACCTATTCGTCAACTTCGCTAATTCTAGCAATCAAATAGGAGGGTTGACTATAGAGACAGCTGTGTTTAATTCGCTATGCGATTATCAAATTTTTTTTTTTTTAATAAATAGAATAATTATAATAATTATCAAGTAATATAATTATTCTATTAAAAAAAGCTAAGTAATATAATCGCATAGCGAATTAAACACAGCTGTCTCTATAGTCATTCAACCCTCCTATTTGATTACTAGAATTAGCGAAGTTGACGAATAGGTTGCTAAAACGAAGATGGAGAATACTTTGTTATCTTCATTTTGAGGAATATGACGAATACATTCATCATATTCGTCATCTTCGCTATAAATCTAAATATGAAACCAATAGGAAATTAGCCTAAGTTAAAATCGCAATACGCGATTATTTAAATCGCATATTAATCGCGATAACTAGAATAATGACGGATATTCGATTTCGACGAATATGACACGAATATTCTTTCGAATATTCGCGAATTTCGTCGAAATCGAATATGGCACCTGCCGCTCATCACTACTACCAAGGCATATGCCAAGTACCGAATGTTTGCAGAGTGCCATTTTAAGGCCTTATTCACACGGCGGTGTTTTGGTCAGTGATTTCCATCAGTGATTATGAGCCAAAACCAGGAATGGAGCCTCCACAGACATAAGATATAAGGGAAAGTTCTGCACCTGTTCTGTGTTTAGAGCCGCACCTGGTTTTGGCTGAAAATCACTGATGGAAATCACTGAACAAAACACTGACGTGTGAATAAGGCATGAAGGGGTTGTCCGGGAATACCTCATTTTTAACCCGCAACCTGTCTCTGCTATGGAAAGCATCATACTTAACAGCTCCCTGCCACTCCAATCCTCCTCACTGGCTTCCATGTGTCCATATTCCAGTCACTAACTATGGCCTCATGCACACGACAGTATTTTGCGGACCATATGCTGGCAGTTTTTTTCAGTTCAGTATACTGACAGTATACTAAACCATTCACTTCAATGTGACCCCAAAAAATACTGAAGTGTCTCCGTATGCCTTCCATTTCCATTTTTCCGTTCTCTTTAAATATAAAACATGTCCTATTCTTGTCCGCAAATCACGTTCAGTGGCTCCATTCAAATCAATGGGTCCGCAAAAAAAAACGGATAGCATACGGAAAGGCATCCGTATGTCTTCCGTATCCATTCCGTTTTTTGCAGAACCATCGATTGAAAATTTTAAGCCCAGCCCAATATTTTCTATGTAATTACTGTATACTGTATAAGCCATACGGAAAAACGGAACGGAAAAACGGAACCGACACGGAAACACAACGGAAACAAAAAATGGAAAAACGGATCCGATAAAAGCGGCCCGCAAAACACTGAAAAAGCTATACGGTCGTGTGCAAGAGGCCTATAGCAGTGATGTGTCCATATAAGAGGCACATCACTGCTGAAGCCAGTGGTTGGCTGCAGCAGAGCAGGGAACCATGACTGAAAGAAAACAAACAAGCCACGGTCTGGAAGATAGTCATACAAGAGTCAGCGGGCAGCACTAGAGTGGGAGGGAGCAGGTACATATGACTCTTTCCATAGTGGAAGCATCAGCTAAAAGTTAGGTATTCCTAGACTACCCCTTTAAATATTGAATGATTTTTCATCAGTAGTACCAAGGCTCTGATTCTCTTATTTTATGTTTTGTTACAGTGTGGAAAGAGTGGTGAAAACTTTGACAAATTCTTCACTCGAGGAGCTGCAGTCCTTACACCTCCAGACCAGATGGTCCTAGCTGGCATTGACCAGAGTGAATTTGCTGGCTTCACATTCATCAATCCAGAGTTTGTCCATACTAATCCTCATAGTCCAGTTCCTATATCACTGGTGTGACCATTTGATATGTACCACAAGGAGCAGAAGGCATTTTCTCTAAGCCCCAATCCTTTGATCAGCATGGTATACTCCTTGATAATGGCTTTCATGGCAGTTGAGGCCCTAACCCCCATTTTCTCCTTTTGTCCCGTCCTGCATCTTGGAAAAGCACTCAGTGTTGTAACGTGCTGTGTGAGGGGGCCAGGATGCAATAGTGAATCCATTCCTTCCGGGACCTGACACTGATCTGGCATTTTACTATAATTAGAACATGTTAAAAGCTGATGAATTTTTAAACTTGTGTGTTTTACCTTTGGGTTGCTCAGTGTCTGAAGGCCTCATGATAAAGAGCCAAGTCCTTGCTTTACCGCCTGCAATGAGGTCACATTGAAGTGGCATACCACGATCTGGAAAGAAGATGAATTTCTATTCAGGATGTTGGATCCCGATGGTGAGCCTATAAGATGGACGTCTGGAAGTCTAGATTACTGATATGTATTCATACTTGAAGCAAAACTGGAGTCTGGATAGACAATAAGCAATTGTCTCATTTAGTTTGCACAACCCCAACTTGGAATGGACTTAACACTGCCTGCTCCTCCCCCCAAAATTGCATCTAGCACTGGCATGCATGGCCTTTTAATATAATATATTTGTTTGCGTACAATATATCTAGGTGTTATCCTGTTAATGTAGGCACAGGTACCCCCTTCCTCTCTAGGAAGAATTACCCTCAGAAAATGATGTATGTATTATATTCTTAGATCATCTGCTTTTTTTGTGCATGGGCTGTAAGAGATCATACTGTGTGTACATGCTCGCTAGTCTGATCAGTTTTGCTGAGTCTTTCTGGACTTGGTATAGAAATAGTGGCAGGATAACTGGTTTGGGCTTCCATGGGTATATTTTGATAAATGACTTCCATGTATTCTGAATATTTTAATTGTAGTGTTTTTGAGCATTTTGACAAGTATAAAATGATGTTACATAAAGACTGCTGGGACCAACTTGAAGGTATTTTATGTTTCTTCTACAATAATTTATCAATTTACAGGGAGCTTACTATGAGGTTACGGTTGTGTATTGTTTGACCATTTTAATAACAGTCTGTGATATCATGTTCTTCCTCTGCGCACTGGTAGAATACTTGGATATATTGAACATACATCATAAAGTTATTGTGTTTATGATGTAGTTACAAGCCAATACAAATAGAGTTCAATCATGCCATCTGAGCAGCTACGTTCTCATTCTGTTCCATTAGGTGAAGGGGAAAGTGGCTGAAGGAATAATTAGGATGCCTAATGAACTATGATGGAAGATCAGAATAAAACTGGTATGGTAATTTACAGAGCTAATTTTAAGAAGTTACACTTTTCTTGAGATGATATATGGGATACATTTTTTATGGAGATGTAAAAAGTAGATAGCCTGCAGCCCACTTAGTTCTACAGTCTTTATAAAAGTTGAAGGCTTCCAGTGACATAAAATCATTGTCTAGTTTATTGTAAATAAAGTTGAATGAAACTTGGGGAACTATGGCAACACTTGTGATGAGTAGAGATGAGTGAAATGATTCTAAACTAATCAAAATAAAAAATTCAGGTCAAATCCAGATCTCAATTTTTGACGATTTAATTGAGGCATATTTTTCAAAATCTAATCAGCAATTTTTCAGGCAAATGTTTCAAAATCTAGTCAGCCATTTTTCGGATTAGAAGACAGGAAACACGAAGAAAGAAGATTGCATGACCACAGGTAGTGTATGTGCGTATGTATACACACCGACAGGAATGTTCAGCCAAAAGAACTAACATTTCAAACAATCTACAGTCAGGGCCGGTGCAAGGATTTTTGGCAACACAAGCGAAGCTACATCTTGGCCATCATGCCCCCCATGTCAGCCATCATGCCCCCATATCAGCCATCATTCCACCATATCAGCCTCCTATGTCAGCCGTCAGCCCCCATCTCAGCCATCATGCCCCCCATGTCAGCCATCATGCCCCCCATGTCAGCCATCATGCCCCCATGTCAGCCTTCATGCCCCTGTTCTGCCGAAAGTCTATAGTTTGCCGAAAGTCTATAGCGGAAGTCACGTGGCGCGCTGCGCAAGCACACACGCGTGCTTCCGCGAATCATTCCTGCAGCCTTCATTGCAGTAGTTCACGCTTCGCGTGTGCGCACACTTAAGGGTACAGAGACTTCTTAAAGTGACAGTCATCTCCATTAAAATACAGCTTCTCCCCCCCAGCACTCATTAATCTGTACCCTCGCGGGCTCGCTGCGCTCGGCATTTAGTAAAACTAACTCTATGCCGCCATTGATAGTAAAGAAGGAAATGGATGGTAAAGAAAGAGATGGATAGTCTCTTTCTTTACCATCCATTTCCTTCGGCACAGAGTTAGTTTTACTAAATGCCGAGCGCAGCGAGTGAAGCGAGCCCGCGAGGGTACAAATTAATGTAGATGCTGTATTTTGCTGACTGATGACTGTCACTTTAAGACGTCTCTATACACATAATTCTGCAGATTTGGCAGAACACCCCCATGTCAGCCATCATGCCCTCCATGTCACATTTCTTCCCCCTCCATCCATGTCAAATCACCCCCTATTGTGTCACATTCCCCCCCCCCCCACCCCCCAGTGACATTACTCATTCTCCCCCTCCATGGCACAGACTACATTGCCCCCCCTCCCATCATGCCACCCCCCTCCCCCCCCATAATAAACTTAAACATCATCCACTCTACTCATCCAACGGCAGTGGCTGTGTGAGTTAACATCTCCAGCCTACAGTGTCTCCTGGCCGCGGCGCAACTCGTCAGTCACATGACCCCACCTGAGGCGTGACTGACCGGGTTGCCGCTCTGTCAGTGAGGGCTGCCGCTGCGACGGGTGGGCGGGCGGCACAAGGCAAGTGATTTTTTCCGCTCACCGCTTCTCTGCGCCGGGTGCGCCCTAAGGCAGCCGCTTGGTCTGCCTTAGGGTAGCGCCGGCCTTGTCTACAGTGCTAATGAGCTTGAAAAAGTTGCATACAGTTCTAGGAGACCCCAGAATGTCATCCACAACTTTTCAGGGCAATTAGAGCACTGGATCCAATCCCTGGCCGATTCAGCCAAATAAAATTTCAAGAAATGTATTCATCACTATTGACAAGCCCTAGTTTCAATCTTTTATGTGCACAGGCTTTCTCTATGGATAATCAGCCATCTATATATATCTCCTTTCAAGAGCCTAATAAGCAGTGTTTCTCAAACTGTGAGATGGGCTTCATAGTGAAGCACCCCCTAGTTGTTGGTAAGACGCAGCTGGGGTGGCTGTTTTGACATAAGTGATTATTTGCTCTATAGGTCTCTGCCAGGCAGTAGCCATTTTGCTTATTATAATGTTCCAGTAAGTTCAGGAGACAAAACATTAAAAAGCCATACTAGAAAAGGACTAGTGCATAGAGGGCCTGTTTCAATAAACTTTATGTACAATAAACAGAACTACCACATTAATAGGGTTTACAGCCTTGGCGCTGACAATCCCTGGGGTCCTAACGTGTGCCCTTTAACCACAAGCAATTTTTTCATTTTTTCATCATCGTTTTCCAAAATGCAATACTGCCACTGAGTTTGTACCTTATAAATGTTGCAATGTTCACTTTGCAGCACAAATAACTTGATAACTTTATATTCTGGGCCAGTATGATTGCAGCGATACCAAATACATTAATTTTGGAACGCTTTAACCATTTTTTGTGTTTTACTACTTTTGCTCGATAAAATACTTTATATTTTAAAAAAAGAATGTTTTTGCATCACCACATCCCAAGAATCTTAACTTTTTTTTCATTATTTTTTTGGGGGGCTTGTTTTTTGTGGAACAACTTGTGGTTTCTATTGGTACTATTTTGGGAACTATAACACTTTTTGATCACTTTTTTATTTTTTATTTTTTATGTTAAATAAGCAAAAAACAGCAATTGGCATTGTTTTTTTGTTGTTCATTTTTATGAAGTTCACTGTGCGGAATAAATTACTTGTATAGTACAGATTGTTAAGGACACATTGATACAAAATATATGGAAGGGATTTTAGTTTTGCAGTTTTGTTCCATTGAATTTTTTTTTTCCTGTGGAAAAAGGTAAATTTTTACCATGGAGATTTTTTTATTTTATTTAATAACACTTTATTTAACCACTTACTAGTCCCACAGGAGGATTTTAACAGACAGTCTTTTGATCACTTCTATGATACACTGTCCTCCTTATGCAGTACAGTGTATTATACTGTCAGTTCTGTACTTCACTAAGCCCCTGGCTGCCAAGCTAATCCATCAGCACCCATAATCTCATTTGTGGAAGGGGGGGAGGGTTCCAATGCCTGACAGAGGGAGCTCCCTCCCTCTAAACTGCTAAGATGCTATTGGCCACTGCATCTAGGTGGTTAATCGGTCAAGATCGATGCATCTTCCAGTCTGGGCCATTAGAGTAGGAGCCTGGCTGTTACATGAAACTCGTGCACCCCCTAGAATTGTCCAACTAGTATTGGCTGTCACTAACTAGTTAACATAACACTCATCTGTCTTAATTCCCACAGTAGCTCTGTTCTCAGAGGCTTCTGGCCACCGCAGGACCAGGAAGTAGCTTGGTCCAGTAATCGCTGTGTCCAATTGCAGGCCTCAGTGGTCTGATCAGCTTGAATTATAGCCTATGTGAGTGGGGTTTTCTATGTTAAAGGGAATCTGTCACCAGTTTTATGGTGTCCTAACTAAGACTAGATCCCCTTAGCAAAATGCTTGCTCTTTTACTGTAACTGACCCAACTGTTTTGCTAAAACTTGTATTGAAAAGCTCAAGTGCATGCTGATGAGTCCTGAATATTCATGAGTTCCTGAGCCATGAGCTCATGAAAATCAGGACTCATTGGCTTCTGCTGGAGCTTTTAGTACCTAGCAACATAAAACGGGTGACAGATTCACTTTAAGAGGCACAGGTTAGGACCCCAGGAGTTGTCACCTCTGGACAACCCCTTTAATTTTACAAAAGAGAAATGTAACAAGATAATATTGCTTTCTTCTGTGATGGGTACTCCTAAGAAATGAAAAAGTTACAATGTTTCTTTCTCTGACTAGCAATGTGAATAAAACAAAGTGCTTGCCTACCATTATTCTTAGTATTTGTCTTCTTATGTTACCTTATTTCATGCATAACATCTTTGAACTCATAGCTTGCAATAGTAATAAGCTACACGCAGAAATATATGTCTATAGTTTAATATTGACTACTAATATAGGAGTTTCACATTTGAAGAGATGATCATCTGAAAATAAATGCTAATTAAAATATGTAATTTCTTTTTGGCGTCAATTTTTTTTTTTACCTGTTTATGTGGAATTTTTTTTATTCAATAATATTGAAGCTATTAAGTGTTAGAAATGTTATTAGAGGAGATCAGTAGTATATTTCACTTACCATACAGAAACAGCTATTATCTCAAGACTGAGGAAGTGAACATTCGCGGCACCTTCTGTAAGATTGTTCAGGGATGTCTGGATAAGAATAGATTTTTCGGATTCAGGAGACATTCATTTTGCACACATACTGTATCACAGCTCAGCTCTTTTGGCTTAGTAATTATCGGTCTCCTCATTTGCTTTATGAAGACTAAAGTAATCCTTCATCAAACATAGGCTTTATTAATAATGGATACGTTTGTCAATGCTCCCAAAATCACATGTTAAATCAGGTCGTCACACTTGATTTCTCACTGTTGTATGAGAAATGGATGTTAGCAGATTTGTATTCAAATTTATATGCATATTTTATCTGATAATAATATAGGTAGTTTGCTTTTAGCTTGCGTTCTACTTTATCTACTGTAAATTTTGATTTATTAAATGTCCAGTTTCAGGTAATATGATTATGACTACTGGTACAACTACAATTTGCATAGGGAGCATTTTTGGGGTATTTTTACAATTAATTTTTACTTTTTTTTTAGGCCTTTTTCACACGAGCGTGTCCGGATTAGGTCCGGATGCGTTGCAGATGCATTCAGTGAAAACTGTGCGATTTCACAGGGAAAGCCATTCAGTTTTGCCTGCGATTGCGTCATATGACCCACCACTGGAGAAGGCCACTTTCAGTTATTTAGGCCCCAGCACCCAGACAGAGGAGAGAGCTCCCACAGCAAGGAATAAGGCGTCATTTGACCCACCACTGGAGAAGGCCACTTTCAGTTATTTAGGCCCAGTACCCACACAGAGGAGAGAGGTCCCACAGCAAGGAATAAGGCATCATATCACCCACCACTGGAGAAGGCCACTTTCAGTGATTCAGGCCCCAGCACCCAGACAGAGGAGAGAGGTCCCACAGCAAGGAATAAGGCGTCATTTCACCCACCACTGGAGAAGGCCACTTAAAGTTATTTAGGCCCCAGCACCCAGACAGAGGAGAGAGGTCCCACAGCAAGGAATAAAGCGTTATATCAACCACCACTGGAGAAGGCCACTTTCAGGTATTTAGGCCCCAGCATCCAGACAGAGGAGAGAGGACCCAAAGCAAGGAATAAGGCGTCATATGACCCACCACTGGAGAAGGCCACTTTCAGTTATTTAGGCCCCAGCACCCAGACAGAGGAGAGAGGTCCCACAGCAAGGAATAAAGCGTTATATCACCCACCACTGGAGAAGGCCACGTTCAGTTATTTAGGCCCCAGCACCCAGACAGAGAAGAGAGGACCCAAAGCAAGGAATAAGGCGTCATATGACCCACCACTGGAGAAGGCCACGTTCAGTTATTTAGGCCCAGCACCCAGACAGAGGAGAGAGGTCCCACAGCAAGGAATAAGTCGTCATATCACACACCACTGGAGATGGCCACTTTCAGTTATTTAGGCCCCAGCAACGAGACAGAGTAGAGAGGTCCCACAGCAAGGAATAAGGCGTCATATCACCCACCACAGGAGAAGGCCACTTTCAGTTATTTAGACCCCAGCACGCAGACAGAGGAGAGAGGTCCCACAGCAAGGAATAAGGCGTCATATGACCCACCACTGGAGAAGGCCACTTTCAGTTATTTAGGCCCCAGCACCCAGACAGAGGAGAGAGATCCCACAGCAAGGAATAAGGCGTCATATGACCCACCACTGGAGAAGGCCACTTTCAGTTATTTAGGCCCCAGCACCCAGACAGAGGAGAGAGATCCCACAGCAAGGAATAAGGCGTCATATGACCCACCACTGGAGAAGGCCACTTTCAGTTATTTAGGCCCAGTACCCACACAGAGGAGAGAGGTCCCACAGCAAGGAATAAGGCGTCATATCACCCACCACTGGAGAAGGCCACTTTCAGGTATTTAGGCCCCAGCACCAAGACAGAGAAGAGAGGTACCACAGCAAGGAATCATGTGTCATATGACCCACCACTGGAGAAGGCCACTTTCAGTTATTTAGGCCCCAGCACCCAGACAGAGGAGAGAGTCCCACGGCAAGGAATAAGGCATGATATCACCCACCACTGGAGAAGGACACTTTCAGTTTTTTAGGCCCCAGCACCCAGACAGGGTAGAGAGGTCCCACAGCAAGGAATAAGGCATCATATCACCCACCATTGGAGAAGGCCACTTTCAGTTATTTAGGCCCCAGCACCCAGACAGAGGAGAGAGGTCCCACAGCAAGGAATAAGGAGTCATATGGCCCACCACTGGAGAAGGCCACTTTCAGTTATTTAGGCCCCAGCACCCAGACAGAGGAAAGAGCTCCCACAGCAAGGAATAAGGCGTCATTTGACCCACCACTGGAGAAGGCCACTTTCAGTTATTTAGGCCCAGTACCCACACAGAGGAGAGAGGTCCCACAGCAAGGAAAAAAGCGTCATATCACCCACCACTGGAGAAGGCCACTTTCAGTTATTTAGGCCCCAGCACCCAGACAGAGGAGAGAGGTCCCACAGCAAGGAATAAGGCGTCATATGACCCACCACTGGAGAAGGCCACTTTTAGGTACTTAGGCCCCAGCACCCAGACAGAGGAGAGAGGTCCCACAGCAATTAATAAGGCGTCATATCACCCACCACTGGAGAAGGCCACTTTCAGTTATTTCGGCCCCAGCACCCAGACAGAGGAGAGAGGTCTCACAGCAAGGAATAAGGCGTCATATCACCCACCACTGGAGAAGGCCACTTTCAGTTATTTAGGCCCCAGCACCCAGACAGAGGAGAGAGGTTGCATGGCAGAGGTTCAGGCTTCATGTAACCCACCATTGTAACAGGCCACTTTCAGTTATTTAGGCCCCGGCACCCAGATTGAGGAGAGTTTCATTCAACTTTGGGTTGCACAGCAAGATCATGGTAAAGTTAAAAAAACGAGGATTTAATAAAGAAGTGCCCCGCAGTACAAGAATACATGGTTGAGGGGGAGGCAGTTATAAATGTCTATTCTGCACAAGGGAGGGACAGGTCCTGTGGGATCCATGCCTGGTTTATTTTTATGAACTTCAGCTTGTCCACGTTGCTGTGGACAGGCGGCTGCGTTTGTCAGTATTGACGCCCCCTGCCGTGCTGAATACACGTTCAGACAAAACGCTGGCCGCCGGGCAGGCCAGCACCTCCAAGGCATAAAATGCTAACTCTGGCCACGTGGTCAATTTGGAGACTCAGAAGTTGAATGGGGCCGAACCATCAGTCAGTACGTGGAGGGGTGTGCAGACGTACTTTTCAACCACGTTAGTGAAATGCTGCCTCCTGCTAACACGTTCCTTATCAGGTGGTGGTGCAGTTAGCTGTGGCATGGAGACAAAACTTTTCCACATTTCTGCCATGCTAACCCTGCCCTCAGAGGAGATGGCCGTGACACAGCTGCGTTGGCGACCTCTTGCTCCTCCTCTGCCTTCGCCTTGGACTTCCACCTGTTCCCCTGTGACATTTGGGAATGCTCTCAGGAGCGCGTCTACCAGCGTGCGCTTGTACTCGGGCATCTTCCTATCACGCTCCAGTGCAGCAAGTAAAGTGCGCACATTGTCTTTGTACCAGGGATCCAGCAGGGTGCATGTAGTCGCTCATGTGTGCCAGGCTCCCCAGAGGTAAGCTGTCCTCTGTGGGAGGCGTATCGTCATCGTCCTCTGTATCCCCCAGCCACGCACCAGTGATGGGCCTGAGCTGTGTCGGGTGCCACCCAGCTGTGAACCTGCATCATCCTCATCCTCCTCATCCTCCTCGTCCTCTAGTAGTGGGCCCTGGCTGGCCACATTTGTACCTGGACTCTGCTGCTGCAAAAAACTCCCTCTGAGCCACTTCTAACAGACTGGCCTGAAAGTGCTAACAATTACCCCTCATCCTCCTCCTCCTGGGCCACCTCCTCTTCCATCATCGCCCTAAGAGTTTTTCAAGGAGACATAGAAGTGGTATTGTAACGCTGATAACGGTGTCATCGCCACTGGCCATGTTGGTGGAGCCCTAAACAGCGCAACAGGGCACACAGGTCTCGCATGGAGGCCCAATCATTGGTGGTGAAGTGGTGCTGTTCCGCAGTGCGACTGACCCGTGCGTGCTGCATCTGAAACTCCACTATGGCCTGCTGCTGCTCGCACAGTCTCTCCAGCATGTGCAAGGTGGAGTTCCACCTGGTGGGCACGTCGCATATGAGGAGGTGAGCAGGAAGGCCGAAGTTACGCGGTAGCGCAGACAGGTGAGCAACGGCAGGATGTGAACTGCGGAAGCGCACACAGACGGCCCGCACTTTATGCAGCAGCTCTGACATGTCAGGGTAGTTGTGAATGAACTTCTGCACCACCAAATTCAGCACATGTGCCAAGCAAGGGATGTCCCAGAGCTGCGACGAGATTTCGCCCATTATCGCACACCACCAGGCGGGCTTGAGGCCCACCGGCAAAAACCACTCATCGGTCTTTTGTTCAATACCCTGCCACAACTCCTGCGTGGTGTGGGGCCTGTCCCCCAAACATATGAGTTTCAGAATGGCCTTCTGATGTTTACCCGGGCTGTGCTGAAGTAGGTGTTAAAGGTGTGTGGCTGACTGGATGAGCTGGTGGAAGCAGAGGAGGAGGAAGCTGAGTAGGAGGAGGAGGCTACAGGAGGCAAAGAATGATGCCCTGCGATCCTTGGCAGCGGAAGGACGTGAGCAAAGGAACTCTCCGCCTGGGGCCCAGCCGCTACTACATTTACCCAGTGTGCAGTTAGGGAGATATAGCGTCCCTGGCCGTGCTTACTGGTCCACGTATCTGTGGTTAAGTGGACCTTGCCACAGATGACGTTGCGTAGTGCACACTTGATTTTATCAAGTACTTGGTTGTGCAGAGAAGGCTTGGCTGTCTTGGAGAAGTAGTGGCGGCTGGGAACAACATACTGTGGGACAGCCATGGACATCAGCTGTTTGAAGCTGTCTGTGTCCACCAGCCTGAATGACAGCATTTCAAAGGCCAGTAGTTTAGAAATGCTGACATTCAAGCCCAGGGCTCGAGGGTGGCTAGGTGGGAATTTACGCTTTCTCTCCAAGGTTTGTGAGATGGAGAGCTGAACGCTGCCGTGTGACATGGTGGAGATGCTTGGTGACTCAGGTGGTGGTGTCGGTGGCACATCCTCTGTTTGGTGGGCGGCAGGTGCCAACGTTCCTCCCGAGGCGGAGGAAGGGGAGGCCAGCACCTCCAAGGCATAAAATGCTAACTCTGGCCACGTGGTCAATTTGGAGACTCAGAAGTTGAATGGGGCCGAACCATCAGTCAGTACGTGGAGGGGTGTGCAGACGTACTTTTCAACCACGTTAGTGAAATGCTGCCTCCTGCTAACACGTTCCTTATCAGGTGGTGGTGCAGTTAGCTGTGGCATGGAGACAAAACTTTTCCACATTTCTGCCATGCTAACCCTGCCCTCAGAGGAGATGGCCGTGACACAGCTGCGTTGGCGACCTCTTGCTCCTCCTCTGCCTTCGCCTTGGACTTCCACCTGTTCCCCTGTGACATTTGGGAATGCTCTCAGGAGCGCGTCTACCAGCGTGCGCTTGTACTCGGGCATCTTCCTATCACGCTCCAGTGCAGCAAGTAAAGTGCGCACATTGTCTTTGTACCAGGGATCCAGCAGGGTGCATGTAGTCGCTCATGTGTGCCAGGCTCCCCAGAGGTAAGCTGTCCTCTGTGGGAGGCGTATCGTCATCGTCCTCTGTATCCCCCCAGCCACGCACCAGTGATGGGCCTGAGCTGTGTCGGGTGCCACCCAGCTGTGAACCTGCATCATCCTCATCCTCCTCATCCTCCTCGTCCTCTAGTAGTGGGCCCTGGCTGGCCACATTTGTACCTGGACTCTGCTGCTGCAAAAAAACTCCCTCTGAGCCACTTCTAACAGACTGGCCTGAAAGTGCTAACAATTACCCCTCATCCTCCTCCTCCTGGGCCACCTCCTCTTCCATCATCGCCCTAAGAGTTTTTTCAAGGAGACATAGAAGTGGTATTGTAACGCTGATAACGGTGTCATCGCCACTGGCCATGTTGGTGGAGCCCTAAACAGCGCAACAGGGCACACAGGTCTCGCATGGAGGCCCAATCATTGGTGGTGAAGTGGTGCTGTTCCGCAGTGCGACTGACCCGTGCGTGCTGCATCTGAAACTCCACTATGGCCTGCTGCTGCTCGCACAGTCTCTCCAGCATGTGCAAGGTGGAGTTCCACCTGGTGGGCACGTCGCATATGAGGAGGTGAGCAGGAAGGCCGAAGTTACGCGGTAGCGCAGACAGGTGAGCAACGGCAGGATGTGAACTGCGGAAGCGCACACAGACGGCCCGCACTTTATGCAGCAGCTCTGACATGTCAGGGTAGTTGTGAATGAACTTCTGCACCACCAAATTCAGCACATGTGCCAAGCAAGGGATGTCCCAGAGCTGCGGCGAGATTTCGCCCATTATCGCACACCACCAGGCGGGCTTGAGGCCCACCGGCAAAAACCACTCATCGGTCTTTTGTTCAATACCCTGCCACAACTCCTGCGTGGTGTGGGGCCTGTCCCCCAAACATATGAGTTTCAGAATGGCCTGCTGATGTTTACCCGGGCTGTGCTGAAGTAGGTGTTAAAGGTGTGTGGCTGACTGGATGAGCTGGTGGAAGCAGAGGAGGAGGAAGCTGAGTAGGAGGAGGAGGCTACAGGAGGCAAAGAATGATGCCCTGCGATCCTTGGCAGCGGAAGGACGTGAGCAAAGGAACTCTCCGCCTGGGGCCCAGCCGCTACTACATTTACCCAGTGTGCAGTTAGGGAGATATAGCGTCCCTGGCCGTGCTTACTGGTCCACGTATCTGTGGTTAAGTGGACCTTGCCACAGATGACGTTGCGTAGTGCACACTTGATTTTATCAAGTACTTGGTTGTGCAGAGAAGGCTTGGCTGTCTTGGAGAAGTAGTGGCGGCTGGGAACAACATACTGTGGGACAGCCATGGACATCAGCTGTTTGAAGCTGTCTGTGTCCACCAGCCTGAATGACAGCATTTCAAAGGCCAGTAGTTTAGAAATGCTGACATTCAAGCCCAGGGCTCGAGGGTGGCTAGGTGGGAATTTACGCTTTCTCTCCAAGGTTTGTGAGATGGAGAGCTGAACGCTGCCATGTGACATGGTGGAGATGCTTGGTGACTCAGGTGGTGGTGTCGGTGGCACATCCTCTGTTTGGTGGGCGGCAGGTGCCAACGTTCCTCCCGAGGCGGAGGAAGAGGCCGAGGCAGCAGCAGAAGAGGGAGCAGGGGGAGACAGAATGAGTTCCTTGCTTTTAAGGTGCTTACTCCACTGCAGTTCATGCCCCCTGCTCCCTCTTTTGCTACGCTGTTGGCTCGGTCTCACCACTGCCTCTTCCTCTGAACTATGAAAGTCAGTGGCACGACCTTCATTCCATGTGGGGTCTAGAACCTCATCGTCCCCTGCATCGTCTTCCACACAGACTTCCTCCCTGACCTCCTGTTCAGTCTGCACACTGCAGAAAGACGCAGCAGTTGGCACCTGTGTTTCGTCATCATCAGAGACGTGCGGACTCCGATGAGGTGGTATTCCAATGTCCTCATCATCAGGAAACATTAGTGGTTGTGCATCAGTGCATTCTATGTCTTCCACCACTGGGGAAGGGCTAGGTGGATTCCCTTGGGAAACCCTGCCAGCAGAGTCTTCAAACAGCATAAGAGACTGCTGCATAACTTGAGGCTCAGACAGTTTCCCTGATATGCATGGGGGTGATGTGACAGACTGATGGGTTTGGTTTTCAGGCGCCACCTGTGCGCTTTCTGCAGAAGACTGGGTGGGAGATAATGTTGTGAACGTGCTGGATCCACTGTCAGCCACCCAATTGACTAGCGTCTGTATCTGCTCAGGCCTTACCATCCTTAGAACGGCATTGGGCCCTACCAAATATCGCTGTAAGCTCTGGCGGGTACTGGTACCTGAGGTAGTTGGTTCACTAGGACGTGTGACTTTGGCAGAATGGCCACGTCCTCTCCCAGCACCATAGGGTACACTAACACCACCACGACTGCGTTCGCGTCCCTTACTAGATGTTTTCCTTATTGTTACCGTTCACCAAGCACCACAATAAGAAAAAAAATATTTGGCCCAATATATTGATTTCAAATTCAGGCTTTTTTTACAGGCACCTAACACTATCTGACTATTTATTTATGTAGCGTATTACACTAATCCAGGCAAAGCAGTAACCAATGATTTAGGGGAATATCTCTTTTAGGGCTAGTATTTAGGCCCTGGATGACAGGTATCCTTTTATGGACAGATTTACACTTGGAAATGCACAGTAGCGTGAGAAAAAATATGTAGGATTATGCCTTCAGCAATTGTATTTTAACACTTTGTGTAATATACCCTTTAAAGGACAGAAATACAATGGGAGATGCACGGTAGCGAGTGAAGTTATTGAGGATGAACCTCTCAGCATTTGTATATACACCTTGAGTGTAATATACCCTTTTACAGACAGATTAACACTTGGCCTGCAACTGCTGGGACACCAGATTCAAGGAATTGCTATTTTGGCAATTGAATTTCACCGCAGAACAAAATATAAGTTTTGGCGGACACTATTATGCTTTGCCAGCCACAGCTGTGACACCAGATTTATGGTATTGCTATTTTGGCAATTGAATTTCACCCCAGAACAAAATATATGTTTTGGCGGACACTATTATACTTTGCCAGCCACTACTGGAACACCAGATTCAGGGTATTGCTATTTTGGCAATTGAATTTCACCCCAGAACAAAATATATGTTTTGGCGGACAATATTATACTTTGCCAGCCACAGCTGTGACACCAGATTAATGGTATTGCTATTTTGGCAATTGAATTTCACCCCAGAACAAAATATATGTTTTGGTGGACACTATTATACTTTGCCGGCCACTACTAGAACACCAGATTCAGGGCATTGCTATTTTGGCAATTGAATTACACCCCAGAACAAAATATATGTTTTGGCGGACAATATTATACTTTGCCAGCCACAGCTGTGACACCAGATTTATGGTATTGCTATTTTGTCAATTGAATTTCACCCCAGAACAAAATATATGTTTTGGTGGACACTATTATACTTTGCCGGCCACTACTAGAACACCAGATTCAGGGTATTGCTATTTTGGCAATTTAATTTCACCCCAGAACAAAATATACCATATTACGGACAGATTAACACTTGTCCTGCAACAGCTGGAACACCAGATTCAGGGTATTGCTATATTGGCAATTGAATTTCACCCCAGAACAAAATATATGTTTTGGCAGACACTATTATACTTTGCCAGCCATTACTGGAATACCAGATTCAGGGTATTGCTATTTTGGCAATTGAATTTCACCCCAGAACAAAATATATGTTTTGGCGGACACTATTATACTTTGCAAGCCACTACTGGAACACCAGATTCAGGGTATTGCTATTTTGGCAATTGAATTTCACCCCAGAACAAAATATACCCTTTTACAGACAGATTAACACTTAGCCTGCAAGAGCTAGGACACCGGATTCAGGGTATTGCTATTTTGGCAATTGAATTTCACCCCAGATCAAAATATATGATTTGGCGGACACAATTATACTTTGCCAGCCACAGCTGTGACTCCAGATTTATGGTATTGCTATTTTGGCAATTGAATTTCACCCCAGAACAAAATATATGTTTTGGCGGACACTATTTTACTTTGCCAGCCAGTGCTGGGACACCAGATTTAGGGGATTGCTATTTTGGCAATAGAATTTCACCACAGAAAATAATCTTTCCTTTGCCAGACAATAGACATTATTATACTTTGCTAGCCAAAGCTGGAACACCAGATTTAGGGGATTGGTATTTTGGCAATTGTATTTAACCCCTTAATAAAATATAGAAATTGCTATCCTGAGTTTCTAGGGGTGACAATAAGCACAGCCAAGCCCCTGATGTAGGATATAGCAAAAAAAAAAAAAAAAAAAACTAGTATTGATGGATTGATGGACTTGGTGGCAGCTTGTTCTGGTGCACCAAAAGTCACAAAGTGTCCGCTGATCACCCCAGAAAAAAAGTGACAAAAAAACGCTCTTTGCAGCCTACAAACCAGTGAGCAATTAACTAGCAGAAGTTGAATCATTCACAGATGTAGATCGATCACTTCATTAGGTGCTAATGCTGACTTTTCCCTGCCTAATCTCGCCCTCACAGAAGCTGCGTCCTCTCCCTACACTAATCAGAGCAGTGTGACGTGTGGCGCTACGTGACTCCAGCTTAAATAGAGGCTGGGTCACATGCTGCACTTGGCCAATCACAGCCATGCCATTACTAGGCATGGCTGTGATGGGCTCTTAGGGCAAGAAGTCAAACGCTAGTTGACTGGCTGCTGTGCAGCCCTTCAGAAAGCGGGAAGAAATCACCGAACAACGGACCCGAACCCGAACTTTTTTGAAAATGTTCGGGTCCGGGTCCCGAACACCCCAAAATTCGGTACGAACCCGAACTATGCTCGAACTGTTCACTCAACACTAGTTTTGTTTTAGACTGTTTTGGGGGCATACTGTTGTTTAGTTGGCGTGGATTTTTTAGACTGATTAATGTAAGTAAAATACAGTAGATTTGAGGGGCTCACCAGAGTGGAGCTCAGCCAGATAGAACCACTTAGCTAATTTAAAACAATACAAACAATGGCCGGCTCAAAGATTCAAAATACAAAATTTCAATTTATTACACCATTCACAAATATCATATCACATCATATAAAATATTTAAAACCTTCTAATTCATACCAAATAGTTAAAGACTCTGTCCCTTTTGACACCTGATTGCGGAGCTCATGCAAACAGGACTCAAATCAGTTCTCACAGTGCGGTATATGGTCTTTGCTTTAATGTAAATCTTTCCTTAAACTTTATATATATTATTTATCCCTGGCCATATTAGTTCATAAGATATCACATTCTTCAGTATGCCACAGTTAATATAGAACACTTTTTTGTAGAAGTAAAGAATAGTCAGTGTAACAGGATGGATGTGTTGCAATTATTGACTGCAGCAGAGGAAAGGCTTCTCTTTAAATATGTAGTGTAGTGTGGATCACGCTGTAGCGCTTCTTACCAGTACCAAGGTCTGTCTGCAACGCAGTACTGTCTCAAGCAGTATTGGATGTGTTTGGTGTAGACACTTAGTATGAATCTGGTTTGGCTTTGTTGCGATCCTCACTGTTAGTTGTTGGCTGCTAAGATTTGCAGTCTGCGCTCATAAAGGCATCACCCGTGGTGTATGCGGGATCTTAATTTCTGAACGCTGCTCTTCATGCTTGCTGTAGCGATGTGGATTGAATACTCTCAATATTTAAAATCGCTATAGTATTGAGTTTAACAATATCGCACTGTATTATTTCTACAGACGCATTTTGAAACTGTAAGTTTCTTCGTCAGTGGAACATATATTCTAATATTAGGGGACCTATGGCTCCTTATATGGAGCCACTAGTAACATTAAAAACCTGCTCTGGATTATTTTCTCATTGTTACTTTCATTTTATAGTTCACATATATCAACTGAAAATATCTATATCTACATGAAAAAAAAAAAAAAAAAAAAAGCTTGGAAGTAGAGATGAGCGAACACCTGGATGTTCGGGTTCGAGAGGTTCGGCCGAACTTCCGGAAAATGTCCGGGTTCGTGATCCGAACTCAACCCAAACTTCATCCCGAACCCGAACCCCATAGAAGTCAATGGGGACCCGAACTTTTGTGCACTAAAAAGCCTGTAAAAGACTCCCGGAAAGGGCTAGAGGGCTGCAAAAGGCAGCAAAATGTAGGTAAATCCCCTGCAAACAAATGTACATAGGGAAATGAATTAAAATAAAATAAAATAAATAAAAATTAACCTGTAAAAGAAACCCAGAGGGATAATATACCACAATAAACGCATTGCGATTACAACTTTGAGCTAACGATCACCATGGGAACGCCTCCTCCAGTAGAATGTACTGTCGGATCTGAGAATTAAGTTGAAATCGCAATGCGATTCTTATATATTTGCTTAATCGCATTGCGATTTCAACTTAGCATTGCTAAATAATTCCATCCATATCGTTAACTTACTGACTCAGTAAGTTAGCGATATGAATGGAGTATTAGCAATGCTAAGTTGAAACTCATATGCGATTAGCTAAATATATAAGACTCATAGTCAGCGTTCGAATAGAACTTAAAGCTGTCACTTAGTCAGTTTTAGTATTGGTGTGCTGTAATAGAAGTTACATTCGATGCGCGAATATAACTTAGAAGCAATACAGTCAACTTTACACTGTTAGTTTTATTATCGCGATAATACAACTATTCAAGAATCGTGTACGTGCGTCTGTACGTGTGTGCGTTACCTCGGATCGGATCGAGAGAGGCGAGAGTGGAGAGTGGTGACTGTCCCAGCGATTATGGCGAAAAGTAATTTCTCTAAAGAAGAGCTGGATTTCTTAATAACTGTAAGTAATTGAACTTAGTGTGTAATGCAGTAATGTGATTTAAACTTATTTATTAATGATTTTTATTAGCCAAGAAGCCTGCAGGCCTTCACTGATCTCATAACTGCCTTACACTGTCACATGTCCTACTGCTTGGTGACATAAACTCATCACAGGCTTTAGCAGGCTGCACAACTACATGAGTGATTAGTGAAAGACACTGTTAAAGAGGTGGCAATGTTCAAGTCACTTTTAAAGGGATGACGATGTTCAAGTCACTTTTAAAGGGATGGCGATGTTCAAGTCACTTTTAAAGGGCGGCAATATTCAAGTCACTTTTAAAGGGATCGCAATGTTCAAGTCACTTTTAAAGGGATGGCGATGTTCAAGTGACTTTTAAAGGGCGGCAATATTCAAGTCACTTTTAAAGGGATCGCAATGTTCAAGTCACTTTTAAAGGGATGGCGATGTTCAAGTTAGTTTTAAAGGGATGGCGATGTTCAAGTCACTTTTAAAGGGGCTGCAGTGTTCAAGTCACTTTTAAAGGGGCGGCAATGTTCAAGTCACTTTTAAAGGGATGGAGAATTGGCGATGTTCAAGTCACTTTTAAAGGGATGGCGATGTTCAAGTCACTTTTAAAGGGGCTGCAGTGTTTAAGTCACTTTTAAAGGGGCGGCAATGTTCAAGTCACTTTTAAAGGGATGGAGAATTGGCGATGTTCAAGTCAGTTTTAAAGGGATGGCGATGTTCAATGTCACTTTTAAAGGGGCTGCAGTGTTCAAGTCACTTTTAAAGGGACGGCAATGTTCAAGTCACTTTTAAAGGGATGGAGAAGTGGCGATGTTCAAGTCAGTTTTAAAGGGATGGCGATGTTCAAGTCACTTTTAAAGGGGCTGCAGTGTTCAAGTCACTTTTAAAGGGCGGCAATGTTCAAGTCACTTTTAAAGGGATGGCGATGTTCTACTCTTTGACTGTTTTGATATTAAATGTTATTTTGATGGTTCTTATGACTATGATAACTAATAATTGTATTTTAGAACTGTGGGATTACATGATTTAATTGTTATCTTGCAGGAAATGTTGGAGAAGAGTACGACCGCAGAAGGTCAAGGGGCGAAAAGCATGCCATAGTGCGGAGAATTGCTTTCCATCTGTGGCAGAAGCATGGGTGCACTCATCGGAAGGATGCGATTCTAAAAAGTGGTCAGATCTGAAGCGCCACAGGATGGATCTGATCACTAAGATCAGAATAAATCTTTTCCAGGTACAATACTTATTTGCATAACTGAGCAGATAGATAACAATATGTTGGTGAGAGAAATAAGTATTTTTAACCCTTTACAATAAATCACTTAGTACAGTGGTGTTGAACTGATGGGAAAGGGTGCTAAAGGTGGCAATATGAGACCTCTTTCTGGGCCACATATGTTTTTGACTTTACACAGTTGACTTTGGCCCCTGAAGCTTGTCCAAACTCCTCGCACGTCTGGGCGAGTGTAGACAACAAGCATCGATCAGGACAATTAGGCCACATGCCCAAATGAAGTCATAGACTCGAATCACTCTTGTTCCCTGGGAGTGGCCCAACACCCAATAGCAGCAGTGAGTTGAAGCTGAACTTAATCAACGATGCTCAAAGGCAGAGTGCAGGGGTACCCACAGGTTCCTGGGCCGGCAGGTCAAGGCAGACACTGATGATACTACACTTGATCTAAGCCAAAGGAGAAGAAAGATAGGTGTAGTTAATTATTATGCCATCCAGACACTACCATAGATTAATTTGTGTACCTTTAACTGTAATTTGGCTTTACTTGTTTATCTTGGCATTTTTAAAAATTTGGTCATCATCATTACAGATGCTCCGCTTCCCAAAGTGAGAGCCAAGCTCTCTAAAAGAAGAAGGCGGTGGAGGTGGAGGAGGAGACAGACCACTCAGACGAGGAGGAGCAGGAAGAGGCAGGGCCATCAGGCTATCGGGCCCATAGCCCACCTGCTGCCGTGGAGGAGGGTGATGACTCTGAGGAGGCAGAAGAGGAGATGGTCACTACCCCCGACAAGAAGGTAAATGGATGATGTGGATATTTTTATTTATTCAGTGTCCCAGAAAGCTAATGTTACGGGTGGGAGTACTGATTTCCATAACGTATCTAACTGCCACATCCATTTTGGAAATACGATATAACAAGCATGCAATATATAAATTTTTCTAAGAATATATTTTAACAAACTATATTATTTTTTTAAATGAAGAAAATATAATAAAACAGGCAACAAATAAAGTACAACACATAACAGTAATATAAAAATAAACACTAAAAAGTAATTGATCAACATCAAAACCATTAACGTAACTACTAAGTCAATAACCCAAAACTAAAAGGAACTATTATTAATCCTACCTAAACCAATATATAACAGATTTACATAGTAACATAGTAACATAGTATATAAGACCGAAAAAGACATTTGTCCATCCAGTTCGGCCTGTTTCCTACAAGTTGATCAGAGGAAGGCAAAAACCCCTGTGAGGCAGAAGCCAATTTTCCTCACATAAGGGGAAAAAAGTTCCTTCCCGACTCCAATCAGGCAATCAGAATAACTCCCTGGATCAACGACCCTCTCTAGTAGCTATAGCCTGTAATATTATTACACTCCAGAAATAAATCCAGTCCCCTCTTGAATTCCTTTATTGTACTCACCATCACCACCTCCTCAGGCAGAGAGTTCCATAGTCTCACTGCTCTTACAGTGAAGAATCCCTTTCAATGTTTGTGTACAAACCTTCTTTCCTCCAGACGCAGAGGATGTCCCCTTGTCACAGTCACAGTCCTGGGGATAAATAGATGATGGGAGAGATCTCTGTACTGACCCCTGATATATTTATACATAGTAATTAGATCTCCCCTCAGTCGTCTTTTTTCTAAAGTGAATAACCCTAATTTTGATAACCTTTACGGTACTGTAGATCCCTCATTCCAGTTATTACTTTAGTTGCCCTCCTCTGAACCCTCTCCAGCTCTGCTATGTCTGTCTTGTTCACAGGAGCCCAGAACTGTACACAGTACTCCATGTGTGGTCTAACCAGTGATTTTCAAGAAAAAATATCATCTCAGCTTTATATAACAATTAATGATTGTATTTTAATGTACATTTCAAATTTTATTTCATTTATTTTACAGCTGACAACATCATGTTAAAAAAAATAAAAACAATGGGAAGGAAGCACCAGCTGCGAATGCAGCAGTTCAGGGAGCAGCAAACCAGGAAGATGAGGCAGCTCAAGATGCAGTTCTCCCACCAAATGCGAGCCATGGAGGAGGCTCATCTTAAGAACATCGATGATCTGCTGGAGGAGTAGAGAAAATTAAAAATTACCTAATTTTTTTGGTTATTTATATATTTATGTTAAAAAATAATTCTATTTTGTTAAAGATTATTTTATAAAACTATAATGTTAAATCAAATTTATTGCATTTTGTTTGATTGGAAACAAAGGGTACAGATAGTGTTGCCCATATTAATAATTATTTTTCAATACTGTAATCTTTCAAGGGTTTCAAGTTCAACTGGTTTATGTGCTAGATCTGGTAAGGTTTTTGGTAAGGCTGTAAAACACACCCGGAAAGGGCTAGAGGGCTGCAAAAAGCAGCAAAATGTAGGTAAATCCCCTGCAAACAAATGTAGATAGGTAGAAATGATGAGTTAACATAAAATAAATAAAAATTAAACAATATTAATTGGAGTGAGGTCCCATAGCACAGAATCAGGCTTCAAGTCACCCACCAATGGAGAAGGTCACTTAGTTACTATTATTTCGACCCCAGCACCCAGACAAAGGAGAGAGGTCCCACAGCAGAGAATCAGGCATCATATCAACCACCACAGGAGTAGGCCACCATTTAGTTACTTTGACCCCTTCACCCAGACAGAAGAGAGAGGCCACACAGCACATATTCAGGCATCATATAAACCACCACAGGAGTAGGCCACCATTTAGTTACTTTGACCCCTTCACCCAGACAGAGGAGAGAGGCCCCACAGCACATATTCAGGCATCATATCAACCACCGCAAGAGAAGGACACTTTTAGATACTTTGACCCCTGCACCCAGGAAGAGGAGAGAGGTTCCACAGCAGAGAATCAGGCATAATATCAACCACCACAGGAGAAGCCACCATAAAGTTACTTTGACCCCTGCACCCAGGAAGAGGAGAGAGGTTCCACAGCAGAGAATCAGGCATAATATCAACCACCACAGGAGAAGCCACCATAAAGTTACTTTGACCCCTGCACCCAGGAAGAGGAGAGAGGTTCCACAGCACATATTCAGGCATCATATAAACCACCACAGGAGTAGGCCACCATTTAGTTACTTTGACCCCTTCACCCAGACAGAGGAGAGAGGCCACACAGCACATATTCAGGCATCATATCAACCACCACAGGAGTAGGCCACCATTTAGTTACTTTGACCCCTTCACCCAGACAGAGGAGAGAGGCCACACAGCACATATTCAGGCATCATATCAACCACCGCAAGAGAAGGACACTTTTAGATACTTTGACCCTGCACCCAGGAAGAGGAGAGAGGTTCCACAGCAGAGAATCAGGCATAATATCAACCACCACAGGAGAAGCCACCATAAAGTTACTTTGACCCCTTCACCCAAACAGAGGAGAGAGGCCCCACAGCACATATTCAGGCATCATATAAACCACCACAGGAGTAGGCCACCATTTAGTTACTTTGACCCCTTCACCCAGACAGAGGAGAGGCCCCACAGCACATATTCAGGCATCATATAAACCACCACAGGAGTAGGCCACCATTTAGTTACTTTGACCCCTTCACCCAGACAGAGGAGAGAGGCCCCACAGCACATATTCAGGCATCATATCAACCACCACAGGAGAAGGCCTCTTTCAGTGACTTAGGCCTTTGGACCCAGACAGAGGAGAGAGGTCAGAGATTAGCTTCATATCCCCAGCACAGCAGAAGACCGCTTTATTTGACTTAGGCCTCAGCACCCAGACAGAGGACAGAGGTAGCATGGCAGAGGTTATGGCTTTATGTCACCCGATAGTTTAACAGGCCACTTTCATCTAGTTAGGCCCGGCGCCCAGACAGAGGAGAGTTTCATTCAACTGTGGGTTACATAAAATTTGTATTAAATAAAGAAGTGGCCCGTAGTACAACAAGACATGTTTTAGGCAGTTATTAAGGACTACTCTGCACAAGGGAGGGACAGGTCCTGTGGGATCCATGCCTGGTTCATCTTTATGAACGTCAGCTTGTCCACATTGGCTGTGGACAGGCGGCTGCGCTTGTCAGTAATGGCGCCCCCGCCGTGCTGAATACGCGTTCTGATAAAACGCTGGCCGCCGGGCAGGAAAGCACCTCAAGGCATAACATGCTAACTCTGGCCACGTGGACAATTTTGAAACCCAGAAGTTGAATGGGGCCGAACCGTCCGTCAGTACGTGGAGGGTGTGCAGACATACTGTTCAACCATGTTAGTGAAATGCTGCCTCCTGCTAACACGTTCCGTATCAGGTGGTGGGGCAGTTAGCTGTGGCGTGGAGACAAAACTTGTCCACATTTCTGCCATGCTAACCCTGCCCTCAGAGGAGCTGGCCGTGATACTGCTGCGTGGGCGACCTCTAGCTCCTCCTCTGCCTTGGCCTTGGCCTTCCACCTGTTCCCCTGTGACAGTTGGGAATGCTCTCAGGAGCGCGTCTACCAGCGTGCGCTTGTACTCGCGCATCTTCCTATCACGCTCCAGTGCAGGAAGTAAAGTGGGCACATTGTCTTTGTACCGGGGATCCAGCAGGGTGGCCACCCAGTAGTCAGCACACGTTAAAATGTGGGCAACTCTGCTGTCGTTGCGCAGGCACTGCAGCATGTAATCACTCATGTGTGCCAGGCTCCCCAGAGGTAAGGACAAGCTGTCCTCTGTGGGAGGCGTATCGTCATCGTCCACCGTATCCCCCAGCCACGCACTAGTGATGGGCCTGAGCTGTGTGGGCTGCCACCCTGCTGTGAACCTGCTTCATCCTCGTCCTCCTCCACCTCCTCCTCATCCTCCTCGTCCTCCATTAGAGTGCCTTGGCTGGCGACTTGTGAACCTGCCCTCTGCTGCTTCAAAAACCTCCCTCTGAGCTACTTCTAACAGACTGGCCTGAAAGTCTTAGAAACGAGCCCTCCTCCTCCTCCTCCTCCTCCACCTGGGCCACCTCCTCTTCCATCATTGCCCTAAGCGTTTTCTCTAGGAGACATAGAATTGGTATTGTAACGCTGATAACAGTGTCATCGCCACTGGCCATTTTGGTGGAGTACTCAAAGCAGTGCAGCAGGGCACACAGGTCTCGCATGGAGGCCCAATCATTGGTGGTGAAGTGGTGCCGTTCCGCAGTACGACTGACGCGAGCGTGCTGCAGCTGAAACTCCACTATGGCCTGCTGCTGCTCGCACAGTCTCTCCAGCATGTGCAAGGTGGAGTTCCACCGGGTGGGCACGTCGCATATGAGGCGGTGAGCGGGAAGGCCGAAGTTCCGCTGTAGCGCAGACAGGCGAGCAGCGGCAGGATGTGAACGCCGGAAGCGCGCACAGACGGCCCGCACTTTATGCAGCAGCTCTGACATGTTGGGGGTAGTGGTGAATGAACCTCTGCACCACCAAATTCAGCACATGCGCCAGGCAAGGGATGTGCGTCAAACCGGCTAGTCCCAGAGCTGCCACGAGATTTCGCCCATTATCGCATACCACCAGGCCTGGCTTGAGGCCCACCGGCAGCAACCACTCGTCCGTCTGTTGTTCAATACCCCGCCACAACTCCTGCGCGGTGTGGGGCCTGTCCCCCAAACATAAGAGTTTCAGAATGGCCTGCTGACGTTTACCCTGGGCTGTGCTGAAGTTGGTGGTGAAGGCGTGTGGCTGACAGGAGGAGCTGGTGGAAGCAGTGCAGGAGGAAGCCGAGTAGGAGGAGGAGGCTACAGGAGGCAAAGAATGATGCCCTGCGATCCTAGGTGGCGGAAGGACGTGCGCCAAGGAACTCTCCGCCTGGGGCCCAGCCGCCACTACATTCACCCAGTGTGCAGTTAGTGAGATATAGCGTCCTTGGCCGTGCTTACTGGTCCACGTATCTGTGGTTAGGTGGACCTTGGCACAAATGGCGTTGCGCAGTGCACACTTGATTTTATCAGACACTTGCATGTGCAGGGAAGGCACGGCTGTCTTGGAGAAGTAGTGGCGGCTGGGAACCACATACTAGGGGACAGCCATGGCCATCAGCTGTTTGAAGTTGTCTGTGTCCACCAGCCGGAATGACAGCATTTCAAAGGCCAGTAGTTTAGAAATGCTGGCATTCAGGCCAAGGGCTCGAGGGTGACTAAGTGGTAATTTGCGCTTTCTCTCAAAGGTTTGAGAGATGGAGAGCTGAACGCTGCTGTGTGAAATAGTGGAGACGCAAGGTGACGGTGGCGGTGGTGGTGGTGGTGTCGGTGGCACATCCTCTGTTTGCTGCTCGGCAGGTGGCAACATTCCTCTCGAGGCGGAAGCCGAGGCAGCAGCGGTAGAGGAGCAGGGGAGCCTGAGCGGGTTCATTTTTTTGAGGTGTGCACTCCACTGCAGTTCATGCTTTGCATGTAGATGCCTGATCATGCAGGTGGTGCTCAGGTTAAGAACGTTAATGCCTCGCCTCAGGGTCTGATGGCACAGCGTGCAAACCACTCTGGTCTTGTCCTCAGCACATTGTTTGAAGAAGTGCCATGCCAGGGAACTCCTTGAAGATGCCTTTGGGGTGCTGGGTCCCTGTTGGCACTGGCCAATAGCAGGCGAACTCTCGGGACGGCGGGTGTTCTGCTTTTGCCCCCTGCTCCCTCTTTGGCTTCGCTGTTGTCTCGGTCTCACCACTGCCTCTTCCTCTGAACTATTTAAGTCAGCGGCACGACCTTCAGTCCATGTGGGGTCTAAGACCTCATCGTCCTCTGCATCGTCTTCCACCCAGTCTTCCTCCCTGACCTCCTCCTGTTCAGTCTGCACACTGCAATAAGACGCGGCAGTGGGCACCTGTGTTTCGTCATCATCAGACACTCGGTCACTCTGCTGTGGTGGTATTCCCATGTCCTCATCATCTGGATACATAAGTGGTTGTGCGTCAGTGCATGGTATGTCTTCCACCGCTAGGGAAGGGCTAGGTGGACGCCCCTGGGAACCCCTGCCAGCAGAGTCTTCAAACAGAAGAAGAGACTGCTGCATAACTTGAGGCTCGGACAGTTTCCCTGATATGCATGGGGGTGATGTGACAGACTGATGGGCTTGGTTTTCCGGTGCCACCTGTGCGCTTTCCGCAGAAGACTGGGCGGAAGACAATGTGGTGAACGTGCTGGAAGCACTGTCGGCCACCCAATCGACTAATGCCTGTACCTGCTCAGGCCTTACCATCCTCATAACGGCATTGGGCCCCACCAAATATCGCTGTAAATTCTGCCGGCTACTTGAGGGAGTTGGTTCACTACTTTGTGCGCCTGAGGCCGAACGGCCATGTCCTCTGCCAGCAACAGAGACTCCACGGACCCCACCACGACCGCGTCCTCGTCCCTTAATAGAATGTTTTCTCATTGTTGCGATTCAACTCGCACCACAATAAAATATATTATTTTTTAGCCCCAAAATTCACACACTGGAAGATATACCGTAATTCCTTTTTCCGGTACTAATTACAAGAAAACTGCTGCAAATTGGACACCAGAATTTTTTAAATGCTACTTATGTTAAATGAATTCCCACAGTGGGAGAAATATTTCCTTTTTACAGGAGTAACAACATGCGGCATACTATTTCGGGTGTCACCAACACCAGATTGATTAAATTGGCCATTTTGGAACCAAAATGACAACACTGGACACTATAATGCCTTTTTCTGGTATTAATTACAAGAGGACTGCTGCAAATTGGACACCAGAATTTTTTAAATGCTACTTATGTTAAATGAATTCCCACAGTGGGAGAACTATTTCCTTTTTACAGGAGTAACAACGTGCGGCCTACTATTTCGGGTGTCACCAACACCAGATTGATTAAATTGGCCTTTTTGGAACCAAAATGACAACACTGGACACTATAATGCCTTTTTCTGGTATTAATTACAAGAAGACTGCTGCAAATTGGACACCAGAATTTTTAAATGCTACTTATGTTAAATGAATTCCCACAGTGGGAGAACTATTTCCTTTTACAGGAGTAACAACGTGCGGCCTACTATTTCGGGTGTCACCAACACCAGATTGATTAAATTGGCCTTTTGGAACCAAAATGACAACACTGGACACTATAATGCCTTTTTCTGGTATTAATTACAAGAAGACTGCTGCAAATTGGACACCAGAATTTTTAAATGCTACTTATGTTAAATGAATTCCCACAGTGGGAGAACTATTTCCTTTTACAGGAGTAACAACGTGCGGCGTACTATTTCGGGTGTCACCAACACCAGATTGATTAAATTGGCCTTTTGGAACCAAAATGACAACACTGGACACTATAATGCCTTTTTCTGGTATTAATTACAAGAAGACTGCTGCAAATTGGACACCAGAATTTTTAAATGCTACTTATGTTAAATGAATTCCCACAGTGGGAGAACTATTTCCTTTTACAGGAGTAACAACGTGCGGCGTACTATTTCGGGTGTCACCAACACCAGATTGATTAAATTGGCCTTTTTGGAACCAAAATGACAACACTGGACACTATAATGCCTTTTTCTGGTATTAATTACAAGAAGACTGCTGCAAATTGGACACCAGAATTTTTAAATGCTACTTATGTTAAATGAATTCCCACAGTGGGAGAACTATTTCCTTTTACAGGAGTAACAACGTGCGGCGTACTATTTCGGGTGTCACCAACACCAGATTGATTAAATTGGCCTTTTGGAACCGAAAATGACAACACTGGACACTATAATGCCTTTTTCTGGTATTAATTACAAGAAGACTGCTGCAAATTGGACACCAGAATTTTTAAATGCTACTTATGTTAAATGAATTCCCACAGTGGGAGAACTATTTCCTTTTACAGGAGTAACAACGTGCGGCGTACTATTTCGGGTGTCACCAACACCAGATTGATTAAATTGGCCTTTTGGAACCAAAATGACAACACTGGACACTATAATGCCTTTTTCTGGTATTAATTACAAGAAGACTGCTGCAAATTGGACACCAGAATTTTTTAAATGCTACTTATGTTAAATGAATTCCCACAGTGGGAGAACTATTTCCTTTTACAGGAGTAACAACGTGCGGCGTACTATTTTGGGTGTCACCAACACCAGATTGATTAAATTGGCCTTTTGGAACCAAAATGACAACACTGGACACTATAATGCCTTTTTCTGGTATTAATTACAAGAAGACTGCTGCAAATTGGACACCAGAATTTTTAAATGCTACTTATGTTAAATGAATTCCCACAGTGGGAGACCTATTTCCTTTTACAGGAGTAACAACGTGCGGCCTACTATTTCGGTGTCACCAACACCAGATTGATTAAATTGGCCTTTTTGGAACCAAAATGACAACACTGGACACTATAATGCCTTTTTCTGGTATTAATTACAAGAGGACTGCTGCAAATTGGACACCAGAATTTTTAAATGCTACTTATGTTAAATGAATTCCCACAGTGGGAGAACTATTTCCTTTTACAGGAGTAACAACGTGCGGCATACTATTTCGGGTGTCACCAACACCAGATTGATTAAATTGGCCATTTTGGAACCAAAATGACAACACTGGACACTATAATGCCTTTTTCTGGTATTAATTACAAGAGGACTGCTGCAAATTGGACACCAGAATTTTTAAATGCTACTTATGTTAAATGAATTCCCACAGTGGGAGAACTATTTCCTTTTCACAGGAGTAACAACGTGCGGCCTACTATTTCGGGTGTCACCAACACCAGATTGATTAAATTGGCCTTTTTGGAACCAAAATGACAACACTGGACACTATAATGCCTTTTTCTGGTATTAATTACAAGAGGACTGCTGGTATTTCAGAACACCGGAATTTTTAAAATGCTCGTTTTGGTACATAAATTGCCCACACTGGGAGAATTATTGCCTAAACCTTTTTACAGTATTATTTACTGAAGGAGTGCTTCTTCTGGTCTAACACCAGAATTATGTTTGTTACAGGGAAAGATTTTTTAATTTATATTTCTGGCAAAAAAAAAAAAATTTAATTTCTGGCTGACAGTATTGGACCTGGCTGTAGTGACACTGGCTAGCCTAGCTGGAACAGCACATTCATGGGATTTGCTATCCAAGTGGGTTACTTTCAGTTTCACCACTGATATATTAAATATATTGGCAGTTAGTAGGGGTGACACAAGCACAGCCAAACCCCTGATGTAGTATATCTATGAAAAAATCGACTATTACATGAGATTAATGGACGCTGTGGCAGCTTTTGCTGTAGCACCACAAGTCCCAAAATGGCCGCCGCCTATCAGCCCAGTAACATGTGCCAGAAAATGGTCTGCCCAGCCAGAAAAAAATTGACTTTGACTGAGCAGCTGAATCGCTGTTGTTCTGTGTCACAGGAGTAGATTTTTCAATTCTTTGGAGCTTTTCTTTGGACTCTGTGGCAGCTTGAGCTGGCGCACCACAGGTCCCAAAATGGCCGCCGCCGGTCAGCCCAGTTACATGTGCCGGTAAAAATCGATCTGGCCAGTGTAAAAAAATAAACTTTCAGTGAACAGCTCAGCTGAGTTGTTCTGATGCACAGGTTTAGATCATTCACTTCTTATCAGGTTTTCTTCCTCAATTATCCCTGCCTATCTCGCCCTCACAGCAGCTGCATCTATCCCTGGTCTAATCACAGCGGGAGTGAGCACATCGCGACGTGCGCACAAGCTTATAAAGAGGCTGAGTCACATGCTGCACTTGGCCAATCACAGCCTTGCCAATAGTAGGCATGGCTGCGATGGCATCTTAGGGCAAGTAGTATGATGCATGTTGATTGGCTGCTTTGCAGCCTTTCAAAATGCGCCACAAAAATGACGAACTACAAAACCGAACCCGAATTTTTATGAAAATGTTCGGGTTCGGGTCGTGTCACTGAACACCCCAAAATTCTGTACGGACCGGAACTATTCTCGAAATGTGCGCTCAACAACACAACACTAGTGCTATTCGTATCCCACTCTTAAGTTCTAATCGCATTCGATTTTAACTTATGCTTTTTTGACAGGCATCGCATTCTATTTGATGCCTGGCAAAAAAAAAAATGCATAAGTTAACATCGAATGCGATTAGAACTTAATAGTGGGATACGAATAGCACTGCGTGCTAGAACAGCACGCACACGATTATTCAAATTTTTGTATTATCGCGATACAAAACCAAACAGTAAAGTTAAAATCGAATGCAATTAGAACGTGTAGTGTGATGCGATTTATTTGAGTTCTAAGAATCGCATTGCGATTTCTGCTTCAGCCGGATTCCGTGCTAATGGAGCGTCTACATCACCATGGGAAAAATGCTAGAATGTACTGTCGGATTTGAGAAGTTGAAATCGCAATGCGATTAAGCAAATATATAAGAATCGCATTGCGATTTCAACGTAATTCAAACATCCTACAGTACATTCTACTGGAGGAGGCGTTCCCATGGTGATCGGTAGCTCAAAGTTGTAATCGCAATGCGATTTCTGCTTTAAGCCTGTACTATTCTGCTATATAGTACTTTCAAAATGCGCCGAGAGAACATGCCGAACTCCGAACTCGAACCCGAACTTTTTTGAAAATGTCCGGGTTCGGGTCCGTGTCACGGACACCCCAAAATTCGGTACGAACCCGAACTATTCTCGAACTGTTCGCTCAACACTACTTGGAAGGCAATATCTTGTTTCATTTGAAGTAAAAGTGCCAGTGAGAGGATGCAGGACATGTCAAGTCGCTGGAAACAGCCTGGCCTTGACCTGTCGTGAGACCCTGCCACAGGCCCAACTATAGAAATCCAAAAACGTCCAATTGAGAATTGAGTCCAGAAGGCAACAAAGAACCAAACTCATAGATCTTTTGTGATTCACGTCTTGACATCCTAGAAATGAAGTCCCCCCTCTCCAGTCTTTATTCACAGATTGGATAGCTGCAAACCTCAATCCTGCTAGATCATTTGCATGGTGAAATGGGTTGACAATGTGTGTTTTTCATAAACTTTTTTTATATTATTAATGTGTTCTGATATTCTGACTTTCAGAGTTCTTCTAGATTACCTAGTTCCAAAATATAGATTACCACCTCGCTGTTACACGACAGAGTTTCCTTAATCTCCCATTCAAACCCATTAGTCGTGGACCAAATTTTAGTTGTTTTTCTCTCAAACTTAATTATTCTACAGTTACGGCATATGCCGCATCTGTAGAATCCTTTTAGTGAGGTTTATGGTGCTGTCAATAGTTTTTCTTTTGGTTTTCTAATAGTTGATGCCACTTTTATGCCTAAATTAGGAGCTCCCGTATAGATTATTGGTGGTTTAGCAGGGAGATTTATACCCAGAAATGTATCTTTTCGTATTAGATGACAATGATTATATAAAATGGTGATCATTTTCTATATTCTACATTAAATGGCAATATTATTTTAGATATCATTTTCTTCCTGTTTTATTTGGCTTGATTTCTTGAAAAATGATGCTATCTCTAACTCCCCTACTCGAATTAGAGCATCATCTAATAAGTCAGATGGGTAATGCTTATCCAAAAACTGAGCTTTCATCTGTTCTGCTTCGATTTTAAACTGATCCTGCAATGTACAGTTGCATTTAAGGCAACAGAGCTGGCTATATGGCACATTGAGTAGCCAACGAGAAAGGTGGCAGCTTGTATTTAGAATAAAACTGTCACGGCTGTGTCATGGTCGGCTGGTTGTGGACCACAACATTTCCGCTGTGCATGCGGTGGCTGTTGGCAACATGGGCAACATGGTGTTTAGCATGCGGGACAATTTCCCTTTAAATGTGGTGTGCTTGGTTACTCGCTGGCAACACATGCAGTTGCCGGTGGCAATGTGTTTAGGCATGTGTGCACTTTTCCTCCCCGCCTTGGTGTGCAGGAGGTTAATTATATTGGTGTGTGCTTGGTGTGCTGGGTGTGGCCTCAGGGCTCTTTATATTCTGGTGTGGTTGAGCCTGAGGTCAGTTTGTTTGTTTGTCAGTTGGGTGTAGGAGCTCTGCTCCTTTGCTGTCTGGTTCCCTTATCTGTGTGAGCCACCCTTGGTTGTCATCAGGGTTCTTTGGCATGTCCTGCGTTGTCACTCTGTGTGTTCCTCCTTTTTTCTTCCCCACCTTGTGTGTTGGTTTTGGTGTGGGTTTGTTTGGGAGGTACGTCTGGTGTTTGTTCCGTGTAGGTGTGTACAGGCCTGCATGGAGCTTCAACGTATTCGCACGTGTGGGTGTGTTCTCCGAAAGGGGATTGGTCGCCCGGAGGGGTGATTACTAAACTAGACTGTGCGTTTCCTGCCCAGAGCCTCCTCTGGTGTTCGCATTGAGGTCCGGGTAGATCTTGACGCATCCGGAAACACCTTTCATCCGTGGTGTAGGATGAATAGGTGGTCTCTGCCCTGTCACCAGCTTTTAGGGAAATGCAGGGATTCCTAGTATTCTAGATTCATGGGCATGAGCCCCCTTACCATTGGAGGCGACTCATGCTACTAGAAGACTAGGGTGACATTAGGGAGATGTTGATCATGAATATTCGAATTGCGAATTTTAATCGTTAATATTGGCACTTCGAGAATTCGGAATATTTTGAATATCTCAAAATACATTCGTAATTGCGAATATTCATTTTTTTAAAAAAATACCAGTCTATGCAAATTTTAGCAATCAAGAAAATAATGCCTGAAGATCAGGAATTTGCGAATTCGTGAATATATGGCGAATATTTGCCTAAATATTAGTGAAATATAGCAAATTCGAATATTGCCCCTGCCGCTCATCTCTAGTTAGGAGGTGCCCAGCTTCCTTTTCCCTGCATTTTGGTCATGTAGCGTTGGAAATTGTTCTCCCCACCGTGACAAAAGCTACTTTTGTGCTGCATATAAATATAAATGGATTCTTAAATCGAAAATTTTTATAATTTGAGTACTAATATTAGGCCTAAATGTATGATTAAGTTGGGTGTTATTAATCTCTTCTATAAATTGTGTAAGTTCTTGTTCTGATCTGTCCCAAACTAAAATAATATTATCTATATAACATGGCAGCATGGTGTAACGGATCAACGGGTGTGGACCCGCTGTGCCACTTACTGGTTTGGCTTTGGGCCAAACTTGGGAGCAGAGTCTAAGTGTCCCCCTGGTTTTCACCCTTTATCCCGCTCCAGGATGCGGAAGCTGGACTCAGCTGCAGGGGAGACACCAGGTCGCTACCGCAAGAGTGGTCCCGGTTAAGTGGCAGCTGGCCGGGCAGGCCAGAAATCCCCGATGCTAGCACCGGGGAAACAGGCAATATAGCAGACAGCCGCAGGATAATGCTGAGCTAAGCAAGCGGTATAGCAGAGCTAGTGTTGTGAGAACAGCAGAGCTGAGTTAGTCCAGGTGGAGCTGGTGTAACGATCTGCACAGCAAACAGAGGCGTGGTCGACAGTCTGGGTCTTTAACTTGAGAGCAGCGAGGTACAAGAGGATCAAGCAGAGACGAGGTCAGGATACAGGCAGAGGTCATAAGCAGGATATCGAATGCAGGAACAACAGGAGCCTTAGCTGTAGGAAGTACAATATTGCTCAGGCATTGCAGGAA
Source organism: Bufotes viridis (assembly GCA_033119425.1). Lineage (NCBI taxonomy): Eukaryota > Metazoa > Chordata > Amphibia > Anura > Bufonidae > Bufotes > Bufotes viridis. Next base: position 459,405,496 of record CM065590.1, read on the forward strand.
GGGGGAAGCACCCTTATAAAGGTGGTGCCTGGCCAGGATTGGAGAGAGGGCGGAATCAGGGGCGTGTATTAACCCTTAAGATACCAGGACGCCTGCGGCTCCTACAAGATACAACAGAAGCTGTCGTAGCCTGCGACAGTGCAGGAAAGCGGGTCCGGAGCCTGCAGCGAAGAGGAGGAGCCCCACGTGCAGCTCGACTGAGGTACGTAGTCGGACGCACTGCACGCTGGCGGCTGCCAACTGCCATTGTTACACATGGGAACAGGATGCTGTGGCACCTTAGCTGGGGTCGGGTCTGGTGCTCTGCTGTCGTTATATAGATGATATTATTTTAGTTTGGAACAGATCAGAACAAGAACTTACACAATTTAAGTTTGTGTTGACGTCACTGATTAGTTTGCCCTTCCTCTGATCCGTCAGAACAATAACCCACAAAAAACGGATCCTGTCTGTGGAGCATACGCCTTCACTCTGTCAGCATATGCTCAATAATCCATCAGTATTGCGAATGCCCAAAAAACAGGAGTGGATATAAAACAGAGATGACACGTGAATAGAATTTTTACATGTCTTCTGTGTTTTGTACCCTCTCCTGCTTTTGGCTACCAAATCATGAGCCAATTCTGATGGCCACATGAGGAGACCACAGAGCGGCACAATGACAGGATCTGGAGGTGGCAGCAGAATCAGGAGACCAAAGAGTGGCACAATGACAGAGTGTGGAGGTGGCAGCAGCATGAGTAGTACAAAAAAACTTTTAAGCAGCACTACATAACCCAAATTTGGGAGAAAAATCAAAACAATACGGTACCCAATTGGTAGTCCGATGTTGGTGCAATCAGATGGTAATCCAGGTTAAGGATCCCAAATAATGAACAAAAAAATAATAAATCCACAGCACTCTTCCGTTTGCAATGAAGTTCGGTGTCTTTATTTAGATAGCAGCATACAATTGCGACGTTTCGACTATTCCAGTCTTTCTCAAGCCTGGAATAGTCGAAACATCGCAATTGTATGCTGCTATCTAAATAAAGACACCGGACTTCATTGCAAACGGAAGAGTGCTGCGGATTTATTATTTTTTTTGTAGCAGCATGAGTAGGCCACAGAGTGGCACAATCACCGAGTCTGGAGGTGGCGGCAGCAGCAGCAGCATCAGGAGGAGGCCACAGAGTGGCACAATGACCAAGTGTGGAGGTGGAAGCAGCATGAGGAGACCACAGAGGAGCACAATGACAGAGTGTGGAGGTGGCAGCAGCATGAGTAGGCCACAGAGTGGCACAATGACAGAGTCTGGAGGTGGCAGCAGCATGAATAGGCCACAGAGTGGCACAATGACCGAGCCTGGAGGTGGCGGCGGCAGCAGAAGCATCAGGAGGAGGCCACAGAGTGGCACAATGACCAAGTGTGGAGGTGGCAGCAGCATGAGGAGACCACAGAGCGGCACAATGACCTAGTCTGGAGGTGGCAGCAGAATCAGCAGGCCACAGTGTGGCACAATGACCGAGTCTAAAGGTGGCAGCAGCATCAGGAGACCACAAAATGGCAAGGTGACATAGTGTGGGGATGGTAGCAGCAGCATCAGGAGACCACAAAATGGCAAGGTGACATAGTGTGGAGATGGCAGTAGCAGCAGCATCAGGATAACACAAAGAGGCAAGGTGACATATTGTTGAGATGGCAGCAGCAGCATCAGGATTCCACAGAGAGGCAAGGTGACATATTGTGAAGATGGCAGCAGCATCAGGAGACCGAAAAATGGCAAGGTGACATAGTGTGTAGATGGCTGCAGCATCAGAATACCGCAAAGTGACCCCTTGACAGAGTGTGGTTGTTGGTGGACAGGCAAGTTTTTCTTGGGATCACTATGGCCCCCGCTGCACTAAACATCCGCTCTGATGCCACACTACTGGCCGGGCAAGACAGCTTTTACAGGGCAAACTCCAGTTTGGCTGCCCAGTAGTCCAGCGGATCTTCAATGTGGGTTGGCAGGGTGCTGTCCAAGTATGCCACCACCTGTTGGTTCAAATCCTGCTTCAGGTCTACCTGCTGCTTCTGGTGAGTAGTTTCTTCACTATGCGGGTGAAGAAAGCTACTCATCAGAGACTGTAGACTCATGCTGCTGCGGATGGAGCTGGTACTGCTCCTGCCACCCCACCCCTCCCCAGCAGCCATGGCAGTGGAACATGAGCACAGAGGGTCCCCTGGTCAGACCTGCAAGAGGATGCTGCCACTCAAAGAGGGTGTGCTTTGCGGTGTATGAGTGGCTGAAGTGCATGCAAAGTTTCCTGGCCATTTTTAGAATGTCTTACAGATGGGTGGAAGACTTCAGGAACTGCTTGACAATCAGATTGAACACGTGTGCCATGCAGGACGCATGGCTCAGCCTTCCTTGATGCAGCGACGACACAATGTTCTTCCCCTTGTCCGGCACCATGGTTCCGATTTTCAGTCGTCGGGGAGAAAGCCAGGATTTGATTTCTTGATGAATCACACGGAGCAGTTCCTCCCCTGTGTGACTTTGTTCGCCCAGGGAAACGAGGTGCAGAACAGCGTGACACTGCAGTGCATGCACATGTGGTATGCTGGAGGGGAACTGTGACTTGTCCCTGCAGTGGAGGCTGAGGACATGGTGGAGGATGGGGAGGCAGAGGCGGACATTGTCGCTGGACCAACGGCGTGAGAACGTGGAGGCAGAAGCGACGTGACCTGGCCAGGTTGCTGGTGTGGCTCTGCAGGAACCACATTAACCAAGTGGGCCGTAAAGGACATGTACTGTAGTGTTGAGCGTGAATTTTCGAATCGTGAATTTTAATCGTGAATATGGCCACTTCGAGAATTCACAAATATTTAGAATATTGTGCTATATATTTGTATTCGCAAATAGTGTTGATCGCGAATATTCTAATTGTGAATTTATCGCAAATTTATTGCTAATATCGACACTTAGCAACATGTTTAGCAACCAATAGGAAAGTTGCCCACCCCTTAGTGTTGATCACAAATATTCGAATCGCGAAGTTTTATCGCGAATATATTACATTGCCGATTTCCGCAATCAAGTAAATAATGACTGGAGATCACAAATTCTCGAATTTGCGAATTTATGGCGAATATTCGAATATATGCAAATTTGAATATTGCCTAAGCCTCTCATCACTAATGAACTGTCCCTGACTGTAGTTACAGCACCACACGTTGGTGCTGCCGTGCACTTTTGCTGACACTGATAGGCTCAAGGACTGGCCCACCTTCTGTTCTACATATTTGTGCAGGGCTGGTACTGCCTTTTTAACAAAGAAATGACGGCTTGGGACTCTCCACCTCGGCTTGACACAAGCCATCAGTTCTCTGACAGGAACCACCCTGCTGACTCCAAGCCATGCTACCACCTTTCTGGCTCCGCCGCTGCCTCACGGGCAAGCTACCACCCATTTCTCCTGATGATGATGAAGCCCCTTCTGCACCCGGCTCCCAGGTGTAATTGGCTTCATCATCATCGAGTAGTGTCTGCACGTCACTGATGTCCTCTTCAACGGCCTCTGGGTCAGAAGCCTGACTGCTTTCAACACCACCTCCCATGCCACTCTCCTCATCACTACTTGCCCGCCTAGCGGAGGAGGCAGCGAAGGTCTCCTCCACATCTTGGCTGGGCAGTAGCTGCTGACTGTCATCTAGTAGCTCTTCCTCGCTGAAAAGTGTAGATGAGCCCACAGCATACAATACTTCTGTGGCTGAAGGAACAGCAAAGGACAGAAGCTGGTTGAAGACAGGTGAGGGCAAATGGCCTGCTGCCGGGCCATGCCAACTAAGGGTTGTGTCTGACGAAACTACCAACTGTTGGCTGGAGGTGTCTGATGTCACATGGGATGAATTGAATGATCGAGTTAACCAGTCAAGAACCGCTGGGTTAGCTGGTCAAGACACGACCACTAGATGACACCGGGAGCTCAGGCCTCTCGCTGCGACTCCTGCTGCCAGACCCCTGACTCTGCTGCAATCTCTGCCTGTGCCAGAAACATTTAGGCCTCTGCCACTCCTCTGTGCATGGCCTGGCACTTTTCTGTAAGACATACTTATTGCTGATCAAAATAAATTAAAAGCAAATTAAAACACCCCTAAAAGCAATGAATATATTTTTCTTTTTGTACTGAAATAGGCCACTAAACGCATTCACCACAAATAACGGCAACAGTGAACTGCGTATATTTTTTTATTGAAGTACAGAAATATGTCCCTAAACGCTTTTAACCCCAAGTAGCTGCATAAGTTAATTGCGTATATATTTTTGTAATGAAATAGGCAGCTAAACGCTTTTACAGCAAATAATGGCAACAGTGAACTGAGTATATATTTTTCTTGTAGTACAGAAATAGGTCAGTAAATGCTTTTAACCCCAAATAACTGCAGAAGTGAACTGTGTACATATTGTTCTTTTTGTAATGAAATAGGCCACTAAACGTTTTTACCGCAAATAACTGCAAAAGTGAACTGCGTATATATTTCTCTTTTTGTACTGAAATACGACACTAAACGCTTTTAGCGCAAATAACTGAACTGCGTATATATTTCTCTTTTTGTACTAAAATATGACACTAAACGCTTTTAGCGCAAATAACTGCAAAAGTGAACTGCGTATACATTTATCTTTTTGTACTGAAATAGGACACTAAAAGCTTTTAGCGCAAATAACTGAACTGCGTATATATTTCTCTTTTTGTACTAAAATATGACACTAAACGCTTTTAGCGCAAATAACTGCAAAAGTGAACCGCGTATATATTTCTCTTTTAGTAATAAAATACGCCACTAAATGCTTTTACCCCTCATAGCTGCAGAAGTGAACTGCGTATATATTTTTCTTTTTCCACAGATATAAGCCACTAAAGGCTTTTCAACACAGCACTTGCACCCAGGGACGTGCACACATAGGGCTAAAAGGGGGCTTGAGCCCCTGCCCCCTTCAGCCCCTGTCCCTTTAATGCCCCTTTTTTTTCTTAAGCCAGGCAAGCAGCCTGTGTCACTGACCGTTGGGATTCTTGTGAACTTGGTTGGCACTTTTTTTTTTTAATGCGCTGGCTGGTGGATGCCCTGCCGCCCAGCTGCCTCTGTGCCAGGCCGGGCCCGTGCCGCGCAGTAATCTCATTCAGCAGCAAGTCACGTGGTGCGGCGCGCCTCGCACAGGCAGTCCTCTAGAGCAGAGAAGAGCTGCCTGCAGTGTGAGTGCGCCTGCTGTCATCAACGCCGGTCAATCCAGTCCAGTGACCAGTCTGTGTGTCAAGAGGTGAGACCTGCACCGCACCTGCTGTCACTGACATCCCGACCCAGCACCCCTGCTTGGCTACTTCAGCTGCTTGATGCCTATCCTGATTCATATGTAATACAGTAAAGTCAGTCAGTGAGTAGTGCCACTTCTGTCTGCCATAACAGCTAGTAATGACTGCGTCTGCCATCATGGAGGCAGGTAGTAGCGGGAAAAACGTACCATAGGGGGACGGGGGAGGAGATGTGCTGCTGCAAACCCAGGCCCTGCTTGATGCCTAGGCACAAGCAGGTGCACATTTCCCACCTCCATGGGCCTTGGCTGGCAGCAGAACATCTCCCCCCCCCCATGGTACGTTTTTGCCTGCCACTACCCCCTCCATGATGGCAGTCATTACTAGCTGTTAGCTGTGACAGACAGACCCAGGTAGAAGTGCCACTCACTGACTTTACTTTACTCTATAATACATAGAATAGGCATCAAGCAGGGGTGCTAGGCACATTTTTCCCCATCCATGGTACGTTTTTCCCGCCACTACCCCCTCTATGATGGCAGTCATTACTAGCTGTGGCAGACAGACGCAGAAGTGGCACTCACTGACTCAGTAATACATTAAGATAGGCTATCCTAATGTATTACTGAGTCAGTGAGTGCCACTTCTGCGTCTGTCTGCCACAGCTAGTAATGACTGCCATCATGGATGGGGTAGTGGCAGGAAAAACGTAATATGGGGGGGGGGGGGAGAGATGTTCTGTTGCCAGCCCAGGCCCATGGAGGGGGAAAATGTGCCATTGTTGGGCCATGGAGGGGAAGGGGGTTCAAAGATGTGCTGCTGCCCTCAAAGGCCCATGGGGGAAGGGGGGAAAGAAATGTAACATGAAGAGGGTGATGTAAAAAGGAGGGGGGTAATGTGACATTAAGGCAGGGCGGCATCATTGGCATTGATAGTGGCACATGGGGGGGTTTGGCACTTGATACTGGCACATGGTGGGGTTTGGCACTTCATACTGGCACATGGATGGGGTTTGGCACTTGATACTGGCACATGGATGGGGTTTGGCACTTGATACTGGCACATGGGGGGTTGGCACTTGATATTGGCACATGGGGGGTGGAGTTTGGCACTTGATACTGGCACATGATGGGGGAGGGGAGAGGAGAGAGACACTTGTTACTGATACATTATTGGGGGGCACTATGGGGGCCTCTACTGAGGCCCCAAAGAAGGGGTATTTTATATGGGGAACTCTGTGTGGTACTAGTATTTTCAGGGGGTTTATCTGTTTCTGCAGTATACTATTGGTGACCACAGTGGCACAGTATTGGGGGTAGTAGGATGATTTGTCCAGAAGATGGGAGGATGATGGAAAGTAGTAAACTAAGATTTTTTTTTTGTCAAACTGCAGAGAGATGGAGGAAAAATGGTGGTCTGGTCTCAAAAGAGAAGATGAAGAGAACTTATACATCAAAGGAGACATCACCACTGGATGTAAGAGGTATGTGGGGTTGCTGCGCTGCCAGGCCGATGGAGGGGGAGAAATGTGCCTTTTTTGGGGGGGGGTGCCCTTTTTTTTTTACTTAAGCCCCTGCCCTTCAAAATGTCTGTGCACGTCCCTGCTTGCACCCCAAGAACAAATTGTTGCAATGAAAGAGCTGTATAATGGATATTTGGATCTCCAAATTATCTTTCCTTGCACTTGTAAATTGCTTATCTAGCACTGTTCCTAGCACCTTCTGACGACTCTCCCTGTACTGAGATGCTGTGAAAAGATCGTTTTTTTTTTCGTTTTTTTTTTCACAATTAGCATTTTCCAATTGCTGTCTCTAGCGCCTTCTCACGTCTGTCCCTGCACTCAGAATGCTGGAAAATGGCAGAATCTAAAATGGCTGCTGTATTTATAGGGCTGTGAAATCACAGGGCTGGCTGGCTGCTGATTGGCTGCATGCATGCATGTCAATCTTGATGATCCCGCCTTCCTAGAGTTCCTTGCCCAATGTCTTCAGTCCTCACGTTAACACAAAGCGTGAGGAAATTTTTCCTGAAATTTGGATCGAATTCCACTTTGATTCGATTCGCTCATCTCTACAAACAACAAATAGGACAAAATAACAGAAAAAGTTAATGTACATAACTATTTACCCCTCTAAAGTCAATACTTTGTAGAGCCACCTTTTTTGGCAATCACAGCTCCAAGTCTCTTTGGATAAGTCTCTATGAGCTTGCCACTAGGGATGAGCAAATCGAAGCTGACAAAGTGGAATTCGATCCGAATTTTTGGGAATCGCGGTTTTTCCCAAAATGGAGGCTACATGTGTGAGGACATGGGGCAAGGAACTCTGGGAAGGCAGGATCATCCATACTGACATGCATGCAGCCTATCAGCACTTCTGATATATATGAATGCATAATATGTGGGATACTACTACTGATGTTTTAGCTATAATTTATTTACATATATTATAGTCTCTTATATATATAAAAATGAGTTTCTGTCTAGACGTCTGTCTGTCTGTCTGTCTAGACGTCTGTCTGTCTAGACGTTCTTTATGCGCGACCAAACGACTGGACCGATCTTCATCAAATTTGGCATACGGGTATATCACGTGTTTCGGGAAGGTTTTAGACCGGGTTTCAGCTCTCTAGGATGTACCGTTCCTGAGAAATTTTCCAAAAATATCTCAAATAAAAAGTTTTTGAACTGGCACTCTAAATCTGGATATATAGAAATTATTTATTCTTTAAAAATATTAAAATACAATATTCATCAAATTAATATGTTACCAATATTTCATTACAATAGATTAATACCAAACACAAAAAAAAAAAAAAAAAAAAAGATAAATAACAGTTAGATCTACTGCAGTAACAATGATATCATCTCATAGATTAAAATTCCATAAAATATATGTAATACTGAGTTCCTCAAAGGATGGGGGGAATAAGTTGCTGGTTCCTTATGGTTCTGTTCAGATTATACGTTTTTTACAGGGTCCTTTCTCATATAGAGATTTGAAAATGGGATCCCATTGAATTCAAGGTATATTCTTCCTCTTAATTTTGGACTTTTCCTTGTTAGTTTGCTATTGTTGGGAACACGGTTGCAACTTTTATATGTTTATGCCCACGCAGTTTACCATAGCAAAATGCACTTTATGGGCACCAGTTAGTTGTTCCAACAAAACAATCTCCAGCACAGTTGTCTGTCCACTATATTAAAAACCACTTACTGCTTTCTGCTTAATAGTTATTGTCTCTTTGTTTCATATGTTGTTCGTAACTTACAGTTTGTTGCTGAAGGGATCGCAGTATCTCGCCGTCCGTGGCATCCCACGTGGTAGCCGGCGTGCGCGATCTCCCTTCAGAGTGTCAGCGCAGATAAGCAGTCGGTCTCCCTGATGTGCGCTGACACTCTGAAGGGAGATCGCGCACGCCGGCTACCACGTGGGACACCACGGACGGCGAGATACTGCGATCCCTTCAGCAACAAACTGTAAGTTACGAACAACATATGAAACAAAGAGACAATAACTATTAAGCAGAAAGCAGTAAGTGGTTTTTTAATATAGTGGACAGACAACTGTGCTGGAGATTGTTTTGTTGGAACAACTAACTGGTGCCCATAAAGTGCATTTTGCTATGGTAAACTGCGGGGGCATAAACATATAAAAGTTGCAACCGGTGTTCCCAACAATAGCAAACTAACAAGGGAAAAGTCCAAAAATTAAGAGGAAGAATATACATTGAATTCAATGGGATCCCATTTTCAAATCTCTATATGAGAAAGGACCCTGTAAAAAACGTATAATCTGAACAGAACCATAAGGAACCAGCAACTTATTCCCCCCATCCTTTGAGGAACTCAGTATTACATATATTTTATGGAATTTTAATCTATGAGATGATATCATTGTTACTGCAGTAGATCTAACTGTTATTTATCTTTTTTTTTTTTTTTTTTGTGTTTGATATTAATCTATTGTAATGAAATATTGGTAACATATTAATTTGATGAATATTGTCTTTTAATATTTTTTCAAAGAATAAATAATTTCTATATATCCAGATTTAGAGTGCCAGTTCAAAAACTTTTTATTTGAGATATTTGTACAAGTCGGGTGTAATTGTACGATCTGTGCACCTGATCCATATTGCCAAAAAAGTGAGCCACCTAACTTTCCCTTTTATACTATTTTCCAAAAATAACCTGCATTAGCCAATACAAGCCTTTAAGGCTTTCTATTCATATTTAAACTGCCATCCACATGTTTACATGTCCCTTATCATCCAATAGAAGATTGCAGGTCCTAGTCCAGGTTGCCATAACAACTGATCACAGGTTTTAGCAGGTCGCAGATCCTTAACTATTCAGTCATATGACATGTCAGGATTAGATACACAGCTTAGCAAGCAGTATCTCACAGGATAGGATTAGATTCACAGCTTACAGACAGTATTACACAGGATAGGATTAGATACGCAGTTCAGTAAGGATTAGATACACAGCTCATCAGACAGTATCACACAGAATGGATTTGATACACAGATCAGCAGACAGTGTCACACAGGATAGGATTAGATACACAGTTCTGTAAGGATTAGATATACAGCTCACCAGGCAGTATCACACAGGGTACGATTAGATACACAGTTCAGCAATGATTAGATACATAGCTCTGTGGATGGCACACTATTATGAGGGGGAGGGGATCTGTGAATGACACTATTATGGGGGATCTGTGGATAGCACTGTTATGGGGGATCTGTGGATGGCACTATTATGGGGAATCTGTGGATGGCACTGTTATGTGGGGATCTGTGGATGGCACTGTTATGGAGGGGATCTGTGGATGGCACACTGTTATGGGGATCTGTGGATGGCACTCTGTTATGGGGGGGTGTCTGTGAATGGCACTGTTATGGGGGGATCTGTGGAGGACAGACTGTTATGGGGGTCTATGGCTGACACTATTATGGGGGATCTGTGGATGGCACACTGTTATGAGGGATTTGTGGCTGACACTGTTATGGGGGATATGTAGCTGACACTGTTATGGGGAATCTGTGGCTAACACTGTTATGGAGGATCTGTGGCTGACACAGTTATGGGGGATCTGTGGCTGACACTGTTATGGGGGATCTGTGGCTGACACTGCTATGGGGGGGTTTCTGTGGCTGACACTTATGGGGATCTGTGGCTGACACTTGTGGGGGTCTGTGGCTGACACTGTTATGGGGGTATCTGTGGATGACACATAGCATCTTATGCTATGTGTCATCCACAGATCCCATCATAACAGTGTCACTGTTTAGTGTAAATGTTATGGCAATTGGGCCCGGTGCAGTCACTGTATTGCACTGGCTCCGCTCCGAGTAGTAATACTATGAATAACTGTTATAATAATGATCTTCACTTCTTCACTTACTACATGGTGAGGCGGGAAGCCCGGCACTGGTAGCGTAACTCACTACGTCATGCACCTGCGCCGCCTGCTTCATTCATGAAGTGGGCGGAGCAGGGGCGTCACTTAGTGAGTTACGCTACCAGTGCCTGGCCGCCCACCCGGCCTCCTGCCTCACCATGTAGTAAGTAAAGAAGTGAAGATTGTTATTATTATTACAGTTATTCATAGTATTACTACACTGAGCGGGGCCCGGTGCAATACAGTGACTGCATCGGGCCCCGCTACCATTACAATAGGATGCCGCACATGTAGTGCCCGTGCAGTGTGTGCCGATTAGTCTGTGCGCCGCACATGCGCACTTGAAAATTGACACACACGCACAGACACCACGCACATAGGAATTTTATTAGTATATATATATATATATATATATATATATATATATAAATTAAGTTTAGGGATTTGAAGGGATTTGAACTTCCAGAACTTTAACCACTAATCTATATGTATATAATCACAAAAAATATATTAAAAAAATATGAGACTTCTACTGTATAGGAATACTTACTAGTAGTCTCATTATTTTATTTTATTTTTGTAACGGGCTATGCAGCTATTATAGATGAGTGGTTATGTTCCTTTCCTCTAATGCAGAAGGTAAGGAGTTTGAATCCCAGCAGAAACTTTTCTGAAATACAGGCTAAATTAGATTTAAATACACTGGGGTGTACCAAAGCACTGACTCCATATATGGACATAGCTATATATGGAATAAGAGCAGGGACTCCAAAGCCACGGACTCACACTGAGGGATTCCCTCACTGTACAGTGATCTTCTGCATAGAAATATAGGTAAAATTAGATTTAAATACACAGATTCGGCCGAGCACTGGTGTTCGGCCCAGCATGCTCGCTCAACACCAATGTTGACTGGGAACTCGTGATGTTTTCCCTGACGTAGAGACCAGGGGCTGGTAGTTATGGCTTGAATTTTGATGAACTTTGCAACTCTTCCGGGCTCCAAGCAATCCTGAAGCTTTGTCTTCTCATTGTCTGTAGCTACTGGAGGCCTGTTCATGCAAGGCAGGTTCCCCCAGAAATTTTTGGCTCGATGAGCAGCCAATACCGCACTTGCATCAATCTTGGCAGGATTTGTCACCAGGTGGAGAGAAATTGTTTTTTGGAATAATTTCTCCATCGCAACCACGAAGTCAAATAAACAGAAGACTGGCCGATTCTCTCCTGTCTTAGGCAACACTTAATTAATTTTTAATTAAATTTATTAAATATTAATTTAAACCAAAACTTGATTAAAATTATAAGAAAGTAAACTTAAATTCACCAATATATTATCCAAATCTTTGAGAGAAATTCCCGGACAATCAATTTGCCAAGCATTTTGTGCCGGAGAACGTGTATTATTAAATTGTGTTTTAAGCAACATTTTATAAAGTTGAGAAATTTCAACCTTCTGTTCTGTTCTATATTCCCAATAAATGAATAGACAAAGCGGCTACTCTGTGGCCTCCTCATGCTGCTGCCACCTCCGCAATCTCTTGTCGTCGTGCCACTCTGTGGCCTCCTGATGCTGCTGCCACCTCCGCAATCTGTCGTCGTCGTGCTACCCTTTGGCTGCCTCATGCTGCTGCCGCCTCCACAATCTTTCATCGTCGTCCCACTCTGTGGCCTCCTCATGCTGCTGCCACCTCCGCAATCTCTTGTCGTCGTGCCACTCTGTGGCCTCCTGATGCTGCTGCCACCTCCGCAATCTGTCGTCGTCGTGCTACCCTTTGGCTGCCTCATGCTGCTGCCGCCTCCACAATCTTTCATCGTCGTCCCACTCTGTGGCCTCCTCATGCTGCTGCCACCTCCGCAATCTCTTGTCGTCGTGCCACTCTGTGGCCTCCTGATGCTGCTGCCACCTCCGCAATCTGTCGTCGTCGTGCTACCCTTTGGCTGCCTCATGCTGCTGCCGCCTCCACAATCTTTCATCGTCGTCCCACTCTGTGGCCTCCTCATGCTGCTGCCACCTCCGCAATCTCTTGTCGTCGTGCCACTCTGTGGCCTCCTGATGCTGCTGCCACCTCCGCAATCTGTCGTCGTCGTGCTACCCTTTGGCTGCCTCATGCTGCTGCCGCCTCCACAATCTTTCATCGTCGTCCCACTCTGTGGCCTCCTCATGCTGCTGCCACCTCCGCAATTGCTCGTCGTCGTGCCACTCTGTGGCCTCCTGATGCTGCTGCCACCTCCACAATCTCTCGTCATCGTGCCACTCTTTGGCCGCCTCATGCTGCTGCCGCCTCCACAATCTTTCATCGTCGTCCCACTCTGTGACCTCCTCATGCTGCTGCCACCTTCGCAATTGCTCGTCGTCGTGCCACTCTGTGGCCTCCTGATGCTGCTGCCACCTCCACAATATCTCGTCATCTTGCCATTCTTTGGCCGCCTCATGCTGCTGCCGCCTCCACAATCTCTCATCGTCGTGCCACTCTGCGGCCTCCTCATGCTGCTGCCACCTCCGCAATCTCTCGTCATTGTGACACTCTGTGGCCTCCTCATGCTGCCGCCACCTCACCACTATGTCATAGGGCCACTCTGTGGACTTCTCATGTTGCTTCCACCCTCCCCACTTCATGACTGGGCAACTATTTTGCCTTTTGGCTTGGCTGACATCATCTTTTATTTGACCCTTTTTCTGATCTGTCAAAAGGAAGGAAAAATGAGACGCACAATGGATCCTCTCTGTGTAGCAGCTGTAAGGCCTGTATGGTCTGATCAGAATTGGCTTGTGATTTGGTAGCAAAACGTAGGAGTGAGTACAAAACACATAAGACATGCAAATATTCCGTTCACATGTCATCTCTGTTTTGGATCCACTCCTGTTTTTTTTTAGCATTAGCAATACTGATGGATTACTGACTAAATGCTGACCAAGTGAAGGCAAATGCTCAACAGAAAGGATCTGTTTTTGGGGGGTTATTTTTCTGATGGATTAGAGGAAGGGCAAACTAATCAGTGACATCAACACAAACTTATTGCTGACACCCTTTCCACTCTGTCAGGGGGGCTCTACTTTTATAAGCGTTTTATAGAACAGTTTCTGTTTACATCTATGTTGAATCAGCTGACGACGGTGTAGAAGGAGTGCGCTTCTTCTTGACGCTAACAATGACCTGTAAGTCTGAGTTCATACTCAAGTTATTTTGTCAGTTTTGGCTCAGTGACTGCCCAAATAAGTGAAGTGTGCAGTGATTCTAAGAGCGAAGCCTGTTATCTGCATGTCATGTGGACTCACAGTATTATTTCACTACCGAAGCAGACTCCCTATGCGTGTTACTGCAAGACACAGTGTTCTACACCACTATAAAGGCTTTCGGCAGCCAGGAAATAACCATTCTTTAACAATACTCACTGCGAATATATTTGGATCAAACCAAATTTTTCCCAAAAAAATCGGCGAATCGGTGGATCGAATTTAAAAAGTTTGCTTGCTTGACACATCTTACCACTAGGATGAGGAGGTAAGTTGTAGACTTGACAGCGGCAAATCAATGGATGTCATAGATATGGACTTCTCCAAAGCATTTGACACTGTACCGCATAAAAGGTTAGTATATAAAATGAGAATGCTCGGACTGGGAGAAAATGTCTTCATGTGGGTCAGTAACTGGCTAAATAATAGGAAACAGAGGCTGGTTATTAATGGTACACATTCAGATTGGGTCACTGTCACTAGTGGGGTACCTCAGGGGTCAGTACCAGGCCCTATCCTCTTCAATATATTTATTAATGATCTTGTAGAAGGCTTGCAGAGTAAAATATCAATTTTTGCAGATGACACTAAACTGTGTAAAGTAATTGACACGGAAGAGGGCAGTATACTGATACAGATGGATCTGGATAGATTGGAGGCTTGGGCAAAGAAGTGGCAGATGAGGTTTAACACTGACAAATGTAAGGTTATGCACATGGGAAGGAATAATGCAAGCCACCCGTATATACTAAATGGTAAAACACTGGGTAACACTGACATGGAAAAGGACCTAGGAATTTTAGAGAACAGTAGTGATGACTTGAGCAGCAGGAACAATATTCGAATTTGCGATATTTAGCAAATATTCATTTGAATATTCGTCATATATTCGCGAATATTCATATTCGAGATTATTCTATTGATTGCACAAAATCGGCAATTAAATTTTTGCGTAATGCGAATATTCTAAAACGCAAATATATAGCATTATAGAATATGGTGCCATATATTCATTTTTTTTTTGAATATTCGTCATTTTTTCAAATTTTATGTGAACAGTCATTGGCCCAAAAGCAACTTAAGCAGGGAGGAATCATGACTTCAGATAGAAAAAAATAATGAATATTCTAAAAAACGAAAATCTAGCACTATATTCTATAGTGCTATATATTCGAGCGTTAGAATATTCGCATCACTCGAATATTTTATTGCCGATTTTTCGCATAAGAGAAAAAAAAACTAAGTAATGAAGAATATTCTAACTCACTACCGACTACAATATTGCAGCCTTCTCACATTGGTCCACAAGCAAGAAGCAGGTAGGCATACTAGGAAATGGGTTCAGGTGAAAAAAAAAAAGACAAATTCATTTTTGCGAAGATATATCACTATATTCAAAATATTCGCGTATTTTCGAAATGCCAATATTTGCGATAAAAATTCGAAAATTCGCGCTCAACACTAGTGAAAAGCAAACTACGGTGTAAAAAAACATTGTCAGGCAGCTGCTGCTAAGGCCAATAAGATAATGGGTTGCATCAAAAGGGGCATAGATGCCCGTGATAAGAATATAGTCCTACCACTTTACAAATCACTGGTCAGACCACACATGGAGTACTATGTACAGTTCTGGGCTCACGTGAACAAGGCAGACATAGCAGAGCTGGAGACAGTTCAAAGGAGGGCAACTAAAGTAATAAATGGAATTAGGGATCTACAATACTCTGAAAGATTATCAAAATTAGGTTTATTCACTTTAGAAAAAAGATGACTGAGGGGAGATCTAATAACTATGTATAAATATATCAGGGATCAGTACAGAGATCTCACCCATTATCTATTTATCCCCAGGACTGTGACTGTGACAAAGGGGGCATCCTCTGCACTGGAGGAAAGAAGGTTAGTACACAAAAATAGAAGAGGATTCTTTACGGTAAGACCAGTGAGACTATGGAACTCTCTGCCTGAGGAGGTGGTGATTGTGAGTTCGCTAAAAGAGTTCAAGAGTAGAGTTGAGTGAACACCTGGATGTTCGGGTTCGAGAAGTTCGGCCAAACTTCACCCCGAACCCCATTGAAGTCAATGGGCACCCGAACTTTTGGGCACTAAAAAGGCTTTAAAATAGCCCAGGAAAGGGCTAGAGGGATGCAAAATGTAGGTAAATCCCCTGCAAACAAATGTGGACAGGGAAATGAATTAAAATAAAATAAATAAAAATTAACCAATATAAATTGGTGAGAGGTCCCATAGCAGAGAATCAGGCTTCATGTCACCCACCAATGGAGAAGGCCACTTTTACTTGTTTAGGCCCCAGCACCCAGAAAGAGGAGAGAGGTCTCATAGCAGAGAATCAGGCTTCATGTCACCCACCAATGGAACAGGCCACTTTCAGATATTTAGGCCCTGGCACCAAGACAGAGGAGAGAGGTCGCATAGCAGAGAATCAGGCTTCATGTCACCCACCAATGGAAAGGCCACTTTTACTTATTCAGGCCCCAGCACACAGACAGAGGAGAGAGGTCCCATAGCAGAGAATCAGGCTTCATGTCACCCACCACTGGAACAGGTCACTTTCAGATATTTAGGCCCCGGCACCAAGACAGAGGAGAGAGGTCGCATAGCAGAGAATCAGGCTTCATGTCACCCACCAATGGAACAGGCCACTTTCAGATATTTAGGCCCCGGCACCAAGACAGAGGAGAGAGGTCGCATAGCAGAGAATCGGGCTTCATGTCACCCACCAACGGAACAGGCCACTTTCAGATATTTAGGCCCCGGCAGCTAGACAGAGGAGAGAGGACGCATAGCAGAGAATCTGGCTTCATGTCACCCACCATTGTAACAAGCCACTTTACAATATTTAGGCCCCTGGCACCCAGACGGAGGAGAGGTTCAACTTTGGGTTGCCCTGCAAAATAATGGTAAAATTAAAAAAAGAGGATTCAATAAGAAGTGCCCTGGAGTACAAGAATATATGGTTAAGGAGAGGTAGTTATAAATGTCTATTCTGCAGAAGGGATGGACAGGTCCTGTGCGATCCATGCCTGGTTCATTTTTATGAACGTCAGCTTGTCCAGGTTGGCTCTGGACAGGTTGCTGTGTTTGTCAGTAATGACACCAGCTGCCGTGCTGAATACACGTTCAGACAAAACGCTGGCCGCCGGGCAGGCCAGCACCTCTAAGGCATAAAAGGCTAACTCTGGCCACGTGGACAATTTGGAGACCCTGAAGTTGAATGGGGCCGAGCCATCAGTCAGTACGTGGAGAGGTGTGCACACGTACTGTTCCATCATGTTAGTGAAATGCTGCCTCCTGCTCACACGTTGCGTATCAGGTGGTGGTGCAGTTAGCGGTGGCGTGGTCACAAAACTTTTCCACATCTCTGCCATGCTAACCCTGCCCTCACAGGAGCTGGCCGTGACACAGCTGCGTTGGCGATCTCTTGCTCCTCCTCTGCCTTCGCCTTGGGCTTCCACTTGTTCCCCTGTGACATTTGCGAATGCTCTCAGTAGCGCGTCTACCAAAGTGCGCTTGTACTCACGCATCTTCCTATCATGCTCCAGTGCAGGAAGTAAGGTGGGCACATTGTCTTTGTACCGGGGATCCAGCAGGGTGGCAACCCTGTAGTCCGCACACGTTAAAATGTGGGCAATTCTGCTGTCATTGTGCAGGCACTGCAGCATGTAGTCGCTCATGTCTGCCAGGCTGCCCAGAGGTAAGGACAAGCTGTCCTCTGTGGGAGGCGTATCGTCATCGTCCTCCGTTTCCCCCCAGCCATGCACCAGTGATGGGCCCGAGCTGCATTGGGTGCCACCCCGCTGTGAACATGCTTTATCCTCATCCTCCTCCACCTCCTCCTCATCCTCGTCCTCCTCATCCTCCAGTTAAGGGCGCTGGCTGGCCACATTTGTACCTGGCCTCTGCTGTTGCAAAAAACCTCCCTCTGAGCCACTTCTAACAGACTGGCCTAAGCGTTTTCTCAAGGAGACATAGAAGTGGTATTGTAACGCTGATAACGGCATCATCGCAGTACTCGAAACAGCGCAACAGGGCACACAGGTCTCGCATGGAGATCCAGTCATTGGTGGTGAAGTGGTGCTGTTCCGCAGTGCGACTGACCCGCACGTGCTGCAGCTGAAACTCCACTATGGCCTGCTGCTGCTCGCACACTCTCCAGCATGTGAGGCGTTGAGCAGGAAGGCTGAAGTTCTGCGTTTGCGCAGACAGGCGTGCAGCGGTAGGATGTGAACGCCGGAAGCGCGCACAGACGGCCCGCACTTTATGCAGCAGCTGTGACATGTCGGGGTAGTTGTGAATGAACTTCTGCACCGCCAAATTCAACACATGCACTAGGCAAGGGATGTGCGTCAAACCGGCTAGTCCCAGAGCTGCGACAAGCTGCGCGGTGTGGGGCCTGTCCCCTAAACATATGAGTTTCAGGAGGCAAAGAAGGATGCCCTGCGTTCCTTGAAGAGGCCAAGGCAGCAGCAGAAGAGGAAACAAGGGGAGCCTGAGCGAGTTCCTTGTTTTTAAGGTGTTTACTCCACTGAAGTTCATGCTTTGCATGTAGATGCCTGGTCATGCAGGTTGTGCTAAGGTTCAGAACGTTAATGCTTCGTTTCAGGCTCTGATGGCACAGTGTACAAACCACTCGGGTCTTGTCATCAGCACATTGTTTGAAGAAGTGCCAAGGAACTCCTTGAAGCTGCCTTTGGGGTGCTCGGTCCCTGGTGGCGGTGGCCAGTAGCTGGCGAACTCTCTTGGCGGCGGCTGTTCTGCTTTTGCCCTCTGCTCCCTCTTTTGCTACGCTGTTGGCTCGGTCTCACCACTGCCTCTTCCTCTGAACTATGAAAGTCAGTGGCACGACCTTCATTCCATGTGGGGTCTAGGACCTTATCGTCCCCTGCATCATCTTCCACACAGTCTTCCTCCCTGACCTCCTGTTCGGTCTGCACACTGCAAAAAGATGCAGCAGTTGGCACCTGTGTTTTGTCATCATCAGAGATGTGCGGACTCTGATGAGGTCCTATTCCCATGTCCTTATCATCAGGAAACATAAGTGGTTGTGAATTTTATGTCTTCCACCACTGGGGAAGGGCTAGGTGGATTCCCTTGGGAAACCCTGCCAGCAGAGTCTTCAAACAGCATAAGAGACTGCTGCATAACTTGAGGCTCAGACAGTTTCCCTGATATGCATGGGGGTGATGTGACAGACTAATGGGCTTGGTTTTCAGGCGCCACCTGTGCGCTTTCTGCAGAAGACTGGGTGGGAGATAATGTTGTGAACGTGCTGGATCCACTGTCGGCCACCCAATTGACTAGCGCCTGTTCTTGCTCAGGCCTTACAATCCTTAGAACGGCATTGGGCCCCACCAAATATCGCTCTAAATTCTGGCGGGTAATGGAACCTGAGGTAGTTGAGTTCACTAGGACATGTTGCTGTTGCAGAAAGGCCACATCCTCTCCCAGCACTAGAGGGTCCACTAACAACACCACGACCATGTCCGCGTCCACGTCCCTTACTAGATGATTTCCTCATTGTTACTGTTCACCACAATAAGAAAAAATATATTTGGCCCAATGTATTGAATTCAAAATCAGGCCTTTTTTTACAGGCACCTAACACCATCTGGCTATCTATTTATGTACTGTATTACACTAATCCAGGCACAGCAGTAACCACAGATTTAGGGGAATATCAATTGTAGGCCTAGTATTTAGGCCCTGCATTAAAGGTATCCTTTTACGGACAGATTTACACTTGGAGATGCACAGTAGCGTGTGAAAAAATATATAGGATTATGCTTTTAGCACTTGTATTTTAACACTTTGTGTAATATACCCTTTAACAGAAAGAAATACATTTAGAGATGCAAAACAGGGTTTGCAAATGTAGAGGATTATGCTGTATTTTAAGACTTAATGTAATATACCCTTTTACGGAAAGAAATACACTTGGAGATGCACGCTGAGTGTAATATACCCTTTACGGACAGATTTACACTTGGCCTGCAACAGCTGGAACACCAGATTTTGGGTATTGCTATTTTGGCAATTGAATTTAACCCCAGAACAAAATATATCCTTTGACGGATACTATTAAACTACTTGTCCAGCCACAGCTAGAACACCAGATTTACTGGATTTCTATTTTTGCAAACGAATTTCACCCCAGAAAATAATATATCCTTTGATGGACATTATGAAACTTGTCCAGTCACAGCTAGAACACCAGATTTACGGTATTGCTATCTTGGTAATTGAATTTCAACCCAGAACTAAAGCTATACTTTTACGGACACTATGAAACCTGTCCAGCCACAGCTGAAACCACTGATTTAGGGTATTGCTATTTTGGCAATTGAATTTCACCCCAGAACAAAAGCTATCCTTTGACGGACACTATAAAACTTGTCCTGCCACACCAGAAACCACAGATTTAGGGTATTGCTATTTTGGAAATTAAATTTCACCCCAGAAAAAAAAATATACATTCTTTGCCAGACAGTATTACACTTGGCTAGCCACAGCTGGAACACCACATTTAGGGGATTGCTATTTTTTTAAGTGAATTTCACCTCTCCATAAAATATAGAAAATTCTATCCTGAGTTTCTAGGGGTGACAATAAGCACAGCCAAGCCCCTGATGTAGGATATAGCAAAAAAAACAAAAAAACAACTACTATTGATGGATTAATGGACTTGGTGGCAGCTTGTGCTGGTGCACCACAAGACACAAAATGGCCACTGATCATAGCAGAAAAAAGTGACAGAAAAACTCTCTGGGCAGCCTGAAAACAGTGAGCAATTAACTAGCAGAAGTTGAATGATTCACAGCTGTAGATCGATCACTTCATTAAGTGTTTTTGCTGAGTTAATCTCTGCCTAATCTCGCCCTAATAGCAGCTGCATCCTATCCCTACACTAATCAGAGCAGAGTGACGTTTCACATTAAATGAAAAGTCCCATTTTAGATAAAAGGTTGCAGCCATATACACATGCTTATGTACTATCCCAGACCTGGGGGTACTTTAAATTGCATATTGTTGTGCATTATCAGTGGCATAACTAGAGTGTTATGGGCCCCGGTGCAAACTTTGGATCGGGCCCCCCTAATAAACTAATAAAAGCTGGTTCTACCTCATCCAGGATGTCGCTGGAGTCGGCGTGATGTCTTCTGGATCCGGAATAAGGTCCCTGTGGTGATAGAGAAAAAAAGAATAATTACATAAGGAACGGATGGTGAGTGCCCCTGAGAAATCACCAGCAGGGGGCACTGTGCTGGCCTGTAAGACTGAACCATGGCAATGTATAGGAGTGCTACCATACAGTACTAATGCCAACACTTTGGCCCTTCCCAGTAATTAAGCCCACCTTGTGGCCCCTTCACAATAGTTATACCCACCTTTGTTCCTGTCACAGTAGTTATGCCAGATATGGGCCCCCTCACAGTAGTTATGCCCATATATGTGCCCCTCACAGTAGTTATGCCCATATATCTGCCCCCTCACAGTAGTTATGGCCAGGTATGTAACCGGTCACTGTAGTTATTCCCACATATGTGCCCCCTCACAGTAGTTATGCCAGATATGTGCCCCTCACAGTAGATATGCTAGATATGTGCCCCCTCATAGTAGTTATGCCAGGTATGTGCCCTCTCATAGTAGTTATGCCTTAACATATGCCCCCTCATAGTAGTTATGCCCACTTATGTGCCTCTTCACATTAGTTATGCCTTAATATGTGGCCCCTAATAGTAGTTATGCTCACATAGGTGCCCAGTGGCGTATCTATCACGAGGCAAACAAGGCATTTGCCTAGGGCGGCACTTCCAATGGGGCGGCAAGATGCCTTGTTTGCCTCAGTGATAGATTTTTTTTTTGTCCGGGCTGCGCTGCTGGGGGTGCGCCGGCGCCGCTCCTCCCCGCCCAGCGCCGTTGTAGGTAATTTATCCACTCCACTTGCCTGAGAGAAGCGCCGTAAGACTCACACAGGCGCACTGGCAGAGGCATTGAAGTGCGCATGCGCCTGCCAGTCTTCGGGCGCTTCTCTTCTCAGGCAAGTGGAGTGAATAAATTACCTACAACGGCGCAGGGCAGGTAGGAAATCTGTGGAATCGGATGACACTGGGGGAGAATCTGTGGATGACACTGAGGGGGAATCTGTGGATGACACTAAGGGGGAATATGTGGATGACACTAAAGAGGGGGATCTGTGGATGACACTGAGGGGGGATCTGTGGATGACACTGAGGGGGGGAATCTGTGGATGACACTAAGGGGGGGGGAATATGTGGATGACACTAAAGAGGGGGGGAATCTGTGGATGACACTGAGGGGGGGAATCTGTGGATGACACTAAGGGGGGGGGGAATATGTGGATGACACTAAAGAGGGGGGGGAATCTGTGGATGACACTGAGGGGGGGGGGGAATCTGTGGATGACACTAAGGGGGGGGGGGTTTGGCCTTGACAGGAAGGGGCGGGTCAAATTTATATTAGGGGGTGCCCGAGTTTAGTCTCGCCTAGGGCAGCACAAAACCAAGATACACCACTGTAGGTGCCCCCTTACAGTAATTATGCCAGCTTGGTGAAAAAACAAACAAACTCATACTTACGTTCCTCCCTGACGAAACACACTCCAACACTCTCATGTCCTGCTGGCTGTGCTTGGAAGCAGTGACACCCCGGCCTCTGCAACCCCGACATTGTACATGTTTTAAGACTGCTCCGACGGGGCCCAGCATTGTCACTGTAGTTCATGATGGGCCCAGTCAGAGCGCTCCATTACATGTAAGTGTGGCGGGCCCCCTGCCGGGCCCGGTCGTGGTCGCATCCTCTGCGACCGCGATCGTTACGCCCCTGTGTATTATGTATTCTATTGTTTGCTTCTGGCCATAGTTGCCAGGCAGGAATAGTTGGTAAAGGTTGGAAAGGAACATGGCTAACCATCCTGTTCCTCTTCTCTTGGTAAGAGTGGGCTGGACCTGCTCCCTGCAAAGAAGGGAGTTTGTGTCCAGAGACACAGAGGAGAGGAAGCACGCTGTCAGAGTTCCTGCTCCTGTTACAAATTCTCCAGAAAGAACAACTCCAATTGTCCTCAACTAAAGCCTTCAGATTCCAGACAGCAAAGCAAACTGCTACATCAGCATCTACAGACACTACTTTGAGGTGTGTGATTACAGCCAAGCCAACCATCATCAAACTACTAGGCCAGTATCACCTAACTGCAGAACTGTCACTAACCAACCTGCCTCCATATCCTTACTGGTGGCAGAGAGAATTTGCACTTAAAGAGCCACTGCATTTATGATTGTGAAAAGGCTAACGATCGCACACATCACTGACATATAAACCTACGCCACCCATGAAGAGGCATAGAAATTAGACCATATTTGTGACTAATTCTGGTGGAAAAAAGGCACACATACATAAATAAGTCTAAAAAATACACACTAACTACACCAAGCCCCAAAAATCTGTCTAAAACAAAAACAGTCAAACCAGAAAAAAGAGACAAAAAACAGGCACAAAACAAAGTAAATGCAGTAAAAAAATAAAATAAAGACTGCCGAAGACACTCAAAATTAGACCAAAAAAATAATGATGATAAATGACCCCCAGTGTGTTTGAATACCTCTATCACTTTTTTCTAGATGTCAATTCCTCTTTAGGGTAGTGTCACACACAGGTTTCGTGATGGTTTTTCTGATGCAGTTCTTTCAGCCAAAGCAAGAAGTGGGTTGAAAGTGATCACAAATATAAAGGAAGGGCTTATACTTCTCTTTCCTGCTGGATACACTTCTGGCTTTGACTGTAAAAATCACCAAAAATGGTCACAATAAGCTGTGTGGATATCACCTTCATAACATTGTGGATAAAAAACATTGGTACAGAAATGGCATGTGAAAATACCATTAAAATATGGCGTACACTTTTGTTTTTTCAAGCAGGGCAAAAAAGCTGTGGACATCTATGGATGTCCCATGTCACATGTTTTTGCCATCATTGACTACAAAGCAAGTTGTGCATCACTGATTCTTGCCTTGTTTTTTTGATTTAGCTATGTTTTACAACCAGATCATAGCTCTGAAAGGGTACGGCCACACTGCGAGATTGTGAGGTGCTTGGCCATACTGCTTAGTCAGTCTTCATTGTTAATTGCCAATGCTGGTCAGCTATTACCAATGCCGACTGATTACAGTCTAATCCTAATTAGTTAATTGGAGCCCACTGTGGCTCATACAGCTGTGCAGCACTCCACCACAGTGTGGATAAGCTGCAACTGCGTCACAACTGCGCCATGTGGTCATACCCAAATAGTTAAGGGACTTGTCTCAGACTTACAGTTGCTGACACATGTTGCCATGTAACCCCAGCCTTGCAGTAGGAGCAAAGTGGATGATATTTTAAAAATATTGTCAAAAGAAAAAGGTTTGGTACCCTGTTAGACAGTATTGAGAAGTCTTGACGCTCTCCAAATGAACAAAACAATATAAAATATTATTATTTGATACCTTTTAATAGCTAACTAAAATACATGATGTTATAAGTCAAGCTTTTAAGACCCTGAGGTCCTTTCTTCAGGCCAGAAATTTAAAAAATTCCAAATAAACATGGGTATACACAGTAAAGAAGAGAGAGGTGGAGTAATACATTGCAAAACACCAACAAACAGTCCTTACTTGGATCAAAACTCAGAGACTAACAAACTTTCACACAGCTTAGGCCCCTTTCACATCTGCATTTTTCCTTTCCGTCAGTTCCTTCTCCGGGCTCTAGGACGGATAGATACTGATCAGGATTATCCCAATGCATTCTGAATGGAGAGAAATCCGTTCAGGATGCATCAGAATGTCTTCAGTTCAGTACTGACACGTTTTTTGGCCGTAGCAAAATCATATCCTATTTGGCCATAGCTATGCTATGTGATCCATGCGACGCAGGGACCTGGTGACGTCATCGAGGAGCCCCCCCTGCCGCCGTACGGAAGGTAAGTTGCTTTTCCCCTGGCTCCCCGCTGCTTTTCCATGGCAGCCGGGACTTTAGTAGCGTCCTGGCTGCCATGGTAACCTGAAAGCATATTGAAGACTAATCAGTCTTCAAATGCTTTCAGTTGTCTTGCGTTGTGACAGATCCGACGGACATTTCCAGCGACGGAAGTG
This sequence comes from Bufotes viridis, assembly GCA_033119425.1. Classification (NCBI taxonomy): domain Eukaryota; kingdom Metazoa; phylum Chordata; class Amphibia; order Anura; family Bufonidae; genus Bufotes; species Bufotes viridis. The sequence continues at coordinate 459,430,580 of CM065590.1, forward strand.
CCCGCCGGATCCTCACATTGCAGATGTGAAAGGGGCCTTATTTGTAAACTAATTAAAGACTTTTTTCCAAGACCATTCCTTGGTGTTTTGCAATTTATTACTTCACCTTTCTGTCCTTTCTTGTGTATATCCATGGTTTTTTTTTTAGATTCTTTCATTTCTGGCCTGAAAAAGGGACCTTAGAGTTAGAGATGAGCGAACACCTGGATGTTCGGGTTCGAGAGGTTCGGCCGACCTTCCGGAAAATGTCCGGGTTCGTGATCCGAACTCAACCCGAACTTCATCCCGAACCCGAACCCCATAGAAGTCAATGGGGACCCGAACTTTTGGGCACTAAAAAGGCTGTAAAAGACTCCCGGAAAGGGCTAGAGGGCTGCAAAAGGCAGCAAAATGTAGGTAAATCCCCTGCAAACAAATGTAGATAGGGAAATGATGACTTAACATAAAATAAAATAAAATTAACCAATATTAATTGGAGTTAGGTCCCATAGCACAGAATCAGGCTTCAAATCACCCACCAATGGAGAAGGTCGCTTACTATTATTTCGACCCCAGCATCCAGACAAAGGAGAGAGGTCCCATAGCAGAGAATCTGGCATCATATCAACCACCACAGGAGAAGGCCACTTTCAGTGACTTAGGCCTTAGCACCCAGACAGAGGAGACATGTCAGATAGCACAAGCATTACATTTATACCATCCAGCACAGGAGAAGGCCACTTTTAGTTACTTTGACCCCTGCACCCATAAAGAGGAGAGAGGCCCCTCAGCACATATTCAGGCATCATATCACCCACCACAGGAGTAGGCCACCATTTAGTTAATTTGACCCCTGCACCCATGTCAGCTGGTACAAGCATCAGTTTCACATCACCCAGCACAAGAGAAGGCCACTTTGAGAGACTTTGACCCCTGCACCCAGACGGAGGAGAGAGGTTTTCACAGCAGAGAATCAGGCATTTAGATCACCCACCACAGGAGTAGGCCACCATTTAATGGGACCCCGGCAACCATGTCAGATGGCACAAGCATCAGTTTCACATCACCCAGCACAAGAGAAGGCCACTTTGAGAGACTTTGACCCCTGCACCCAGACGGAGGAGAGAGGTTTCATAGCAGAGAATCAGGCATTTAGATCACCCACCACAGGAGTAGGCCGCCATTTATTGGGACCCCGGCAACCATGTCAGATGGCACAAGCATCAGTTTAACATCACCCAGCACAAGAGAAGGCGACTTTGAGAGACTTTGACCCCTGCACCCAGACGGAGGAGAGAGGTCCCACAGCAGAGAATCAGGCATCATGTCAACCACCACAGGAGTAGGCCACCTCTTGTTTCTTTGACCCCTGCACCCAGAAAGAGGAGAGAGGTCCCACAGCAGAGATTCAGGCATTTATATCAGCCAGCACAGGAGAAGGCCGCTTTCAGTGACTTAGGCCTTAGCACCGACACAGAGGAAACAGGTCAGATAGCACAAGCATCAGTTTTACATCAACCACCACAGGAGAAGGGCACTTTTAGAGACTTTGACCCCTGCAGCCACACGGAGGAGACATGTCAGACAGCACAAGTATAACATTCATATCACCCAGCACAGGAGAAGGACACTTACATGTACTTTGACCCCGGCACCCAGAAAGAGGGACGGTTCATTCAACTCTGGGTTGCACCCCAAGATCCTACTTAATTTCAAAAATTGATTTTTCAATGAAGAAGTGGCCAGGAGTACAAGACAACATGGTTTAAGGCAGTTATTAAGGACTACTCTGCACAAGGGAGGGTCAGGTCTTGTGGGATCCATGCCTGGTTCATTTTTATAAACGTCAGCTTGTCCACGTTGGCTGCGGACAGGTGGCTGCGTTTGTCAGTAATGACGCCCCCTGCCGTGCTGAATACACGTTCAGATAAAACGCTGGCCGCCGGGCAGGCCAGCACCTCCAAGGTATAACATGCTAATTCTGGCCACGTGGACAATTTGGAAACCCAGAAGTTGAATGGGGCCAAACCATCCGTCAGTACGTGGAGTTGTGTGCAGACGTACTGTTCAACCATGTTAGTGAAATGTTGCCTCCTGCTAACACGTTCCGCATCAGGTGGTTAGCTGTGGCGTGGAGACAAAACTTTTCCACATTTCTGCCATGCTAACCCTGCCCTCAGAGGAGCTGGCCGTGACACTGCTGCGTGGGCGACCTCTAGCTCCTCCTCTGCCTTGGCCTTCCACCTGTTCCCCTGTGACAGTTGGGAATGCTCTCAGGAGCGCGTCTACCAGTGTGCGCTTGTACTCGCGCATCTTCCTATCACGCTCCAGTGCAGGAAGTAAAGTGGGCACATTGTCTTTGTACCGTGGATCCAGCAGGGTGGCCACCCAGTAGTCAGCACACATTAAAATGTGGGCAACTCTGCTGTCATTGCGCAGGCAATGCAGGATGTAGTCGCTCATGTGTGCCAGGCTCCCCAGAGGTAAGGACAAGCTGTCCTCTGTGGGAGGCGTATCGTCATCATCCTCTGTATCCCCCCAGCCACGCACCAGGGATGTGCCTGCGCTGTGCTGGGTGCCACCCCGCTGTGAACCTGCTTCATCCTCATCCTCCTCCACCTCCTCCTCATCCTCCTCGTCCTCCAGTAGTGGTCCCTGGCTGGCCACATTTGTACCTGCCCTCTGCTGTTGCAAAAAACCTCCCTCTGAGCCACTTCTAACAGAGTGGCCTTAAAGTGCTAAAAACGACCCCTCATCCTCCTCCTCCTCCTCCTCCTCCTGGCCCTGGCCCACCTCCTCTTCCATCATCGCCCTAAGCGTTTTCTCTAGGAGACATAGAATTGGTATTGTCACGCTGATAACAGTGGCATCGCCACTGGCCATGTTGGTGGCGTACTCGAAACAGCGCAACAGGGCACACAGGTCTCGCATGGAGGCCCAATCATTGGTGGTGAAGTGGTGCTGTTCCGCAGTGCGACTGACCCGTGCGTGCTGCAGCTGAAACTCCACTATGGCCTGCTGCTGCTCGCACAGTCTCTCCAGCATGTGCAAGGTGGAGTTCCACCGGGTGGGCACGTCGCATATTAGGCGGTGAGCGGGAAGGCCGAAGTTCCGCTGTAGCGCTGACAGGCGAGCAGCGGCAGGATGTGAACGCCGGAAGCGCGCACAGACGGCCCGCACTTTACGCAGCAGCTCTGACATGTCTGGGTAGTTGTGAATGAACTTTTGCACCACCAGCACATGCGCCAGGCAAGGGATGTGCATCAAACCGGCTAGTCCCAGAGCTGCCACGAGATTTTGCCCATTATCGCACACCACCAGGCCGGGCTTGAGGCCCACCGGCAGCAACCACTGGTCGGTCTATTGTTCAATACCCCGCCACAACTCCTGCGCGTTGTGGGGCCTGTCCCCCAAACATATGAGTTTCAGAATGGCCTGCTGACGTTTACCCCGGGCTGTGCTGAAGTTGGTGGTGAAGGTGTGTGGCTGACTGGATGAGCTGGTGGAAGCAGAGGAGGAGGAGGAGGAAGCCGAGTAGGAGGAGGAGGCTACAGGAGGCAAAGAATGATGCCCTGTGATCCTTGGCGGCGGAAGGACGTGCGCCAAGGAACTCTCCGCCTGGGGTCCAGCTGCCACTACATTTACCCAGTGTGCAGTTAGGGAGATATAGCGTCCCTGGCCGTGCTTACTGGTCCACGTATCTGTGGTTAGGTGGACCTTGCCACAAATGGCGTTGCGCAGTGCACACTTGATTTTATCGGACACTTGCATGTGCAGGGAAGGCAAGGCTGTCTTGGAGAAGTAGTGGCGGCTGGGAACCACATACTGTGGGACAGCCATGGCCATCAGCTGTTTGAAGCTGTCTGTGTCCACCAGCCGGAATGACAGCATTTCAAAGGCCAGTAGTTTAGAAATGCTGGCATTCAGGCCAAGGGCTCGAGGGTGACTAGGTGGGAATTTGCGCTTCCTCTCAAAGGTTTGAGAGATGGAGAGCTGAACGCTGCTGTGTGAAATAGTGGAGACGCTAGGTGACGGTGGCGGTGGCACATCCTCTGTTTGCTGCTCGGCAGGTGGCAACATTCCTCTTGAGGCGGAAGCCGAGGCAGCAGCGGTAGAGGGAGCAGGGGGAGCCTGAGCGGGTTCCTTGTTTTTAAGGTGTGTACTCCACTGCAGTTCATGCTTTGCATGTAGATGCCTGATCATGCAGGTGGTGCTCAGGTTAAGAACGTTAATGCCTCGCCTCAGGGTCTGATGGCACAGCGTGCAAACCACTCTGGTCTTGTCCTCAGCACATTGTTTGAAGAAGTGCCATGCCAGGGAACTCCTTGAAGATGCCTTTGGGGTGCTGGGTCCCTGTTGGCGCTGGCCAATAGCAGGCGAACTCTCTGGTCGGCGGCTGTTCTGCTTTTGCCCCCTGCTCCCTCTTTGGCTTCGCTGTTGTCTCCGTCTCACCACTGCCTCTTCCTCTGAACTATTTAAGTCAGCGGCACGACCTTCAGTCCATGTGGGGTATAAGACCTCATCATCCTCTGCATCGTCTTCCACCCAGTCTTCCTCCCTGACCTCCTCCTGTTCAGTCTGCACACTGCAATAAGACGCGGCAGTGGGCACCAGTGTTTCGTCATCATCATTGACTTGGTCACTCTGCTGTGGTGGTATTCCCATGTCCTCATCATCTGGATACATAAGTGGTTGTGCGTCAGTGCATGGAATGTCTTCCACCGCTGGGGAAGGGCTAGGTGGACGCCCCTGGAAAACCGTGGGAGCAGAGTCTTCAAACAGAATAAGAGACTGCTGCATAACTTGAGGCTCAGCCAGTTTCCCTGATATGCATGGGGGTGATGTGACAGACTGATGGGCTTGGTTTTCAGGTGCCACCTGTGCACTTTCCGCAGAAGACTGGGCGGAAGACAATGTGGTGAACGTGCTGGAAGCACTGTCGGCCACCCAATCGACTAATGCCTATACCTGCTCAGGCCTTACCATCCTCATAACGGCATTGGGCCCCACCAAATATCGCTGTAAATTCTGCCGGCTACTTGAGGGAGTTGGTTCACTACTTTGTGCGCCTGATGCCGAACGGCCACGTCCTCTGCCAGCAACAGAGGCTCCACGGACACCACCACGACCGCGTCCTCGTCCCTTAATAGAATGTTTCCTCATTGTTGTGATTCAACTCGCACCACAATAAAATATATTATTTTTTAGCCCCAAAATTCCCACACTGGAAGATATAATTCCTTTTTCCGGTATTAATTACAAGAAGACTGCTGCAAATTGGACACCAGAATTTTTAAAATGCTAGTTTTGTTACATAGTTTCCCACACGGGGAGATATAATTCCTTTTTACAGGAGCAAAAACGTGCGGCCTACTGTTTCTGGTCTAACAAACACCAGATTGATTAAATTGGCCTTTTTTTCACCGAAATTACAACACTGGACAATAATGCCTTTTTGCGGTATTAATTACAAGAAGACTGCTGCTAATTGGACACCAGAATTTTTAAAATGCAAGTTTTGGTACATAGATTCCCACACGGGGAGATATAATTCCTTTTTACAGGAGTGAAAACGTGAGGCCTACTGTTTCTGGTCTAACAAACACCAGATTGATTAAATTGGCCTTTTTTTCACCGAAATTACAACACTGGACAATAATGCCTTTTTGCGGTATTAATTACAAGAAGACTGCTGCTAATTGGACACCAGAATTTTTAAAATGCTAGTTTTGGTACATAAATTCCCACACTGGAATAAATAATTCCTTTTTCCGGTATTAATTACAAGAAAACTGCTGCAAATTGGACACCAGAATTTTTAAAATGCTAGTTTTGGTACATAGTTTCCCACACGGGGAGATATAATTCCTTTTTACAGGAGTGAAAATGTGAGGCCTACTGTTTCTGGTCTAACAAACACCAGATTGATTAAATTGGCCTTTTTTTCACCAAAATTACAACACTGGACAATAATGCCTTTTTGCGGTATTAATTACAAGAAGACTGCTGCAAATTGGACACCAGAATTTTTAAAATGCTAGTTTTGGTACATAAATTCCCACACTGGAATATATAATTCCTTTTTCCGGTATTAATTACAAGAAAACTGCTGCAAATTGGACACCAGAATTTTTAATATGCTAGTTTTGGTACATAGTTTCCCACACGGGGAGATATAATTCCTTTTTACAGGAGTGAAAACGTGAGGCCTACTGTTTCTGGTCTAACAAACACCAGATTGATTAAATTGGCCAATTTTTCACCAAAATTACAACACTTGACAATAATGCCTTTTTGCGGTATTAATTACAAGAAGACTGCTGCAAATTGGACACCAGAATTTTTAAAATGCTTGTTTTGGTACATAAATTCCCACACTGGAAGATATAATTCCTTTTTCCGGTATTAATTACAAGAAAACTGCTGCAAATTGGACACCAGAATTTTTAATATGCTAGTTTTGGTACAAAGATTCCCACACTGGGAGATACAATTCCTTTTTACAGGAGTGAAAACGTGAGGCCTACCGTTTCTGGTCTAACATACACCAGATTGTCTAAATTGGCCTTTTTTTCACCAAAATTACAACACTGGACAATGATGCCTTTTTGCGGTATTAATTACAAGAAGACTGCTGCAAATTGGACACCAGAATTTTTAAAATGCTAGTTTTGGTACATAAATTCCCACACTGGAAGATATAATTCCTTTTTCCGGTATTCATTACAAGAAAACTGCTGCAATTTGGACACCAGGATTTTTAACCTCTTAAGGACGAAGGGCGTACATGTACGCCCTTCGTCCGCACTTTAAAGATGGCGCCCGCTCCCGCACGGAGCGGGCGCCCGAGCTGCGGGTAAAAGCTTGATTCATCAAGCTGACACCCACAGCTCATGTCCGCGACCGGCAGTGATGCCGATCGCGGACATTTAACCCCTCAGATGCCGTGGTCAATCCTGACCACGGCATCTGATCAGCGCAAAACCAAAAGTTTCACTTTGGGTTTTGCTCCGGCCCCTGATGGCCACAAGGGGAGCCGAGCATGCATGTAGTACCCTAGGTTTCTGTGAATGAAACCTAGGGTACTACACAGTATTCCTATGGAGCCTATGACTGTAATAGGCTCCATAGGAAATATGCGATTTTCTCATATATTCCAATGCTATTGCATTGGAATATATGAGAATAGCAATCTGATGATTGCATCTTATAGTTCCCTATGGGAACTATAAGAAAGTGGTACAAAAAAAAAAAAAGTTTAAAAAATAAAAATTAAATAAAAAAATATAAAAATTCAAATCACCCCCTTTCCCCAAAATGAAAATAAAATAAATAAAAAATAAAAAATTACACATAATGGGTGTCGCAATGTGCGAAAACGCCCATACTATAATAATATTAAAAATATTCACCATACGGTAAACATAAAAACGGAAGAAAGCGTCCAAATGGCTAATTCGCCATTTTTGGACGCTTCATTTCCTAAAAAAATGAATAAAAAGTGATCAAAACATCATACGCACCCCATAATGGTATCAATTAAAAGTTCAGATTGCCCCGCAAAAAATGAGCCCCTACACTGCTCCATACGCATAATTACAAAAAAGTTATAGGGGTCAAAACATGGCGACAAAAAAATAAAATAAAAAAATTCCCACTTTTAATTTTTTTTTTCACTATCAAAACGCAAGAAAAACTATACATATTAGGTATTGCCGGATTCGTACTGACCTGAAGAATAAAATTAACCAGTCAGTTTTATCGCAAATCGAACGTTGTAATTTAAAAACCCGTAAAACTGTGGTGAAATTGCTTTTTTTTTGCAATTTCACCCCATTTGGAATTTTTTTCCCGTTTCCCACTACATCACATGCAAAAATAAATGGTAGCGTTAAAAAGTACAACTTGTCCCGCAAAAAATAAGCCATCATATGGCTATGTGAGCGGAAATATAAAAATGTTATGGCTTTTGGAAGGCAGGGAGCGCAAAACAAAAACGCAAAAATCCCAAAACCCCCGGTCCTTAAGGGGTTAATATGCTAGTTTTGGTACATAGATTCCCACACGGGGAGATACAATTCCTTTTTACAGGAGTGAAAACGTGAGGCCTACTGTTTCTGGTCTAACAAACACCAGATTGATTAAATTGGCCTTTTTTTCACCAAAATTACAACACTGGACAATAATGCCTTTTTGCGGTATTAATTACAAGAAGACTGCTGCAAATTGGACACCAGAATTTTTAAAATGCTAGTTTTGGTACATAAATTCCCACACTGGAAGATATAATTCATTTTTCCGGTATTAATTACAAGAAAACTGCTGCAAATTGGACACCAGAATTTTTAATGTGCTAGTTTTGGTACATAGATTCCCACACGGGGAGATATAATTCCTTTTTACAGGAGTGAAAACGTGAGGCCTACTGTTTCTGGTCTAACAAACACCAGATTGATTAAATTGGCCTTTTTTTCATCAAAATTACAACACTTGACAATAATGCCTTTTTGCAGTATTAATTACAAGAAGACTGCTGCAAATTGGACACCAGAATTTTTAAAATGCTAGTTTTGGTACATAAATTCCCACACTGGAAGATATAATTCCTTTTTCCGGTATTAATTACAAGAAAACTGCTGCAAATTGGACACCAGAATTTTTAAAATGCTAGTTTTGGTACATAGATTCCCACACGGGGAGATATAATTCCTTTTTACAGGAGTAAAAACGTGAGGCCTACTGTTTCTGGTCTAACAAACACCAGATTGATTAAATTGGCCTTTTTTTCACCAAAATTACAACACTGGACAATGTAATGCCTTTTTGCGGTATTAATTCCTTTTTACAGGAGTAAAAACGTGAGGCCTACTGTTTTTGGAGTAACTAACACCAGATTGATTAAATTGGCCTTTTTTTCACCAAAATTACAACACTGGACGATATAATGCCTTTTTGCGGTATTAATTACAAGAGGACTGCTGGTATTTCAGAACACCGGAATTGTTAAAATGCTAGTTTTGCTAGATAAATTTCCCACACTGGGAGAAATTTTGCCTAAGCCTTTTTACAGTATTAATTACAACAGGAGTGCTTCTTCTGGTCTAACACCAGAATAATTTTATTATTACGGTGAAATTTTTTTTTAGTTTATATTTCTGGCACATAAAAAAAAAAAATATTTCTGGCTGACAGTATTGGACTCGGCTGTAGTGGCACTGGCTAGCCTAGCTGGAACAGCACATTTATGGGATTTGCTATCCAAGTGGGTTACTTTCAGTTTCACCACTGATATATTAAATATCTTTGCAGTTAGTATGGGTGACACAAGCACAGCCAAACCCCTGATGTAGTATATCTATGAAAAAATCGACTATTACATGAGATTAATGGACGTTGTGGCAGCTTTTGCTGTAGCACCACAAGTCCCAAAATGGCCGCCGCCTATCAGCCCAGTAACATGTGCCAGAAAACGGTCTGCCCAGCCAGAAGAAAAATAGACTTTGACTGAGCAGCTGAATCGCTGTTGTTCTGATTCACAGGTGTAGATTTTAGACTTCTTTGGAGCTTTGGTTTAGACTCTGTGGCAGCTTTTGCTGGCGCACCACAAGTCCCAAAATGGCCACCGCCGGTCAGCCCAGTTACATGTGCCAGTAAAAATCGCTCTGGCCAGTCTCAACAAAATAGTGACTTTCAGTGAACAGCTCAGCTGAGTTGTTCTGATGCACAGGAGTAGAAAGGTAGATCATTCAATCACTTCTTTATCCATGCCTATCTCGCCCTCACAGAAGCTGCATCCTCTCCCTACACTAGTTAGAGCAGTGTGACGTGCGGCGCTATGTGACTCCAGCTTAAATAGAGGCTGGGTCACATGCTGCACTTGGCCAATCACAGCCATGCCATTAGTAGGCATGGCTGTGATGGGCTCTTAGGGCAAGAAGTAAAACGCTAGCTGATTGGCTGCTATGCAGCCCTTCAGAAAGCAGGAAGAACACCGGACCCGAACCCAAACTTTTTTGAAAATGTCCGTGTTCGGGTCCGTGTCACGGACACCCCAAAATTCGGTACGGACCCAAACGATTTTCGAACTGTTCGCTCAACACTACTTAGAGTCTCGAAAGCTAGCCTTATATCATCATTTATTTTAGATAGCCATTAAAAGGTATCAAATTACTATATATTTTCTCTTTTGGAGACCATCAAGAAATATTGTCCACATGCTGCACAAATATTCTGCAACAACATCTACACATAACTTTACCTGTGGTTCTGATTTTACATTCACAGAATATCACTTTTTGTTGCAGATTTCTGCTGCAGATTTCACACGACAAAGTTCACAACATTTGGTGCAGATTTTGCTTTCAGCAGATCCCCTGCATAATTTCATGGGTAGCCATACTGTAAGAGTACAAGCACATGGCAGTGTAGTTTATGCTCATTTTCTGTGTGGAGTCCCATGCAGATTTTGAAGCATTTCTGCACCAAAATCTGCCTGTATGACTTGCAGATTTGATGTTTAATTGCCTCAGATCTCATCCTCTACATTGCAAAGGGTGAAATCTACACAAACAATTGATGTAGGGATTTCAAAATCTGCACTGCCAGTCAATTTCTGTTCAGAGACTTTCCACACCATGTGGATGAGAATTTGAAGATCTGATCATACTCAGCTGGTACTGTGTTAGGGTACAACCATATGGCATGGTTGGTTGAGTACTGCGTGGCCGTATCAGCCACAGCTGGCTCTTGTTAAACTAATATGACCATACTGTTTAGTTGGTCTGCATTGTTGAACGGTATTGAAGATGTCATATGACCATCACTGCAGACCAACTAAACAGTTTTGTCTTATTAGTTTAACAAGAGCCAGCTGTGGCCAGTACCACGTCGGAACCACAACACGACCGCACCTTGTAGTCATACCCTTACTCTGCAGATTTCCATACGAAAATCCACGCGTAATACTCACCGTGTGCATGTGGCTTAAAGGTTACTGAAGGTAGTGGAGGAGATTTATCAAAACTGGTGCAAAGGAAAACTGAGAGCAATCGGATCCACCATTCATTTTTCAGAGCTCCATTTTCAGTTTTTTGGATCCGTCGGAAAAATAGAAATAAAAAAGCAAAGCAAAAACAGGATCCTGTAAAAAAAAGGATCCTGTGTATCAGTTAGGGTAGGTTCACACTAGCGTTAGGGATTCCATTAACGCTTTCCGTTATAATATGGTTATAACGGAAAATAACAGAATGCCCAGACAGAATGCAAAACGGAAGCCTTTAAAAGGCATTCCGTTTGCTTTCCGTCATAATACAAGTCTATGGGAAAGCATAATGGATCCGTCTGGGTCCCGTTATGCAAGACGGAAAACAAAGTCCTGTGTTTTCCGTCTTGCATAACGGGAACCAGACGGATCCGTTATGCTTTCCCAAAGACTTGTATTATGACGGAAAGCAAACGGAATGCTTTTTAAAGGCTTCCGTTTCGCATTCAGTCATAATACAAGTCTATGGGCAAAAGAATGGATCCATCCATCCGTCTTATGGATTCCGTAATGTTCCGTTATAACCACGTTATAACGGAAGGCCATAACGGAAACCATAATGCTAGTGTGAACCCACCCTTATGCACATTTGACATCCCTTTGAGCCATTTCTGTCTGAGATCTATTTTGTTAGATGGAAAAAAATACTGCATGCAGTACTGCCAATGACGTGCCCAATTTACATATATATATATATATGTATATATATATATATAATTTACATAAATTTGATGAATCTTACGGCAAGAAACTAAGACTGGTGTAAGAAGCTATTCTTAGTAAATGTGCCCCAATGTTTTCTCTCTTGCTCTAATCATCAATAAGTCTAATGAATGAATAATGGTAATGAATGAAAATCTGCAGATCTCTCTGCTTCCATTTCTGATCTGTACCTTGGCTTCTTCTAACACATCAACAAATATAAATGATATTTGTGTGTATAGCTATGCGTGTGCGCGTCTTATGAATACACACACATATGACATGAATAGAAGCACCTGCTTCATGCTCTCACCCCCTCCCACTAGTCAGCCAATCAGGACTGCACTGAATCATATTGGTATGCAGGGAGCGTTGGATGCTGCAGTCAGCAGCTGCGATTGTAATGGGGGTTGGATAAAGCGAAGGCAAAGGAATAGCAAGCTGAGGCAGTGGAAATGTGCATGCATTAACTCTACTGGTGCCTAGGGATTGTTCAGATCATTCAACCCTTAAAAAGTTAAGAATATAAAGAAGGACACAGCATTTCTTAAGCACCCATGCTTACTCAGAACTCCTAAGCTTATCCAAATGTCCATGTCAATGAGCCAAAAATAGATCAAATGTCCAGTACACGTGGTTAACGAAGGTAAGAAGCATCACTAATCATCCAGAAGACTGATTTCACATTCTATGGACATTATTGTGACAGATTTTCAAAAATACGAAAAAAAATGTGATTAATAAAATACTTCATCCCATTAATCCCTATGGAATTTAGGGCTCTTTCTCACAGTGTTAAGAATGGCATGCGTTTCAAGAATTTTTCATATCACCAACCACTGGAGAAGGCCACTTTCAGTTATTTCGGACCCAGCACCCAGACAGAGGAGAGAGGTCCCACAGCAAGGAATCATGCGTCATATCACCCACCACTGGAGAAGGCCACTTTCAGTTATTTCGGCCCAACACACAGACAGAGGAGAGAGGTCCCACAGCAAGGAATCATGCGTCATATCACCCAACACTGGAGAAGGCCACTTTCAGTTATATCGGCCCCAGCACCCAGACAGAGGAGAGAGGTCCCACAGCAAGGAATAATGCGCCATATCACCCACCACCGGAGAAGGCCACTTTCAGTTATATCGGCCCCAGCACCCAGACAGAGGAGAGAGGTCCCACAGCAAGGAATCATGCGTCATATCACCCACCACTGGAGAAGGCCACTTTCAGTTATTTCGGACCCAGCACCCAGACAGAGGAGAGAGGTCCCACAGCAAGGAAACATGCGTCATATCAACCACCACTGGAGAAGGCCACTTTCAGTTATTTCGGCCCAGCACCCAGATAGAGGTCCCACAGAAAGGAATCATGTGTCATTTCACCCACCACTAGAAAAGGAAACTTTCAGTTATTTATGCCCCACCACCCAGACAGAGGAGAGAGGTCCCACAGCAAGGAATCATGCATCATATCACCCACCACCGGAGAAGGCCACTTTCAGTTATTTCAGCCCCAGCACCCAGACAGAGGAGAGAGGTCCCACAGCAAGGAATCATGCATCATATCACCCACCACTGGAGAAGGCCACTTTCAGTTATTTCAGACCCAGCACCCAGACAGAGGAGAGAGGTCCCACAGCAAGGAATTATGCATCATATCACCCACCACCGGAGAAGGCAACTTTCAATTATTTCGGCCCCACCACCCAGACAAAGGAGAGGTTCATTCAACTTTGGGTTGTACCGCAAGATCATGGTAAAGTCAAAAAAATGAGGATTCAATAAAGAAGTGCCCCGGAGTACTAGAATACATGGTTGAGGGGGAGGCAGTTATAAATGTCTATTCTGCACAAGGGAGGCACAGGTCCTGTGGGATCCATGCCTGGTTCATTTTTATGAACGTCAGCTTGTCCACGTTGGCTGTGGACAGGCTGCTGCAATTGTCAGTAATGACGCCCCCTGCCGTGCTGAATACATGTTTAGACAAAACGCTGGCTGCCGGGCAGGCCTGCACCTCCAAGGCATAAAATGCTAACTCTGGCCACGTGGACAATTTGGAGACCCAGAAGTTGAATGGGGCCAAACCATCAGTCAGTACGTGGAGGGGTGTGCAGACGTACTGTTCAACCATGTTAGTGAAATGCTGCCTCCTTCTAACACATTCCGTATCAGGTGGTGGTGCAGTTAGCTGTGGCGTGGAGACAAAACTTTTCCACATTTCTGCCATGCTAACCCTGCCCTCAGATGAGCTGGCCGTGAAACAGCTGCATTGGCTTCCTCTTGCTCCTCCTCTGCCTTCGCCTTGGGCTTCCAATCGTTCCCCTGTGACATTTGGGAATGCTCTCAGGAGCGCCTCTACTAGCGTGCGCTTGTACTCGCGCATCTTCCTATCACGCTCCGGTGCAGGAAGTAAGGTGGGCACATTGTCTTTGTAATGGGGATCCAGCAGGGTGGCAACCCAGTAGTCCGCACACGTTAAAATGTGGGCAACTCTGCTGTCGTTGCGCAGGCACTGCAGCATGTAGTCGCTCATGTGTGCCAGGCTCCCCAGAGGTAAGGACAAGCTGTCCTCTGTGGGAGGCGTATCGTCATCGACCGCCGTATCCCCCCAGCCACGCACCAGTGATGGGCCTGAGCTATGTCGGGTGCCACCCCGCTGTGAACCTGCTTCATCCTCATCCTCCTCCACCTCCTCCTCATCCTCCTCGTCCTCCAGTAGTGGGCCCTGGCTGGCCACATTTGTACCTGGACTCTGCTGATGCAAAAAAACTCCCTCTGAGCCACTTCTAACAGACTGGCCTGAAAGTGGTAAAAATGACCCCTCATCCTCCTCCTCCTCCTTGGCCACCTCCTCTTCCATCATCGCCCTAAGCGTTTTCTCAAGGAGACATAGAAGTGGTATTGTAACGCTGATAACGGTGTCATCGCCACAGGCCATGTTGGTGGAGTACTCGAAACAGCGCAACAGGGCACACAGGTCTCGCATGGAGGCCCAGTCATTGGTGGTGAAGTGGTGCTGTTCCGCAGTGCGACGACGCGTGCGTGCTGCAGCTGAAACTCCACTATGGCCTGCTGCTGCTCGCACAGTCTCTCCAGCATGTGCAAGGTGGAGTTCCACCTGGTGGGCACGACGCATATGAGGCGGTGAGCGGGAAGGCCGAAGTTCCGCTGTAGTGCAGACAGGCGAGCAGTGGCAGGATGTGAACGCCGGAAGCGCGCACAGACGGCCCGCACTTTATGCAGCAGCTCTGACATGTCGGGGTAGTTGTGAATGAATGTCTGCACCACCAAATTCAGCACATGCGTCAGGCAAGGGATGTGCGTCAAACCAGCTAGTCCCAGAGCTGCGACGAGATTTCGCCCATTATCGCACACCACCAGGCCGGGCTTGAGGCCCACCGGCAGAAACCACTCGTCGGTCTGTTGTTCAATACCCCGCCACAACTCCTGCGCGGAGTGGGGCCTGTCCCCCAAACTAATGAGCTTCAGAATGGCCTGCTGACGTTTACCCCGGGCTGTGCTGAAGTTGGTGGTGAAGGTGTGTGGCTGACTGGATGAGCTGGTGGAAGCAGAGGAGGAGGAAGCCGAGTAGGAGGAGGAGGCTACAGGAGGCAAAGAATGATGCCCTGCGATCCTTGGCGGCGGAAGGACGTGCGCCAAAGAACTCTCCGCCTGGGGCCCATCCGCCACTACATTTACCCAGTGTGCAGTTAGGGAGATATAGCGTCCCTGGCCGTGCTTACTGGTCCACGTATCTGTGGTTAGGTGGACCTTGCCACAGATGGAGTTGCGCAGTGCACACTTGATTTTATCGGATACTTGGTTGTGCAGGGAAGGCACGGCTGTCTTGGAGAAGTAGTGGCGGCTGGGAACAACATACTGTGGGAGAGCCATGGAAATCAGCTGTTTGAAGCTGTCTGTGTCCACCAGCCTGAATGACAGCATTTCAAAGGCCAGTAGTTTAGAAATGCTGGCATTCAGGCCCAGGGCTCGAGGGTGGCTAGGTGGGAATTTACGCTTTCTCTCCAAGGTTTGTGAGATGGAGAGCTGAACGCTGCTGTGTGACATGGTGGAGATGCTTGGTGACGTAGGTGGTGATGTCGGTGGCACATCCTCTGTTTGGTGGGCGGCAGGTGCCAACATTCCTCCCGAGGCGGAGGAAGGGGCCGAGGCAGCAGCAGAAGAGGGAGCAGGGGGAGCCAGAGTGAGTTCCTTGCTTTTAAGGTGTTTACTCCACTGCAGTTCATGCTTTGCATGTAGATGCCTGGTCATGCAGGTTGTGCTAAGTTTCAGAACGTTAATGCCTGATGATGGCGTGCAAACCACTCGGGTCTTGTCGTCAGCACATTGTTTAAAGAAGTGCCATGCCAGGGAACTACTTGAAGCTGCCTTTGGGGTGCTCGGTCCCTGGTGGCGGTGGCCAGTAGCAGGCAAACTCTCTTGGAGGTGGCTGTTCTGCTTTTGCCCCCTGCTCCCTCTTTTGCTACACTGTTGGCTCGGTCTCACCACTGCCTCTTCCTCTGAACTATGAAAGTCAGTGGCATGACCTTCATTCCATGTGGGGTCTAGGACCTCATCGTCCCCTGCATCGTCTTCCACACAGTCTTCCTCCCTGACCCCCTGTTCGGTCTGCACACTGCAGAAAGACGCAGCAGTTGGCACCTGTGTTTCGTCATCATCAGAGACGTGCGGACTCCGATGAGGTGGTATTCCCATGTCCTCATCATCAGGAAACATCAGTGGTTGTGCATCAGTGCATTCTATGTCTTCCACCACTGGGGAAGGGCTAGGTGGATTCCCTTGGGAAACCCTGCCAGCAGAGTCTTCAAACAGCATAAGAGACTGCTGCATAACTTGAGGCTCAGACAGTTTCTCTGATATGCATGGGGGTGATGTGACAGACTGATGGGCTTGGTTTTCAGGTGCCACCTGTGCGCTTTCTGCAGAAGACTGGGTGGGAGATAATGTTTTGAACATGCTGGATCCACTGTCGGCCACCCAATTGACTAGCGCCTGTACCTGCTCAGGCCTTACCATGCTTAGAACGGCATTGGGCCCCACCAAATATCGCTGTAAATTCTGGCGGGTACTGGAACCTGAGGTAGTTGGTTCACTAGGATGTGTGGCTGTGGCAGAATGGCCACGTCCTCTCCCAGCACAAGAAGGTAGACTAACACCACCACGACCGCGTCCGCGTCCCTTACTAGATGTTTTCCTCATTGTTACCGTTTACCAAGCACCACAATAAGAAAAAAAATATTTGGCCCAATGTATTGATTTCCAATTCAGGCCTTTTTTTAAAGGCACCTAACACTATTTGCCTATTTATTTATGTAGCGTATTACACTAATCCAGGCACAGCAGTAACCACTGATTTAGGGGAATATCTCTTTTAGGGCTAGTATTTAGGCCCTGAATGAAAGGTATCCTTTTATGGACAGATTTACACTTGGCATGCAACAGCTCGAACACCAGATTCAGGGTATTGCTATTTTGGCAATTGAATTTCACCCCAGAACAAAATATATGTTTTTGCGTAAACTATGAAACTTGGCCAGCCACAGCTGAAACCACTGATTTATGGTATTGCTATTTTGGCAATTGAATTTCACCCCAGAACAAAATATATGTTTTTGCGGACACTATGAAACTTGGCCTGCAACAGCTGGGACACCAGATTCAGGGTATTGCTATTTTGGCAATTGAATTTCACCCCAGAACAAAATATATGTTTTTGCAGACACTATGAAACTTGGCCTGCAACAGCTGGGACACCAGATTCAGGGTATTGCTATTTTGGCAATTGAATTTCACCCCAGAACAAAATATATGTTTTTGCGAACACTATGAAACTTGGCCTGCAACAGCTGGGACACCAGATTCAGGGTATTGCTATTTTGGCAATAGAATTTCACCCCGCAACAAAATATATGTTTTTGCAGACACTATGAATCTTGGCCAGCCACAGCTGAAACCATTGATTTATGGTATTGCTATTTTGGCAATTGAATTTCACCCCAGAACAAAATATATGTTTTTGCGGACACTATGAAACTTGGCCTTCAACAGCTGGGACACCAGATTCAGGGTATTGCTATTTTGGCAATTGAATTTCACTCCACAACAAAATATATGTTTTTGCGGACACTATGAATCTTGGCCAGCCACAGCTGAAACCACAGATTTATGGTATTGCTATTTTGGCAATTGAATTTCACTCCAGAACAAAATATATGTTTTTGAGGACACTATGAAACTTGGCCTGCAACAGCTGGGGCACCAGATTCAGGGTATTGCTATTTTGGCAATTGAATTTTAACCCAGAACAAAATATATCCTTTGCAGGACACTATGAAACTTGGCCAGCCACAGCTCAAACCACTGATTTATGGTATTGCTATTTTGGCAATTGAATTTCACCACAGAAAATAATCTATCCTTTGCCAGACAGTAGACAGTATTATACTTGGCTAGCTAAAGCTGGAACACCAGATTTAGGCGATTGGTATTTGGGCAATTGTATTTAACCCCTTAATAAAATATAGAAATTGCTATCCTGAGTTTCTAGGGGTGACAATAAGCACAGCCAAGCCCCTGATGTAGGATATAGCAAAAAAAAAAAACTAGTATTGATGGATTGATGGACTTGGTGGCAGCTTTTTCTGGTGCACCACAAGTCACAAAATGGCCGCCGATCACCCCAGAAAAAAGTAACAGAAAAACGCTCTGTGCAGCCTAAAAACCAGTGAGCAAGTAACTAGCAGAAGTTCAATCATTGACAGCTGTAGATCGATCAGTCTATTAGGTGCTGTTGCTGACTTTTCCCTGCCTAATCTCGCCCTCACAGAAGCTGCGTCCTCTCCCTACACTAATCAGAGCAGTGTGATGTGCGGCGCTACGTGACTCCAGCTTAAATAGAGGCTGGGTCACTTGCTGCACTTGGCCAATCACAGCCATGCCATTAGTAGGCATGGCTGTGATGGGCTCTTAGGGCAAGAAGTAAAACGCTAGCTGATTGGCTGCCGTGCAGCCCTTCAGAAAGTGAGAAGTAATCGCCGAACAATGGACCCGCACCTGAACTATGCTCGAACTGTTCGCTCAACACTAGCTGCGAACAGTGACATTAATTGTGGTACCTCTCCAATATATCGTTTCCTCATCCCAAATATCTGTGACATTTCCTGTAATTATTTATTAGCCGCTGGTGACAGCATTGACATTATTTGCGGGATATCTACTGTGTGACGTTTCCACATCCCTTTTACATTTTTTTTACTCATACACTTCCAAATCCTATGCTACTGTACGTGTGAAATATTTTCAAGCATATATGACATTTAAAATGAAAAAGGCGAGCAGTAAGGGACGGGGAAGTGTCCGTGATGCTGATGGTGCACGCAGAGGCTGTGGTCCTGGGCGCATTGAAACTGTGTCTGCTGCCAGAGCACAAGAAAAACAATCATCCACGATACCTAGCTTCATGTCACAGTTTGCATGGTGGCATAGGACACCACTCTTGAAGTCAGACCAGTGCGACCAGGTGGTTGGTTGGATTGCAGCAGATAATGCTTCCAGTCGGTTAAGCACCACCCTGTCTTCCACCAAGTCCAGTCTCAGTAGCCAACAGTCTGGTCAACACAATCCTCACCCCGATCCTCCTTCCTCCCACAATAGAGAGTCTAAGCAAACAAGTGAACCCACATTCGAATATTCCGAGGACCTTTTTTTTTATCGCCATTCCTTCATTTGGCCCTCAAGCACGCTTGAAGAGGGTCAAATCTTGTGCCCTGATTCCCAACCTCTTGAGCATCCACAGTCACAAGAAGATAATGCTGGGAAACGGCAATTACTGTTTAATAAGGTGGATGATGATGAGACACAGATGCCAATAAGTCAATGGCAATTACTGTGTCAGGAGGTTGATGAAGAGGATGACACACAGTTGTCAATCACTGAGGTTGTGGTTAGGTCAACAAGTCAGGAGGATGAGCAGAGTGAGGAAGTGGAAGAGGAGGTGGTGGACGATGATGTCACTGACCCAACCTGGAAAGGTGGAAAGCCGAGCGAGTACAGCAGTACGGAGGGGGAGGGATCTGCAGCACCGTAACAGGCTGAAAGAGGCAGTGGGGTGGCAAAAGGGAGAAGGTGGGCCACACCAAACAGGCCTGCAACTGTTCCACAGGCCTGCAACTGTTCCACGGAGCACCCCTTTGCGGAAATCTCCCTTGCCAAGCAGTAGGTGTTTCACAGTATGGCGCTTTTTTGAGGAAAGTACGGATGACAAAAGAATAGTAGTTTGCAACCTGTGCCGTACCAAAATGATCAGGGGCGTGAACACTAGCAACCTCACCACCACCAGCATGATCTGCCACATGGCATCCAAGCATCCAAGTGGGACTAATGCCTGGGTCCACAATCTGTGTCTGCGGGTCACACCACTGCCTCTTATTCCCCTATGTTACGTGCTGACCAATCCCCTTTCAAAAGCACAGGCCCTCCCGCCCTGCACCTGGACCTTCGCAAGCAATATCAGTGACCACCTCCATTTCTGTGTCCCAGCTCAGCATCCAAATGTCCTTTCCCCAGGCCTTTGAACACAAGTGCAAATATCCAGCCACCCACCCACAGGCCATAGCACTAAATGAGAAGCTTTCCAAATTACTGGCATTGGAAATGTTGCCATTTGGGCTTGTGAACAATGAGGCCTTCCACAACCTGATGTCGGCGGCCGTCCCTGGGTACGCGGTCCCCAGCCGCCACTATTTTTCAAGGTGTGCCATGCTCGCCTTACACCAACATGTGTCCCGTAACATCACACATGCCTTGACCAACGCAGTGGACAAGTGCATTTGGCCAGGGGCGCTACATTTCCCTGACGGCACACTGGGTGAACGTTGTGGAGGCTGGGAGCGAGTTGTATCCTGGGATGGCACTGGTGATACCAATGCCAAGGATTGCGGGCCCTACGTTGATCAGGGTTTCCGCAGGCACCTACGTTAGTGGTTCCAACCCCCACTTATCCTCCTCCTCAACTCCCACCTCTGAATTATTTGCGTGCAGCACCAGTCAGCCATCAGTCGGTAGCTGGAAGCAATGTAGCACTGCAGTGGGGAAGTGGCAACAGGCCCTGCTGAAGCTGATATGCTTAGTGGACAAACAGCACACTGCCGCAGAGCTGTGGCAAGGGATAAGAGACCAAACTGAGCTGTGGCTCTCGCCCCTCAACCTACAACCAATCATGGCTGTGTCTGATAATGGCCGTAACTTGGTGGCGGCTTTGGAACTCGGCAAACTCACACACATCCCATGCCTAGCCCACGTCTTAAACTTAGTGGTTTAGCGGTTTCTCAAAACCTACTCCAGTTTGCCTGGGCTACTGGTGAAGGTGCGCCGCGTGTGTGTACATTTCCGCAAGTCATCGACAGCTTTAGCCGGTCTGTTAACGCTGCAGCAGTACTTGCAATTGCCAGCTCACAGGCTGTTGTGCGACGTGAGCACGAGCTGGAACTCAACGTTCCACTTGTTGGCCAGGCTTTGTGAGCAGCAGAGGGCAGTAGTAGAATACCAGCTACAACATGGTCATCGCCTTTCCAGTTAGCTTCCGCTATATACAAGCGAAGAGTGGGCATGGATGTCTGACCTATGTGAGGTTTTAAGAAACTTTGAGGAATCAACACAGATGGTGAGCGGCGATAACGCTATTATCAGAGTAACCATCCCGCTTCTGTGTCTACTAAAACACTCACTGCTCACAATTAAGGACGATGCTTTGCATGTAGAAGAGATGGAAATGGGGGAAGACATTACACAGAGTGATATCCAGACCACCGTCAGTTCGTCTTCTCAGAGCGAATTGGACGATGTAGAGGAGGAGAAGGAGGAGGAGCAGGAGACAGTTGCCTCTGCTATAGTGGGTAGTACCCATGGAAATTTAATTCCATCTGTTCAGCATGGGTGGGCAGAAGAGGAGAAAGAGGTTGAGGAGATTGAGAGTCATCCTCCTGATGATTTAAGTTTACAAATGAAGTCCTGGATGCGTTTCGGCAATAAGCCTTTTTCAGCAAGTCACAGGAGTAAATGTACAACACATTTAAATAGACAAAATGACGTCAGACGCCGATAGTGAATGACAGATGGGAGCATCCAATCAGAATTGTAGTTTCATTATTAATACAAATAAACAAACAAATAGTCATACATATTACCATTATTCTCTTAATTCACTGATGACGTCTGTGAAGACAAAATAGAAGCAGAATATCAGAACCTAGATCCAAAAGAGGGAGGGGAAAAGGGAATAAAATCACAATCGCGATATTTCATATTCACGATTTAAGCCGTGTGGTTGCAAGGTGTCCAACGTATGGATCCAGAAGGCTTCTCTACGTAATAGAAGGCTCTTAATGTCACCTCCTCTCCGCTGCATTTTCACCTGTTCCAGTACTTGGAATTTTAGCTGTGCAATGTTATGTCTATGTTTATCAAAATGGTAGGGCAGCGGCAATAGAAGATTTTGTGTCCTAATAGTGGACTTATGTTTGCATATCAAGCATAAATCCACTATTAGGACACAAAATCTTCTATTGCCGCTGCCCTACCATTATAACAGATAAGCATATGCGCCTGTCAACTGAAGATGCTAACAGGTTGACTCTTATAAAAATGAACAAGGCCTGAATTGTCCCTGACTTCTCGACTCCACCAGAGGAAAGCTGATGAACATAAAGCACTTTAAATGTGTTGTTTATAATGTACTGAATAAACTATATTCCGATGAACCCCTTCTACCACAAAAAAGGGTATATGGTTGAATCTTACTTTTCTCGTCCTTCCATCATATCAACATGCTTATTCATCGCATAAAGGGATGAGCGAACTCGAACTGTATAGTTCAGGTTCGTACCGAATTTTGGGGTGTTCGTGACACGGACCCAAACCTGAACATTTACGTAAAAGTTCGGGTTCGTTGTTCGGCGATTTCTATGGCGCATTTTGAAAACCTGCAAAGCAGCCAATCAACAAGCGTTATACTACTATTGGCATGGCTGTGATTGGCCAAGTGCAGCATGTGACCCAGCCTCTATTTAAGCTGGAGTCACGTCACGCCACACGTCACTCTGCTCTGATTAGTGTAGGGATAGGATGCAGCTGCAGTTAGGGCGAGATTAGGCAGGGATTAACTCAGCAAAAACACTTAATGAAGTGATCGATCTACAGCTGTGAATCATTCAACTTCTGCTAGTTAATTGCTCACTGTTTTCAGGCTGCCGAGAGCATTTTTCTGTCACTTTTTTCTGGGGTGATCGGCGGCCATTTTGTGTCTTGTGGTGCGCCAGCACAAGTTGCCACCAAGTCCATTAATCCATCAATAGTAGTTGTTTTTTTTTTTTTGCTATATCCTACATCAGGGGCTTGGCTGTGCTTATTGTCACCCCTAGAAACTCAGGATAGAATTTTCTATATTTTATTGAGAGGTGAAATTCAGTGGTTTCAGCTATGGCTGGACAAGTTTCATAGTGACCATAAAAGTATAGCTTTTCTTCTGGGTTAAAATTCAATTACCAAAATAGCAATACCGCAAATCTGGTGTTCCAGCTGTGACTGGACAAGTTTCATAGTGCCCGTCAAAGGATATATTATTTTCTGGGGTGAAATTCAGCTGCAAAAATAGAAATTCAGTAAATCTGGTGATCCAGCTGTGACTGGACAAGTTTTAAAGTATCCGTCAAAGGATATATTTTGGTCTGGGTTGAAATTCAATTACCAAAATAGCAATACCTTAAATCTGGTGTTCCAGCTGTGACTGGACAAGTTTCATAGTGTCCGTCAAAGGATATATTATTTTCTGGGGTGAAATTCAATTGCAAGAATAGAAATACCGTAAATCTGGTGTTCCAGCTGTGACTGGACAAGTTTTATAGTGTCCGTCAGAGGATACCTTTCATCCAGGGCCTAAATACTAGTCCTACAATTGATATTCACCTAAATCTGGTTACTGCTGTGCCTGGATTAATGTAATACTGTACATAAATAGATAGCCAGATAGTGTTAGGTGCCTGTAAATAAAGGCCTGAATTTGAATTCAATATATTGGGCCAAATAATCTTTTTCTTATTGTGGTGAACGGTAACAATGAGGAAAACATCTAGTAAGGGACGCGGACATGGTCGTGGTGTTGTTAGTGCACCCTCTGGTGCTGGGAGAGAACGTGGCCGTTCTGCCACAGCCACACGTCCTAGTGAACCAACTTCCTCAGGTTCCAGTACCCGCCAGAATTTACAGCGATATTTGGTGGGGCCCAATGCCATTATAAGGATGGTAAGGCCTAAGCAAGTACAGGCGCTAGTCAATTGGGTGGCCGACAGTGGATCCAGCACGTTCACAACATTATCTCCCACCCAGTCTTCTGCAGAAAGCGCATAGGTGGCGTCTGAAATCCAAGCCCATCAGTCTGTCACATCACTCCCTTATTCTGTTTGAAGACTCTGCTGGCAGAGTTTCCCAAGGGAATCCACCTAGCCCTTCCCCAGTGGTGGAAGACATACTGTAAAATGCACTAACACACAACCACTGATGTTTCCTGATGATGAGGACATGGGAATACCACCTCATCAGAGTCCGCACGTCTCTGATGATGACGAAACACAACTACTGTGTCTTTTTGCAGTGTGCAGAAGAGAGGAAGACTGTGTGGAAGACGATGCAGGGGACAATGAGGTCCTAGACCGCACATGGAATTAAGGTCGTGCCACTGACTTTCATAGTTCAGAGGAAGAGGCAGTGGTGAGACCGAGCCAACAACATAGCAAAAGAGGGAGCAGGGGGCAAAAGCAGAACAGCCCCGCCAAGAGAGTTCGCCTGATACTGGCCACCGCCACCAGGGACCGGACACCCGAGAGGCAGCTTCAAGGAGTTCCCTGGCATGGCACTTCTTCAAACAATGTGCTGACGACAAGACCCGAGTGGTTTGCATGCTGTGCCATCAGAGCCTGAAGCGAGGCATTAACGTTCTGAAACTTATCACAACCTGCATGACCAGGCATCTACATGCAAAGCATGAACTGCAGTGGAATAAACACCTTAAAAACAAGGAACTCATTCAAACTCCCCTTGCTCCCTCTTCTGCTGCTGCCTCGGCCTCTTCCTCCGCCTCGGGAGGAATGTTGGCACCTGCCACCCACCAAACAGAGGATGTGCCACCAACACCACCACCTGCGTCACCAAGCATCTCCACCATATTACACGGCAGCGTTCAGCTCTCCATCTCACAAACCTTGGAGAGAAAGCGTAAATTCCCACCTAGCCACCCTCGAGCCCTGGGCCTGAATGCCAGCATTTCTAAACTACTGGCCTTTGAAATGCTGTCATCCAGGCTGGTGGACACAGACAGCTTCAAACAGCTGATGGCGATGGCTGTCCCACAGTATGTTGTTCACAGCCGCCACTACTTCTCCAAGAGAGCCGTGCCTTCCCTGTACAACCAAGTATCCATTAAAATCAAGTGTGCACTGCGCAACACCATCTGTGGCAAGGTCCACCTAACCACAGATACGTGGACCATTAAGCACGGCCAGGGATGCTATATCTCCCTAACTGCACACTGGGTAAATGTAGTGGCGGATGGGCCCCAGGCGGAGAGTTCTTTGTGCATGTCCTTCCGCAGCCAAGGAACGCAGTGCATCATTCTTTGTCTCCTGTAGCCTCCTCCTCCTACTTGGCTTCCTCCTCCTCTTCTTCCACCTGCTCATCCAGTCAGAACACCTTCACCACCAGCTTCAGCACAGCCCGGGTAAACGTCAGCAGGATGTTCTGAAACTCATATGTTTGGGGGACAGGCCCCACAACGCGCAGGAGTTTTGGTGGGGTATTGAACAACAGACCGACGAGTGGTTGCTGCCGGTGGGCCTCAAGCCCGGCCTGGTGGTGTGCGATAATGGGCGAAATAAAGTGCAGGCTGTCTGTGCTTGCTTCCGGAGTTCTCATCCTGCCGCTGCTCGCCTGTCTCTGCAACAGCGTAACTTCCGCCTTCCCGCTCACCGTCTCATATGTGACGTGCCCACCAGGTGGAACTCCACCTTGCACATGCTGCAGAGACTGTGCGAACAGCAGAAGGCCATAGTGGAGTTTCAGCTGCAGCACGCACGGGTCAGTCGCACTGCGGAACAGCACCCCTTCACCTCCAATGACTGGGCCTTCATGCGAGACCTGTTGCACTGTTTCGAGTACTCCATCAACATGGTCAGTGGCGATGATGCCGTTATCAGCGTTACAATATCACTTCTATGTCTCCTTGAGAAAACACTTAGGGCGATGATGGAAGAAGAGGTTGCCCAGGAGGAGGAGGAGAAGGAGGAAAAGATGTTATTTTTAGCACTTTCAGGCCAGTCTCTTAGAAGTGGCTCAGAGGGAGGTTTTTTGCAAAAGCAGAGGCCAGGTACAAATATGGCCAGCCAGGGACTACTACTGGAGGATGAAGAGGACGATGATGAGGAGGAGGTGGAGGAGGATGAGGATGAAGCATGTTCACAGCGGGGTGGCACCCAACGCAGCTCAGGCCCATCACTCGTGCGTTGCTGGGGGGAAACGGTGGACGATGACAATACGCCTCCTACAGCTTGTCCTTACCTCTGTCTAGCCTGGCACACATGAGCGACTACATGCTGCAGTGCCTGCGCAATGACAGCAGAGTTGCTCACATTTTAACGTGTGCGGACTACTGGGTTGCCACCCTGCTGGATCCCTGGTACAAAGACAATGTGCTCACCTTACTTCCTGCACTGGAGCGTAATAGGAAGATGCGCGAGTACAAGCGCACGTTGGTAGAGGTGCTAATGAGAGCATTCCAAAATGTCACAGGGGAACAAGTGGAATCCCAAGGCGAAGGCAGAGGAGGAGCGAGAGGTCGCCAACACAGCTGTGTCACGGCCAGCTCCTGTGAGGGCAGGGTTAGCATGGCAGAGATGTGGAAAAGTTTTGTCACCACGCCACAGCTATCTGCACCACCTGATACGGAACGTGTTAGCAGGAGGCAGCATTTCACTAACATGGTGGAACAGTACGTGTGCACACCCCTCCACATGTTGACTGATGGTTCGGCCCCATTCAACTTCTGGGTCTCCAAATTGTCCACGTGGCCAGAGCTAGCCTTTTATGCCTTGGAGGTGCTGGCTAGCCCGGCGGCCAGCATTTTGTCTGAACGTGTATTCAGCACGGCAGGTGGCGTCATTACTGACAAACGCAGCCGCCTGTCCACAGCCAATGTGGACAAGCTGACGTTCATAAATAAGAACCAGGCATGGATCCCACAGGACCTGTCGATCCCTTGTGCAGAATAGACATTTATAACTACCTCCCCTTAACCATATATTCTTGTACTCCAGGGCACTTCTTTATTGAATCCTCTTTTTTGAATTTTACCATTATTTTGCGGGGCAACCCAAAGTTGAATGAACCTCTCCTCCGTCTGGGTGCCAGGGGCCTAAATATCTGAAAGTGGTCTTCCCCATTGGTGGGTGACATGAAGCCTGATTCTCTGCTTTGGGACCTCTCTCCTCTTTCTGGGTGCCGGGGCCTAAATAACTAAAAGTGGCCTTCTCCGTTGGTGGGTGACCTGATGCCTCTTTTGCTGCTATGGGACCTCTCTACTCTGTCTGGGTGTCAGGGGCCTAACTTTCACGTACTTGCTTGCTGTCTTGGTGTCAGACATTTAACTCTTTTTACTGTCTAATGACCGCCCCATTGTCTGGGTGTCTGGGGCCTATATGTCATTTAATAATTTATTGTCTCGGTGAGAGATATTAAACTCTTTTTACTGTCTAATGACCGCCCCCTTGTCTGGGTGTCAGGGGCCTAATTTTTTTTAATTGCTTGCTGTCTTGGTGGCAGACATTTAATTATTTTTGCTGTCTAATGACCGCCCCATTGTGTGGGTGTCAGGGGCCTAAATTTCACATACTTGCTTGCTGTCTTGGTGGCAGACATTTAATTCTTTTTACTGTCTAATGACCGCCCCATTGTGTGGGTGTCAGGGGCCAATATGTCGTTTAATAATTTGTTGTCTTGGTGGAACATATTAAACTCTTTTTACTGTCTAATGACCGCCCCATTGTCTGGGTGTCAGTGGCCTATATTTCTTTTAATTGCTTGCTGTCTGGGTGAGAGACTTTAAACTCTTTTTACTGTCAAATGACATCTCCTCTGTCTGGGTGTCAGGGGCCTACATAAATGATAATGGCCTGTTCCATGGCAGGTTGACCTGAGGCCTGTGTTGCTGTTACAGGACCGCTCTCCTCTTTGCGGGTGCCATGGCCCTGAGTCTGTGAATGAGGCTTGTGGCACTGCAGGCAGACATGAATCCTTTTTGGTTGTGATGAGAACTTCAACTCCCATAGCATTCCCACCTGATGCCACCCCAACCTTCTATTCCACCTCCTCCAAGTTGCCAATTGATATTGGTTATTAATTTGTTTGTAGGGGATTTACCTACATTTTGCTGCCTTTTGCCGCCCTCTAGCCCTTTCCTGGGCCATTTAACAGCCTTTTTAGTGCCCTAAAGTTCGGGTCCCCAAACTTCTCGAACCCAAACATCCATGTTTACAGTGTCAGCTCACTTACAGGCCCTCAAATATAATTTTTTACAGGGTCAGCTCACCTACAGGCGCTTACATATAATGTTTTACAGGGTCAGTTCATCTGCAGACCCTCGCATATAATGTTATAAAGGGTCAGCTCACCTGCAGGCCCTTGCATATAATGTTTTACAATGTCAGCTCACCTGCAGTCCCTCACCTACAATCTTTTATAGGGACAGCTCACCTGCAGGCACTCGCATATTATGTTTTACAGGGTCAGCTCACCTGCAGGCCCTCACCTACAATCTTTTATAGGGTGAGCTTACCTGCAAGCCCTCGCATATAATGTTTTACAGGGTCAGCTCACCTGCAGGCCCTCATCTACAATCTTTTACAGGGTCAGGTTACCAGCAGACCCTCACCCCTAATGTTTTAGAGTGTCAGCTCAGCAGCAGGCCTTCGACCCTAATGTTTTAGATGGTCAGATCAGCAGGCCCTTGCTCCAAATGTTTTTGAGGGTCACCAGCAGGCCATCAATCATAATTTTTCAAGGGTGTGTATGATGCCCTCCTTTATGTATAATAAAGTGTGTATTGAAGTGCCGGTTCCTTGTAATTTCTGGCAGCGCTTTCATTTAGTGCATAGGCTTTATGATTGTAGGATTCCCACTACATAAATAATTGTACAAAGGAATGTGATATACAGGTTTTATCGACTCTTGCTTGTAATTTTTGGCAGCACTTGCACTTTATATACAAGTAAATATACAGGAAAGAATGTTTCCTAACACTTTTTCCTCTAAAATCGATTTTATCTTTGGTTTTCTGCGTATTATTGTCGGTCTGTAAAAGTGGCATACTACTCGGACAACATCGTTCCCAGCAGCAACCTGGGAGTCCAAGATGCATCCAGACATCCTCCCCATGCTGTTCCCGAACCATTTCAGTGGTGTTTCCATCACTTTCTGAACTTTTCCTATGAAACGGGCACCCTGCCCTCTTCAGAGCAGGGGCTGCCTAATTTAATGCTCGGATTCTCCCATTGACTTTCATTATATTTGCATCCCGATGTGTTCGGCCCGAGCACCCGAGCACTTTGGTGCTCGATCAACACTAGTTTTTATTTATTTTTATTTATTTATTTGACTTTCTATTTTATTCATTTTTGTTATGGAAAAAAAAAGTGAATTAACCCCTTCCACCCACAGTCAGGGCTGGAATGGGTTAATTCACATACTTTAGCTTCACAATTAATTTTACAGCCATCAGAAGCGTTGTCACATCAAGAAGTGAGTGCCCCTGATGGCTTTATGACTTTATAGTGCGATGAATGACAGTGTACTCACAGGGATCTGCAGCACCATGGGTCGTTGGTAGATCGCAATGTAACCTGGTGATTTTATATGTCGTGTTACAGTTAAGACTTTACCACAGTGACATATATACTTGGCAGTAAGCAAAAGTTTAATCTGACAATGTGGCCCTTGGACCAAGAAATTTTGTGCATTCCTGGTGAACAAATATGGTATTAATGATATTGTTTGTTATGTTTTGTCAAGTTTAATATGAGTTTTAGACTTTATGTAAATTGTTTTATTATGCAACTTTCTATTGCAAATTATATTTCAGTTTCTTATTATTTTCTGTTTGATGTCAGTGAATGGAAGCAATTTTGCTTACATCCAGAGAATCCATACAGAACAAACAAGAGTTTGGTAGGCAATCGAATCTAGGCAATCCTCTGTGGACTAAACACATAAGATATACAGTATTTCTTGTCCTGAGAGTTTGTTGCACTTTATGAAAGATGCTAGAAATGATTCACATAAACATTTGACTTACAAGGATTCATGCACATGAGAAAATTATGGCTCTCTACAACCTCCAAGTCATAAAGAGAGTAATAGGGCACCTATAGTCTTCTATAGGACCCTAATGTCCCCAAGTGATCAACATACAGTGGCACAGAGACTCCATATATCCATAGTAAGAGACTTTTAGACTAATAGAGAACTTTCTTATGTCTTTATAGGATTAGATCACTCAATGTGATTTGTTTTGGGTGAATGAGAGAGCCACAGAGCCTAGTATTCTACACTGGGTTTCTGGGCAATATATAAGCATCTAGGGGGTATTGTAGGCCATTCAAAAGCTTTCCTAAGCATATCTGACACCCCTGACACAGAAACAAAATAATTAATCTGACTGTTATTTCTTTGGGTGACCTATAGCGATCCTTTGTGGGTGCAATGCACTCTCTTTGCACCCCTGTCACAGAAGTATAATAATTAATCTGGCTGTTAATTCTGTGGGTGACCTATAGAGATTTTTTTTGTGGGTGCAACGCACCATCTTTGTACCCCTGACAAAAAATATAATTGTTAATCTGTCTGTTAGTTCGGTGGGTGATATATACCAATTTTTTTTTGTGAGGTACACCTGCACTGCATATCTGACAGGGAAATTGATATAGTTAATACGTCTGTTAGTTCGGTGGGTGACATATACCTATTTTTTGTGTGAGGTACACCTGCACTACTTCCATGACAGGAAAATTAATATCGTTAATCCGTCTGTTAGATCGGTAGGTGACATGAACCCATTTTTGTAGTGAGGTACACCTGCACTGCATACGTGACCGGTAATGTTGAGCGAGCAATTAATATAGTTAATCTCTCTGTTCTTTCAATGGGTGACCTCAAAGAATGAGGAGAGCATCAAATATGGGACGTGGCCCTGGTTGTGGTTCTGCTGGTGTTGGTGGAACTCATGTTGCAGGGACAGGACTTGGTCGATCTGTGCCAGCTACATTCACAAATGAAACACCTTCCTCAGGTAAACGTAGGAGACGTTCAGCATTATTTTGTAGGCCTGAATACCAGTGTACGAATGGTGAGGCCAGAAGAAGTAGAGGCGGTAGTAGATTGGGTGGCTGACAGTGCCTCCAGTTCCTTCACATTGTCTCAAACCCGGTACCATGCTGAAAGAGCAGAGTTGGCACCTGCAGCCCATGGGCATCTGTCTGTCTCCTCACCCCCTTGCAAATCAGCCAAGCAGTTTGAGCCCCAAGTCCTGCAGCAATCTCTTATGCTTTTTGATGACTCTGCTGGCAGGGTTTCATGGGCCAACCACATAGCCCTGCCCCAGAAGTGGAAGAGATTGAGTGCACTGATGCCCAACCACTTATGTTTCAGGAAGTGGACATGGGAGGACCACCGCAGCACATCTCTGATGATGACGAAACACAGGTGTCAACTGCTGCGGCTTTCTGCAGTGTGCAGACCGGCATGAAGGGCAGGGGTGAAGTGTGGGAGAAAATGATGTGGAGGATGATGAGGTCCTAGCCCCAGATGGAATCAAGGTCATGCGAGTGACGTGTGCAGTTCAGAGAAAGAGGTGGTGGTCACACAGCGCCAGCCGCACAGCAAAGAGGGTGCAGGGTGCAATAGCAGAGTGGCCATCTCCTAGCCAGTACACCTTTTGTTGCACTTTATGAAAGATGTTTGTAGCACTTTATGAAAGATGCTAGAAATGATTCACATAAACATTTGACTTACAAGGATTCATGCACATGAGAAAATTATGGCTCTCTACAACCTCCAAGTCATAAAGAGAGTAATAGGGCACCTATAGTCTTCTATAGGACCCTAATGTCCCCAAGTGATCAACATACAGTGGCACAGAGACTCCATATATCCATAGTAAGAGGCTTTTAGACTAATAGAGAACTTTCTTATGTCTTTATAGGATTAGATCACTCAATGTGATTTGTTTTGGGTGAATGAGAGAGCCACAGAGCCTAGTATTCTACACTGGGTTTCTGGGCAATATATAAGCATCTAGGGGTATTGTAGGCCATTCAAAAGCTTTCCTAAGCATATCTGATGCCAGCAGATGTAAGATGTGCTAATTATCACAGTTTTTCCAGAAACCCAGAGGAACATTCACTGGCTTCCGACACTCCTCATGCATACTGATTTAGTCGAATTGGCCATCGGATTCAATTTGGCCGAAATCGCAAGTGATTCATTTGCCTGAAAAATCATGTATGCTGCGGTCTCCATGAACTTTATCCAAACCTTTTCAAGATCTTTATTGCCAAGAGAGCTTTAGTAATGTCAAAGTGACATGAAATATATGGCTATGGGCAAACAGATGGCAGTGGGTGGTAACAAACAGCCTGTTTAAAAACACACTGTAATTGAAATGAAAAAATGGTCGAAAAATCTAAATGTTTTAGTGGCAGGTACCTTTGTCTCTGTTTTCAAATCTGTAAAATGGTGGCTGCAAAGTTCGGGTCCGTACCTAACTTTGCGAGTTTGGTTACCCGGACCCGAACCTGAAAAGTTTGGGTTCGAGTTCGATGTTCGGGCATTTAATAAAGCTCATTGAAAAGCTGCAGGGAAGCCAATCAACAAGATTTTAAGCTGGATCACTTGTAGCACTGCCCATCAGCTCTGAGTAGTGCAGAAACAGGAAGCAGGCAGCTGAAGTGAGGAAGAGTGTTAGGAAACTCATCTGTCTATTTATTCTGTGTGTGAACTATAGTGTTTTTTTTTTTTTGTGGGTGCAATACAACAGCTTTGCACCCCTGACACAGAAACAAAATAATTAATCTGACTGTTATTTCTTTGGGTGACCTATAGCGATCCTTTGTGGGTGCAATGCACTCTCTTTGCACCCCTGTCACAGAAGTATAATAATTAATCTGGCTGTTAATTCTGTGGGTGACCTATAGAGATTTTTTTTGTGGGTGCAACGCACCATCTTTGTACCCCTGACAAAAAATATAATTGTTAATCTGTCTGTTAGTTCGGTGGGTGATATATACCAATTTTTTTTTGTGAGGTACACCTGCACTGCATATCTGACAGGGAAATTGATATAGTTAATACGTCTGTTAGTTCAGTGGGTGACATATACCTATTTTTTGTGTGAGGTACACCTGCACTACTTCCATGACAGGAAAATTAATATCGTTAATCCGTCTGTTAGATCGGTAGGTGACATGAACCCATTTTTGTAGTGAGGTACACCTGCACTGCATACGTGACCGGTAATGTTGAGCGAGCAATTAATATAGTTAATCTCTCTGTTCTTTCAATGGGTGACCTCAAAGAATGAGGAGAGCATCAAATAAGGGACGTGGCCCTGGTTGTGGTTCTGCTGGTGTTGGTGGAACTCATGTTGCAGGGACAGGACTTGGTCGATCTGTGCCAGCTACATTCACAAATGAAACACCTTCCTCAGGTGAACGTAGGAGACGTTCAGCATTATTTTGTAGGCCTGAATACCAGTGTACGAATGGTGAGGCCAGAAGAAGTAGAGGCGGTAGTAGATTGGGTGGCTGGCAGTGCCTCCAGTTCCTTCACATTGTCTCAAACCCGGTACCATGCTGAAAGAGCAGAGTTGGCACCTGCAGCCCATGGGCATCTGTCTGTCTCCTCACCCCCTTGCAAATCAGCCAAGCAGTTTGAGCCCCAAGTCCTGCAGCAGTCTCTTATGCTTTTTGATGACTCTGCTGGCAGGGTTTCATGGGCCAACCACATAGCCCTGCCCCAGAAGTGGAAGAGATTGAGTGCACTGATGCCCAACTACTTATGTTTCAGGAAGTGGACATGGGAGGACCACCGCAGCACATCTCTGATGATGACGAAACACAGGTGTCAACTGCTGCGGCTTTCTGCAGTGTGCAGACCGGCATGAAGGGCAGGGGTGAAGTGTGGGAGAAAAATGATGTGGAGGATGATGAGGTCCTAGCCCCCAGATGGAATCAAGGTCATGCGAGTGACGTGTGCAGTTCAGAGGAAGAGGTGGTGGTCACACAGCGCCAGCCGCACAGCAAAAGAGGGTGCAGGGTGCAATAGCAGAGTGGCCATCTCCTAGCCAGTACACCTTTTGTTGCACTTTATGAAAGATGTTTGTAGCACTTTATGAAAGATGCTAGAAATGATTCACATAAACATTTGACTTACAAGGATTCATGCACATGAGAAAATTATGGCTCTCTACAACCTCCAAGTCATAAAGAGAGTAATAGGGCACCTATAGTCTTCTATAGGACCCTAATGTCCCCAAGTGATCAACATACAGTGGCACAGAGACTCCATATATCCATAGTAAGAGGCTTTTAGACTAATAGAGAACTTTCTTATGTCTTTATAGGATTAGATCACTCAATGTGATTTGTTTTGGGTGAATGAGAGAGCCACAGAGCCTAGTATTCTACACTGGGTTTCTGGGCAATATATAAGCATCTAGGGGGTATTGTAGGCCATTCAAAAGCTTTCCTAAGCATATCTGATGCCAGCAGATGTAAGATGTGCTAATTATCACAGTTTTTCCAGAAACCCAGAGGAACATTCACTGGCTTCCGACACTCCTCATGCATACTGATTTAGTCGAATTGGCCATCGGATTCAATTTGGCCGAAATCGCAAGTGATTCATTTGCCTGAAAAATCATGTATGCTGCGGTCTCCATGAACTTTATCCAAACCTTTTCAAGATCTTTATTGCCAAGAGAGCTTTAGTAATGTCAAAGTGACATGAAATATATGGCTATGGGCAAACAGATGGCAGTGGGTGGTAACAAACAGCCTGTTTAAAAACACACTGTAATTGAAATGAAAAAATGGTCGAAAAATCTAAATGTTTTAGTGGCAGGTACCTTTGTCTCTGTTTTCAAATCTGTAAAATGGTGGCTGCAAAGTTCGGGTCCGTACCTAACTTTGCGAGTTTGGTTACCCGGACCCGAACCTGAAAAGTTTGGGTTCGAGTTCGATGTTCGGGCATTTAATAAAGCTCATTGAAAAGCTGCAGGGAAGCCAATCAACAAGATTTTAAGCTGGATCACTTGTAGCACTGCCCATCAGCTCTGAGTAGTGCAGAAACAGGAAGCAGGCAGCTGAAGTGAGGAAGAGTGTTAGGAAACTCATCTGTCTATTTATTCTGTGTGTGAACTATAGTGTTTTTTTTTTTTGTGGGTGCAATACAACAGCTTTGCACCCCTGACACAGAAATAAAATAATTAATCTGACTGTTATTTCTTTGGGTGACCTATAGCGATCCTTTGTGGGTGCAATGCACTCTCTTTGCACCCCTGTCACAGAAGTATAATAATTAATCTGGCTGTTAATTCTGTGGGTGACCTATAGAGATTTTTTTTGTGGGTGCAACGCACCATCTTTGTACCTCTGACAAAAATATAATTGTTAATCTGTCTGTTAGTTCGGTGGGTGATATATACCAATTTTTTTGTGAGGTACACCTGCACTGCATATCTGACAGGGAAATTGATATAGTTAATACGTCTGTTAGTTCGGTGGGTGACATATACCTATTTTTTGTGTGAGGTACACCTGCACTACTTCCATGACAGGAAAATGAATATCGTTAATCCGTCTGTTAGATCGGTAGGTGACATGAACCCATTTTTGTAGTGAGGTACACCTGCACTGCATACGTGACCGGTAATGTTGAGCGAGCAATTAATATAGTTAATCTCTCTGTTCTTTCAATGGGTGACCTCAAAGAATGAGGAGAGCATCAAATAAGGGACGTGGCCCTGGTTGTGGTTCTGCTGGTGTTGGTGGAACTCATGTTGCAGGGACAGGACTTGGTCGATCTGTGCCAGCTACATTCACAAATGAAACACCTTCCTCAGGTGAACGTAGGAGACGTTCAGCATTATTTTGTAGGCCTGAATACCAGTGTACTAATGGTGAGGCCAGAAGAAGTAGAGGCAGTAGTAGATTGGGTGGCTGACAGTGCCTCCAGTTCCTTCACATTGTCTCAAACCCGGTACCATGCTGAAAGAGCAGAGTTGGCACCTGCAGCCCATGGGCATCTGTCTGTCTCCTCACCCCCTTGCAAATCAGCCAAGCAGTTTGAGCCCCAAGTCCTGCAGCAGTCTCTTATGCTTTTTGATGACTCTGCTGGCAGGGTTTCATGGGCCAACCACATAGCCCTGCCCCAGAAGTGGAAGAGATTGAGTGCACTGATGCCCAACCACTTATGTTTCAGGAAGTGGACATGGGAGGACCACCGCAGCACATCTCTGATGATGACGAAACACAGGTGTCAACTGCTGCGGCTTTCTGCAGTGTGCAGACCGGCATGAAGGGCAGGGGTGAAGTGTGGGAGAAAAATGATGTGGAGGATGATGAGGTCCTAGCCCCCAGATGGAATCAAGGTCATGCGAGTGACGTGTGCAGTTCAGAGGAAGAGGTGGTGGTCACACAGCGCCAGCCGCACAGCAAAAGAGGGTGCAGGGTGCAATAGCAGAGTGGCCATCTCCTAGCCAGTACACCTGCTACTGCCCACCGCACCCAGGGACTGAGCACACCAAAGCCAGCTCCAAGGAGTTGGTGTGACAATTCTTCGGACAAGGTGCTGACGACAAGACGCGGGTGGCTTGCACGCTTTGCAATCGGAGCCTGAAGCGAGGCATAAATGTTCTAAACCTGAGCACCACCTGCATGACCAGGCATCTAAATACAAAGCATGAGCTGCAGTGGAGTACGCACCTCAAAAACCACAAAAGCTCTCAGACTCCTCCTGCTCCCTCTTCTGCTGCTGTCTTGGCTTCTTCCTCCCCCTCTGCAGTGACAGCGGCACCTGCCACCCCGCAAACATAGTAGTGGCAGCAACGCCACCACCTCCACCACTATCACTGTCACCAAGCATCTCCACAATGTCCCATGGAAGCGTTCAGCTGTCCATCCCCCAAACACTAGAGAGAAAGAGGAAGTACTTCACTACCCACCAGCGATCCCTGGCCCTGAATGCCAATATTTAAAAATTCCTGGCCTTTGAAATGCTGTCATACTGTCTGGTGAAGACAGAGACTTATAAAAACCTTATGGCGGTGGCTGTCCCACAGTATGTGGTTCCCAGCCACCACTACTTTTCCAGGCGAGCCATCCCTGCCCTGCACAACCAAGTGGCGGACAAAATCACGTGTGGCAAGTTCCACATAACAACCGATACATGGACCAGTAAGCATAGGCAGCGACGTTATATCTCTCTAACAGCGCACTGGGTTTATGTAGTGGTCGCTGAGCCTGAGGCGGATAGCAGTTTGGGACATGTCCTTCATTGCCTCCTGTTGCCTCTTCCTCCTACTCCGCTTCCTCCTCTACCGTTTCCTCATCCGGTCAGCGTAACAACTGCACCACAAACTTCTGCACAGCTAGGGGGAAACGACAGCAGGCTGTTTAGAAAATCATATGTTTGGGGGAAAAACCCTAGACCGTGCAGGAGCTGTGGACGGGCATGGAACAACAGACCGATGAGTGGTTGGTGCCACTGAGCTTCAAGCCCAGCCTGGTGGTGTGCGCTAATGGGCGAAATCTCGTAGCAGCTCTCAGCGTAGCTGGTTTGATGCATATCCCTTGCCTGGTGCATGTGCTGAATTTGGTGGTGCAGAGGTACCTGAAAAATGACCCCAATATGTCAGAGCTGCTGCAGAAAGTGCGGCCATCTGTGCGTGCTTTCGGCGTTCATATGTGACGTACCCACAAGGTGGAACTCCACCTTGCACATGCTGGAGAGACTGTGCGAACAGCAGCAGGCAATAGTGGAGTTTCAGCTGCACCACGCACGGGTGAGTCGCTCTGCGGAACAGCACCACTTCACCACCACCGAGTGGACCTCCATGCGAGACCTATGTGCCGTGTCGCGCTGTTTTGAGTTTTCCACCAACATGGCCAGTGCCGATGACGCCGTCCTCAGCGTTACTATCCCACTTCTATGTGTCCTTGAAAAATCTATTTGGCTGATAATCGAAGAGTGGTGGCACAGAAAGAAGAGGAGGAGAAAGAGGGATCATTTCCACGGTTATCAGGCCAGTCATTCACAAGTGGCTCGAACGGTGGGTTCCTGCACCAACAGAGGGCAGGTAGACAACTGTTCAGCCAGGACACAGTTCTGGAGGATAAGGAGGATGATGAGGAGTAGGAACCGTGTTCACAGCAGGGTGGCACCCAAAGCAGCTTATGGCCATCACTGGAGCATGGCTGGGGGGATACAGAGGACACTGACAATACACCTCCCACAGAGGATAGCTTGTCATTGGCTCTGGACAGCCTGGCACACATGAGCTACTACAGTGCCTGCTCAACGACCGCTGAGTTGCCCACATTCTAACCAGTGCTGATTACTGGGTGGCCACTCTGCTGGACCCCCGCTACAAGGACAACGTGCCGTCCCTAATTACGTCACTGGAGTGTGATCGGAAGATGCGCGAGTACAAGCGCAAGGTGGTAGATGTGCTGATGACAGCGGGGGCTCAGTTGAAGCAGACAGCGAAGGCAGAGGAGGAGGAAGAAGTCGCCAACGGAACTGGGGCACCGCCAGCACCTTAGAAGGGAGAGTTAGCATGGCCGAAATGTGGAAAAGCTTTTTCAGCATGTCACAACAACCAGCACCACCAGCTGATATGAAACATCTTAGCCGGAGGCAGCATTTCAGCAACATGGTAGAACAGTACGTGTGCATATGCACATACAGTGAATATAAAAAGTCTACACACCCCTGTTAAAATGTCAAATTTTGGTGCTGTAAAAAAATTAGACAAAGATAAATAATTTCAGAGCTTTTTCCACCTTTAATGTGACCTATAAACTGTACAACTCAATTAAAAAACAAACTGAAATCTTTTAGGTAGAGGGAAGAAAAAATATTAAAATAAAATAATATGGTTGCATAAGTTTCCAGCTGAAGAAAAACAGCCAAAAAGCATGATGCTGCCACCACCATTATTCACTGTGGGTATGGTGTTTTTTGGTGATGTGCAGTGTTGTTTTTGCGCCAAACATATCTTTTGAAATTATGGCCAAAAAGTTCAACCTTGGTTTCATCAGATCATAACACCTTTTCCCACATGCTTAAGGGAGACTTCAGATGTGTTTTTTCAAAATGTAGCCTGGTTTGGATGTTTTTCTTCGTAAGAAAAGGCTTCTTATCTTGCCACTCTACCCCATAGCCCAGACATATGAAGAATATGGGAGATTGTTGTCACATGTACCACACAGCCATTACTTGCCAGATATTCCTGCAGCTCCTTTAATGTTGCTATAGGCCCCTTGGTAGCCTCCCAGACCAGTTTTCTTCTCGTCCCTTGATCAATTTTGGAGGGACGTCCAGTTCTTGGTAATGTCACTGTTGTACAATATTTTCTCCACTTGATGACTGTCTTCACTGTGTTCTATGGTATATCTAATGCCTTGGAAATTCTTTTGTACTCTTCTCCTGACTGATACCTTTTAACAATGAGATCCCTCTGATGCTTTGCAAGCTCTCTGTGAACCATAGCTTTTGCTGTGGAATGCGACTAAGAACATTTCAGGAAAGACCAACTAGGGCAGCTGAACTTTATTTGGGGTTAATCAGAGGCACTGTAAACGATGGCAGGTGTATGCTGACTCCTCTTTAACATGATTTTCAAAGTGATTGCTTAATTCTGAACATAGCTACATCCCCAGTTATGCAACCATATTATTATTATTTTTTTGTTATCTTCCCTTCACCTAAAAGATTTCAGTTTGTTTTTCAATTGAGTGGTACAGTTTATAGGTCACATTAAAGGTGGTAAAAGTTCTGAAATGATTTATCTTTGTCTCATTTTTTTACATCACAGAAACCTGACATTTTAACAGGGGTGTGTAGACTTTTTATATCCACTGTACTGACTGATGGGTTTGCCTCATTCAACTTCTGGGTCTCCAAATTAGGCACATATACCAGCCTTACCCAGCCATTGTTATACTCCAGCGCACTTTCTCTTTGGGTTCTCTTTTCCATTTCCCAATTTTTTGGGTCCTTTTTAAATTTCTAAAAAAAAAAAAAAAAAAAAAAACAACAACTGTCTTGGCAATCTCCTCCTCCTCCACTTCGACATACACTGCCACATCTACTGCTTCCTCAACCTCCTACTCCACATTGACCTCCACCTCCTAGTTCAAGATTATAACTTTTTAAAAAAAATTATATTCTATGTTATTTTAAGTCATTTCCCTATCCACATTTATTTGCAGGGCAATTGTCCTGCTCTTACTCCCACTGTGCTTCCTTCTGCAGCCCTCTAGCCCTCTTACTGTGACTATTTTACAGCCATTTTAGTGCACTAAATTGAGGGTCCTCATTGACTTCAATGGGGTTCGGGTTTAGTTCGAGTTCGGGTCCTGAATAGAGTTGAGCGAACACCTGAATGTTCGGGTTCGAGAGGTTCGGCCGAACTTCCGGAAAATGTCCAGGTTCGTGATCCGAACTCAACCCGAACTTCATCCCGAACCCGAACCCCATAGAAGTCAATGGGGACCCGAACTTTTGGGCACTAAAAAGCCTGTAAAAGACTCCCGGAAAGGGCTAGAGGGCTGCAAAAGGCAGCAAAATGTAGGTAAATCCCCTGCAAACAAATGTAGATAGGGAAATGATGAGTTAACATAAAATAAATAAAAATTAACCTGTAAAAGTCACCCAGAGGGATAATATACCGCAATAAACGCATTGCGATTACAACTTTGAGCTAACGATCACCATGGGAACGCCTCCTCCAGTAGAATGTACTGTCGGATCTGAGAATTAAGTTGAAATCGCAATGCGATTCTTATATATTTGCTTAATCGCATTGCGATTTCAACTTAGCATTGCTAAATAATTCCATCCATATCGTTAACTTACTGAGTCAGTACAGTAAGTTAACGAATATGGATGGAATTATTAGAATTAGCAATGCTAAGTTGAAGCGGCAATGCGATTAAGCAGATATATAATAATCGCATAATCGCGTTCGAATAGAACTTAAAGCTGTCTCTTAGTCAGTTTTAGTATTGGTGTGCTGTAATAGAAGTTACATTCAGTACGCGAATATAACTTAGAGCAATACAGTCAACTTTACACTGTTAGTTTTATTATCGCGATAATACAACTATTCAAGAATCGTGTACGTGCGTCTGTACGTGTGTGCGTTACCTCGGATCGGATCGAGAGAGACGAGAGTGGAGATTGGTGACTGTCCCAGCGATTATGGCGAAAAGTAATTTCTCTAAAGAAGAGCTGGATTTCTTAATAACTGTAAGTAAAAAGTAATTGAACTTAGTTAGTGTGTAATTCAGTAATGTGATTTAAACTTATTTATTAATGATTTTTATTAGCCAAGAAGCCTGCAGGCCTTCACTGATCTCATAACTGCCTTACACTGTCACATGTCCTACTGCTTGGTGACATAAACTCATCACAGGCTTTAGCAGACTGCACAACTACATGAGTGATTAGTGAAAGACACTGTTAAAGGGGTGGCAATGTTCAAGTCACTTTTAAAGGGATGGCGATGTTCAAGTCACTTTTAAAGGGATGGCGATGTTCAAGTGACTTTTAAAGGGGCGGCAATATTCAAGTCACTTTTAAAGGGATCGCAATGTTCAAGTCACTTTTAAAGGG
Source organism: Bufotes viridis (assembly GCA_033119425.1). Lineage (NCBI taxonomy): Eukaryota > Metazoa > Chordata > Amphibia > Anura > Bufonidae > Bufotes > Bufotes viridis. The sequence continues at coordinate 459,472,313 of CM065590.1, forward strand.
ATGGCGATGTTCAAGTGACTTTTAAAGGGCGGCAATATTCAAGTCACTTTTAAAGGGATCGCAATGTTCAAGTCACTTTTAAAGGGATGGCGATGTTCAAGTGACTTTTAAAGGGCGGCAATATTCAAGTCACTTTTAAAGGGATCGCAATGTTCAAGTCACTTTTAAAGGGATGGCGATGTTCAAGTCAGTTTTAAAGGGATGGCGATGTTCAAGTCACTTTTAAAGGGGCTGCAGTGTTCAAGTCACTTTTAAAGGGGCGGCAATGTTCAAGTCACTTTTAAAGGGATGGCGATGTTCTACTCTTTGACTGTTTTGATATTAAATGTTATTTTTGATGGTTCTTATGACTATGATAACTAATAATTGTATTTTAGAACTGTGGGATTACATGATTTAATTGTTATCTTGCAGGAAATATTGGAGAAGGGGTACGACCGCAGAAGGTCAAGGGGCGAAAAGCAGGCCATAGTGCGGAGAATTGCTTTCCATTTGTGGCAGAAGAATGGGTGCACTCATCGGAAGGAAGCGATTCTAAAAAAGTGGTCAGATCTGAAGCACCACAGGATGGATCTGATCACTAAGATCCGAGATAAATCTCTTCCAGGTACAATACTTATTTGCATAACTGAGCAGATAGATAACACAATATATTGGTGAGAGAAATAAGTATTTTTTAACCCTTTACAATAAATCACTTAGTACAGTGGTGTTGAACTGATGGGAAAGGGTGCTAAAAGTGGCAATATGAGACCTCTTTCTGGGCCACATATGTTTTTGACTTTACACAGTTGACTTTGGCCCCTGAAGCTTGTCCAAACTCCTCGCACGTCTGGACGAGTGTAGACAACAAGCATCGATCAGGACAATTAGGCCACATGCCCAAATGAAGTCATAGACTCGAATCACTCTTGTTCCCTGGGGAGTGGCCCAACACCCAATAGCAGCAGTGAGTTGAAGCTGAACTTAATCAACGATGCTCGAAGGCAGAGTGCAGGGGTACCCACAGGGTCCTGGTCCGGCAGGTCAAGGCAGACACTGATGATACTACACTTGATCTAAGCCAAAAGGAGAAGAAAGATAGGTGTAGTTAATTATTATGCCATCCAGACACTACCATAGATTAATTTGTGTACCCTTAACTGTAATTTGGCTTTACTTGTTTATCTTGGCATTTTTAAAAATTTGGTCATCATCATCATTACAGATGCTCCGCTTCCCAAAGTGAGAGCCAAGCTCTCTAAAAAGAAGAAGGCGGTGGAGGTGGAGGAGGAGACAGACCACTCGGACGAGGAGGAGCAGGAAGAGGCAGGGCCATCAGGCTATCGGGCCCATAGCCCACCTGCTGCAGTGGAGGAGGGTGATGACTCTGAGGAGGCAGAAGAGGAGATGGTCACTACCCCCGACAAGAAGGTAAATGGATGATGTGGATATTTTTATTTATTCAGTGTCCCAGAAAGCTAATGTTACGGGTGGGAGTACTGATTTCCATAACGTATCTAACTGCCACATCCATTTTTGGAAGTACGATATAACAAGCATGCAATATATAAATTTTTCTAAGAATATATTTTAACAAACTATATTATTTTTTTAAATGAAGAAAATATAATAAAACAGGCAACAAATAAAGTACAACACATAACAGTAATATAAAAATAAACACTAAAAAGTAATTGATCAACATCAAAACCATTAACGTAACTACTAAGTCAATAACCCAAAACTAAAAGGAACTATTATTAATCCTACCTAAACCAATATATAACAGATTTACATAGTAACATAGTAACATAGTATATAAGACCGAAAAAGACATTTGTCCATCCAGTTCGGCCTGTTTCCTACAAGTTGATCCAGAGGAAGGCAAAAAACCCTGTGAGGCAGAAGCCAATTTTCCTCACATAAGGGAAAAAAATTCCTTCCCGACTCCAATCAGGCAATCAGAATAACTCCCTGGATCAACGACCCTCTCTAGTAGCTATAGCCTGCGTAATATTATTACACTCCAGAAATAAATCCAGTCCCCTCTTGAATTCCTTTATTGTACTCACCATCACCACCTCCTCAGGCAGAGAGTTCCATAGTCTCACTGCTCTTACAGTGAAGAATCCTTTTCTATGTTTGTGTACAAACCTTCTTTCCTCCAGACGCAGAGGATGTCCCCTTGTCACAGTCACAGTCCTGGGGATAAATAGATGATGGGAGAGATCTCTGTACTGACCCCTGATATATTTATACATAGTTATTAGATCTCCCCTCAGTCGTCTTTTTTCTAAAGTGAATAACCCTAATTTTGATAACCTTTTACGGTACTGTAGATCCCTCATTCCAGTTATTACTTTAGTTGCCCTCCTCTGAACCCTCTCCAGCTCTGCTATGTCTGTCTTGTTCACAGGAGCCCAGAACTGTACACAGTACTCCATGTGTGGTCTAACCAGTGATTTTCAAGAAAAATATCATCTCAGCTTTATATAACAATTAATGATTGTATTTTAATGTACATTTCCAAATTTTATTTCATTTATTTTACAGCTGACAACATCATGTTAAAAAAATAAAAACAATGCGAAGGAAGCACCAGCTGCGAATGCAGCAGTTCAGGGAGCAGCAAACCAGGAAGATGAGGCAGCTCAAGATGCAGTTCTCCCACCAAATGCGAGCCATGGAGGAGGCTCATCTTAAGGACATCGATGATCTGCTGGAGGAGCAGAGAAAATTTAAAAAATTACCCTAATTTTTTGGTTATTTATATATTTATGTTAAAAAATAATTCTATTTTGTTAAAGATTATTTTATAAAACTATAATGTTAAATCAAATTTATTGCGTTTTGTTTGATTGGAAACAAAGGGTACAGATAGTGTTGCCCATATTAATAATTATTTTTCATTACTGTAATCTTTCAAGGGTTTCAAGTTCAACTGGTTTATGTGCTAGATCTGGTAAGGTTTTTGGTAAGGCTGTAAAACACACCCGGAAAGGGCTAGAGGGCTGCAAAGGCAGCAAAATGTAGGTAAATCCCTGCAAACAAATGTAGATAGGGAAATGATGAGTTAACATAAAATAAATAAAAATTAAACAATATTAATTGGAGTGAGGTCCCATAGCACAGAATCAGGCTTCAAGTCACCCACCAATGGAGAAGGTCACTTACTATTATTTCGACCCCAGCACCCAGACAAAGGAGAGAGGTCCCACAGCAGAGAATCAGGCATCATATCAACCACCACAGGAGTAGGCCACCATTTAGTTACTTTGACCCCTTCACCCAGACAAAGGAGAGAGGCCCCACAGCACATATTCAGGCATCATATCAACCACCACAGGAGTAGGCCACCATTTAGTTACTTTGACCCCTTCACCCAGACAAAGGAGAGAGGTCCCACAGCACATATTCAGGCATCATATCAACCACCACAGGAGTAGGCCACCATTTTGTTACTTTGACCCCTTCACCCAGACAGAGGAGAGAGGTTCCACAGCAGAGAATCAGGCATCATATCAACCACCACAGGAGTAGGCCACCATTTAGTTACTTTGACCCCTTCACCCAGACAGAGGAGAGAGGTCCCACAGCAGAGAATCAGGCATCATATCAACCACCACAGGAGTAGGCCACCATTTCAGTGACTTAGGCCTCTTCGACCCAGACAGAGGAGAGAGGTCAGGAGAATTAGGCTTCATATCACCCAGCACAGCAGAAGACCGCTTTAGTTGACTTAGGCCCCAGCACCCAGACAGAGGACAGAGGTAGCATGGCAGAGGTTATGGCTTTATGTCACCCGATAGTTTAACAGGCCACTTTCATCTAGTTAGGCTCGGCGCCCAGACAGAGGAGAGTTTCATTCAACTGTGGGTTACATAAAATTTGTATTAAATAAAGAAGTGGCCCGTAGTACAACAAGACATGTTTTAGGCAGTTATTAAGGACTACTCTGCACAAGGGAGGGACAGGTCCTGTGGGATCCATGCCTGGTTCATCTTTATGAACGTCAGCTTGTCCACATTGGCTGTGGACAGGCGGCTGCGCTTGTCAGTAATGACGCCCCCCGCCGTGCTGAATACGCGTTCTGATAAAACGCTGGCCACCGGGCAGGCCAGCACCTCCAAGGCATAACATGCTAACTCTGGCCACGTGGACAATTTTGAAACCCAGAGGTTGAATGGGGCCGAACCGTCCGTCAGTACGTGGAGGGGTGTGCAGACATACTGTTCAACCATGTTAGTGAAATGCTGCCTCCTGCTAACACGTTCCGTATCAGGTGGTGGGGCACTTAGCTGTGGCGTGGAGACAAAACTTGTCCACATTTCTGCCATGCTAACCCTGCCCTCAGAGGAGCTGGCCGTGACACTGCTGCGTGGGCGACCTCTAGCTCCTCCTCTGCCTTGGCCTTGGCCTTCCACCTGTTCCCCTGTGACAGTAGGGAATGCTCTCAGGAGCGCGTCTACCAGCGTGCGCTTGTACTCGCGCATCTTCCTATCACGCTCCAGTACAGGAAGTAAAGTGGGCACATTGTCTTTGTACCGGGGATCCAGCAGGGTGGCCACCCAGTAGTCAGCACACGTTAAAATGTGGGCAACTCTGCTGTCGTTGCGCAGGTACTGCAGCATGTAATCGCTCATGTGTGCCAGGCTCCCCAGAGGTAAGGACAAGCTGTCCTCTGTGGGAGGCGTATCGTCATCGTCCACCGTATCACCCCAGCCACGCACTAGTGATGGGCCTGAGCTGTGTGGGCTGCCACCCTGCTGTGAACATGCTTCATCCTCGTCCTCCTCCACCTCCTCCTCATCCTCCTCGTCCTCCATTAGAGTGCCTTGGCTGGCGACTTGTGAACCTGCCCTCTGCTGCTTCAAAAAACCTCCCTCTGAGCTACTTCTAACAGACTGGCCTGAAAGTCTTAGAAACGAGCCCTCCTCCTCCTCCTCCTCCACCTGGGCCACCTCCTCTTCCATCATTGCCCTGAGCGTTTTCTCTAGGAGACATAGAATTGGTATTGTAACGCTGATAACAGTGTCATCGCCACTGGCCATTTTGGTGGAGTACTCAAAGCAGTGCAGCAGGGCACACAGGTCTCGCATGGAGGCCCAATCATTGGTGGTGAAGTGGTGCCGTTCCGCAGTACGACTGACGCGAGCGTGCTGCAGCTGAAACTCCACTATGGCCTGCTGCTGCTCGCACAGTCTCTCCAGCATGTGCAAGGTGGAGTTCCACCGGGTGGGCACGTCGCATATGAGGTGGTGAGCGGGAAGGCCGAAGTTCCGCTGTAGCGCAGACAGGCGAGCAGCGGCAGTATGTGAACGCCGGAAGCGCGCACAGACGGCCCGCACTTTATGCAGCAGCTCTGAAATGTTGGGGTAGTGGTGAATGAACCTCTGCACCACCAAATTCAGCACATGCGCCAGGCAAGGGATGTGCGTCAAACCGGCTAGTCCCAGAGCTGCCACGAGATTTCGCCCATTATCGCATACCACCAGGCCTGGCTTGAGGCCCACCGGCAGCAACCACTGGTCGGTCTGTTGTTCAATACCCCGCCACAACTCCTGCGCGGTGTGGGACCTGTCCCCCAAACATAAGAGTTTCAGAATGGCCTGCTGACGTTTACCCCGGGCTGTGCTGAAGTTGGTGGTGAAGGTGTGTGGCTGACAGGAGGAGCTGGTGGAAGCAGAGGAGGAGGAAGCCGAGTAGGAGGAGGAGGCTACAGGAGGCAGAGAATGATGCCCTGCGATCCTAGGTGGCGGAAGGACGTGCGCCAAGGAACTCTCCGCCTGGGGCCCAGCCGCCACTACATTCACCCAGTGTGCAGTTAGTGAGATATAGCGTCCTTGGCCGTGCTTACTGGTCCACGTATCTGTGGTTAGGTGGACCTTGGTTGTGCAGGGAAGGCACGGCTGTCTTGGAGAAGTAGTGGCGGCTGGGAACCACATACTGTGGGACAGCCATGGCCATCAGCTGTTTGAAGCTGTCTGTGTCCACCAGCCAGAATGACAGCATTTCAAAGGCCAGTAGTTTAGAAATGCTTTCATTCAGGCCAAGGGCTCGAGGGTGACTAGGTGGGAATTTGCGCTTCCTCTCAAAGGTTTGAGAGATGGAGAGCTGAACGCTGCTGTGTGAAATAGTGGAGACACAAGGTGACGGTGGCGGTGGTGGTGGTGGTGTCGGTGGCACATACTCTGTTTGCTGCTCGGCAGGTGGCAACATTCCTCTCGAGGCGGAAGCCGAGGCAGCAGCGGTAGAGGGAGCAGGGGGAGCCTGAGCGGGTTCATTTTTTTTGAGGTGTGCACTCCACTGCAGTTCATGCTTTGCATGTAGATGCCTAATCATGCAGGTGGTGCTCACGTTAAGAACGTTAATGCCTCGCCTCAGGGTCTGATGGCACAGCGTGCAAACCACTCTGGTCTTGTCCTCAGCACATTGTTTGAAGAAGTGCCATGCCAGGGAACTCCTTGAAGATGCCTTTGGGGTGCTGGGTCCCTGTTGGCACTGGCCAATAGCAGGCGAACTCTCGGGACGGCGGGTGTTCTGATTTTGCCCCCTGCTCCCTCTTTGGCTTCGCTGTTGTCTTGGTCTCACCACTGCCTCTTCCTCTGAACTATTTAAGTCAGCGGCACGACCTTCAGTCCATGTGGGGTCTAAGACCTCATCGTCCTCTGCATCGTCTTCCACCCAGTCTTCCTCCCTGACCTCCTCCTGTTCAGTCTGCACACTGCAATAAGACACGGCAGTGGGCACCTGTGTTTCGTCATCATCAGACACTCGGTCACTCTGCTGTGGTGGTATTCCCATGTCCTCATCATCTGGATACATAAGTGGTTGTGCGTCAGTGCATGGTATGTCTTCCACCGCTAGGGAAGGGCTAGGTGGACGCCCTGGGAACCCCTGCCAGCAGAGTCTTCAAACAGAAGAAGAGATTGCTGCATAACTTGAGGCTCGGACAGTTTCCCTGATATGCATGGGGGTGATGTGACAGACTGATGGGCTTGGTTTTCCGGTGCCACCTGTGCGCTTTCCGCAGAAGACTGGGCGGAAGACAATGTGGTGAACGTGCTGGAAGCACTGTCGGCCACCCAATCGACTAATGCCTGTACCTGCTCAGGCCTTACCATCCTCATAACGGCATTGGGCCCCACCAAATATCGCTGTAAATTCTGCTGGCTACTTGAGGGAGTTGGTTCACTACTTTGTGCGCCTGAGGCCGAACGGCCACGTCCTCTGCCAGCAACAGAGACTCCACGGACCCCACCACGACCGCGTCCTCGTCCCTTAATAGAATGTTTTCTCATTGTTGCGATTCAACTCGCACCACAATAAAATATATTATTTTTTAGCCCCAAAATTCCCACACTGGAAGATATACCGTTATTCCTTTTTCCGGTATTAATTACAATAAGACTGCTGCAAATTGGACACCAGAATTTTTTAAATGCTACTTATGTTAAATGAATTCCCACAGTGGGAGAACTATTTCCTTTTTACAGGAGTAACAACGTGCGGCGTACTATTTCGGGTGTCACCAACACTAGATTGATTAAATTGGCCTTTTTGAAACCAAAATGACAACACTGGACACTATAATGCCTTTTTCTGGTATTAATTACAAGAAGACTGCTGCAAATTGGACACCAGAATTTTTTAAATGCTACTTATGTTAAATGAATTCCCACAGTGGGAGAAGTATTTCCTTTTTACAGGAGTAACAACGTGCGGCCTATTATTTCGGGTGTCACCAACACCAGATTGATTAAATTGGCCTTTTTGGAACCAAAATGACAACACTGGACACTATAATGCCTTTTTCTGGTATTAATTACAAGAAGACTGCCGCAAATTGGACACCAGAATTTTTTAAATGCTACTTATGTTAAATGAATTCCCACAGTGGGAGAACTATTTCCTTTTTACAGGAGTAACAACGTGCGGCCTACTATTTCGGGTGTCACCAACACTAGATTGATTAAATTGGCCTTTTTGGAACCAAAATGACAACACTGGACACTATAATGCCTTTTTCTGGTATTAATTACAAGAGGACTGCTGCAAATTGGACACCAGAATTTTTTAAATGCTACTTATGTTAAATTAATTCCCACAGTGGGAGAACTATTTCCTTTTTACAGGAGTAACAACGTGTGGCGTACTATTTCGGGTGTCACCAACACCAGATTGATTAAATTGGCCATTTTGGAACCAAAATGACAACACTGGACACTATAATGCCTTTTTCTGGTATTAATTACAAGAGGACTGCTGCAAATTGGACACCAGAATTTTTTAAATGCTACTTATGTTAAATGAATTCCCACAGTGGGAGAAGTATTTCCTTTTTACAGGAGTAACAACGTGCGGCGTACTATTTCGGGTGTCACCAACACCAGATTGATTAAATTGGCCTTTTTGGAACCAAAATGACAACACTGGACACTATAATGCCTTTTTCTGGTATTAATTACAAGAGGACTGCTGGTATTTCAGAACACTGGAATTTTCAAAATGCTCGTTTTGGTACATAAATTGCCCACACTGGGAGAATTATTGCCTAAACCTTTTTACAGTATTATTTACTGAAGGAGTGCTTCTTCTGGTCTAACACCAGAATTATGTTTGTTACAGGGAAAGATTTTTTTAATTTATATTTCTGGCAAAAAAAAAAAAAAAAAAATTTCTGGCTGACAGTATTGGACCTGGCTGTAGTGACACTGGCTAGCCTAGCTGGAACAGCACATTAATGGGATTTGCTATCCAAGTGGGTTACTTCCAATTTTTACCACTGATATATTTTATATTGGCAGTTAGTAGGGGTGACACAAGCACAGCCAAACCCCTGATGTAGTATATCTATGAAAAAATCGACTATAACATGAGATTAATGGACGCTGTGGCAGCTTTTGCTGTAGCACCACAAGTCCCAAAATGGCCGCCGCCTATCAGCCCAGTAACATGTGCCAGAAAATGGTCTGCCCAGCCAGAAAAAAAATTGACTTTGACTGAGCAGCTGAATCGCTGTTGTTCTGTGTCACAGGAGTAGATTTTTCAATTCTCTGGAGCTTTTCTTTGGACTCTGTGGCAGCTTGAGCTGGCGCACCACAGGTCCCAAAATGGCCGCCGCCGGTCAGCCCAGTTACATGTGTCGGTAAAAATCGATCTGGCCAGTGTAAAAAAAAATAAACTTTCAGTGAACAGCTCAGCTGAGTTGTTTTGATTCACTGGTGTAGAATAGATCTTTCACTTCTTCTCAGGTTTTTTTCCTCGATTATTCCCTGCCTATCTCGCCCTCACAGCAGCTGCATCTATCCCTGTTCTATTCACATCGGGAGTGAGCACGTCCCGACGTGCGCACAAGCTTATAAAGAGGCTGAGTCACATGCTGCACTTGGCCAATCACAGCCTTGCCAATAGTAGGCATGGCTGCGATGGCATCTTAGGGCAAGTAGTATGATGCATGTTGATTGGCTGCTTTGCAGCCTTTCAAAATGCGCCACAAAAATGACGAACTACAAAACCGAACCCGAATTTTTATGAAAATGTTCGGGTTCGGGTCGTGTCACGAACACCCCAAAATTCTGTATGGACCGGAACTATTCTCGAAATGTGCGCTCAACAACACAACACTAGTGCTATTCGTATCCCACTCTTAAGTTCTAATCGCATTCGATTTTAACTTATGCTTTTTTGACAGGCATCGCATTCTATTTGATGCCTGGCAAAAAAAAAAAAAAATGCATAAGTTAACATCGAATGCGATTAGAACTTAATAGTGGGATACGAATAGCACTGCATGCTTGAACAGCACGCACACGATTATTCAAATTTTGTATTATCGCGATACAAAACCAAACAGTAAAGTTAAAATCGAATGCAATTAGAACGTGTAGTGTGATGCGATTTATTTGAGTTCTAATAATCGCATTGCGATTTCAACTTAATTCTCAGATCCGACAGTACATTCTACTGGAGGAGGCGTTCCCATGGTGATCGGTAGCTCAAAGTTGTAATCGCAATGCGATTTCAGCTTTAAGCCTGTACTATTCTGCTATATAGTACTTTCAAAATGCGCCGAGAGAACATGCCGAACTCCAAACTCGAACCCGAACTTTTTTGAAAATGTCCGGGTTCGGGTCCGTGTCACGCTCAACACTAGTCCTGAACCCGAACTTTACCCGTTCGGTCGAACCCGGCAAACCCGAACATCCACGGGTCTGCTCATCCCTACCCCCAATATAACAAGTGATTTATAGTACAGTCTGTTAATAGTCCACAGTTAGGAGATAAACAGCTTTTTTAGGCCTTACCATTTCCAGGACTCTCTGAAACAGCAGCTGCTGCACCTCATATTTTTATAGTGTTGCATATTAAAAATTGTCTAAACTTCTAAACCGTCAGTTCCTGAAGTGGAGAAAGGTGGAAGTGTAAGCATCTGTGTGACTTTGACCAGGACCAAATTATGATGAATAGACTACGTCAAAGCATCTTCAAAAATAGCAGTTTTTTTTCTGTGTTCCTGGAATGAAGTGGTTAGTAACAGTTGTCCAAAGAAGGACAACCAGTGAACTTGCTCATGAGCACCCAATGATTATTGATGCATGTCTGATCCATGGAGGCCCCACCTTGCAACTTAAAGTGGTTGTCTGCTTTATTTATATTGATGGCTAGTGTTGAGTGAAGTTAAGCATTCGTCTCGGAATTCAGTCCAAAGTTTAGGAAAACTTTGATTCTGAATGAATCAAAATTTTCTTGCACTTCGTGGTAATAATTGACATGCCATTGTCCTGTGAGCTGAGTATAGGGAGAAATGTGGCAAGTGCTCATGCACTAGGGGCAGTGTTGCTGAAAACGATTCATAGAAGAATATTGGAGAGGGAGAGTGCAGGGAGATGTATGCTGTGTCAGTTTTATTTATTTATACTTACATTTACTTTATCCTACATCTGCCTAAGATATGTAATTCAATAACAAAATTATGGACACCTTTATTATTCCACGGTCAGCATGCCAACCAATCCCACCCAGTCTGCATCCCTTAGGGGGGCAGGTCTTAATGATGACCATCCTCATCTTTTGCTGGTTTTACTTCTTCCAAATCATTCTTTAAAATCTCCATGTCCTAGAAAAGTTAGCCAGATGCAACGAGAGAAGGAGCTGGATGTTTATGATGACTAGTGTTGAGCGAATCGAAGTGAATTAGAACTGAAGTTCTGGAAAAATTCCATATGCCACAAATCCAAATTTCTTTGCACTTCTTTATAACAAATTGTTGTTTTTTTTTTCCCTAAAATGGCTGCTACATGTGTTACAAAGAGAAAGCAGGAAGCCCGGGATCCCAATATGACTCAATGCCATGCAGCCAGCCAATCAGCAGATGCCATCCCCTGTCATTTCACAGCCCTAATAAAGCCTCTTCCCAGACCTGCCAGAGACGGTGATTAATAAAGCTTTTAATTGTGGAATATTGGATAGGGAGAGTGCAGGGACAGTGTAGGGAGATTGTATGGACAGTTTTTAGACACTGTAGGCAGAGTATAGAGTGAGCATAGGGAGACTGCTGGGACAGTGCAGGCTTGTTCATCTGATACGCCATTCATACTTAATCTTTTCTGTGATACATAGACTTACTGTGCATTAGACTTAGTCTCAACAGGGGGGTCTAATATATTTATTTATTTATATATATATATATATATATATATATATATATATATATATATAATAGTTTACCTAGTTCACCCACTGCGCCATTAATTATTAATCTGATCAGTTTTACACAGACTTACTGTGCATAAGATCCATTGTCAACAGGCAGTCTAATACATAAGCACATTTACCTAGGTCATCTGCAGCACCTTTAATTAATCTGCTCAATTATACATAGACTTCGTGTGAATCAGACTCATTGTCAACAGGTGGTCTAATTTATAGGAACATTTACCTAGTTAATCTGATGTGCCATTAATACTTAATCTGTTTTGTTATACATAGACTTGGTGTACATGACACTCATTGTCAACAGGCAGTCTAATATATAGGCACATTTACATAGTTCATCTGATGTGCCTTTAATAATGAATCTGTTCATTTATACATAGACTTACTGTGCAATAAACTCATTGTCCACAGGCAGTCTAATCTATAGGCACATTTTTCAAGTTCATTTGCTGCGCCATTTATACTCAATCTGTTACATTACTGATTTAGTTACTGTACACTATGGCAAACAGGCAGTTGCCTGGGCCTTTCAAAGAAACTAGCAGTGAATTAAAATGTTGCTGTAGCTGACACAAAAAGCAGCAGAAGAAATGGTGGTGGTAACAGCAGCCGCAGCAACAGGCCAGAGCTGCCACTGTCATCCTCTGGTTGTGGTTTCATCAACAATCCAGCTGTACTGGAATGAGTGACTAGCTCTTAAACATCTTTTCCGGTAACAACAGCCAGGAATCGGTGAGTTCCTTTGATACCACACTTAGTTAGCATGGCCCAGGAACAACCTCTGTGTCCTCACCTGTCCTGCAATTGCCTCTTTCTTTTGCTGCTCCTTCTGCTTGGGAGGTAATGCACGCTGCAGCACTGCTCTGATTTTCACTGAGGGCGAGCTTAGTGAGGACAGTCAGCAGCTACAGGCCAGCACAGACTTTGAGGAGAAGTTTACTGCACCCATCCCTTAGATGTGCCTCTAGCAATGATGACAGTTGGGTGGGAGAAAGTGTTGCTAGTGGTCAGGGGCGTGGCCATAAAACTGGTGTCGGTGACATAAGTGACGAACAGACAGTAGTGGAGCCAAACACATGTGGGAGCCGAGTGAAGAGGGGGCATCATCATCATCAAGAGGGCCCGCGATAGAGCAGCAGGGTGTCAGGGTGCCAATAAGCCAGCAGGGTGGAAACAGTGGGAGATATGGAGCCAAATGTACTTGGGGTAGACCGTCTGCTACCCAGGAGCCTACCAGTACGGAAACAACTAGTGGTGCACAGGTTCATAAAGGCAGCAGCAGGCAGTCAGCACAGGGTTAAATTCCATACTCAATAGTGTGGGAATTTTTTATCAAATCACTGGAGGACGTTAGCGTGGAGGCATGCAGGATATGTGGGCAGAAGGTAAAGCGTGCTTATGATGGCACCAAGGCCCTGCATTAACACATGGAGCATCACCATAAAGTGGCCTCGGAAAACTGTGGCACTAATGTAATAGTACAGCCTGACAAAACAACCGCTGCATCTTCCAGCAGCCTACACACCATCTCCAGCAGTCAGGGCTCCTCATCCTCAGCAGAAGGAAGCTATTGTTCCTTCCCTTCATCTATTGTTCCTAATGCTTTTCCTCCTACTCATCGTTATATGTTTCGCCAGCAATCAATCACAGACGTAATAGAAAAGATAAGACAGTATGTGTGCACTTAGATCCGAATTTCAGAAAAAATGTGATTCGCACCAAATACGAATTTCCTCACACTTCGTGGTAACGAATCACATTTTTTCCTAAAATGGCTGCTGCACATATGAGGACATGGCGCAAGGTACTCTGGGAAGGCGGGATCACCCATAATGCCATGCATGCAACCAATCAGCAGCCAGCTGACCCTGTCACAGCACTATAAATAGCATTAGTCTCTTGGATTCTGCCATTTTCCAGTTTAATTAGTGCAGGGAGAAATGTCAGCAGGGGCTAGGTACAGTGTTAGAAAAAACTTAATTGTGCTAAAAAAAAATGATTTATAAGTTCAGGGAAAGATTATTCAAGGTGTAGGGAAAGGATAGGGAGGAATCATTTCACAGCATTTGTGTTGAACAGGGTTCAGTAGAGGAGGTTACAGCCTGGGAAATAAAAACAATCCTATTACACCTTGCTGCACTGACTGGGGACCCAAATTGCCCTTATATAGCTCTGTAATTCCAGCAAATCGTTCTTGTTATTGGTGTGCAAGTGCTGTTTGATACAGCCATTAACATGGTTTATTACAAGGAAACATTTCTATGTCTTATTTGCCCTTGTGCTGTGCAGTTATATGTTCTAAAGCATTCTTTGGCTTGAATTAGTGGGAAAAAAGGCCTTATTAGCCGTTGTGTGGTGAAGTGTGAAAATTACAGCCCTTTTTGGCGTGTTTTAGTGGCAAAAGAAAAATATATTTTCCGTTCAGCAGTGCAATTATATGTCCTAAAGCCCTTTTTGTTGTGTAATAGTGGCAAAATAAAAATATATTTGCCATTCAGCGGTGCAGTTATATGTTATAAAGCCTTTTGTGGCGTGTATTAGTGGCAAAAGAAAAATATGTTTGCCTTTCAGCGGTGCTGTTATATGTTCTAAAGCCCTTTGTGCCGTGTATAAGTGGAAAAATAAAAATATATTTAATGCTCATTGGTACAGTTTTTGTTATAAAGCCCTTTTTATCTCGTAATAGTGGCAAAATAAAAATATATTTGATGCTTGGTGGTGCAACTATATGTTATAAATACCTTTTTTTCATGTATTAGTGGCAAAAGTGAAATATATTTGGCGTTTAGCAGTGCAGTTATATGTTCTAAAGCCCTTTTTGTTGTGAATTAGTGGCAAAATAAAATATATTTGCCGTTCATAAGTGGTTATATGTTCTAAAGCCTTTTGTGGCATGTCTAAGTGGAAAATGAAAAATATATTTGCCGTTCAGTGGCACAGTTATATGTTATAAAGCCCTTCTTGTCGTGTAATAGTGGCAAAATAAAAATATATTTGATGCTTAGTGGTGCAATTATATGTTATAAATCCTTTTTTTCATGTATTAGTGGCAAAAGTAAAATATATTTGCCATTCAGTGGTGCAGTTATAAGTTATAAAGCCCTTTTTGTCGTGTATTAGTGGCAAAAGTAAAATATATTTGCCATTCAGCGGTGCAGTTATATGTTCTAAAGCTTTTTGTGGCATGTATTAGTGGCAAAAGTAAAATGTGTTTGCCGTTCAGTGGAGCAGTTATATGTTCTAAAGCCCTTTATGTTGTGTAATAGTGGCAAAATAAAAATATATTTGCCATTCAGCGGTGCAATTTATTAAGCCTTTTGTGGCGTGTATAAATGAAAAAAGAAAAATATATTTGACGTTCGGTAGTGCAGTTATATGTTCTAAAGCCTATTGTGGCATGTAATAGTGGCTAGTGTTGATCGTGAATATTCTAATCGCGAATTTTTATAGCAAATATCGTCAGAATTTGTGAATATCTAGAATATAGCGCTATAAACTCGTCTTTGCTCGGCCGAGCACCACGTGTATTTGTCGCATTGATCGAGTCTCCTCCCGCACGTTTGGGGCCTTCTAAGCAGCCAATCAAGGTCCGGGTAAGTAATTCCCCTCAGTGTAAGGCCATAGCAATGTTAGCTGTAAGCCTTACACTGATTGGCTGGCGGGAACATGTGATACCATTTCATTTAGGAGTTGAGGTCCGGCACTCGGCTCATTTAGGGTCAGGGAGAGCAGGTAGTAGGCAGGGACAGATAGCGTTTTGCTCTAAACTTACTGATTTCACTCCAAAAACCTTATTGAAAGACCTACAGTCCTTTTAAGGACTAGAGTGTGTGTTTGCCAGCAGTGCAGCACCTTTTTTTTTATAAGAAGGGGGTTAATTCAGCACTATCAGGGACAGGCGTCACCAGGAAAGGACAAATAAGTGCAGGGCTTGAAAATCGCTTTGATAACTTTGATAAGACAGAAAGATTTCCAATTAGTGACATCTACAAAACGCCATCATTAGGCAGTGTGTTGGGCATATATAATCAAAAGGGGCTTATTTACTACAGTGTTCCTTGGTACTGAGATATACTCTGCACCATCATAAAGCAGTGTGTTGGGCACACATTATTAAAAAGGGATTATTCACTACAGTGTTCCTGCTAAAGCGATATACACTATACCATCAGAAAAATAATTTGTGTCGGGGAAATTAACCTAACTTGTGCCACATCTGTATGTGCGTTCAATCCGCAACCGTTATATTAATTACTCCAGCAGACAGCAATTTATATTTGGGCCATAGTTAACAAATTTTGGGAACATCTGTGTGTGAGTTTAGGCAAGAACCGTATTTACAGTATTCCAGCAGAGAATACATTTTATTTGGGACAAATTTGTATTCAATATAGCACTACATCCGAATAAAGTGTGTATTGTCAAAATTACATTATCTCTGGCCTAGTGTAGTGCCAAAAAATTGTATTTCTCTGTCTCAAGTACATTACAGAAAGCAAATACAGTATGTACTGTAAAAATTACATTATCTCTGGGCTAGAGGGGTGATGACAAATTGTATTTCTGTCTCCTGTACATTACAGAAAGCAAATACAGTGTGTACTGTAAAAATTATATTATCTCTTGCCTACTGTAGTGCCAAAAAATTGTATTTCTCTGTCTCAAGTACATTACAGAAAGCAAATACAGTGTGTACTGTAAAAATTACATTATCTTTGGGCTAGAGAGGTGATGACAAATTGTATTTCTGTCTCCTGTACATTACAGAAAGCAAATACAGTGTGTACTGTAAAAATTACATTATCTTTGGGCTAGTGTGGTGCCAATTTTTTTTTTTTTTTTCTGTCTCCTGTACATTACAGAAAGCAAATACAGTGTTTGCTGTAAAAATTGCATTATCTGTGACCTAGTGTGGTGGTGAAAAATTGTATTTCTCTGTCTCCTGTACATTATAGCCAGCAAATACAGTGTGTACAGTAAACAATTCATTACCTGTGGCCTAGTGTGGTGCTGAAAAATTGTATTTCTCTGTCTTCTGTACAATACAGAAAGCAAGTACAGTGTGTACTATAAATATTACATTATCTCTGGGCTAGTGGGGTGCCGAAAAATTGTATTTCTGCCTCCTGTACATTACAGAAAGCAAATTCAGTGTGTACTGTAAAAATAACATAATCTCAGGGCTAGTGTGGTGCCAAAATATGGCATTTCTCTGTATCATGTACATTACAGAAAGCAAATACAGTGTGTACTGTAAAAAATACATTATGTTTGGCCTAGGGTAGAGGTGAAAATTGTATTTCTCTGTCTCCTGTACATTATAGAAAGCAAATACCGCGTGTACTGTAAAAATTACATTTTCTGTGGCTAAGTGTGGTGGTGAAAAATTGAATTTCTCTGCCTCCTGTACAATACAGAAAGCAAATACAATGTTTACTATAAAAATTACATTATCTGTGGCCTAGTGTGGTGGTGAAAAATTGTATTTCTCTGTATCCTGTACATTACAGAAAGCAAATACAGTGTGTACAGTAAAAATTACATTATCTCTGGCCTATTGTAGTGCCAAAAAATTGTATTTCTGTCTCCTGTACATTACAGAAAGCAAATACATTGTGTACTGTAAAAATGACATTATCTCTGGGCTAGTGTGGTGCCAAATTTTTTTATTTTTATGTCTCCTGTAAATTGCAGAAAGCAAATATAGTGTTTACTGTAAAAAAATACATTATCTGTGGCCTAGTGTGTTGGTGAAAAATTGTGTTTCTCTGTCTCCTGTACACTACAGAAAGAAAATACAGTGTTTACTGTAAAAATTACATTATCCGTGGCCTAGTGTGGTGGTGAAAAATTGTATTTCTCTGTCTCCTGTACATTACAGAAAGCAAGTACAGTGTGAACTGTAAAAATTACATTATCTCTGGGCTAGTGGGGTGACAAAAAATTGTATTTCTCTGTCTCCTGGACATTACAGAAAGCAAATACAGTGTTTACTGTAAAGATTTCATTATCCGTGGCCTAGTGTTGTGGTGAAAAATTGTATTTCTCTTTCTCTTGTACATTACAGCCAGCAAATACAGTGTGTACAGTAAAAAAAATCATTATCTGTGGCCTAATGTTCTCCTGAAAATCTTTATTTTTCTGTGTTCAGTACATTACAGCAAGCCAATACAGTGTGTACTGTAAAAATAACATTATCTCTGGGCTAGCGTAGTGCCAAAAATCTGTATTTTTCTGTATCCAGTACTGTCCTGCATCAGAAAACTGTGTCTTTGGCGTACAGTAAAACAATCTGCGCCACATCTACAGACAAAACCATTAATATTAAGAAGGCGAGCACAAAGGGAGGGGGAAGTGGGCGTGATGGTAATGGTGCAAGCAGAGACCGTGGGACTTGGCGTGATGCTGATGGTGCAAGCAGAGGCCGTGGCCCTGGGTGCAATGAATCTGCTGCCAGTGCACGAGAAAAAGCAAAAAAATCCACCTTACCCAGCTTCATGTCCATCTTAGCTAGGCGGCGCAGGACAACACTGTCCAATCCGGACGAGTGCGAACAGGTGGTTTGTTGGATTGCAGAAGATAATGCTTCCAGACGGTTAAGCACAAACCTCTCTTCCACGAAGTCCTGTCTCTGTAGCCAAGAGTCTGGCCAACTGAATCCTCACTCTGATCCTCCCACCATGTAGCGTCTGGGAAAGCAAGTGATCCCACACTCAGATACTCACATGACCTCTTTTCATCACCAGTACTTGGTTTGGCTCTCTTGCCAAGCACGCTTGAAGAGGTACCTGAGATATTGTGCCCTGATTCCCAACCTCTTGAGCCTTCACAGTCTCAAGAAGATGACAGTGGTGAACCGCAATCATTCATTCATGAGGTGGATGATGATGAGACACAGTGGCCAATCACTGAAGTGGTGGTTAGGTCAAGTCAGGAGTATGAGCAAAGTAAGGAAGTGGAAGAGGAGGTGGTGGACGATGGTTAGGTGAAAAGCCGAGCGAGGACAGCAGTACAAAGGGGGAGGGATCTGTAGCACCGCAACGGTCTGAAAGAGGCAGTGGGGTGGCATAAGGGAGACGTCGGCCCACACCAAACAGGCCTGCAACCGTTACACTGAGCACCACCATGCATAAATCTACCTTGCAAAAGGGTAGGTGTTCCGCAGTAGGGCGCTTTTTTGAGGAAAGCACAGATGACGAAAGAGTGGTAGTTTGCAACTTGTGCCATACCAAAATGTCCAAATGTCGATAACGCAGGCATTTAAACGCAAGCGCAAATAGCCACCCATCCACCCACCCACAGGCCATATCACTAAATGCGCAACTTTCGAAATTACTGGCCCTTGAAGCGTTGCCAGTTAGGCTTGTGGACACTGAGGCCTTTTGCAGCCTGATTTCGGCGGCCGTCCCTCGGTACGCAGTCCCCAGCCGCCACTATTTTTCACGATATGCAGTGCCCGTCTTACACCAGCATATGTCCCAGAACATCACCCGTGCCCTGACCAACGCACTTACTGGGAAGGTCCACCTCACCATGGACACAAGAACAAGTACTGGTGGCCAGGAACGCTACATTTCCCTGACTGCACTCTGGGTGAATGTTGTGGAGGCCGGGAGTGAGTCGGACCCTGGGATGGCACAGGTGCTACCCACGCCCAGGATTGCGGGCCCTACGTCCATCAAGGTCTCCGCCAGCAGCAATGTTACTGTCTCCAACCCCCACTTCTCCTCCTCCGCCACCTCCTCCTCCACTTCCACCTCCAACAGCAGTCAGCCATCAGTCGCTAGCTGGAAGCAGTGTAGTACTGCTGTGGGTAAGCGTCAACAGGCCGTGCTGAAGCTAATCTGCTTAGGGGACAAACAGCAC
Organism: Bufotes viridis; assembly: GCA_033119425.1. Lineage (NCBI taxonomy): Eukaryota > Metazoa > Chordata > Amphibia > Anura > Bufonidae > Bufotes > Bufotes viridis. The sequence continues at coordinate 459,491,879 of CM065590.1, forward strand.
ACCGCCGCAGAGCTGTGGCAGGGTATAAGGTACCAGACCGAGCTACTCAACCTACAAACAGGCATGGTTGTGTCCGACAATGGCCGTAACTTGGTGGCGCTTTGGAGCTTGGCAACCTGACACACGTTCCATGCCTAGCCCACGTCTTAAACTTAGAGGTTCAGCGGATTATCCCGCAGCAACAGGTGATTTTGAGGGACGAATATGCCCCTTATCGAGACTCTCAGAGATATAGGTTTGCATTGCGATTCTTTCCGGTTGTGAGAGATTGTACAGGCGTGCTTTTGGCAGCTTGGCGCCGGGAATGAGGTTAATGGGACAGTCAAACTCCCGGTGAGGAGGTAGCTCCTGAACACCGCTCTCGGAAAACACGTCCGAGAAATCAGAGAGAAATGATGGCACAGTTTTAGTAGATGCCTCTGCCAAAGTCGCTGTGAGACAATTCTCTCTACAAAACTCACTCCACTCATTTATTTGCCTTCCTTGCCAATCAATAGTGGGGTTATGTCTAGTGAGCCAGGGTAACCCCAAAACTAGAGGAGAAGGCAATCCGTTAAGAACAAAACAAGATATATCCTCTACTTGAGTGTCACCTACAGCTAACCGGATATTGTGAACAATGCCCTTCAGGGATCTCTGTGAGAGTGGAGCAGAGTCAATAGCAAAAACAGAGTCAATAGCAATGTGCAAACCTGAAAACCATGCATGGCTACAAATTGAGTGTCAATAAGATTGACGGCCGATCCACTATCGACAAAAATTTCACAAGAAATGACTTTGCTCTCTAGCGCCACCCTGGCAGAAAGGAGAAAACGGGAACTGCAGGTCAGAGGAAAAGCATCAATTCCTACATCAACTTTGCCCAAGGTAGCAGATGAAGCAGAGTTTGATGATTTACCTTTTGTGGTTTTTCTCTTATTATCACTCTTAGTACAGTTCATGAATTTCCTAGACGGACAAACATTTGCCAACTGACCAATGCCCCCACAACAAAAACACACCATTCTCTGAGGACTAAATCCTCCTTTATCAGGGGCAAGTCGACCTAGCTGCATAGGCTCCTCCTCAGAGGTGACCGAGACAGGATGAGGCCCCTGCACACTGAATGAGTCCGCACCACTGCCCCTAGACTGACAATGGCTGGACAGAGAGGTCTCGTTTCTTTCTCTTAGACGCCTGTCAAGGCGTACCGCCAATGACATGACAGACTCTAAGGACGTTGGTCTCTCATGGAAAGCAAACGCATCTTTCAATCTCTCTGAGAGACATTGACAGAACTGACTCCAGAGTGCAGCATCATTCCAACCTGAATCAGCTGCCCATCTCCGAAAATCAGAACAATAAAGCTCCGCAGACAGTTTGTTCTGACATAAAAAACGTAAGTTAGATTCAGCCAGAGCAACACGATCCGGGTCATCCTATATCTGCCCCAGGGCCACAAAAAATCTTTCCACGGATCGAAGGGAGGGATCCCCCGATGGCAGCGAAAAAGCCCAAGTCTGAGCATTACCCCTGAGCAGGGAGATGACAATCCTCACCCTCTGCTCCTCATTACCAGAGGAATGGGGACACAAGCAAAAATGGAGTTTGCATGCCTCTCTGAAGCAAACAAGATTCTCACTGCCCCTGGAGAACGTTTCCGGAAGTGAGACCTTTGGCTCGCAACAGACTCCATGGGCCGGAGCCGAGCCCAATGCTTGAAGCTGAGTCATAGATTGACGGAGATCCGCTACCTCCAAAGAAAGACCCTGCATGCGGTCAACCAGGTTAGAAAGCGGATCCATGACAAAAAGGATGGTTTCGGCGGATTATAATGTCACGGCTGTATGTGAGCAACAAGAGCATACACAGTGAATTAGCTACTGACCGGACCCAAACTAGGGAACATAAAGGGTGACCCCTGTCAGACCCTAAAAGCTCTCCCTATGCTGCTAAGCCCATGTCCAGATCCAGATGGTGGATCGAGACATGCCCGCGTACCTAAGGCTGATGACCACTGTAACCCCTACAATAGTGGAAGGGGCACGGCCACCGGTGCCCTGCTCAGTATATGGACGGAACCGGGGTCGCCTCGGATCCAGTCAGCAAACAAACAGAAACACACAATGTCTGCACACTTAACTGAAGGAGCTGCAGCAGCAGTGAAAACCAAAGTCAGCAGACAATATCCGAAGTACTTGCTTCAGCAGAACACAGGTCCAGTGAAAAGATATCACACAAGTGAAGATACTCAAGCGAGAGATACAACTCAAATGAAAAGTATAATCCGCACTATTAAACAGGAAGAGGGGTATTTTATAGGAAGAGGAATCAATTACAGGAGGGACAGCTGGGAGGAGGGAAACTGAAAGTAAAGACCGCATCACAGGGGCGGAGAAACAGAGCAGAGAGAACTCCTCCAAGCTCTAGTAGTGACATCATCACAGGGGTGGAGAAACAGAGCTGTGAGAACATCTCAAAGCTCTGGTAGTGACACCTTCAGGCCCTCAACTATAATGTTTTAGACGGTAACCAGCACGCCCTTGCTCCAAATGTTTTTGAGGGTCACCAGTAGGCCATCAATGATCATTTTTGCCCTCCTGAATGTGTAATAAAGGGTGTATTGGAGATCCGGTTCCATTTTTGGCAGCCCTTTCACTTAGTACATAAACTTTATGAGTGCCGCAGTGTACCTGAACAATTGTAACACCATGTGAATGAGGCCCTACTTTAAGTGATATACAGGCTGTATCGGAGTTCTTCATCCTTGTAATTTTTGGCAGCATTTGCACTCTATATACAATTGAATATACAGGAAAGAATGATTCCTAACAATTTTACCTCTAAAAATGTCTTTTTTTTTCTGATGGGGCGGGATTTTGGGCATGATTTTGTTGCTATGTAAAAGTGGCGAACAACTGGGACAATGTGGTTCCCAGCTGCGACATTGGAGTCCAAGATGCACCCAGACACAGTCCCCATGCTGTTTCAGATTCATTTCGGTGGTGTTTCTGTCACTTTCTGACCTTTTCCAATGGACCAGGAACCCTACCCTCATCCGAGCAGGGGGTGCCTGGTTGTCTCCCATTGACTTCCATTATACTCGGGTGCTCGGCCGAGCGCACGAATATCGCTATGTGCTCGGAACGAGTACCTGAACACCCGAACACTTTGGTACTCGCTCATCATTACCGCTCATCACTAATATTGGCAAAAGTAAAAGTATATTTATTCAGTAAATCCATCTAGTAGCACTGCATCATTCCCTTGAGGAAGCTGTACTGGCGAAACGCGCGTCGGGAGAAGGGCGCAGGAGGTCACCTATACGCTCTTTATCAGGTAGCTAACTCTTACTTGGTCATTGCTTATATGATCATGTGGCACTATGCACTTTATACGATGAATCTGTATTTGTATTATGAATACCTATATTAGACTGAGTAGGGTACTGGCTCATGGTTTCCATTGTGACATATCTCCTGTTGTTTTTGTGCTATTCTTGTACCACCAGTTTGTCATATTCATGAATTCAATATGTCTTTTTAATATTTTATTTATTATTGTTAATAAAGCGATTTGATGATTATCCGGAAGTATTTTTTGGCGTTCAATTTAATAAGTAGCTACTAGTGGTTGCTAGCGGCAACTAAGGGACTCTGAACTATAGTACAGTCACCCGCAGGTGCACTATTAGTATAGAGGATTGAGGTTACATAGTGTCAATGATTGGCACACTACTGCAATTTACAGGGACATGTTAGATACTACCGTGGGCTGCATCCTGAATTAGGTGTCTGTGGGAGTTGGGTATTTTCTTTATCACAAGGAAAATCAGCACATGTGGCACAATGACAGAGTGTGGAGGTGGCGGCAGCATCAGGAGGCCACAGAGTGGCACAATGACAAAGTATGGAGGTGGCAGCAGCATCAGGGGGCCACAGAGTGGCACAATGACAAAGTGTGGAAGTGGCAGCAGCAGCATCAGGAGGCCACAGAGTGGCAAGGTGGCATAGTGTTAAGGTAGCAGCAGCATCAGAAGACCACAGAGTGGCAAGTTGACATAGTGTGGAGGTGGAAGCACAGAAGGGAAGGTGACATAGTGAGGTGGAGGCAGCAGCATCAGGAGACCATAGAGTAACCTGGTGAAAGAGTGGGGAGGTGTATGGAAATACTAGTACCAGCTAAAGATGGTGGGTGAAAGAAGGAGCACTTGGCATCAGATGTGTGGCATCAGGCGGATGGCAGCATCAGAATAATAGCTGAGGCAGGTAGCCAGAAGAAACCGGTCTCTATTGTCAAAGTGTTGGGGTGGCACCATTGATGACCTAGTCTGATGCATCAGGCATTGGTGGGTGGAAATCCTGGCTGATCCATGCCTGATTCATCTTAACAAAGGTCAGTCTCTCCACATTTTGTGTTCTTCTTGGGGTAACTATGGCCCCCGCCGCACTAAACACACGCTCTGATGCCACACTACTTGCCGGGCAGAACAGCTTTTCGAGGGCAAACTCTGCTAGCTGCAGCCATAAATCCAGTTTGGCTGCCCAGTAGCCCAGCGGATCTTCAATATGGGGTGGCAGGGTACTGTCCAAGTATGCCACCACCTACTGGGTCGGGTCCTGCTCCAGGTCTAGCTGCTGCTGCTGGTAAGTAGTTTTGTTCACTAGGCGAGTGAAGAAAGATGCTCATCAGCCACTCTAGACTCAAGTTGCTGCTGATAGAGCTGGAACTGCTCCTGCTTAGTGATGAGCTGCAGGGGCAATATTCGAATTTGTGATATTTCGCAAATATTTGGGCGAATAATAGTCATTAGTGTTGGGCGCGAATATTCGCGATGCGAATATTTCGCGCGAATATCGCATATTCGCGATTTCGCGATTTTTTCGAATATCATGCCATAAATTCGATATTGCGAATATTCGCGTTGGTTAAATTAGATGATACACAATAAGTTCAAGAACTTCAGTTCACTTGTGTTGATAAATGAGTTTGAGTGACTCTGAGTTTCATTCATTTAAGGTGTTGTTTTGCATCAAGGCTCTTTTTCAAAGCCATAGCCAAAATCCTGTCTTTTTTGCGATTTTCCGTAATGCGATTTTTTTGACAGCGATGCGAATATCTAACACTTGCTGACATGCCTGCGCATTGACTTGAAAATTGAAATATTGCCTTTATGCGATTTTTCGTAATGCGATTTTTATTAAGCGATGCGATTTCTTTCACACGTGCTATTCTTCCTGCGCATTGATTGACTTGACCATCCCGGCCATGAAAGTTAAAGTGTTTTTGCGATTTTTTTGCCATGCGATTTTTTTTTGCCATGCGATTTTTTTTTTTTATTAAATGATGACGAATACGAATATTCGAATTTGCGAATATATCGCGAATATTTTACGAAATATTCACGAAATATCGCGAATTCGAATATGGGCATATTCGATCATCACTAACATAAATTTGTGAAATCGTGAATTGGCGATTATTTTCTTGATTGCAAAAATCGGCAATGTAATATGCGCGTATTGTGCACGCAATACAGGCGTGGGTCACTATTGCTACATTTTTCAAGCTGCTAGAAGACTGGAGAAAATGGTTGGCATGGCAGAACATTGCAATAGCTTTATATGCAGATAGAGTGCTCCGATATATTCGCGATAGCGCAAATCGGCAATTAATGATGCGCATATTTTTGCAAAATACATGCAACTTCACAGTTTAGCAGGTCTGACTACATATTAGTCATTGGTGCACTAAGTATTTTTGTTACCTTGCTTGTAGCATGTATGTATGGACTGCAGACTACCTACCACCCTGCAACGGAAACCAGCTACACTATATCACAATCTAACCTACACTGACTATCTCCCACTAACTTACTGTATTATATATATTACCTAACTAACGTAATGTGACGCAGCAAAGCACAGAGCACAGCAATGATACTGCTGTCTCTCTCAGAACTGAAAAAAACTGCAGAAAATGGCTGCTAGGGAGGTTCTTATATAGTAAGGGGTAGGCAACTTTCTATCGGTTGCTAGGGATGTTGCTAAGCTCAGACAAAGACATTGCAGCCTTCTTATTGGCCCACAAGCAAGAAGCAGGGAGGGAAAAAAATATAGAATATTTGCGAATACGAATATATAACACAATATTCTAAATCTTCGCATATTCTCGAAGTTGCGATATTCACAATTAAAATTTGCGATTTGAATATCCATGCCCAACATTACAACCCCCCCCCCCACCCTGTCACAGCAGCCATGGCAGAGGAGCATGAGCGCAGAGGGCCCCCCGGTCAGACCTGCGAGAGGATGGACGATGACGCAGCTAGGCAGTGGCCAACTGACTACATAGGATGTCTCTATAGTAGTTCAGTATGTCCTCGCTCTAAGCGGGTGTAAAAAAAGCCATCATTTTGGGCCGGTAGCAAGGGTTCAACAAGGTGGAGAGCCAGAAGTCATCCCTCTGCCAAATGGTGACAATTCAACAGTCACTATGCAAGCAAGTGAGCATGCATCGGGCCATTTGTGCAAGTGACTCGGGGGGACTCCCTGCCTCCATCTCGACTGCATACTGCCACGGTGTGTCTGGGTCCTCTGCCTTATCTTCCTCATCGCCCTATAGCTCCTCTGGATGTTCTACATATGGCCATGTTCACCTCGTCCGGCGGCTTAACAAAAATTACCACACCGACGAGTAGATGATTTTACCACCAACACTACGCACTGACTTGCTGGCTCCGCCGCTGCCTCACAGGCAAGCTGTCACCCTCTTCGATGATGCTGAAACCCCTTCGTCACCCGGCTCCCAAGTGCGATCATCTACATTATCATCATCGAATACTGTCTGCACGTCACTGATGTCCTCCTTAACCGTCTTTGGGTCAGGAGCCTGACAGCTCACAACACCAGCTGCCATGCTACTCTCCTCATCAGTACTTGCCCGCCTAGTGGAGGAAGCAGCAGATGTCTCCTCCACATCTAGGCATGCCAGTAGCTGACGACTGTCTTCTAGTAGCTCGTCCTCACTGTATAGTGAAGCTGAGCCCACAGCATACAATACTTCTCTGTCTGAGGGAACAGAAATGACAGAGGCAGGTTGAGAACAGGGGAGGGCACAGGGCCTGCTCCTGGGCCATGCCAACTAAGGGTTATTTCTGACGAACCCACTGACTCTTGTCTGGCAGTGTCTGATGTCACTTGCGCTGAAGTCGAAGATCGAGTCAACAATTTAAGAACCGCTGGTTGCTAGTAGAGTTGAGCGAACACCTGGAAGTTCGGGTTCAGGATCGAGTCAACCATTCAAGAACCGCTGGTTGCTAGAAGAGTTGAGTGAACACCTGGAAGTTCGGCCGAACTTCGCCGCAAAGTTCGAGTTCAGGACCCGAACTTGACCTGAACTTGACCCCGAACCCCATTGAAGTCAATGGGGACCCGAACTTTGGGGCATTAAAATGGCTCTAAATAAGTAATGGAAATTTCTAGAGGGCTGCAAAAGGAAGCAAAATGGGGGTAAGAGCTGGACAAATGCCCTGCAAACAAATGTGGATAGGGAAATGACTTAAAATAACATAAAATACATAAAAATTAAAAATAATAATCTTGAACTAGGAGGAGGAGGTCCATATGGAGTAGAAGCTTTAGGAGGCGGTGGACGTGGTGGTGTAGGTGGAAGCGGTTGTGGAGTAGGTAGTCGCCAACAGCACTGTTTTTTTTTTATTTTTATTAAATTTGGGTAGACCCCAAAACATTGGAAAATATAGAAAAGAAAACAAAGAAAAAGTGAGCTGGAGCATAACAAAGGCTGAATGAGGCCGCTATACGTGTTTATTCTGCATAAGGTACGGATGAGTCCAGTGGGATCCATGCCTGGTTCATTTTAATCAACGTGAGCTTGTCCACATTAGCTTTGGACAGGCGGCAGCACTTGTCAATGATAACGCCCCCTGCCGTGCTAAACACACCTTCGGACAATACACTGGCTGCAGGGCATGCTAGCACCTCCAAGGTTAAAAGGGAAAGCTCAGGCTATGTGTCCAATTTGGAGAGCCAGAAGTTGAATGGGGCAGACCCATCAGTTAGTACGTGTAGGTGTGTGCACACATACTGTTGCTGAAATGCTGCCTCCTGCTAAGACGTTCCATATCAGCTGGTGGTGCTGGTCTTTTGGCGTGCTGACAAAGCTTTTCCACATTTTGGCCATGCTAACCCTGCCTTCTGAGGTGCTGGTGGTGCCCCAGCTGCGTTGGTGACTTCTTCTTCCTCCTCTGCCTACGACTTGTGCTTCCACTGAGGCCCTGGTGTCAGGTGGGAATGCCATCAGCAGCGTGTCTACCAGCGTGCGCTTGTAGTCGTGCATCTACTGATCACGCTCCAGTTAGGGAATTAATGACAGCACGTTGTCCTTGTAATGGAGATCCAGCAGGGTGGCCACCCAGTAATCAGCACTGGTTAGAATGTGGGCAACTCGGCGGTCGTTGTGCAGGCACTGCAGCATGTAGTCGCTTATGTGTGCCAGGCTGTCCAGAGGCAACATCAAGCTGTCCTCTATGTGAGGTTTATCGTCTGTGTCCTCCATATCCCCCCAGCCACGCTGCAGTGATGGCACTCAGTTGCTTTGTGTGCCACCCTGCTGTGAACACGGTTCATCCTCCTCCTCTCCCTCCTCCTCATCCTCCTCATTCTCCAGAACTGTGCCCTGGCGGGACAATTGTGTACCTGGCCTATGTTGTGCAGGAACCCACCCTCCAAGCCACTTGTGAATGACTGGCCTGATAACCGTTGAAATGATCCTTCTTTCTCCTCCTCTTCCTCCTTTGCCACATTCTCTTCCATCATAGACCGAAGAGTTTTTTCAAGGAGACATAGAAATGTTACAGTAACGCTGATTATGGCGTTATCGGTACTGGCCATGTTGGTGGAGTACTAGAAACAGCACAACATGGCACACAGGTCTCTCATGGAGGCCCACATATTGGTGGTGAATTGTTGCTGTTCCGCAGAGCAACTCACCTGTGCGTGCTGCAGGTGAAACTCCACTATCGCCTGCTGCTGCTCGCACAGTCTCTCCAGCATGTGCAAGGTGGAGTTTCATCTTGTGGGCACTTCACATATGAGGCGGGGAGCGGGAAGGCCAAAGTTTCACTGCAGCGCTGACAGGCGAACAGAAGAAGGGTGAGAACACCGAAAGCGCGCACAGACAGCCTGCACTTTCTGTAGCAGCTCTGACATATTGGGGTAGTTTTTCAGGAATTTCTGCACCGCCAAATTCAGCACATGCGCCAGGCAAGGGCTGTGCGTTAAACCTGCTAGGCCCAGAGCTGCTACGAGATTTCGCCCATTATCGCACTCCACCAGGACAGGCTTGAGGCTCAGTGGCACCAACCACTCATCGGTCTGTTGTTCCATAGCTCCTGCGTAAGCACATGAGTAAAAATGCGCAACAGCATGGATAGGTTAGCGTTAGGACGCGCCTGAACTGAGACCACCTTGTCGCTTGGTAGGTGGGCTTAGATGTGTTTTGATCAAAATGTATTGACCAAGTGTCTCAGATTATATCAATATAGTGAGGGCTCAGTCCATATGTTATGCTTGCATCTATTATTATAGTGCATTATTTTCTGTGATTTTGTAAAAGGTAGCCATGTACACCCGTGCATTTAATATCATATCGTGCAGGATGTCTTATATAATTTTTTTTTTTTTGGGGATTTGTTTGACTTGTCTTGAAGGAGTGCCACCTTCATGTGTGAATACGCTCCTACCCTAGGAGTGATATTCATGTGAACTTTTGCCCCACTTATCTAATAGGCGACCTTGATTGAGGTGATACATATAGGTGTGTATGTCCCTCCTCTTACCAGTTGCTGACGCACATGGGGGTAACAAGGGGCAACACACTGTATGTGCGGGGACGGCGCTCCTGAGTAAAAATGCACAACATCATGGATAGGTTAGAGTTAGGACCCGCCTGAACTGAGACCACCATATCCCTTGGTAGGTGGGCTTAGATGTGTTTTGATCAAAATGTATTGACCAAGTGTCTCAGATTTTATCAACAGAGTGAGGGTTTAGTCCATATGTTATGCTTGCATCTATTATTATAGTGCATTATTCCCTTGTGCAAATGGCCAGATGCATGTTGAGTCACTTGCGCAGTGACAGCTGCATTATCACAATTCGGCAGAGGGATGACTACTGGCTCTCCATGTTGTTAGACCCTCACTACCTGGCCAAAATGGGGGCCTTTTTTACACCTTCTGAGAGGGATGATAAACTCAACTACTATTGAGACATCCTATGTAGTGGCCTGTGTATACCTTCTGCGAAGTTGCCAAATCAAAATTTTCAAAACTTTGCCTGCCGATCCGCTGTTGGAAGACAAGTGCAGCCTTCTTTTCATCGTTTACCTGCTTTCCGTTGCAACTGAATCCGTGAGTAGGTGTAATTACACCTAAACCATCCCTTTGACTTCAGTGGGACAGCCTATTTAAGTGAATAGGAAGGAGCCCCCTATTGAAGTGAGTGGGACAGCATAGTTGTAATAACACTGCTCATTGCTGCGATTGCAAGCAGGTAAACATGGGAGGGAAGGCAGCGCTTGTAGGAGTGTGGCCTTCTTTTTAAACAGCTGATCAGCGGGGAGTCAAATCCCCACTGATATGAAAATGATAACTTATCTTGAGGATAGGTCATCAATATAAATAAAGCGGACAACACAGAATATTCCAATATGACCTGATTCTGTAGTACTAGAAAGCAAAACATCAATGAAAAGTGCTAAGTGTTAACACAAAGTTATTTTAGTCAGGCATATATATTGCTTCCTTACGTGACACTCACAATCTTGTTGTAACACTTTGCAGATCTCCCGCAGGTGTGGGTCACAGCTCCGTTAGAGTCACATCATTTTCACATCTTTCTTGTGATACCACATTCTACAACTGGCATGAAATGTGGGTGGCATAAATTTAAACTACTCAAGTAAGTTATGCGCTGCTCATTAGTGAAATCTTATGCTAGAAAGAGAAAATGTTTTACTTAATGATATCATGATGGGTACAAATATCAAATATCAATATTATAATATCATTTTCTTAAAGGGGTTGTCAAAGTTATATTTATTGATGACCTATCCTCAGGATAAGTCGTCAATATCAGATCGGCGGGGGTCCGACACCCGGAACCCGCGCCGATCAGCTGTTTGAAGAGAAGGCACATGCCAGGTCAGCACTGCCTCCTCTTCATTGTTTACCTGCAGTAAGCAGGTGTAATTATACCCAAGCCATTCCATAAATGTGACGGCTCTGTAGTATACACTTGTATAGGAACGAGTCGTCCCATTGAAATAAATGGAATGGATTGGGTTCTCTGGATTTCACTGGTGAGCTTTTAAACTTACATTGGCCTGCCCATTGTGTCTGGTCAAAAATCAATAGACTGTATTATATACCACTGAAAATGATTAAGTGTTTCTATTTTTAATTTTAGAAAATTGCCTCTTCTAGCATTCTATTTAAGTACCCATTCAGTAAATATAACATACAATCGTACAGGAGTCTCCTTCTCTAAGCAGTGACCTTCACTGGTTCTCCATGTCAAGCTTCTTTTGCAGAGCTGGCTTATAGAGTATTTCTGTCCTGAACAGACCTCTCAAATTTCCCTCCTTACAGTATTTTTTCCATTCCAAAATAGAATAACTTATTGATCAGCTGTGTTAACAGAAATCCAGTGGGACTCCTATGGTAACACATTCTTTTTCGCTGCCATAAATCTTTCTCATTCTTTTATTTTACATGCTGATTAGATACTTTAAATACTAATATATATATATATATATATATATATATATATATATATATATATATTAATAAATAATATCTAATGATAAATAGTATCTAGACCAATTCTATGTCTACACATATTGTGTTTCCAAAAAATGATGATTTGGAAATAAAATTGTAATTCTCTTTAGTTATTATATGAATCCATTTACTGGTATATTATTCTGCTATACTGTACACCCTTGAACAGGAATTAGAAAGCTTATAGTTCCTCACACTCATCACTGAAAGTAAAGGTAAAAATTTGAGCCATTAATTATATTGTTTAAGTATATGTTAATCGATTGTAAATTAACTAATTTACATAATGGGTTCCAGTCATTGTATAGTACTTCTAACTGAGCTTTCCATACAGTGTTTCACAGGCTGTGAATGAATTTTAATGAGCAGCAAATTTGGATGTATTTTTTTTAGCATTTACTACTTAAAAACAACCTGTCACCTCCTCTGACATGTCTTAAGAACTAATTACATTCCCCATATAATAATAATTGCAAAAAATATGTTCTTATCACTCTGTGTTGTGACATTCTTTTATTATTCCTTCTCGAAGTTATAAATAAAGTATTAACAATTAGCAATGAAGTTCCAGATGGGTGTTTCCAGTTGCGGGTGTGTCCTTGCACAGTCTGCCACTATGCAATCAGTGCTGCCAATGTCAGACTGTGCAGGGACACCCCCCTCCCAACAGGTAATACCCATCTGGACTTTCATTACTAACTGCTAGCAATCACTTCATAACTTCTAGAAGGATTATTAAAGGAAGAATTACATGGAGAATAAAAATAGTTACTAAAACAGACCTGTCAGGAGAGATGGCAGCATCTCTTTAACTACACCTACAGTAATACATTCCTATCTGATTTGAAAATCTCTAGTATACACTTGTCTAGTCATTTTGCAAGACATATACTTGCAATATTAGATAAGATGGGAAATCTGGGTGAAAAAAGGCATGAAATAACTGATTGGCAATGGCATAAAATGGGGCTTTGAAAACCAAAGGTGGACAGTTCCACATATTGTCTGAGCTTCTCATAGAGAAGAGTCAGGAATGATAAGCTAGACCACAGCTACAATTTGAAATTAGAGATATCCCGAAACTATTCGCCGGCGAACATCTCTTGTTAGCGTTCGCCATGACGGGTGAATATATGCGATGTTCGGTCTGCCACCTATACATTGGACCTTGTACCTCACAGTCGGCAGACACATTCCAGCCAATCAGCATACCCTCCCTCCCAGACCCTCCCACCTCCTATCAAAAAGCAAGGACAGCATCCATTTTAGATTCATTCTGAAGCTGCAGTGTTAGAGCAGGGAGAGTGCTGCTGCTGCTTAATTAATATAGGGATTCTAGGGAAAGCGTTAGCTACTAGTGTTCTGTGTCCACTACAGTCCTCAAAGACTCATCTGCTGTAAGGACAGCGTCCTGACAGCACCCCTAAAAGCCCTTTTTAGGGCTGGTATATCAGTCTGCTTTTTAAAAAAAAAATAAAAAATATATATATATATATATATTGCAGTTGCCTGCCCGTGTGTGAGAGGCCGCAGGCCCACAGACTGTACCGTGTGCACACCACTCATATAGGGTGGCACAGTACCTTGCAGATAAAAAATGCATTAAATTTTTACCCTTTAATATAATTGCAGTTGCCTGCCAGTGTGTGTCAGGCCCACAGACTGTACTGTGCCCACTGCCAGTGCCCACCACTCATATTGGGTGGCAGAGTACCTTGAAGATAAAAAAGTCATTTCATTTTTACCCTTAAAAAACAGAGCCGTGTACAGAAGACAATATCATGGCACACAACACCTTTTTCGGCTTCATACATTAGGCATTAGGGATTCATGTGGGGAGGCGCAGAGGATGGGATTAGTTGTCCGCACAGTGGCAGTCTTCTCTATGTCGCTCCCCTGAGTCATGCAGTGATAGGAAGAACGCACCTCTTCTTTCTTCTTCCCTTTGGGGCATTTCCTGGTATTAGACTTCTCCAGCCTGATGGTGATTAGGGGTGCCCTTGGTGTTGGTGGTTGCTGTGAGGTGCAAGCTTGAGACAATAATAAGGCTGTGTTTAATGCAATAATTTCACTGTACTTTCCTGCAGCAGTTGGCAGAAAATCTGCACAGGTGCTGTACACAAACAATTAAGCCTTTACCAGGGCTGCCATCAGAAATTTTGGGGCCCCTTACACAGCTCAATACCTGGGCCCCCCCAACCCCCCCCCTCCGGGACGGGACTACGGCGCCACGTGGCAGTGCATGTTGTAGTTTTAGTCTGGTGTCCTCTTTCTGTGCCCTGCTGCGCCATAACTCCGTCCCCATTATAGTCAATGGGGACGGAGCGGCATTCCGGGGGCAAAGCGAAATAGCTGGGGAGATCGGGAGGAGGGGCAAGCAAGTACTATATTTTTCTGCCCATAAGACGCACCGGACCATAAACGCACCTAGGTTTTAGAGGGGGACATTAAGAAAATAATATTTTTCATTATACCTCTGGTCAGACCCTTAATGTTAATCAGACCTCAGCTAACAGCACCAAATAAGACCCCAATATGACCTCAGATCAGACCCCAATATGAATGACCCCCAATCAGACTTCTGATAAGAGCCCCATGCTTTTCATCTGCCCCCAGTGCCTCTCCATCAGCCCCCAGTGCCTCTCTATCAGCCCCCAGTGCCTCTCCATCAGCCCCCAGTGTCTCTCCATCAGCCCTCCAGTGCCTCTCCATCAGCCCCCCAGTGCCTCTCCATCAGCCCTCCAGTGCCTCTTCATCAGCCCCCAGTGCCTCTTCATCAGCCCCCAGTGCCTCTCCATCAGCCCCCAGTGCTTCTCATCTGCCCCCAGTGCCTCTACATCAGCTCCCAGTGCCTCTCCATCAGCTCCCAGTGCCTCTCCATCAGCCCCCAGTGCCTCTCCATCAGCCCCCAGTGCCTCTCACCAGCCGGGTTTTGAGTTTTGACATGGGCGCGCATCTCTGTCTCCATCCAGCCAGGCTCGAGCGCTGGCCAATTGCAGCGCTCAGCTCATAGCCTGGGACCTCCCAGGCTGTGAACTGAGCGCTGCGATTGGCTAGCGCAGTGCTTCAGCCTGGCAGATGGAGACACGCGGTCAAGGGCATGAGAATAAGTCTCCTCCGATATGCGCCGCCCGCCCAGGGCTTCAGACAAAAAAAATGACCTAGGAGCCGTTGGCTCCTAAACTGAAATATTTAGCAAAATAAAAAATTTAATCGCCAAATTTAAATACATACATAA
Source organism: Bufotes viridis (assembly GCA_033119425.1). Classification (NCBI taxonomy): domain Eukaryota; kingdom Metazoa; phylum Chordata; class Amphibia; order Anura; family Bufonidae; genus Bufotes; species Bufotes viridis. The sequence goes on from CM065590.1 coordinate 459,506,959, forward strand.
TTATGATATAAAAATATCGCCTAATTTACACGTCCGTCAGTGATTTCCATCAGTGATTGTGAACAAAAGCCAAAAGTGAATGCTACACAGACAAAAGGTATAAGGGAAAGATCTGCTCCTGTTCTGTGGTTAGAGGCACTCCTGGTTTGGGCTCAAAATCAGTGATGGAAATCACTGACCGAACACTGATGTGTGAATGAGGCATCAGTGTTCGGTCAGTGGAGGATCCAATTCTGGTTTTGGCTCACAATCACTGATGGAAATCACTGACCAAACACTGATGTGTTAATGAGGGCTGTGTGAATAAGGCATTACTGTGTGCTGTGTTCCAGACACCCGACTGCAATGACAAGGTATAGTGTCATCGCCGTTCCCTATCATTGCAGTCGGGTGTCTGCCGCAGTCCGCTCCATCCATTGTCTCCGAACCGCATAGTGAGTGGGGCCCAGCACTGCCTGCACGGCTTATCATATGCTGGGCCATGCCGGCAGTGGGACATTGGGAAAGCCCAGTGACAGCTCCTATTGATCCTTTCTACACGGGCCTTTTTTCTCTCTCTGTGCAGGAAACCCTGACAACTGTTGTGGTCCGCATCTTTTGCAGCCCAATTGAAATGAATGGGTCCGCAAACACATTCTGCAAAATTGCGGAACGGACTCAGAATTAGGCCTCTTGCACATGAATGTTTTGGTTCTGTTCCACAATTTGTGGTCCCCAATGCATAGAAAATGTCTGTGCAGCAGCCAGGATGGATCCAGACGCATTCAACTTAAATGGGTCCATGATCCATTTGTTCCGCAAAAAAATAGAACATGTTCTATATTTTTGCGGAACAGAGGCACGGACAGAAACTCCATGGAAGTGCTCTGTAGTGGTTATGTGGAGTTCCGATTTGTGCTTCCATTCCGCATCTCCGTGATTGCAGACCCAATCAAGTGAATGGGTTCACATCCATGATGCTGAGTGCACACAGGCTGCTGCCCGTGTATTACGGAAGCGCTGTTTGCGGGCCACAATACAGGCATGGGCAACACACGTTCGTGCGCAAGAGGCCTTAGTCGTGTGACTAGACCCTAAAGGTGGGTCATCAGTGACACTTGGTGGTGACAGAAGCACTAAGTGACAGTAGCTACTGACACCACCTACTAAGGACACGCTCTAAGGATTTAGAATGGACGAGTATGACTTCTCCATTCTAAGGCCTCTTTTACACTTGCGTTGTTAGGATCCGGCGTGCACTTCCGTCGCCGGAAATGCCCGCCGGATCCGTCACATTGCAAGACAACTGAAAGCATTTGAAGACTGATCAGTCTTCAAAATGCCTTCAGTGTTACTATGGCAGCCAGGACACTACTAAAGTCCTGTTTGCCATAGTAAGTAGTGGGGAGCGGGGTAGCAGATACTTACAGTCTGTGCGGCTCCCGGGGCGCTCCAGAATTACGTCAGAGCGCCCCATGTGCATGGATCACGTGATCCATGCTCATGGGGCGCTCTGACATCATTCTGGAGTGCCCGGGACTCGGTAGCCACACGGACGGTAAGTATACTTCTCCCCTGCCTCCCCACTACTTTTTACCATGGCAGCCGGGACTTTAGCGATGCGCCAAAACGACGTTTAGCTTAATGCCGGATCCGGATTAATGCACTTCAATGGGCATTAATTCTGGATCCGGCATTACGGCATGTCTTCCAGATTTTTGGATGGAGACAAATCCGCAGCATGCTATGGTTTTGTCAACGTTCAAAAAACTTTCACATACTCAACGGAAGACATCCTGATGCATCCTGAACGGATTTCTCTCCATTCATAATGCATTAGGATAAATCCTGATCAGTATCTTTCTGTCCTAGAGCCCCGAGGACCGAACTCTAGGACGGAAAGCGAAAGCACAAGTGTGAAAGAGCCCTAAATCATACAGTGTGTCCTAATTATAAGTAAATGGGACATCATGGTGGTGCTGGCTGAGACTCACTACTTGGCAAATTGAAGAAGCTCAGTCACTGTGACATGTCTGAGCCTGAAGGGGTTAAACTTTAAACAACTGGAGAAAAAAAAACAAAAAAACACCTTACTAGTTTGAAGACCAATTCTGACTGCAGGGGGGAGGGGAGGACAGCAGGAGGGCACTGAGTGTCACACAAGAACTCACTTGTCAGGAGAAGGAGGACTGCAGGAGGCAATGATCAGGTCATTTTCCTGGGACCCAGCCGTCCTTCTGTAAGCCTCTCAGTGCTCCCCACTCCCCAGCACTCTCTTTCCGGGCTCTGTGAGGAGGCGGGGCCAAGGACGAGGCATAAGAGACAGGAGGCTGGATATCAGGGGATGGGCTCAGCAGAGTGCAGAGCGTGGTGCGTCTGCTGAAGAAAGATTTTTTTTTTCTTAAAGGTACAGCACCAGGCGGACTGCCTGGTGACAAAAAAAAAAGCTTGGGACCGGCGGCGGCCTCAATACTGGGGTATTGGCTGTACCCCCCTGATGGGGGCCCTGGCCTTTACAGCTGTCTGGTTGTGTATAGTATGTAGTTGTCACGCCCTGCCCTGTAAATGTGCGGAGGTCTGTCAGACTGGCTGCACATTTCTGACTTCTCTGTTTGTTTTGGTTTGGGTTTGAGCTGGATCCACCTTCCCGTGTGCTGGGTTTGATTGTTAGTGAGGCTATTTATCCCTCCTTCTTTCAGTGGCCTGTGTGGGTTATAGTTATTTCCTGTAAGCTCTGGATGTGTGGTGGATCGTCTGCTCCAGCTCTGCTCTAGATAAGTCCTCTCTGTTATTTCTTATTGTATGTTTTATATAGGCCTCTAGGGAGACGCTTGATTCCTCTGGGTTTGAAGAAGCAGGTTGCTTCTTCCCTTTTCCCTACAGCTTAGGGTTTGCCCAGGGTGTACAGATTTAGGCACGGGGGCATGTGCATATCCATCATTAGGGTATTCACATGGGCACACCAGTTTAGGGAAAGCTTTTAGGGATAACTAGGAGGTGACCCTTTCCTTCTCAGCTTTTTGGCCTAGTCATTTGTTTTGTTTGTTTGCCTGTATTTGGTTATTTCCTACCTATCGTGACATTATAACCCGCCGAAACTGTTATTTCTCTGCTGTTTGCTAAATGGAGGCTATGGATGCTTTGGCTGAACGCATGCCGGGATTATCACTGGAGGTTGCTGACCTCTGCAGTTCTGTTGCACAGTGTCAGAATGCTCTGGTGTCTGGTGCCGTGGGAGGAAATCAGGTCTGCCTACAGCCTGATAGGTTCTCAGGGGGTGGTGATGACTTTATTTGGTTCAGGGAGTCCTGCAGGTTGTATTTTCGTCTGCGGCCGATTTCATCTGGTGACGAGAATCAAAAAATGGGGATCATAATATTTCTGCTCAAAGGGGACGCGTAGACCTGGGCTTTTTCTTTGCCGACCGGTTCACCATCCCTCTGGTCGGCGTATGAATTTTTGAGAGCCTTGGGCTTGATTTATGATGACCCAAACCGGGTCTCTATGGCTGAATCTAAGTTGTGCAGTTTGTTACAGGGAGACTGTACTGCAGAGTTGTATTGTGCAGAATTTAGAAGATGGGCGACTGACTCGGGGTGGAATGATCCTGCACTCCGGAGTCAGTTTTGTCAGGGGCTATCTGAGAGGTTGAAAGATGCCCTTGCTTTTCATGAGTATCTCGATTCATTGGAGACGGCCATGTCTTTGGCGGTGCGGCTTTTGATAGACGTCTTAGAGAGAGGTATAAGATTCCTCTTGAGTGGGGGGTCCCATCTGAAAGTGGATCCGTCCCACCTGTTCCCCAGGGTAATTTGACATTTGAAGCCTACTTAATGCAGTTAGGCCAGGTTCCCTTTCGCTCAGGTGATAGGGATTTTGGGAAGCTTAATAAGCTATGTTACCTTTGTGGAAAAGAAGGTAATTTTGTTTATGCGTGTCCTTTTGTTAAACCTCAAGGCGGTAATGAAAAACTACGGAGGTATTCACATAAAGAAAGAAAAAAACTTCCCTGACCCGTGGTAGTGTGAATGGGGAGTCTGAGCAAGCAAGTATGCATTCTCCCTGCAATACTCGTTTCCTCCTGCCTGCCATTTGTTGACAGTGGTAGGGGGAAAACCTTATTGATTTTTATTTCCTCCAAAATCTCGGTTTGAGAACTAGCACATTAGATAAAGAGATACTAGTGTTTGCTATTGATATTCCTCCCCTCTCTTACAAAAGAGTCTTAATCATATCATTCATGACATTCAGTTAAGTGTGGGTGATTCACATGTTGAGTCTATTTCTTTCTGATTCTGATTTTGCGGACATGTTTCTCGGAGGGTGGAGCTCAGGAGTTGCCTCCCCATCGAGAATATGATTGTCCGGTCAATCTCATTCCTGGAGCTAAATTGCCAAATTCTCGGCTATATAACCTTTCCCAACCCGAAAGAGAAGCTATGCAGGAGTATATTGCCGAGAGTTTGGCAAAGCGACATATAAGGCCATCTAAGTCCCCTGTGGCCGCCGGCTTCTTTTTCGTAAAAAAGAAAGACGGATCGCTTAGACCAGTGTTTCCCAACCAGTGTGCCTCCAGCTGTTGCAAAACTACAACTCCCAGCAAGCCCGGACAGCCTTTTGCTGTGCGGGCATGCTGGGAGTTGTAGTTTTGCAACAGCTGGAGGCACACTGGTTGGGAAACACTGGCTTAGACCATGTTTAGATTTCCGGGAATTGAATCTCATTACGGTCCATGATCCGTATCCCCTTCTTTTGATTTCTAATCTATTTGATCAAATTGTCGGAGCCAAGGTGTTCTCCAAGTTGGATTTAAGAGGTGCTTATAATCTGATTAGAATTAAGGAAGGAGAAGAGTCGAAAAAGGCCTTTAATACACTGGAAGGACATTTCGAGAATCTTGTCATGTCCTTTGGTTTAACTAATGCGCCAGCGGTCTTTCAGTGATTTATCAATGATATTTTCCATCATTTAGTGGGAAGGTTCATTGTTGTTTACCTTGAGGACATATTAATTTACTCACCCAATTTGGAGAGCCATTAGGATCACGTGAGACAGGTGTTGTCGATCCTTCGGGAGAATAAATTGTATGCAAAATTGGAAAATTGTGTATTTGCTGTCCAGGAGCTACCATTTTTGGGATACCTGCTTTCTGACTCTGGTTTCCATATGGACCCCGAAAAAGGTCCGGGCCTTACTGGAATGGAATGGATGAGGCATTACAGGCCTTTTCTGCTATTAAGAAATGTTTTGCGTCTGCTCCCATTCTGTTGCAACCTGATGTGTCTCAACCGTTCGTCGTGGAGGTTAATGCATCAGAAGTGGGGGTTGGAGCAGTTCTGTCACAGGGTCCATCCCCTAGCAAATGGCGCCCATGTGCTTTTTTCTCCAAGAAACTCTCTGCCGCTGAAAGAAATTATGATGTAACATAGTAACATAGTATACAAGACTGAAAAAAGACATTTGTCCATCCAGTTCGGCCTGTTTCCTACAAGTTGATCCAGAGGAAGGCAAAAAACTCCTGTGAGGCAGAAGCCATTTTTCCCCACTTAAGAGGAAAAAAATTCCTTCCCGACTCCAATCAGGCAATCAGAATAACTCCCTGGATCAACGACCCCTCTCTAGTAGCTATAGCCTGTAATATTATTACACTCCAGAAATACACCCAGGCCCCTCTTGAATTCCTTTATTGTACTCACCATCACCACCTCCTCAGGCAGAGAGTTCCATAGTCTCACTGCTCTTACCATGAAGAATCCTTTTCTATGTTTGTGTACAAACCTTCTTTCCTCCAGACGCAGAGGATGTCCCCTTGTCACAGTCACAGTCCTGGGGATAAATAGATGATGGGAGAGATCTCTGTACTGACCCCTGATATATTTATACATAGTTATTAGATCTCCCCTCAGTCGTCTTTTTTCTAAAGTGAATAACCCTAATTTTGATAATCTTTCAGGGTACTGTAGTTGCCCCATTCCAGTTATTACTTTAGTTGCCCTCCTCTGAACCCTCTCCAGCTCTGCTGTGTCTGCCTTGTTCACAGGAGCCCAGAACTGTACACAGTACTCCATGTGTGGTCTGACTAGTGATTTGTAAAGTGGTAGGACTATGTTCTCATCATGGGCATCTATGCCCCTTTTGATGCAACCCATTATCTTATTGGCCTTGGCAGTAGCTGCCTGACACTGGTTTTTGCAGCTTAATTTGCTGTTTATTAAAATTCCTAGATCCTTTTCCATGTCAGTGTTACTGAGTGTTTTACCATTTAATATGTACGGGTGACTTGCATTATTCCTTCCTATCTGCATAACTTTACATTTTTCAGTGTTAAACCTCATCTGCCATTTCTCTGCCCCAACCCTCCAATCTATCCAGATCCCTCTGTAGCAGAAAACTCTCCTCTTCCGTGTTAATAATTACTTTACACAGTTTAGTGTCATCTGCAAAAATAGACAGTGACCCAATCTGAGTATCTACCGTTAATAACCACCCTCTGTTTTCTGTCACTCAGCCAGTTACTTAGGAGATAGAGAATTACTGCCCATCAAATTGGCCTTTGAGGAATGGCGTCATTGGTTGGAAGGGGCTACTCATCCTATTACGGTATATACTGACCACAAGAATTTGGCTTACCTGCAGTCTGCTAAGTGCCTGAATCCTAGACTGGGTTTTTACTAGTTTCAATTTTGTGGTCACCTTTCGCCCTGGGGTTAAAAACATCAAGGCAGATGCATTGTCACATAGTTTTCCTGGGGGGAGTGATTCCGATTTTGGCTAATGGGGTGGTGGTCTCCGCTCTGTACCCAGAGTTGGAGATGGAGGTGTCGGGGGCCCAGGAGGAGGCTCTTGATTCTTGTCCTCCAGACAAGTTGTTTGTTCCTGCTGAACTGCGATACAAGGTGTTCAAGGAACATCATGATATGGTCCTTGCGTGACAACCTGGAAGCAACTCCACCATCGATCTTATTTCCCGGAGATTCTGGTGGCCAGGGTTGCGCAAGGGTGTGGAGGGTTATGTGGCAGCTTGTGAGACCTGTGCACGTGCAAAGGTGGCTCACACTCGACCTTCAGGATCCCTTCTTCCTTTTTCCATTCCGTCTCGTCCTTGGACGCATTTGTCCATGGACTTTATTACCGATTTACTGAGTTCCTCTGGAAAAACTGTGATTTTGGTGGTGGTGGACCACTTCAGTAAGATGGCCCACTTTGTACCGTTACCTAGCTTGCTCAATGACAAAACTCTGTCAGGTATTTATTGATAACATTGTGAAACTACATGGCATTCCCTCTGATGTGGTGTCTGAGGGCGTTCTGTTCTCATCTGGGTTTTCAACTGTCTTTCTCTTTGGCTTTTCATCCCCAGTCGAATGGTCAGACAGAGCGCACTAACCAAAACCTGGAGACCTATTTGAGGTGTTTTGTTGCCTAGAATCAGGAGGACTGGTCCTGGTTCTTGTCTCTAGCCAAATTTGCCTTGAATAACCGTAGAGAGGAGTCCACTGATAAGTTGCCATTTTTTAACTCATATTGTTTTCATCCACAGTTTCGTACTTTTTCTGGGACTGGATCTTCTGGGATGCCAGAAGAGGAGAGATTCTCTTCTGCCTTGTAATCAATCTGGCGGAAGATATAAGTTAATTTGGAAAAGATGGGTGAAAGATATAAACGGATGGCTGACAGGAGACGTATGACTCGTCCGGACCTGTGTATGGGTGATTCATTAAGGTGACGGTACCATCTTGGAAATTGGGTCCAAGATTTATGGGTCCTTACAAAATCTCTGCTATTGTCAACCCTGTGGCATTTTGTCTGGATCTTCCACAGACCTGGAAGATCTATAATGTGTTTCACAGGTCCTTATTGAAGAAATATGTGGAACCATCTCCATTGCCACCTCCCCCTGTCCTGGTGGATGGCAATTTGGAGTTTAAGATCTCTAGAATTCTCGACTCACGTGTTCTTCAGGGTTCCCTTCAGTACCTGGTGGACTGGAAGGGATACGGTCCCAAGGAAAGAATGTGGGTTCCGGCTACTGATGTTAAAGGTAGCCGCCTGGTAGGGCATTTTCACAGGGCACACCCAGATAAAGTTGTTCTGGGGTGTCCAGAGGTCACCCGTAGAAGGGGGGTTACTGTCACGCCCTGTCCTGTGAATGTGCGGAGGTCTGTCAGACTGGCTGCACATTTCTGACTTCTCTGTTTTGTTTTGAGTTTGAGCTGGATCCACCTTCCCTCAGGTGTCCTGGGTTTGATTGTTAGTGAGGCTATGTATCCCTCCTTCTCCCAGTGGCCTGTGTGGGTTATAGTTCTTTCCTGTAAGCTCTGGATGTGTGGTGGATCGTCTGCTCCAGCTCTGCTCTAGATAAGTACTCTCTGTTATTTCTTGTGTCTTTTATCTCGGCCTCTAGGGAGACGCTTGCTTCCTCTGGGTTTGAAGAAGCAAGTTGCCTCTTCATTTTTCCCTACAGCTTAGGGTTTGCCCAGGATGTGCAGATTTAGGCACAAGGGCATGTGCATATCCACCATTAGGGTATGCACATGGGCACAGCAATTTAGGGAAAGCTTTTACGGATCGCTAGGAGGTGACCCTTTTCTCCTCAGCTTTTTGGCCTAGTCATTTGTTCTGTCTGTTTTTCTGTGTTTGGTTATTTCCTCGCTTACCTACCTATCGTGACATTATAACCAGACAAAACTGTTATTTCTCTGCTGTTTGCTAAATAGAGGCTATGGATGCCAGGATTATTGCTGGAGGTTGCTGACCTCTGCAGTTTTGTTCCTCACTTACCTACCTATCGTGACAGTAGTAGTGATGAGCGTCAGGGGCTATATTCAAATTTGCGATATTTGGCAAATATATGGGCAAATATTCGCCATATATTCACGAATTCGTGGTTATTTTCTTGAAAATTGTGAAAAATCGGCAATGTAATATTCTCGTAATGTGCGCTCAATACAGGCGTGGGTCACTTTGGGTAAACTTTTAAAGCTGCTAGAAGGTTACTGAGACTGAAGATAATGGTTCCCATGGCAGAACATTATAATAGCTTTATATGCCTGTAGAGTGCTCAAATATATTCACAATTCGCAAATAGGCAATTAATGATGCGCATATTTTTGCGCAGTACATGCAACTGGGTGACATCACAGCACTATGTATGTATGGACAGCCGAACCTATCACACTACCTAACACCAAGCACTCGATATATATATCTAAGTTAACTGTCTAATGTATATACAGCAAAGCACAGATCACAACAATCACACTGCTGTCTCTCTCAGAACTCCATTACACTACAGAAAATGTCTGTTGGGGAGGTTCTTATATAGTAAGGGGTAGGCAACTTTCCTGTTGGTTGCTAGGGATGTTGCTATGTTCAGACAAAGACATTGCAGCCTTCTCATTGGCCCCACAAGCAAGATGGAGGTTACTGATGAAAAATAAATGTAGAATATTCGAAATTATGATTATATAGCACAATATTCTAAATATTGGCAAATTCTCAAAGTGCTGATATTCGCGATAAATATTTGCGATTAGAATATTCGCGCCCAACACTAGTATGTAGTGGGCCAAGTAAAAGTTCCCTCTGAGTCTCTGTGTATATAACCTGCACAATCTTCTCAAATCCGTCCAAGGGAGTGGAAGCTTTTTATCTCTTTCTCTGGAAGCTCAACTCACAAATGAGGTACTACAATGCCTGGCTCTATTTGAGTTTATTCAATAGGGATTTCTGCGATTCCCACTGAGGTGGCAGATTAGAACAGATGGCCAGTCTGTCTTTTAAGCGTGGCAGGGTGTCTGAGACTTCCCTTCCTGACCACAATGCAGTGAAGACCAAGACACATATATATGTGTTACCTTTCACTGTCTTGTATCTTCCTGCACTCTCCCTTGTAAATGGCCGCTGTGCAGTCCCTTAAGTTCTGTTTTCTTTCCTTCAGAGGCTGGTCCACTTTGCTATGTAGATGCTCTTGTCTCCCAGGGCAAGTGTTCTCTGGTCCATACTGCTGTGGCTCTCACAACGTAGCTCACTCTCTGCCTTGCTGCCACACACAGACTGCTTCCAGCTTCTGAAAGAAGTAGGATGGAGTCAGCCACACCTAGCAACTGTTTAGCAACTGAGACACGGCTCGACGATCAATCCCATACTCCTCCATATTTCCCTATCTCTATACACAACCTTTGAGGACTCACAGTGTATAGAGCACAGTGCACAACCCCCCTTGCAGTGGGCTTCCAGGATACTGCATTAGCACCCTACAGTGCTCCATGTGCCACTTTATTTTAGACATTCTTCTGTATATTATGCTTTTATGAGACAAAATTATAAAATAGTATTCTTTCCCCTTTTAGATTGGTACAGCCACAACGGAAAACAACCCTTTTCGTATTAAATTGGTGGCCTGTTGTGACTTTATTATGGCTCTATAAAAATTGAAGGTGGTTGTCTGAGAGTTGAATAAAAAAAAAAAAATGAAGCAGCAGATGTAATGTAATACAATAAATAACATATAGTACCACTTACTGTAAATCCACTATCAATCGTGAGTGAATAAAGGCCATGAGTTAGTTTCAGAGACCACTTGCCATTCTTACTGGCATCACCACTGAAAGTATGTCACTTGATTATGTAAGTGATTGACTGCAGCAGTTATGTGTTCGGTACACCACATCATCAACAACTGGGCAACTGATGCGGTGCTCTTGCTTGCTCCGGATTGTGGGACAGTAGCAGGCATGGAGTGCTGCTGTGACATCTATCTATCTATCTTGGGCAGAACTGGGATTTGAAATCAGCAGCACTGACATTTTAAAGCATACTGACCGATGACATGTTCATACATGTTGTTCAGAATCAGACAGGGAAACATTGGGTTCATCCCTTCACTATACAAAAATATAGCATATTATTACCAATACTCCCTGAAGCAATTATTTTTTTTTACGGTCCTCAGCTATATTAGATCAGATACTTCTAGTCCATTCTAAGATGCTTTTGCCACTAACATAGCCCAACACTCGGGCAGTGATCAGAAATGAATCATTCATTCCTGATCATTGCTTGCTCGTTCATCTGCATTTACATGCAGCTATCATCTCCTCTGTATTGGGATGTATGAATGTTACTATGTGTATTATTCTGTTAATGTGATTGCTCAGCCCCATACAGATTCATTGCTTGTTGGATGCATTTCCCTGTTTACACAAGCCAATGCTCCTCTGACAAATATTGATTTTAAGTCACATGGGCAATTGTTGGGAATAAGTTTGCTGGAACGTTTGTCCATGGTAACTTTCTTGCTTCTCTGTCCATATTAAAGGGTTTTAGCAAACTATAAATCACAAGGAAGGCTAAACCATATACTAAATCACAGCTATTATTATTAACTAGTTTACAATTAGAAAAAAGAAAGAAAGAGAAAACTGAATAGGAAAGAGTGATAACATCTTGGGCTACATACAATTGTTTAGATTAGAGACACCTACGCAGATCAGAAAAATGGGGAGTATACAAAGTAGCCCCTAGTTTTCGAGCTTGGTGTTCTAGTGCTATCCCTGATGTTGGCTAGCTGCCACTGAAAATAAGTGAATAAACAAAATACAATGAAAATAATCAGTAACATAATCTGATAGAAGGTTGGAATCACCACTGTAATATACGAAGAGCTGTAACCATAGTTAAGGGTCTCTTGGAAGATAATCAGTGGGAACACAAGATGAAGACACGTTGGTAACTCTCCTGCAGTACAGTATTTCCACATGTGTATAGCAGCACACCGTGCCCTGTGCTAAGAAGCAGGGGTCTGTTATGGACTAAAGCAGCTTCTCAGCAATATTTCCCACTACCATCAGGTTAAGTATGATTTTTTTTTTTTGGGGGGAGGATGATTTGTCATGAAAAAGTGGGAAAATCACACCACTTTTGTTGTGCTTTTCTCAAATTTGCTGTAAAACAAATTTTTATTATAATTTTTTTGCTCATTTTTAATGACATATCTTCACCTGATGGGATCGAAAAATACTGAAAAGCTGCTGTAGTCCATAACAGGTGACTGCTTCTTAGTTCAATGGATTATCTGCTGCTATTAACATTAAATACTGTATAGCAGCTTCTCACCAGCAGTGCCACTCTCTCACAGTCTGTGTGGCACCTAACACTTGTTTTTCTGGCCTCCTTCCTCTTTGGGCAAACAATGGTCACTCAAACCTTCTTCCACAGACCAGGGCATCCAGCCAGGGTCACTTTGCCCCCTACCAGGGAAGCAACAGACTCGCTATACCAATCGACTGGACTAGCAGGCTGCAGTTTGCAGATAGTCCATCTACAGGAGTTAGCCAGCTGCTAGAAGAGGGCCTGTTGTCCATGGACTATAACTTTTTTTTTATGTCTGGCCATACACAACATAGCGTGGCAATGTGGCCATAAGATGGGAGGCAGAGCTAAAAAAAAAACACATAGATGAGAGACTGCTGTGTTAGCTCAGAATGTCACACAGAATGTCCTGACCTTGACCCTAGCGTCAGAGAGGAGGAGGAGCTTTTGGCTTCTATCCTGTGCATGGCGGACGGGACCTGGCTCGATGTACTGTTATTGAAACAGTGGCTGCCAGCGACAAGCAGGTGGCCCACTGTTTCATCAGGCATTGTGGCCTACCAGGAATCGGCCCGGCACAGAAACAGAAAATTTTCAGTATGGGCCTCTATCTATCTATCTATCTATCTATCTATTTATCTATCTATCTATCCAGTTTTTAAAAGCAGCTAAGGCTAGTTTTACACTAGCGTTAAATCTTCCGGAAAGAACCACTATTAGTCCGGCCGAATCCCAGCACTAATGCCTCAAAAAGGCTGGGTCCCCGCCGGGTGCACAATGAATTCTGGCAGGCTGTTCCTCTGGAATTCTGCTGGAAGATTTTAACATGATAAAGTGGATATTCTAAGAGATTTTTTTAAGATGATCACTGGAGGTATGGCTTGTAATCCTAGAGCGTACATGGTTTGTACCACTGCAAGGCTACAACTCCTTATTGTCAACACAAACAAAATGGTAGACGCCCATTTTTTCAGTGTCAGTACATCAGACCACTTATCATCTCCTTTACAGAAAGGTAAGTCATGAACAAATCAAGATTCAATTCAACAAGCTGTCTTTGGACACTCATAAATGACAACTTTGATGTGCTGTTTCTGCATTATCAAATGGAAATACAGAATAATCACATGTCGCATCAAGATATACAACTAATGACTGCAATGGGAAATAACCATTGTAAAAAATAATAATGTAGATGTTCCACTTTCTCATTCTCATTTTCTTTCTTTTTTTTTTTTTTTTTGGCTGTCTAGCTTGAATTAAAATGTTTTGAATGTGAATGAAAACAATGACTCTGTTCTACTTTGTCTTTCAGAAGTTATAGTAGTCAAATTTATGGATAAAACGTGAACCATTTTTTATAATTGTGTTAAATAAATGGGCAAGGTAAAATTAGATAAAATTGTAAATATTAATACATCCTATAGCAATGTGATTAGAATTGTGGCCTTCTTCCGAAATTGTAATTCAGCTGTTTGTCATTGAAACATCTTGCTGGTTATATTACAGCAATGGGGAATGTAAAATCCAATTTTCCTCCCTGCAGGATTTTTTTTTTCATTTATCTTGCTTTAGACCCAGTATCCTTCTGGCTTGCCGCCTAGCTTCCCTTGCTTTTGGCTATAAAATCTCACTGCTGAATGTAGTTAGAGTTATTATGTAGATCAGCATCTTCTAACTTCGAGTCTTGTAGTAATTACTTAAAATATGACAGCATGAACCTGCAAATTAAAAGTCAGCTTTAAACTTTTTTAACTCCTTAAGGACCCTGCCATTTTTCACCTTAAGGACCAGGCCATTTTTTGCAAATCTTACATGTGTCACTTTATGTGGTAATAACTTTAAAACGCTTTTACTTATCCAAGCCATTCTGAGACTGTTTTCTTCTCAGATATTGTACTTCATGACAGTGGTAAATTTGAGTCAAAATATTTATAAAAAAATTCCAAATTTACTACACATTTTGAAATATTTGCAAATTTCAATTCATCTACTTTTATAATAGATAGTAAAACCTCTAAAAATACCATATTTTCCGGCGTATAAGACCACTGGGTGCATAAGACAACCCCCTACTTTTCCAGTTAAAATATAGGATTTGGGCTATACTCGTCATATAAGACTACCCCAGTCTCTCATCAGCCCCCTAGTCTCTCATCTGCTCCCCAGCCTCTCACCTGCTCCCCAGCCTCTCATCAGCCCTCCGTACACAGGAGCAGGCAGTATGAAAACTTAGAGGCGGCGCAGGCTTGTGTGGCAGAAAAGCCTGCTCCGCACCTCATCTGCCTGCTCCTGCACTCCGACTGTCTCCCTTCAATTCTGCCGGCTGGTCCCTGTCAAAAAGCACCAGACAGGGCCGGCCAGTTTCTTACTGTATGCGCTGCAGCCGCCGGGCTCTCCCTCTTCCGGTAACTCATGTCTGTGTGGTGCATTGTTTATGCTACATAAGCAATGCACCGCACAGACGTGAGTTACCAGATGAGGGAGAGCCCGGCGGCCACAGTGGAGAAGGACGACCCGGCGTATAAGACAACCCCTGACTTTTAAGAAGATTTTCAGGTGTTAAAAAGCCATCTTATATGCCGGAAAATACGGTAGTTATTACTTTACATTACCCATATGTCTACTTCATGTTTGAATAATTTTATGAATGCCATTTTTTTTTGGGGGGGATGTTAGAAGGCTTAGAAGTTTAGAAGCAAATCTGGAAATTTTTCAAAAAAAATTCAAAAACCCACTTTTTAAGGACCACTGAAGTCACTTTGTGAGGCTTATATAATAGAAAACACCCACAAATTACCCCATTGTAGAAACTACACCCCTCAAGGTATTCAAAACCGATTTTACAAACTTTGTTAACCCTTTTGGTGTTCCACAAGAATTTATGGAAAATGGAGATGAAATTTTAGAATTTCACTTTTTTGGCATATTTTACATTTTAATCAATTTGTTTCCGCTAACAATGCAAGGGTTAACAGCCAAACAAAACAGAATATTTATTGCCCTGATTCTGTAGTTTACAGAAACACCCCATATGTGGTCGTAAACTGCTGTATGGGCATATGGCAGGGCGCAGAAGGAGCGGAATGTCATATGGTTTTTGATGCACCCCTAGAGTAGAAACTCCCAAAAAGTGACCCCATTTTAGAAACTACACCCCTCAAGGTATTCAAAACTGATTTTAAAAACTTTGTTAACCCTTTAGGTGATCCACAAGAATTATTGGAAAATGGAGAGGACATTTCAGAATTTCACTTTTTTGGGCAAATTTTTCATTTTAATACATTTTTTTCCACTAACATATCAAGGGTTAACAAAAAATAGCTGTTTTTGCATCGTTTTTATTTTTTTCATCTGTTAGGTCAGATCATGTGTTATTTTTTATAGAGAAGGTTGTTAGGGACACGACAATAAAAATATGACTACTTTTTTGTTTGTTTGTTTCAGGTTTAAATAATAAAGTATTTTTGAGAAAAATGATTTTTTTTGTGTCTCCACATTCTGAAAGCCGTATTTTTTTTTTTTTTTTTGGCGACTGTCTTATGTAGGGGCTCATTTTTTTCGGTATGAGATAATGGTTTGATTGGCACTATTTTAGGGTGGATAGGACTTTTTAATCGCTTGGTATTACACTTTTTGTGATGTAAGGTGACAAAAAATGGCTTTCTTGACACGCTTCTAATTTTTTACGGTGGTGACCTAAGGGATTTAGTCATGTGATATTTTTTTACAGCAGGTTCTTACAGACGCAGCGATGCCTAATATGTATTCATTTATTTATTTAAGTTTTACACAATGATTTCATAAAAAAATAAAAAATAAATCATGTGTTAGTGTCTCCATAGTCTGAGAGCCATAGTTTTTTTAATTTTATGGGGGATTGTCTAAGGTAGGGTATAATTTTTTTGCGGGATGAGATGATGGTTTGATTGGCACTATTTTAGGGTGGATAGGACTTTCTGATCGCTTGGTATTGCACTTTTTGTGAAGTAAGGTGACAAAAAATGGCTTTCTTGACACACTTTACTTTTGTTTTACGGTGGTCACCTAAGGGATTAAGTCATGTGATATTTTTATACAGCAGGTTCTTACAGACGTGGCGATACCTAATATTTATACATTTATTTATTAAATTTTTATACAATGATTTCATAAAAAAATAAAAAATAAATCCTGTTTTAGTGTCTCCATAGTCTGAGAGCCATAGTTTTGTTATATTTTGGGCGATTGTTTTTGATCGCTTGCTATTAGGCCTCTTTCACACGGGCGTTGCGGGTGCACTCCGTCAAACAGTGCGGGTGCATTGCGGGAATCGTCGCAATTTTTCCCTGCGAGTGCAAAGCGCTGTCATGCGTTTTGCACGCGCGGGAGAAAAATCGGCACTTTTGGTACCCAGACCCGAACCTGCACTTCTTCACAGAAGTGCATGTTTGGGTCAGAAATTGTCCCGCTGGTATTATTTCACATTATAACATAGTTATAATGTAAAATAATACCCTTGGCCAACTTCCTAATGTTTAAACCGGTGCAGAATGGGTTAAAAATAATAAACTAATAATAACTTACCTGGTCCATTTGATCGCGAAGCCCGGCATCCTCTCCGTTAGCTTGCTAGTAGGAAAAGGACCTGTGATGATGTCACAGCATCACATGGCCCAATCACCTGCTCCATCACAGGTCCTTTTCCTACTAGCAAGCTAACGGAGAGGATGCCGGGCTTCGCGATCAAATGGACCAGGTAAGTTATTATTAGTTTATTATTTTTAACCCATTCTGCAATCGGTTTAAACATTAGAAGATGGCTAGGGTATTATTTTACATTATAACTATGTTATAATGTGAAATAATACAGAACCGGTTACACATCCCGATGGTTGCATAGCAACCATGCGGGAACATCGCAAAGCATCCACACTTGCTTGCGGATGCTTGCGATTTTCCCTCAGCCCCATTCACTTCTATGGGGCCTGCGTTCCGTTAAAAACGCAGAAGATAGAGCATGCTGCGATTTTCACGCATCGCAAAAGTGATGCGTGAAAATCAACTGTCATGTGCACAGCCCCATAGAAGTGAATGGGTCCGGATTCAGTGCGGGTGCAATGCGTTCACATCACGCATTGCACCCGCGCGGAAAACTCGCCCGTGTGAAAGGGGCCATACGCTTTTAGTGATGGAAGGTGACAAAAATGGCTTTTGACACAGTTTTTTTTTATGGTGTTCATCTGAGGGGTTAGCTCATGTGATATTCTTATAGCACAGGTCCTTACGGACGTGGCAATACCTAAAATGTATACTTTTTTTATTTAAGTTTTGCACAATGATTTCGTTTTTGAAACAAAAAAAATAAATCATGTTTTAGGCCTCTTTCACATGACCGTATGGCTTTGTCAGTGTTTTGCGGGCCATTTTTATTGGATCCGTCGTTCCGTTTTTTGTTTCGGTTCCGTTTTTTCCATATGGCATATACAGTATACAGTAATTACATAGAATAAATTGGGCTGGGCTTAATTTTCAATAGATGGTTCCGCAAAAAATGGAACGGATACGGAAAACATATGGATTCATTTCTGTATGCGTTCTGCTTTTTTTTTGCAGAACCATTGACTTTAAGGGAGCCACGGATTGTGATTTGCGGGCAATAATAGGACATGTTCTATCTTAGCATGGAACAGAAAAATGGAAATACGGAAACGGAATGCACACAGATTTTTTTTTGGGGAACCAAGAATAAGAAAACCGCTTAATAAATAAAAAAAACTATAACTTTTAGAACATGGAGACATTAAAACATCACTTTTTTGTTTCAAAAATGCTATTATTGTATTAAAGTAAAATAAATAAAAAAGTATACATGTTAGGTATTTCCGCGTCCAGCCTTATAAAAATATCACATGACAAGGGATCAAAAAGGCGTATGCCCCCCAAAATAGTACCAATCAAACCGTCGCCTCAACCCACAAAAAATGAGACCCTACCTAAGACAATTGGTCAAAAAATAAAAAAACTATGACTCTCTTTTTTTTCTTTTGCTTCAAATCTGCTATTATTGTGTTAAAGTGAAATAAATAAAAAAAAATGTACATATTGGGTATTTCCGCATCCATAACAACATGCTCTATAAAAATATTACATGACCTAACCCCTCAGGTGAACACCGTAAAAAAAATTCAATAAAAACAGAGTTAAAAAAGCAATTATTTTGTCACCTACCACATAAAGTGCAACACCAAGCAATCAAAAAGGTGTATGCCCCCCAAAATAGTACCAATCAAAATCTAACCTGAGCCCGCATAAAATGAGACCCTTATTAAGACAATCGGCCAAAAAATAAAAAAGCTATGGCTCTCAGACTATGGAGACACTAAAACATTTTTTTTTATTTAAAAAATGCTATTATTGTGTAAAAAAATTTACATATTAGGTATTGCCACATCAATAACGACCTTCTCTATAAAAATGTCACATGATCTAACCCCTCAGGTGAACGCTGTTGAAATAAATAAAAACTGTGCTAAAACAACCAATATTTTGTTCACCTTGCCCCATAAAGTGTAATAATGATCGATCAAAAACATCATGTACCCGAAAATGGTACCAATAAAAACGCCAACTCTTTCTGCAAAAAATTAGCCCCTGCTCAAGATGATCGGCAGAAAAATAAAAAAAATATGGCGTTCAGAAAATGGAGACACAAACAAATTTTTTTTTCAGAATGCTTTATTATGTAAAACTGAAACAAAGAAAGTAGACATATTTGATATAATTGGGTCCGTAACAACCTGCTCTATAAAAATTGCACATGATCTACCCTGTCAGATGAAAAATAAAAACTGTCTAAACAGCCATTTTTGGTTACCTTGCCTAGGGTGTTTATGTAAACCACAGAATCAGGGTAATAAATATTAAGTTTTGTTTGGCTGTTAACCCTCGATGTGTTAAAGAAAAAAATGGATTAAAATGGAAAATATGTCAAGAAAGTGAAATTTAGAAATTTAATTTCCATTTTTCTTTCATTCATATGGAACACCTAAAGGGTTAACAATTTGTAAAATCAGTTTTGAATACCTTCAGGGGTGTAGTTTCTAAAATAGGGCCATTTATGGGTGGTTTCTATTATGTATACCCACAAAGTGACTTCAGACCTGAACTGGTCCTTAAAAAGTGGGTTTTGGAAATTTTCTAAAAAATTTTAAGATTTGCTTCAAAACTTCTAAGCCTTCTAACATCCCCAAAAAAGAAAATATAATCAATTTACAAAATGATGAAAACATGAAGTAGATAAATGGGAAATGTAAAGTAATAACTATTTTATGAGGTATCACTTTTTTTAAAAAGCAGAGAAATTGACATTTTGAAAATTGCGAATTTTTCCAAATTTTTTGTCAATTTTGTATTTTTTTATAAATAAAAATACAATATTTTGATTTAAATTTTCCACTGTCATGAAGTACAATATGTGACCAGAAAACTATCTCAGAATGGCTTGGATAAGTAAAAGCATACCAATAAAAAGTTATAGTAATTAAAGTTTTTACCACATAAAGTGGCACATATTAGATTTGCAAAACTAGGCCTGGTCAGCAAGTGGGCAAATGGCCTGGATGCAAAGTGGTTAAGATCACTTATACTTTTGGAGATAGGGACAACTCTTTTCCCCCAAATAAGTTATTTTGAAAAAATCCTACATTTATTGTTTTAAAGTTTTTGTTAAAACTTTTTGGTACAAACCGAAACCAATTCCAATACTGCCCAAAACAAGAAGCACATAATGTACAGAATAGTGCAATTATTTATCCGTAAAATGGAAGATACTCCTTGAACTTCAGTGTGTAGCAGGTAAAATACATACTGTACATGATGAGATATGCCCTCTCATAAAGGCCAACCACCACCCAAATACGATTCATGTAGGAGTACGAATAATGGACTGATACCATCTCCAAGCCTCTGGGAACTTATGTTGACATTACCAGTTTCAGATTTGAGATCCTTAAAATAGTAAGAAACTTATTATTTAACCAGTGTGGTAAGGCAGGATGACTGTTCTGTCATTAGTACCTGGAACAACACTTTCAATCATTTTTAGTTACCATGTTTGGGAACAATGGATTCTTGAAATCCAAATGATTAGTTAAAAACTGTAGAATTTCTTACCAAAGGGGATTCATTTGTGAACCAACCATAAAGAATGCATGAAGGAACCAATTGTGCTTAATGTCTAAATCAAAGGTCTAAGCTAAGAGCCCCAGTAAGTTTCAGTTGAGCACACTCAGTTTATAACATTTTAGCCACTAACAGAGGAGGAATATGTGTCTTTATTTGGAAAGGCCAGTCAACCACTTAGTATAAACGTTCTCAAAGGGCTTGGGTTCTGTCATGTACAGAAATGCAGTCAGTGGTTTAAGAAAGTCTGGATTCTCATGAAGATCTTCTAGTTTAGAAAAGGGATGTATGCAAAAGAATAACTTGAGCCTTTAAAAGCCATTACAGTATAGGCACTCCAGAGATGTGAGTCAATGGGTGAGATAAAGAGATGGCCCGAACTATCCGCCGGCGAACAGTTCCCGGCGAACATAGCTTGTTCGCATTCGCCGCGGCGGGCGAACATATGCGATGTTCGGTCCGCTCTCTATACATCATCATTGAGCAAAATTTGACCCTGTACCTCACAGTCAGCAGACACATTCCAGCCAATCGGCAGCATACCCTCCCTCCCAGACCCTCCCATCTCCTGAACGGCATCCATTTTAGATTCATTCAGAATCTGCAGTCTTAGTGAGAGGAGGGACAGTGTAGCTGCTGCTGGTTTAATTGGGAAATCGATAGCTACGCTAGTGTATTCAGTGTCCACTCCAGTCCTGAAAGACTCATCTGATCTCTGCTGTAAGGACAGCGTCCTGACAGCACCCCAAAAAGACCTTTTTAGGGCTGCTACATTAGTCTGCTTTTTTTTTTTCTCCATATATATATATATTGCAGTTGCCTGGCCTGCCCGTGTGTGAGGAGTTGCAGGCCCACAGACTGTAGTGTGCCCACTGCCAGTACCCACCACTCATCCCGTGTGGCACAGGACTTTGCATCAAAAAAAGGCATTTAATTTTTACACTTTAGTGTAATTTCAGTTGCTTGCCTGCTAGTGTGTGTCAGGCCGACTTCCACTGACTGTAGTGTGCCCACTGCCAGTGCCCACCACTCATCCCGTGTGGCACAGGACTTTGCATCAAAAAAAGGCATTACTTTTTTACACTTTAGTGTAATTTCAGTTGCTTGCCTGCTACTGTGCATCAGGCCGACTTCCACTGACTGTAGTGTGCCCACTGCCAGAGCCAACCACTCACACCGGGTGGCACAGTAGCTTGCCGATAAATAAGGCATTACTTTTTTACACATTAGTCTAATTTCAGTTGCTTGCCTGCTGCCAGTGTGTGTCAGGCCGACTTCCACAGACTGTAGTGTGCCCACTGCCAGTGCCAACCACTCATACCGGGCGGCACAGTACCTAGCACACGTAGTACCACTTATCTAAATAAAAATGACAGGCAGAGGCAGGCCACCCAGCAGGGGCCGTCGTGGTCGTGGTGCTGTGATTTCCACTGGCCCTGGAATAATGCCTAGTGTTCAGAGGCCACGTACCCTGAACCCGAAAAATTCTGAGGACATAGTTGACTGGCTTAGACAGGACACCCATTTTTCAACAGCTTCCGCTAAGAACTTTGACGAACCATCCTCCTCCAGCTCAGCTTCGGTCACCTGCTCTCAAGTTACCATGCTCCCGCCCATCGCCACCACCACCACCACAGCCACCACAGCCGCTTCACTTGATCCGTCAGAGGAGTTATTTATTGCAGGAGTTATTGCATCAGTTGGATGCAATTAGTGATGCGCAACCATTATTGTCAGATGATGTAGATTACAGGGATATGTCTCAGTCAGGATTACATATGGACGTACAGTGTGATGATGATGATGTTGTACCCGCTGCTGCTTCCTTTGCTGAGGTGTCAGATACAAGTGAAGCGGTTGATGATGATGATGTGTCCACGGATGCCACGTGGGTGCCTGCTCGAAGAGAAGAGGGGGAAAGTTCTGAAGGGGAGACAGAGAGAAGGAGGAGACGAGTTGAAAGCAGGCGGAGGTCGTCGCAAGGAGTTAGTGGCACAGTCAGACAGCATGTATCGGCACCCGGGGTCAGCCAGACAGCACACCAGTCAACGCATGCGGTTGCCACCACCAGAATGCCATCATTGCAAAGCTCAGCAGTGTGGCATTTTTTTTGTGTGTCTGCCTCTGATAACAGCAATGCCATTTGCAACCTGTGCCAAAAGAAACTGAGTTGTGGGAAGTCCAACACCCACCTCGGTACAACTGATTTGCGAAGGCACATGATCTCACATCACAAACGCCTATGGGATCAATACATGAGTACAAGCAGCACACAAACTCAAAGCCACCATGCTCCTCCTGGTCGAGCATCTTCAGCCACGTCAACCACTGCTGTCCTCCCTGCCCCCTCTCAACCAACCGCTACTCCGCCTCTCACCTTCAGCAGTTCCTGCTCATCTGCCCACAGTCAGGTGTCTGTTAAGGAAATGTTTGAGCGTAAGAAGCCAATGTCACAGAGTCACCCCCTTGACCGGCGAGTGACAGCTGGCTTGACGGAACTCTTAGCCCGCCAGCTTTTACCATACCAGCTGGTGGAGTCTGAGGCCTTCAAAAAATGTGTCGCTATTGGGACACCACAGTGGAAGGTACCCGGACTAAATTTGTTTTAAAAAAAGGCAATCCCAAACCTCTACTATGTTATTGAAAAGGAAGTCATGGCATCTCTGGCATACAGTGTTGGGGCAAGGGTCCATCTGACCACTGATACCTGGTCTGCAAAGCACGGTCAGGGCAGGTATATCACGGACACTGCGCATTGGGTCAACCTGCTGACGACTGACAAGCATGGAATGCGTGGCTCCGCAGCAGAGTTGGTGACACTGCCACGACTTGCAGGCAGGCCTACTGCCACCTCCTCTACTCCTACTCCATCCTCTTCAATATCCTTCTCGGCTGAGTCCTCTTCTGCTGCGGCATCTGGCTGCACATCAACTGAATCCCCCCAGCTCCCCAGGGGCTATTCCACATCCCGGATACGACAGTGTCACGCTGTCTTGGGGTTGACTTGCCTGAAAGCAGAGAGCCACACAGGACTCCTGTCCGCCCTGAACGCACAGGTGGATCAGTGGCTGACCCCGCACCAACTGGAGATCGGCAAAGTGGTGTGTGACAATGGAACAAATTTGTTATCGGCATTGAATTTGGGTCAAGTTGTCACATGTGCCGTGCATGGCACATGTGTTGAATCTCATTGTACAATGCTTTGTGTCTAAGTACCCAGGCTTACAGGACGTCCTCAAGCAGGCCAGGAAGGTGTGTGGCCATTTTAGGTGTTCCTACATGGCCATGGCGCACTTTTTCGATATTCAGCGGCGAAACAACATGCCAGTGAGGCGCTTGATTTACGACAGCCCGACACATTGGAATTCAACACTCCTAATGTTCGACCACCTGCTCCAAAAAGAAAAAGCCGTCAACGAGTATTTGTATGACCGGGGTGCTAGGACAGCCTCTGCAGAGCTGGGAGTTTTTTTGCCACGTTACTGGACGCTCATGCGCAATGCTTGTAGGCTCATGCGTCCTTTTGAGGAGGTGACAAACCTAGTCAGTCGCACAGAAGGCACCATCAGCGACCTCATCCCATTTGTTTTCTTCCTGGAGTGTGTCCTGCGAAGAGTGCTGGATCAGGCTGTAGATGAGCGTGAAGAGGAAGAGTTGTGGTCACCATTACCACCAGAAACAGCCTTGTCATCATCGCTTGCCAGACCTGCGGCAACGCTGGAAGAGGAGTATGAGGAAGAGGAGTCAGAGGAGGAATGTGGCTTTGAGGAGGAGGAAGACCAACCACAGCAGGCACCCCAGGGTGCTCGTTGTTGTCATCTATCTGGGACCCATGGTGTTGTACGTGGCTGGGGTGAAGAACAGACCATCAATGACCTCAATGAGGACATGGAACGGGAAATGAGTAGCTCTGCATCCAACCTTGTGCAAATGGGGTCTTTCATGCTGTCATGTCTGTTGAGGGACCCTCGTATAAAAAGGATGAAGGAGAACGACCTGTACTGGGTGGCCACGCTACTAGACCCACGGTATAAGCAGAAAGTGGCAGAAATGTTACCAAATTACATAAAGTCGGAAAGGATGCAGCAGTTCAAAACCAAACTAAAAAATATGCTTTACACAGCTTATAAGGGGGATGTCACAGCAATGCGGGAATCTAACAGGGGAAGAGGGGAATGTAATACTCCTCCTACCACGGCGGCAAGGACTGGACGATTTACAAATGTGTTGTTGATGGAGGACATGCGGAGCTTTTTCAGACCTACACATCTCCACAGCCCTTCGGGATCCAGCCTTAGAGAACGACTCGACCGACAGGTAGCAGACTACCTCGCCTTAACAGCAGATACCGACACTCTGAGGAGCGATGAACCCCTTCACTACTGGGTGTGCAGGCTTGACCTGTGGCCTAAGCTATTCAAGTTTGTGATAGAACTTCTGGCCTGCCCTGCTTCAAGTGTCCTGTCAGAGAGGACCTTCAGTGCAGCAGGAGGCATTGTCACTGAAAAGAGTCAGCTCGGTCAAAAAATTGTTGATTACCTCACCTTCATAAAGATGAATGAGGCATGGATCCCTAGGGGACTGACAGTGGGGGATACGTTTGACTAGCAAAAGGCCTGATGACATGCCTTGGCCTCAAATGGTCCCCACGCTGCTGTATTTAATGTCTGCATACCGGATGACTTTCGTGAATTCTCCACCAACAACTAGGGTTCAAGCTGCAATGATTTAGTCACTTTTCTGCCTGGAAAACATCAATTTTTCCGGCCGCTGCTACAACAGCGGCTGCAACAATGCCATTATTTTTCAGGCATGTTTACATGCCTAATTTTTCTGTCCTATGGTGCAGCACTGTGGCTGCAAAAACAAAACAAAAAAAAAGGCACATACAAGTGTCAATTCCCCTTCGTGATCGTTACCTTGTTGTGGTGAAGGGGCTTGCGTATCACAATGAAGCAATCATCACCTCTATGAGTGTGTTGGCATGTTGCCACACCCCAGATGATATGGCCATTGCTTCATTATGGTCAGACCAAAAGCAATTGGACGGCTGGATAATATTTCATAGAAAAAACATTAATTTACTGTATTTTTCGCCCTATAAGACGCACCGGCCCATAAGACGCACCTAGGTTTTTGGGTAGGAAAATACGAATTTTTTATTTTTATTTTTTTAACCAAAAGGTGTGCTTTTGGTGGTTTTGGAACTAATGGTGGCCTGTGGATGCCACTATTACTGGGGATCTGTGGATGGCACTATTACTGAGGATCTGTGGATGTCACTGTTATGGCGGGGATCTGTGAAGGACACTGTTATGGGGGGGATCTGTGAAGGACACTGTTATGGGGGATCTGTGAAGGACACTGTTATGGGGGATCTGTGAAGGACACTGTTATGGGGGATCTGTGGATGACACACTATTATGGGGGAATCTGGGGATGACGCACTGTTATGGGGGGATCTGGGGATGATGCACTGTTATGGGGGGATCTGTGGATGACGCACTGTTATGGTGGGATCTGTGGATGACGCACTGTTATGGGGTGATCTATGACTGACACTGTTATGGGTGGGATCTGTGAAGGATACTGTTATGGGGGGATCTGTGAAGGATACTGTTACAGCCCCCCTGCAACAGTATCCTTAACAGATCCCCCCCCATAGCAGGGCTGGGCTGGCACTGTTGTGGGGGATCTGTGGATGGCACTGTTATGGGGGATCTGTGGATGGCACTGTATGGGGGCATCTGTGTATGGCACCGTATGGGGGCATCTGTGGATGGCACTGTATCAGGGCATCTGTGGATGGCATTGTTATGGGGGATCTGTGGATGGCACTGTTATATATGTGTGTCATCTACAGACCCTCCCCATACCATAACAGTGCCATCCACAGATCCCCCATCACATAACAGTGCCATCCACAGACCCCCTCCCCCCATAAAACTGAGCGAGCTGGGAGGAACTGGGAGGAGGAGCTGGGGGCCGGCAATTGCGGAGGGGCTAGTGCAGTGACTGTACTTTATGAATGAAGCAGGCGGCGCAGGTACGTGACGTCAGTGAGTGACGCGCCGGCCGCCCGGACTGCCTGCTTTCAACAAGCTGCTGTGTGTCGGTAATATTAGGGGTGGGGGGCATAGATAGGAACTTTTAATTGAATTTCATATTTCAATAGTGCAGCACTGGAGCGGGGGGGGGGGGCTTAGTACAGTCACTGCACCGGCCCCTCCGCAATTGCCGCCCCCAGCTCCTCCTCCCAGTCCTCCCCGCTCGCGCGTACATCGGGGTAAAAAAGTGCGTCTTATGGGGCGAAAAAGTCGGTACCTTTTTTTTTTTTTTTTTTTAAGTTGTATGGGTTTTTAATACATAAAATAAAAAATCATAATAAAGTCTCTTAATAGTTTATTAGAAATAATGCAGACAATTAAAAAAATCCCAATCAATTTCAATACAAAGCAAGTACAGAGCTCAGAACTAAATTATTTCATGATGTCATAATGGTTCGTTAATTCAACAATGGTTAATCAATTCGACACACGTTCCTAAAATTAATTCATTTTGGTGTATGAGAGTTTGGTATGTCACTGTGAAGGCAGTCAAAAAAGGCAATCCCTGATATGGGACGTAACAGGGATTAAACTGATGAGAATAGTACTACAGAAAGTACCACTCAAATGGGTGTGACAGTAAATTGCACGGCGCAGACACAGTGACCATGGATAAAAACAAAGGGGAGGGAGCCAGCGTTTTTTAACCATCTCCCCGTTCAAAAAATCAATTCAATTCACCTTTCGGGGACCCTTGGTGTTGTACGTGGCTGGGTGGAGGAAGAAACCTTCAATGACATCACCGGGACATGGCTAGCTTGGTATCCAACCTTGTGCAAATGGGGAGTTTGCGGTTGTGCAAAATGACTTTTTGCGGTTGTTTGCGGTGCATTAACAGGGGAGTTTGGTCTGCCAATGTTTGTGAAGCGGGTGTAACTCTTACACTACCTGATCGATACAACATCATACCTGATCGTATGCACACACTGGATGTTTTAAAGCACGTTATTCCAAACAATTTAGGAATGTTAGGTGATTTATGCCCTTTATGGATTAAAACTCGACTCTGCGTCAACTACGTAATTTTCCGTGGGAGTTTTGCCATGGATCCCCCTCCGGCATGCCACAGTCCATGTGTTAGCCCCCTTGAAACAAATTTTCCATCGCTATTGTGGCCAGAAAGAGTCCCTGTGGGTTTTAAAATTCGCCCGTTTGCAAACATTTGTGGAAGTTCGTGTTCGCCGTTCGCGAACGGAAAATTTTATGTTCGCGACATCACTAGTGAGATATATTAGGCAGCAAGTAAACATTCAATAGGAAAGAAAAGAGTAAGGATCTGAGTTATTTTGAGAAGGGCCAAACTGTGATGGCTGGACAATTGGCTCAGAGCATGCCTGGCCATTTGAAAGGTTGCTCCTGGTCCCGGAGATCCCCTTAAAGGGAGTCTGTCACCTCTCTCATATATATATATATATATATATATATGTATATATATATATATATAAGCACTGTACCACACAACATTACAGACACATTACACAAGCATACCTGTGTGCACTTTGTGTCTTTATTCCATATCCAGGAAAAGCACTTTTATTCTGCTGGAAACCGGCTCCCAAGTGGCCAGCTCTGCTGCGCCAAGTTCCCAAAGCAAACTAGACTGAAGGGGGAGGGCTGCTTTAGCTGCTCACATCTTAGGATTGGTACCAGCTAGAAACATTGGTTTGACCTTGTTTGAAAGCTCGCATTCAAACGATACCAGAACCACAATTATATCCACTAGATCAGAAGATATAGCCATTAGAAATCGCGTCAGGAGTGAAGGCTGTTTTTACTTTCACTTTCAGCTGGGCACTTGATCTGTTTTTCAGCAGAATAAGGGCTCATGCACACGACCATATTTTCTTTACGTGTATACTCCATTTTTTTTTGCGGACCGTATGTGGAACCATTGGCTTCAATGGGTCCGCAAAAAAATGTACTCCGTATGCATTCCCTTTCCGTATTTTCGTTTTTCCATTCCGCTACATTTTGAGTCCTGTCCTATTATTGTCAGCAAATCATGTTTCGTGGCTTCATTCAAGTCAATGAGGCTGTAAAAAAATGGAATGCATACAGAATGCATCCATATGTCTTCTGTATCCATTCCATTTTTGCGGAAGCATCTATTGAAAATTTTATGGCCAGCCAAATTTTTCAATGTACTTACTGTTAAAACATTATTATCTGCTTCCGTTTACGTTTGCGATCCCTAAAAAACGGTTCACAAACGGAAACCATAGAGAAATGGAATGGAACGAAAGCAGAACAGAAATACTACTAAATCCAAAAACTGAAAAACAGACAGCAAAACCATACAGTCGTGTGAACGAGCCCTAAAAGTGCTTTTCCTGGACATGGAATACAGACACATAGTAAACACAGGTATGCTTGCGAAGCGTTTTTAATCTTCTATGGAGTAGTGTTGTTAGTTATATTGGTGAAAATGAGGTGACAAACTCCCTTTAACCACTTGAAGACTACAGGTTTATATCCCCCTAGTGACCAGGCCCTTTTTTACAAATCCGCACTACACTACTTTCACCGTTTATTGCTCGGTCATACAACTTACCACCCAAATGAATTTTACCTACCTTTTCTTCTCACTAATAGAGCTTTCATTTGGTGGTATTTCATTGTTGCTGACATTTTTACTTTTTTTGCTATTAATAAAAATGTAACAACATTTTTGCAAAAAAATGACATTTTTCACTTTCTGTTGTAAATTTTTCACAAAATTTATTGTTCTACATGTCTTTGATAAAAAAAAAATCCAATAAGTGTATATTTATTGGTTTGGGTAAAAGTTATAGTGTTTACAAACTATGGTGCAAAAAAGTGAATTTCCGCATTTTGAAGCAGCTCTGACTTTCTGAGCACCTGTCATGTTTCTTCAGGTGCTAGAATGTCAGGATAGTGTAAATACCCCCCAAATCACACCATTTTAGATAGAAGACACCCCAAAGTATTCACGGAGGGGCATGGTGAGTTCATGTATCATTTCATTTTTTTTCACAAGTTAGCGGAAAATGACACTTTCTGAGGAAAAAAATAATAATAATAAAGTTTCCATTTCTGCTAACTTCTGGCAAAAAAAAATAAAATCTCAGACGGACTCACTATTCCCCTCAGTGAATACCTTGGGGTGTCTACTTTCCGAAATGGGGTCATTTGTGGGGTGTGTTTACTGTTCTGGCATTTTGGGCGGGGCTAAATTGTGAGCAGCCATGTAAAAGCTAAAGGTACTCGTTGGAATTTGGGCCCCTTTGCGCACCCAGGCTGCAAAAAAGTGTCACACACGTGGTATCGCCATACTCAGGAGAAGTAGGGCAATGAGTTTTGGGGTGTATTTTCACATATACCCATGCTGGGTGAGAGAAATATCTCTGTAAATTGTCAACTTTGTATACATTTTTTTTAAAAGTTGTTGTTTACAGAGATATTTCTCACACAAAGTATGGGTATATATAAAAATACACCCCAATACACATTGCCCTACTTCTCCTGAGTACGGCGATACCACATGAGTGACACTTTTTTGCAGCCTGGGTGCGCAAAGGGGCCCTAATTCCAATGAGTACCTTTAGGATTTCACAGGGCATTTTTACGCATTTGGATTCCATACTTCTTCTCAGGCTTTAGAGACCCCTAAAATGCAGGGCAGTATAAATACCCCACATGTGACCCCATTTTAGAAAGAAGACACCCCAAGGTATTCCGTGAGGGGTATGGTGAGTTCATGTAAAATTTTATTTTTTGTCACAAGTTAGTGGAATATGAGACTTTGTAAAAAAAATAAAAAAAAAATATCAATTTCCGCTAACTTGTGCAAAAAAAAAATTCTGTGAACTCGACATGCCCCTCACGGAATACTTTGGGGTGTCTTCTTTCCAAAATGGTGTCACATGTGGGGTATTTATACTGCCCTGGCATTTTAGGGGCCCAAAAGCGTGAGAATCCAAATGCGTAAAAATGCCCTGTGAAATCCCAGACAAAGGGACCACCAGACGAGAAATCCTAAAGGTACTCATTGGTTTTAGGGCCCCTTTGCGCATCTTGGCTGCAAAAAAGTGTCACACATGTGGTATCGCCGTACTTAGGAGAAGTAGGGCAATGTGTTTTGGGGTGTATTTTTACATATACCCATGCTGGGTGTGAGAAATATCTCTGTAAATGACAACTTTTAAAAAACAAATTAAACAAAGTTGTCAATTTACAGAGATATTTCTCTCACCCAACATGGGTATATGTAAAAATACACTCCAAAATACAATGCCCTACTTCTCCTGAGTATGGCGATACCACATAAGTGACAGTTTTTTGCAGCCAAGATGCGCAAAGGGGCCCAAATTCTAATGAGTACCTTTTAGGAGGGCATTTTTATGCATTTTTCTTCTCACGCTTTAGGGCCCCTAAAATGCCAGGGCAGTATAAATACCCCACATGTGACCCCATTTTGGAAAGAAGACACCCCAAGGTATTCCATGAGGGGCATGGCGAGTTCACAGAAGAATTTTTTTTTGGCACAAGTTAGTGGAAATTGATTTTTTATTGTTTTTTCTCACAAACTCTCCCTTTCCGCTAACTTTTGACAAAAAGTTAAATTTTTCATGGACTCGCTATGCCACTCGGCAAATACCTTGGGGTGTCTTCTTTCCAAAATGGGGTCATTTGTGGGGTGTTTGTACTGTTCTGGCATTTTCGGCGGGGCTAAATTGTGAGCAGCCATGTAAAAGCTAAAGGTACTCGTTGGAATTTGGGCACCTTTGCGCACCCAGGCTGCAAAAAAGTGTCACACATGTGGTATCGCCGTACTCAGGAGAAGTAGGGCAATGTGTTTTAGGGTGTATTTTTACATATACCCATGTTGGGTGAGAGAAATATCTCTGTAAATTGACAACTTTGTATAAAAATTTTTTAAAAGTTGTCGTTTACAGAGATATTTCTCACACCCAGCATGGGTATATGTAAAAATACACCCCAAAACTCATTGCCCTACTTCTGTTGAGTACGGCGATACCACATGTGTGACACTTTTTTGCAGCCAAGATGCGCAAAGGGGCCCAAATTACCATGAGTACCTTTAGGATTTCACTGGGCATTTTTACGCATTTGGATTCTCACACTTTAGGACCCCTAAAATGCCAGGGCAGTATAAATACCTCACATGTGACCCCATTTTGGAAAGAAGACACCCCAAGGTATTCTGTGAGGGGCATGGCGAGTTCACAGAAAAAAAAAATAAAATTTGGCACAAGTTAGCGGAAATTGATCTATATATATATTTTTTTTACAAAGTCTCATATTCCACTAACTTGTGACAAAAAATAAACTTTTACATGAACTCACCATACCCCTCACGGAATACCTTGGGGTGTCTACTTTCTAAAATGGGGTCACATGTGAGGTGTTTGTACTGCCCTGGCATTTGAGGGTCTCCGCAATCATTACACGTATGGCCAGCATTAGGAGTTTCTGCGATTCTCCTTATATTGAGCATACGGGTAATGAGATTTTTTTTTCCGTTCAGCCTCTGGGCTAAAAAAAAAATAAAAATGAACGACACATATTTTTTTATTCGCATCGATCAATGTGGATGAAAAAATCTCTGCCAAAATCAGTGACTGCGGTGCGGTGGGCTGGGCGCTAACTACCTAACAAGTAGCTAGCTAACTGGCGGTTATAAGGGACCCTTATGCCCCATTCACACGTCCGCAATTCTGTTTGCGGAACAGAATTGCGGACCCATTCATTTCTATGGGGACAGACTTTGTCCTGCTCGGATCCGGAATTACGGATCCGCGCTTCCGGGTCTGCACTTCCATTCAGCAAAAATATAGAACATGTCCTATTCTTGTCCGCAATTGCGGACAAGAGAAAGCATTTTCTATATAGTTCTGGCAATGTGCGGATCTGCAAAATGCGGAAAGCACATTGCCGGTGTCCGTATTTTGCGGATCCGCAGATCCATGGATCCGCAAAACACATACGGACGTCTGAATGAGCCTTACAGGGCGGTGATTAGTGACAGGGGGGGTGACAGGGGGTGATCAGGGGGGGTGACATGGGTGATCAGGGGTTAATCAGTGATTGGGGGGGGGGGTGTATTGATTGGTGCACTTTACCTATGTTTTCTCTGGTGGTCCCAGACAAAGGGACCACCAGACGAGCAGACAGCAGGCATATCAGACGCTGTTTACAAAACAGCGTCTGATATGCGTTTTAAATTTTCCGCATCTACAGCCTGCCAGCGCATGATCAGCGCTGGCAGGCTGTAGTTTCAGTTGTCCCGGCTCCGATCACATGAACGCGCGCGCGCGTTCATGCGAAATCTCGGGTCTCACGAGATGACGCCGATAGGCGTGATTGAGACCTGAGAGAGCCCCCGCGCTGACGACCATCGGCGTTAGCGTGGCGGCAAGTGGTTAAAGCTCCAAAAAATGTATATATGGATGCAACATTTTTATTATAAAAGGATTATGTGATTTGAGAGTTACCAAAATCAGTAACAAATTTAAGTAACGCTATGTACAATGAAGCCGTGCTACTCTAGACTGATTTGTTGCATTTTCCTGTAACAGAAATGATTTTAGAGGAGAATACCTCCATTCACATGGCATCTGATGAAATATACCAATGTCTTTTTATTTTCATATTCATACCAAATCCAACTGTAAAAAATTTGTGTCTTGTAACATCTACATTTTTCAAATCAGCACCTGGATCTAAATACTATTGTAATTGCATGTCATTAAAATTTTAGTATAGACAGTAATCTACAGTATTCAATAAAACGTATCTGTATAGCGCCACCTACTGTTTGCTCTTTTCCTTATTTTCTGTCAGTCTTAGGCCACATGCACACAAACGTATTTTGTTTCCATGTCTGTTACGTTTTTTTGGGGGGGATTGGATGAGGATTCCATCATTTCAATGGGTCCGCAAAAAATGGAGACAGCACACTGTGTGCTGTCTGCATCCATATGTCCATTCCACAGCCCCACAAAAAACATAGAGCATGTTCTAAGAATAGGCATTGTTTAGAGTTGAGCGAACACCTGGATGTTCGGGTTCGAGACGTTCAGCCGAACTTCCCGAAAATGTTCGGGTTCGGGATCCCGAACCCGAACGCCATTAATGTCAATAGGGACCTGAACTTTTGGGCACTAAAAAGGCTGTAAAATAGTCCAGGAAAGGGCTAGAGGGCTGCAAAATGTAGGTAAATCCCCTGCAAACAAATGTGGATAAGGAAATTAATTAAAATAAAATAAATAAAAATTAAGCAATATCAATTGGACAGAGGTCGCATAGCAGAGAATCAGGCGTCATATCACCCACCAATGGAGAAGGACACTTTTAGATAATTTGGCCCCTGGCACCCAGACGGAGGAGATAGGTCGCATAGCAGAGAATTAGGCTTTATGTCACCCAGCAATAGAGAAGGCCACTTCCAGATATTTAGCCCACGGCACCCAGACAGAGGACAGAGGTCGCATAGCAGAGAATCAGGCTTCATGTCACCCACCACTGGAACAGGCCACTTTCAGATAATTAGGCCCCTGGCACCTAGATGGAGGAGAGGTTCATTCAAGTTTTTGTTGCATCACAATATAATGGTAAAATTAAAAAGAGAGGATTCAATAGAAGTTCAGTTCAGTACAAATGTCTCCACTAAAAATATTTGCTATGCACATTTTATGTATAGTGCTCTACCTACCATTAAAATATCAACTTTATTTAGATTATAATAAAATGTGACTTTAATAGTGAAAAAAAAGAGATTTTTTATTCTTATTTGAAATTGCATATTCCTTTTCTTTGATGTATTACTGATGTATCATGAGATCTGGAGCACTTCATCTCCAGTCATTTGACCAATTAATTATGAGATTAGAGGATATTATGTTGTCGTGCAAAATGTACCACTGCCATTGTATATTAAAATATATCATGTTATTTATGTTACTCTTTTTTGTTCTGTCATAGTTTGATTGAAAAATGCCAAAATAGGCAGAAACATAACTAAACAGCTGCAGATTTAATAAAGAAAGTATATTGATGACACCTTGTGACACTTAGTTATGATGATGGTGCAGACTGTAATATGGGCCTCAGCAGAGCTGCAGTTTATGCTGACACTATAGGCATTATGGAGTATATGTCTAAAAACCTTTCACTCCCCCAAAGGATTATCCCAGGAGAGAAAATTTGTTTTACCCTGAAGCAAACTACAGTATTAGTGGGCTATTTTAGTTTTCAAGCCCCATTTATGATAAGAGCAATACATAAGATTTCATACATTTTTCTTGTAAAGCCTCATGCACATGACCATATGTGTTTTATGGTCCGCAAACCGCGGATCCGCAAAACACGGAAGCTACTGCGTGTTCCGTTCCGCAATTTGCGGAACGGAACGCAGTCCATTGTAGAGATGCCTATTCTTGTCTGCAAAACGGACAAGAATAGGACATGCTCTATTTTTTTTGCGGGGACACGGAACAGAGCAACGGATGCGGACAGCACACGGAGTGCTTTCCGCATCTGTTGCGGCCCCATTAAAGTAAATGGGTCCCCGTCCGAGGACGCAGACCAAACAATGGTCCTGTGCATGAGGCCTAACTTGATTTTTTAGTAAATAGCTACCGAGTCAAAAGAGACATGTAAGAAAGTATTTAGGAAACAAAAGAAAAAAGCTAAAATTTTAAATTTACATCTGCTTTGAGCACTATGGGACACATTCAGTAGAAAAATAAATGTAGTGATCTCGACTTATCTGCAGTACTAATAAATCACTGAAAAAAAGTGCACCACAAGGATAAGCAGCTGACAACACTGGCTAATCCCTCAAGCTGATGTTAAAAGCTGAGCCTTTCACCAATATCTCCAAGTCAGGAACAGATCGGAGCCCCTCATGCACCACGTCAAGGTTTCTCAGCATGGCACGGGGTCCTACCACTAGACTACCTATGGTGTGTGAACAAGGTCTGAAAGGTGCTGATATCCAGCTCACAGCCCCAATCCCACTCACCTGCACTGCAGGACCAACAATGCAATGGGAGATACTTGAGGCCGCAAGCCGCACCCACAACAGACCATGTGACACTGGCTCCCAGGTGCAACAGAATGTTACCAGCCATATGCAATGGCGCATTCAATACATATAAAGCAAAAATCACAGAGATAAACGTGGCCTAAATGGGTGAAACTGCTCAAACCTCAAACACGGTTGCGTGTTTCTAACTGGGGGAGCAGCTCATCCGCAGTTTGAGGGATTAGCAAGTGTTGTCAGGTGCTAATCCTTGTGGTGCACTTTTTTCAGTGATTTATGTGTTTTATATATCTTCATCCGCACATTGTTTCATTTTGTGTAGGATGTTTGTATGGTGCATGTGGTTCGTGCCGGCGTCCATTGTATGCAATTTTTGCTGGGGATGGCCGCTCGCTGCGAACCACATGCAGAGGAGCTGCTCCCCCAGTTAGAAACACGCAACAGTGTTTGGGGTTTAAGCAGTTCTATCCATTTAGGCCACGTTTATCTCTGTGATTTTTATCTTCAGTACTACTCACATATTACTGCAGATAATAGCTCAGCATAAAGGTCCATTCACATGTCCGTGTTGTGTTGCGGATCCGCAACACACCCGTCCAGCACCCCCCATAGAAATGCCTATTCTTGTCCGCAAGCTGAGGACAAGAATAGGACAAGTTTTATCTTTTGCGGAGTTGCTGACCGGAAGTTCGGGGCCGCGCTCCGCAAATGTGGAAGTGGAGAGCACATATTGTGCTCTCCGCTTCACGTCCGGCCCCATTCTGCAGAATTGCGGAACGGATGCGGACCCATTTGCGGATGTGTGAATGGGGACCACGGAATGTAAACGCGGACCACGGATGCAGAACAAAAATGGTTGACCATCAACATTTTTTGATGGACCCATTTAAATAAGTGGGGAAGTATCCTTCTACGCGAAAAAAAAAACGGAACGGACGCGGAAACAAACAACGGTCATGTGCATGAGGCCTAAGGCAGATGATTGTGGGATACAGCTGACATCTGGCCATAATAACTGGAATTAGAAATAACTCTTATTCATTTAACCACTCATATGACACAGTTAATAGGGACAGTGGCATCTGAGGGGTAAAACAAATCGCTTGGGCCCTTTTGGTTATTATGTTAGCCTGGGGCCTTGTGATGGCTCCCAGGCCTGCCATAGCAAATTGTCTCTTAAGATTTGCCTGTAGCATAGTTTATTCAGAAACTTGTTAAAATCCCATAGACTGCAAGAATATTCTTTTGCAGTCTATGTTACAAGCATTTAGAAAATATTCAATTCCACTAAATATTACAGTAAAAATGTCTTTAAAAATATATGAGAGACAACGAGATTAAAAATTCTAATTACTTTGCTTTTCCAATGTACTAAATAAAAATAAACAATAAAAAAATAAATCTAAAAAGTATTGCAGCATCTAAAAATGTCAAAACTATTAGGGTCAGATCAGTCCCCAGTAGTCCATGGGATCTTGGATCTGGGGTGGCAGGGTGTAGTCCAAATATGCCACCCCTGCTGGGTCAGGTTCTGCTCCATGTCCTGCTGTTGCTACTTGTAAGTGGTTTCTTCAGTAGGCGGGTGAAAAAAAAAGTGCTCATTAGAAACCACAGACTTAAGTTGCTGCTCCTGTTCCCCAACCCAACTCTGTATACAATTCATGGGTGTTAATGTCCCCCTCCTCATCCTCATCCTCCTCTAGTTCAGCCCCCACAGGGCTTAGATGGCCATGAGATGCAGGCACCACGTCTCTTTCCACTGGCCAGCCAGGTTTATCAGCACCTGAAGGTGTGGAGTGAGTAAATTACAGGTGTTACGCATTAACTGCCACTGTCTGCCTGCATTATCAAGAAATTGTTCAAGGCCTTTCTCAGCTCAAATAGTCGGTCTAAAATGTGGAGGGTAGAGTTCCAATTTGTGGAAACGTCACACATAAGGTGGAACACCATTCTGACTTTTCAGAAGGAAGCATGCACATTTTTCTGGCCATTTTCAAGACGTCGTGAAGTTGAGTGGAAGACTTCAGGAACTGGGTTACAACCAAGCTATGCAAGGCGCATGTGTCAGCCCTCCTTGCACAGCGCCGAACCATCAGTTGGTGAGGAGGCAGCCAGAATTTGATTTATTGATTAAGGACACGGAGCAGTTTCTTCCCGTTGTGACTCCAGGGGCAGAACTGTGTGACACCACCTGGCTCTGCATAGGTGGTATACTGGAGAACCACTCAGAACTGTGCCTACAGTGGAGGTTGAGGACAAGGTGGAGGATGAGGAGGCAGAGGAGGACCTGGCCAAGTTGCTGGTGTGCCTGAGCAGGAACTACATTTACCCAGTGGGCCATAATGAACATATATTTTCCTTGACCATAGTTATAGCTCCACAAATTGGCACTGCCATAAACTCTACCAGACACTGATGAGCTCAAGGACTGGCACACCTTCTGCTGTATGTATGTATGCAGGGCTGGTACAGCTTTTTTAGAGAAGTAGTGACGGCTGGCGACTCTCCACATTGACTCGGCACAAGCTATCAGTTTTTTGTCAAACACATGGAAAGGGAAGGACTGTAGTACCAGAAACTTGGCCAGGAGCATGTTTAACTTCTGCCCCATTAAATGAGTGCACGCATCATGTTGTTTCTTTGCAATCACCTCAGTAATAAATTTCTGATGAAATGCGTGATGAGGAGGAGCATTAGGACTAGTAGACGATGAGAAGGAAACACAGCTCCCTTCTGTTGAGGTGGCAGAGCCTTGATTGCTGGAGAAGGGGTGCAGGCTGCTGAGAGATACATCAGGCTGTACCACTTTATTAGTGTCATGGTTTTTCCAGGCCACTCTATGGTGACGCTCCATGTGTTGATGCAGGGCCTTGGTGCCAACACTGGTATTCTCTCCGCACTTCACCTTCTGCCCAAAGATCCT
This sequence comes from Bufotes viridis, assembly GCA_033119425.1. Classification (NCBI taxonomy): domain Eukaryota; kingdom Metazoa; phylum Chordata; class Amphibia; order Anura; family Bufonidae; genus Bufotes; species Bufotes viridis. The sequence continues at coordinate 459,545,252 of CM065590.1, forward strand.
ACATATGGCCTTGCTGATGAAAAATTCCCACACTGGCGAGTATGGAATTTTATCCCTACCACTCCATTCTAACTGCCTGATACTGTCTCTATGAAGTCATGCCTTGCTAGTTGTTTCCAGACAGGTAGGCTTCTGAGTAGCAGATTGTCTACCCCAGGCACTTTTGGCTCTAGAGCTCACAGTGCTGCCACCCTGCTGGCTCACAGCCATGCTTATACATTGCTGGCTGTCTGTCACTTATTTCACCCTCAACAGTCTCATGGCCACATCCCTGACCACTGGCAACAACTTGCCCCATGCAACTGTCATACTTGGATGCCTATGTAAGCCGTGTACTGGGATGGGCTCCCCAGGATACAGAAAATTCACGAACGAGGAAAGCAACTCCAACACCAGCTTTTGCCAAAACAGAATTTTACTAACATGTGATAATAAACACAACCACAAATGTTGAGAACATAAAATAAATTTACATACATCCAGCCCAAAGGCTGAGATCCCTGTGTTGCACAGCACTGCGCCCCCTGATGGATGCCAGTGGAAATTTTGCGGTAATTTACCTACTGGCAGGCACAACTAAAACTGCCTCGCCGTACCTATTATTACCCTAAAACAAACACAAACAATTGGTTGGGTACTAAGTACGTGCTGGCCTGCAGTGAAACACAACAGTTCACAATCTTAACATGCTCTGTATTATCCCCCCTACCATAACTAGTCTTCCTGATTATTACTCCTGAGCAAAACACTGAACTGGAAGAGTTTATGGGGGTGTTTATCAGCTACCAAATGTGCAATGTCCTTTTTAGTAATGAAGTCCTTGTGGTACCAGTAGCAACTCTTTAGACCTGACACAAAGCACAGACCCTAACTATCTAACTACAGGCCTGGTATAAGTCTATAGGCGCCAACAAAGCAGTGTGATGCGTGCACGATCTTACCGACCCGGGTCTGCTCTTTATCCACTAATGTCTCTGAACCGAACAACCAGTCTCTTCAGCAAACATGAGGTCCCACAGGGTATGCATCTTGTTCCTTAATCCTTGTCAGCCTTCCTGGAAACAATACTCCTTTCCCCGGACAGGATCTGGGTCTTGGACAGCGATTGGCTTCACTCAGCTGCAGCTGTGGTCACAGAGGAGGTCCTCCCACCCACTCCTGGATCCATTAGCTTCTCTGCTCTCACAAAGTTTCTCAGCTCACTCCTAAGATGGCTGCAGCTCCTTCTTTATGCTCTGAAGAACCACACCTCTCATGAATATGGAAATAGATATTCAGTCAGTCAGCTATACCTAGAAAACAGCAGCATATTGTGGGCAAACAGCAGAATGTCAGTCCAGAACATTTAATTGAATCCACACACAAACAGTGTTCAAAAAAGAGAGCCGTTTCTCAATCTCACACCTACAGGGGGAAGCAGCGGACCTCTCCTCCAAATCTTGGCTGCCAGTAGCTGCTGACTGTCCTCAACAATATCTTCCTTGCTGAAAAGCGGAGCAGAGCCTACATTACTTACCTTGAAGAAGGAGCAGCAAAGGAAAGAGGCAGTTTCAGAACAGGTGAGGGCACAGAGTTTGTTTTTGGGCAATGCCAATTAAGTGTGGTGTCAGAGGAACACATTGACTCCTGGCTGCTGGTGTCTGATGTCATTTGAGATGATGTTGAAGACCGAGTCAACCACTCCAGGACAGAGGGATTGGTCATCAAAAAATAATCCATTGATGACAGTGGCAGCTCTGGCGTGTTGCTGCAGCTGCTACCATCCCCTCTTGTTCTGCTGCTACATATGCTGGCTCCAGCAACATTTTTGCCACTGCCCATTCCCTTGGAGCCCTGGTGACTGTCTGTTGGACATACTTTACTGTAACACTAACTGTATATGTAATTTATTTAATGTGATCACCCAACTAACAGTAGAACAAGACAGATTATTCACCGCACTTTGAGAATCCAGGCCTAATAGAATTGTTTATCGATTAAGCAAGATGGACACCCTAATAACAGTATAATTATACAGCTTATTCGGCCCAATTTGAGAATCAAGGTGTAATGGAATTGCTTATCTATAAAACAAGGTAGACACCCCAATGACAGTAAATTTGAATAATTGCTTATGTATTAAACAAGGTGGACACTGTTCAATTAAATAGCTCTGTGCCCTGCACAGGGATTGCTGAAAATGGTGCTGACTCCTATGCATCCCTTTAGCTTCAGATTACAGTCTCTGCAATGTCACTGCAGTCTCCCTATGCTCTCTCTATGCTCTCCCTACAGTGTGTAAAAACTCTCCCTATGATCTCTATACACTGACCCCACACTCTCCCTATCCAATATTCCACAATTAAAAACTCTTAGCAACACTGTCCCTAGCGCTTGCTACATTTCTCCCTATGCTCAGCTCACAGTAAAATGGCGGTGACCGCGCCAGATAAAGCTTTTAACCCCTTAAGGACACAGCCTTATTTCACCTTAAGGACCAGCCATTTTTTGCAAATCTGACCATTGTCAATTTAAGTGGTGATAACTTTAAAACGCTTTGACTTATCCAGGCCATTCTGAGAAAGTTTTTTCGTCACATATTGTACTTTATGACACTGGTAAAATGAAGTAAAAAAATGCATTTTTATTTATAAAAAAAAACTACCAAATTTACCAAAAATTTCTAAAAAATTGCTAATTTCCAAGTTTCAATTTCTCTACTTCTATAATACATAGAAATAACTACAAAAATAGTTGTTACTTTACATTCCCCATATGTCTACTTCATGTTTGGATCATTTTGGGAATGATATTTTATTTTTGGGGGATGTTACAAGGCTTAGAAGTTTAGACGCAAATCTTCAAAAACTCAATGTCATGAAGTCACTTTGTGAGGTTTATATAATAGAAACCATCCCAAAATCACCCAATTCTAAAAACTACACCCTCAAGCTATTCAAAACTGATTTTACAAACGTTGTTAACCCTTTAGGTGTTCCACAAGAGTTAATGGCAAATGGAGATAAAATTTCAGATTTTTTCCATTTTAATCTATTTTTTCCAGTAACAAAGCAAGGGTTAACAGCCAAACAAAACTCAATATTTATTGCCCCGATTCTGTAGTTTTCAGAAACACCCAATATGTGGCCATAAACTACTGTACGGGCACACAGTAGGGCGTAGAGGGAAAGGTGCGCCGTATGGTTTTTGGAAGGCAGATTTTGCTGGACTGGTTTATTTACACTAAGTAACATTTGAAGCCCCCCCCCCCCCCCGATGCACCCCTAGAGTAGAAACTCCATAATAGTGACCCCATCTAAGAAACTACACCCCTCAAGGTATTCAAAACTGATTTTATGAACTTTGTTAACCCTTTAGGTGTTGCACAAGAGTTATTGGCAAATGGGGATGAATTTTGAGAATTTCGTTTTTTTGCAAAATTTTCAATTTTAACCCATTTTTTCCACTAACAAAGGAAGGGTTAACAGCCAAACAAGACTGTATCTTTTTTGCCCTGACTCTGTCGTTTACAGAAACACCCAATATGTGGTCGTACACTACTGTACCACCACACGGCGGGGCATAGAGCGAAAGGAGCTTTGTGTGGTTTTTGGAGGGTGGATTTTTATGGACCGGTTTATTTACACCGTGTCCTGTTTCAACCCCCTTGATGCACCCCTAGAGTAGAAACTCCCTAAAAGTGACCCCATTTTGAAAACTACGGGATAAGGTGGCGGTTTTGTTGGGTCTATTTTTAGGATACATGATTTGTGGTTGCTCTATATTACATTTTTGTAAGATTACCAAAAATTGAAATTCTGAAATATCATCTCCATTTGCCATTAACTGTTGAGGAACACCTAAAGGGTTAATAAAGTTTGTAAAATCAGTTTTGAATACCTTGAGGGGTGTAGTTTCTTAGATGGGGTCACTTATAGGGAGTTTCTACTTTATGGGTGCATCAGGGGAGCTTCAAAAGGGACATGGTGTTAATGAAAAAGGCCATCAAAATCGCCCTTCCAGAAACCATGTCGGTCCTTTCCTTTTTCGCCCTGCCTTTTAATGATACAGCAGTTTACGGCGACAAATGTGGCATTTCTGTAAATTGCAGTATCAGGGTAATAAATATTAAGTTTTGTTTGGTTGTTAACCCTTGCTTTGTTACCGGATTTTTTTTTTATCTGATTATCTTATGTAAGGGCTCACTTTTTTGCGGGATTAGAGGGCGGTTTTATTGCCACTATTTTGGGGGCTATATGACTTTTTGATCGCTTGCTATTAAACTTTTTGTTATATAAGGTGACAAAAAAAGTTCTTTTTTTGCACTTTTTTTTTTTTGGACCGTGTTAATCTGAGGGGTTAGGTCATGGGGTATTTTTATAGTCAACAATACGCACAGGGACAGGGGTGATTACCATGAATTGTGGACAGTACAAGGACATCCCTCTTGTCTTTATATCTGACCAGCAACAGGTTTTCACTGGTAAGGGCACGGGTCTCACCCATGGGGATAGGTACCTGAAGGGGGGGGGGGGGCAGGGAAGCCGCGTTGATTTTTCCGCACGGTCCCACAAGCGGATGTGGATCTGGCGGTGAGGGACTGGAACAAGGGAATACTAGTATAAAAGTTATCCACGTACAGGTGATAACCTTTATCTAGCAGTGGGTGCATAAGTTCCCACACAAGTTTCCCGCTAACACCCAGAGTGTGGGAACATTCTGGGGTTGAATACGGGAATCTCGCCCCTCGTACACACCAAACTTGTAAGTTTACCCTGAGGTACTCTCACAAAGTTTATACAGCTTCACGCCATACCTCGCCCGCTTTGAGGGAACATACTGGCGGAAAATGAGTCTCCCCTTGAACGCAATTAGAGACTCATCAACCGCGACCTCCCCTCCAGGTACATAGGCCTGTACAAATTTGCCCTCAAAGTGATCGATGACCGGCCGTATCTTATACAGGCGGTCATAGGCAGGATCACCTTGGGGTGGACATGCTGCATTATCTGAATAATGCAGGCATTTCTGGATGGCCTCAAACAGGGTACGTGTCATGGCCGTACTGTAAAGTGGGGTCTGGTAGACTACGTCCCCACTTCAGTAATGCCTGACACTAGGTTTCTTGACTAGGCCCATGTGCAGCACGAGGCCCCAAAATGTCCTCGTCTCGGCTGCACTGACCGGGGTCCAGCCACCGGGCCTAGCCAAAAAGGAGCCCAGGTGTTGAGCAACAAACTGTTGGGTGTACAGGTTTGTTTGCTCCACCATTAGATTTAGCAGTTGGTGAATAAAAAAAAGACTAAAAAAGTCATATTCAGTGAAGCCAACTGTGGATATCTGGATTCCTAATTGGCCTACAAACTCAGGAACCACGGGCTCAAATCGCTCTGGGGTACACCAGACAAGTTCACCGGCAGGGGGCTCCAGTGGATTTAACTGGTGGGCCGGAAAACTAGTGCAAGCCCCAGAGCTGCTCGTACTAGGGTGGGCCACAGTGTCCCCAGCATGGCGGTCCCCTTGCTCCGCCTGGCGGCGTCTCTGCCACCTTGGGGGCTCATCATCATCGCTAGATGATGAGGAGGACGCGGATGACAACAGGAAAATGGGGTCATCCTCGTCCTCACTGGGACTCTCGGACTCAGAGGCAAGCTGGGTGTATGCCTCCTCGGCCGAGAATATCCGGCGGGCCATAGGGGAGTGATTGTCTGCGTGTGTGTGCGTGCATGTAAATCTTTATTCATTGTGCGTGTGTGTGGGGTCACGGGTGTTCGCGTACTTGACCCTCAAACCAACAGAAAAAAAAAGACTAACTAAAAAAAGGGGAATAATTTGAAAAAAAATAAAATTAGATTAATAACTGCTGATCATCCGTCCGAAGTAGATCAGCGGTGGGGTGTGCGATGCGCTTACAGTGGCCGGATGCTAAGAGCACCGGCCACAGTCAGCGTACGCACACAAAATAAACTGCCTGCGTTCCAAAAAAAGTTGTGGGGGGGCAAGTGGCAGCACCCCTGGGGGTCTAGGGTCACACAGTGCTGTGCTGTGGACCTCAGACACCCTACTTAGGGTGATGCAATAAAACTTTTTTTTTCCCCACTAACTTTCCCTGCCTAGCCCAACCTTTCCCTAATTACCTGGCTGATCAGATGGGGGGTTCTGGGGCACGGATGGGTGCTGGGGGCAAGGATGGGTGCTGGGGCACAGATGGGGTGATGCTGGCACAGACGTGCACTGCAGCACTGCTATTATTTGAATCTCCCGCCGGCCTGCGCACCTACCAATCAGAGGCAATGATGTCTCCATCACATCTCAGGATTGCAGGATGGTGATTGGTGGTGTATTATCACACCACCGATCACCATCCTGTTCCAGGTTATCTGGTCCTCAGAGACCCGAATAACCCGGAAACGCAACAAACCGCAGGTCTGAATTGACCTGCGGTTTGCTGCGATCGCCTGCACGGGGGGCTTACAAGATGATTTTAGCAGGCACCGGGTTCCGAACACCGCCAACCGAGCGGCGGTGATCGGAAATACACAGGGCGTACAGATACGCCCTGTGTCCTTAAGTACCAGGACATCAGGGTGTACCTGTACACCCTGTGTCCTAATGAGGTTAAAGGGCTGTGACATCACAGTGGCTGGCTAGCTGCTGATTGGCTGTCTGCACAGAATTATGGGTGATCTTGCGTTCTTGGGCTTCCTATTTTCACTTTGTAACATGTGTAGCCTCGATTTTAGGGGAAAAAAAAATTCATTACAATGAAGTGTGAGGAAATTCGGATTCGTTCTGAATGAAATTCTTCCTAAACTTCAGATCAAATTCCACTTATGATGCTTTGATTCGCTCAACACTAGCAGGAAGGAAAAACAATACAAAAATTAATACTGTCTTGATCCTGAAGGGATTAAAGAGGTATTCCAGAATTATATTATTGATGGCCAATTCTGAGTATATCTGACCGGTGGCATTGTGACACCCGACACCCCTGCCAATCTGTTGTTTAAAATAAGTTGCCTGTAGAGTTAAGGGGAACACCTGGAAGTTCAGGTTTGCCGAGTTTGGCCGAACTTCGTTGCAATGTTCGAATTCGGGACCCGAACTTGACCCGGACCCCATTGAAGTCAATAGGGACCCGAACTTTGGGGCACTCAAATGGCAATAAAAGAGTCATGGAAAGGGCTAGAGGGCTGCAAAAGGCAACAAAATGTGGGTACGAGCATGACAAGTGCCCTGAAAACAAATGTGGATAGGGAAATGACTTAAAATAAAATAAATAAAAATGTAAAATAATAATCTTGAGCTAGGAGGAGGAGGTCCATATGGAGTAGGAGGTTGAGGAGTCTGTATAGTTCAGGTTCGCACCGAATTTTGGGGTGTTTGGGACATGGACCCGAACCCGAAAAAAAGTTCGGGTTCGGGTCCGTTGTTCGGTGATTTCTTCCCGCTTTCTCAAGGCCTGCACAGCAGCCAATCAGCAAGCGTTTTACTTCTTGCCCTAAGAAGCCATCACAGCCATGCCTACTAATGGCATGGCAGTGATTGGCTGAGTGCAGCATGTGACCCAGCCTCTTTATAAGCTGGAGTCACGTAGTGCCGCACGTCATTCTGCTGAATTGAGATTAGAGCAAGGTTGCTGCTGGTGCGATCAGGGAAATAATAGGGCAGAAATCTGAAGAACCTGTGCAACTTTAATCCACAAGATACAGCACATAGAGAGGGAGGGAGCCTCAGCAATCCAACATTTCTGTACCCAGGCACTGCCAGGGAGATTTTTTTGTAATCCATCTGTTACTGAGGTGGCGGTCGGCGGCCATTTTAGGCACTGCAGTGTACTGCATGTCTGCCAGCCTGCCAGGGACATCAGCCTAATCCTATTTTGTAGCTCAGTGAAGGAAGAAAAACTTTTTTTCTGGCTGCTCAAGTCTCCTATATTGCCTTTAGTATGTTTAAGGGGTGGCATAGTCCATTTGTCTAGCCTGGGATCTGTTGTGCCACAGAGCACTTTTGTATACTATGCACTAAACCGTATATTCCATTTCAGCTACCAAATAGTTAATCAGTGTATTTTAGTTTAAAAAAAAGTGGTTATCCTGATCCACCAAGCCTATTTTACACCGCTGTATTCCTTGTCCACAAAACAGTTCTGCATACACCGTCCAATGACATATTTTGTATTTATACATGGAAATAGTGCTTCTTTGTTTTTTATAGAAAAAAAAATGTTATTCAAGGTCCACCAAACAGTCTGAAATACTCATTACAACTACCTATTGCTGCTGTAAAATACAGAATAAGTGTTTTTTTTTTTTTTACAAAAGAGTGGTAATCCTGATCCACAGAGCATCTTGAAATACACCGCCTAAATACAGATTTCACATTACAGCTGAGAAATAGTGCATTATTCTTTTTTGTGTGAAAAAAGCAATATTCTTGCTTCACAAAGCAGTTGTACATTCAATGTATAAATATCTAATTTCAATTTACAGCAGTAAAAAACTGCATTTTGGAGTTTTATTGAAAAAAGCTGTGTCTTAGGCCAAAAAAACAGTTGTGCATCCGTGTTTTAAATAATTATTTCTACTTTATAACAGTCTAATACTGCATTTGCGAATTCTGGGGACCAAATTTGTGTTCTGGGTCCCCAAATCTGGTGTCCATACATAGTATAAATATCTACTTTTAATGTACAGCAGTTAAAAACTGCATTTTGGGATTTTATTGAAAAAAGCAGTAATTTAGGCCGAAAAAACAGTTGTGCATGCGCCGTTTAAATAAATATTTCCAATATATAGCAGTTAAATACTGCATTTGCGAACTTTGGTGACCAAATCCGTGTTCTGGGTCCCCAAATCTGGTGTCCATACATAGTATAAATATCTACTTATAATGTACAGCAGTTAAAAACTGCATTTTGGGGTTTTATTGAAAAAAGCTGTGTTTTAGGCCAAAAAAACAGTTGTGCGTCCGGCGCAATAATTAATTTCAATTTACAGCAGTGAAATACAAATTTTTTGTATTTTATTACAAAAATACGTGTTCTAGTTCCTCAAACCACTTGTGCATACAGTGTACCAAGAAAAAAATTTACATTTCTACACAGAAATTGAGAATCAGTGTATTTTGGGCACAAAAAACATTATTCTGGGTCCACAGAGCATTTTTATGACACGGGCACTGCCTTAGCGAACGTAATTGTCGACTAGTGGCAGGTAAGAGAAACCAATATTTAAGCTTGGTGGTTGAACTGAAATAATGAGGAGAACATCAGATAAGGGACATGGGCATGGTCGTGGTGGTGTTTGTGGAGCTACTGTTGCTGGGAGAGGACGTGGCCGTTCAGCGCCAGCTACTGCTCCAAGTCAAGCACCTTCCTCTGTTAGGCAGCGTTATTTGATAGGCCCAAACGCCGCTCTACGGATGGTGAAGCCAGAACATGTACAGGCGATAGTAGATTGGGTGGCTGACAGTGCCTCCAGTTCCTTCACAGTATCTAACATCCAGTCCTCTGCAGAAAGCTCAGAGTTGGCAAGTGCAGTCCATGCCCATCAGTCTTCCACCTCACCCCCTTGCAAATCAGCCAAGCAGTCAGAGCCCCAAATCATGCAGGAAAGTCTCATGCTTTTTGATGACTCTGTTGGCAGGGTTTCCCCGGCCCATCCACCTAGCCCTGCCCCAGAAGAGGAAGACCTTGAATGCACTGATGCTCAACCACTTTTGTTGCATGATCAGGACATGGGAATACTGCCACAAAACGTCTCTGATGATGACGAAACACAGGTGCCAACTGCTGTGGCTTTTTGCAATGTGCAGACCGACAAGAAGGGCAGGAGTCATAAATGGGTGGAACACGATGTGGAGGATGATGACGTCGTAGACCCAGACTGGACTGAAGGTCGTGCTAGTGAGGCATGTCCTTCTACCCCTGAGGATCGCAGGGCATTATTCATTGCCTCCTGTTGCTTTGTCCTCCTACTCCACATCATCCTTCTTATCCTCCTACTCCTCTTCTACCACTCCCACATCCGGTCATCGAAAAAACCTCACCCCCAAGTTCAGCACAGCCGGGGGTAAATGTCAGCAGGCGATTTTAAAACTCATGTGTTTGGGTGACAAACCCCACACCGCACAGGAGCTTTGGAGGGGCATAGAACAGCAGACTGAGCTTCAAGCCCGGCCTGGTGGTGTGCGATAATGGGCGAAATCTCGTTGCAGCTCTGGGACTAGCCGGTTTGACGCACATCCCTTGCCTGGCGCATGTGCTGAATCTGGTGGTGCCGAAGTTTGTTAAAAACTACCAAGACATGTCAGAGCTGCTGCTGAAAGTGCGGTACATATGTGCGCGCTTTCGGCGTACTCACCCTGCTGCTGCTCGACTGTCTGCGCTGCAGCGTAACTTCAGCCGTCCTGCGACATGCCCACCAGGTGGAACTCCACCTTACATATGCTGGAGAGACTGTGCGAGCTGCATCGGGTGATAGTGGAGTTTCAGATGCAGTATACACGAGTCAGTCGCTCTGCGGATCAGCACCACTTTACCACCAGCGACTGGGCCGGCATGCGAGACCTGTGTACCTTGTTGCGGTCTTTGGAGTACTCAACCAACACGGCCAGTGCTGATGACGCTGTTGTTAGCATTACAATACCCTTCTATGTCTCCTTGAAAAAAATATTACGGTGAGGTTTCAGGCAGGTCGTACAGAAGTGGTTCAGAAGGTGGGTTCCTGCACCACATGTGGACAGCCAGGGCACACTTCTAGAGACGAGGAGGAGGAGGAGGAGGAGGAGGAACAGGTTTCACTGCAGGGTGGCACCCTACGCATCTCAGGGCCATCACTGGCCGGGGGGATACGGAAGACACAGACGATACACCACCTACAGAGAACAGCTTATCGTTACCTCTAGGCCGCCTGGCACACATGAGCGATTATATGCTGCAGTGCCTGCGCAACGACAGCAGAGTTGCCCACATTTTAACTTGTGCTGACTATTGGGTTGCCACCCTGCTGGATCCCCGGTACAAGGACAACATGCCCACATTAATTCCCGCACTGGAGCGTGATAGGAAGATGCACGACTACAAGCGCACGCTGGTAGACGTGCTCCTGAGGGCATTCCCAACTGGGACGGGGGGACAAGTGGAAGCACAAGGCGAAGGCGGAGGCATAGGAGAAGAAGAAAAAGGTCGCCAACACAGCTGTGTCACGGCCAGCTCCTGTCCACAGCCAACGTGGACGAGCTCTCATTCATTAAAATGAACCAGGCTTGGATCCCACAAGACTTTTCTGTACCTTGTGCAGAATAGACATTTATAACTGCCTCGCCCTCAACCATACATTCTTGTACTCCAGGGCACTTCTTTATTGAATCCTCTTTTTTTAAATTGTACCATTATTTTGGGGGCAACCCCAAATTGAATGAACCTCTCCTCTGTCTGGGTGTCAGGGGGCCTAAAATTCTGTTAATCGACTGCTGCTTTGGCAGATGACATCAAGCTTGATTTTCTGCTATGGGACCTCTCTCCTCTGTCTGGCTGCTGGGGCCTAAATAACTGAAAGTGGCCTTTTCCATTTCTAACAGGAAGACCGCTAGCTTTTTACTCCTTCCAGGGGATTAAAAGTCGAGTAGGATCCAGAAATCGCGTCTTTAAATACATCCGATCCCTGAATTCCCGGTCACTTATAAAAGTCTAAAAAAAATTATTTTATTATACTCACAAAGGTATAAAATTTCCACGCATATAAAATCAATGCCGCATGCTGGCCCAACCCGGGTTTCGCCTGTATTTGCTTTGTCAGGGCTGCTCTGAAAACCACTTGTTCCTCCCTCCTATTTATAATCAGGTGGGTGCTTAATTACTACATTTGCTCCAAAAAGCTCTTTTCTTACTTAAAACTCTTCACCTTTCAATTTATCTCTCATGATTCATCTCAGCCAGCAATTCGTATTATAGTTACTTTCTCAAACATAAAATATAAAATACCGCAGGTTTCTATTCTGCCCTATTCACATGTATCAATTTTAACATCGTCTACCGACATTTAGACTATGACATACCCTTTGTAATTTCACCCTTTATCTCTTCAGACACGTATTAATATCAAATTCAATGTTCAGTCCACTAGGTTGCAGTGTATTTAACTTGTAAATTCATTCCACTAAACGACCTGCTGCGCTAGAAAAGAACTGTGTGGTTTGAGACATATTTTTTTACATTTTATTGTAATTTTTGGGACCTTTTCCACTGCTGGGTGACATGAAGCCTAATTTTCTGCTATGGGACCTCTCTCCTCTGTCTGGGTGCCAGGGGCCTATATTTCAGATAATCACCTTTTGTCTTAAGGAAAGGGTGGGAGACATTAAACTCTTTATACTGTCAAATGACCTCTACATTGTCTGTCTGGTTGTCAGGGGCCTATATTTTGTTTCATCGCTTGCTGCATTGGTGGGAGACATTAAACTCTTTATACTGTCAAATGACCTCTACATTGTCTGTCTGGTTGTCAGGGGCATATATTTTGTTTCATCGCTTTGGGAGACATTAAACTCTTTATAATGTCAAATGACCTCTACATTTTCTGGTTGTCAGGGGCCTATATTTTGTTTCATTGCTTACTTTATTGGTTGGAGACATTTAAACTCTTTTTACTGTCAAATGACCGCCCCACTGTCTGGTTGTCAGAGGCCTATATTTTGTTTCATCGCTTGCTGCACTGGTGGGAGATATTAACCTCTTTATACTGTCAAATGACATCTACATTGTCTGGTTGTCAGGGGCCTATATTTCTTTTAATCGCTTGCTGCATTATTTGGAGACATTAACCTCTTTTTACTGTAAAATGACCTCTCCTCTGTCTGGGTGTCAGGGGCCTACATAAATGATAATGGCCTGTTCAATTGCAGGTTGACCTCAGGCCTGTGTTGCTGGTACAGAACCGCTCTCCTCTTTGTGGATCCCGTGGGCCAGAATGTTTGAATGAGGCCTGTCAGGGCCCTGCAGGCAGACAAGATTCCTTCTTGACTGTGATGACAACTTCAACTCCCATGTATGGTTGCCATTGGCCTGAGTCTGTGAGTGAGGCCTGTGACACTGCTGGCAGACATGAATCCTTCTTGGCTGTGATGTGAACTTCAACTTCCATGTATGGTTGCCTTTGGCCTGAGTCTGTGAATGAGGCCTGTGGCACTGCAGGCAGGCATTAATTCTTTTTGGCTGTGATGGAAACTTCAACTCCCATAGCATTGGTTAATTTTTATTTATTTTATTTTAAGTCATTTCCCTATCCACATTTGTTTGCAGGGGATTTACCTACATTTTGATGCCTTTTGAAGCCCTCTAGCCCTTTCCAGGGATTATTTATAGCCTTTTTAGTGCCCAAAAGTTCAGGTCTCCATTGACTTTGTTTCCGGTTCGGGTCGAGTTCAGATCCCGAACCCGAACATTTTCGTGAAGTTCGTCCGAACTTCTCGAACCCAAACATCCAGGTGTTCGCTCAACTCTATGCACAACATTGTGGAATATATAAAATAAAACAAAGAGAAAGTGCGCTGGAGTATAACAATGGCTATGTGAGGCCGGTATACATGTCTATTCTGCACAAGGTACGGACAAGTCCTGTTGGATCCATGCCTGGTTAATTTTAATGAATGCGAGCTCGTCCACGTTGGCTGTGGACAGGCGGCTGCGCTTGTCTATGATAACGCCCCTTGCCGTGCTAAACAAACGTTCAGACAATACACTGGCTGCAGGGCAGGCCAGCACCTCCAAGGAGTAAAGGGCAAGCTCAGGCTATGTGCCCAATTTGGAGACCCAGAAGTTGAATGGGGCAGACCCATCAGTCTGTACGTGTAGGCGTGTGCACATATACTGTTCCACCATTTTACTGGAATGCTGCCTCCTGCTAAGATGTTCCATATCAGCTGGTGGTGCTGGTTCTTGTGGCGTGCTGACAAAGCTTGTTCACATTTATGCCATGCTAACCCTGCCTTCTGAGGTGCTGGCTGTGCCCCAGCTGCATTGGCGACTTCTTCCTCCTCCTCTGCCTTCGCCTTGTGCTTGCACTAAGGTCCCGGTGTTAGGTGGGAATGCCATCAGCAGCGTGTCTACCAGCGTGCACTTGTAAGGGTTATAGATCACCCAACAATCTAAACACCACCGAATTTACAGAATATATTTCCCAGTCAGGTATGCAGTGCAGGGGCACTTTGAAAGAAAAAAGGGGTATAGATCACCCAGCAATCTAAACGCCGCTGAATTTACAGAATATATTTCCCAGTCAGGTATGCAGTGCAGGGGTACTTTGAAAGAAAAAAGTGGTATAGATCACCCAACAATCTAAACGCCGCCAAATTTACAGAATATATTTCCCAGTCAGGTATGCAGAGCAGGGGTAGTTTGAAAGAAAAAAGGGGTACAGATCACCCAACAATCTAAACGCCGCCAAATTTACAGAATATATTTCCCAGTCAGGTATGCAGTGCAGGGGTAGTTTGAAAGAAAAAACGGGTAATGGAGTGTCCCTGTCATCCGGCATCGATTTGCACCGCTAAAGGATTGTTTTGAAAGTGTGCAGAAGCCATACGGGGCCCCTATGCTGCAGTTTTATCATGGAGACATCATGGAGATTTTACAGCATATAACTACAGCACCCAACAATCTAAACACAGCCAAATTTACAGAATATATTTCCCAGTCAGGTATGCAGTGCAGGGGTACTTTGAAAGAAAAAAGGGGTATAGTTCACCCAACAATCTAAACGCCGCCGAATTTACTGAATATATTTCCCTGTCAGGTATGCACTGCAGCAGGAACAGACCCTCCAAGCCACTTGTAAATGACTGGTCTCATAACCGTGGAAATGTCCACCCACAATCTAAGAGCTGTATTTACTGATAAAATTTCATCCTCAGAAATGCAGTGCAGACCGCAAATGTACTTTGACAGACGTTTTTACTAAATTTAGTTCCCTGCCAGAAATGCAGAGCAGGGGTTTTTTACTGGCAAAACTGGGCTAATGTCACCTACCAATGTAACAGAGAATTTTTAGAATTATAGTTCCCTGTTACCTATGCAGAGCAGGGGTTTGTATACGTCAAAAATGGTAAAATGTCACCCAAGAATGTAATAGAGGATTTTTAGAAATATAGGTCCATTTTACCTATGCAAAGCAGGGGTTTGTTTACGGCAAAAATGGGTTAATGTCACCCACCAATGTAAAAGAACATTTTTAGAAATATAGGTCCCTGTCACCTATGCAGAGCATGTGTTTGTATACGGCAAAAATGGGTTAATGTTACCCACCAATGTAACAGAGGATTTTTAGAAATATAGGTCCCTGTCACCTATGCAGAGCAGTGGTTTGTATATGGCAAAAATGGGTTAATGTCACCCACCAATGGAACAGACGATTTTTATAAATATAGGTCTCTGTCACCTATGCAGAGCAGGAGTTTGTATACGGCAACAATGGGTTAATGTCACCTACCAATAGAACAGAATTTTTTTTTTTAAATGATTATCCTGTCTGCTATGTAGAGCAGGGGTATAAAACAGCAAAAAATGGGTTAATGTCACCCAAAAATGGAACAGACTAATTTTTTAAAATGATTGCCCTGTCTCTATGCAGTGCAGACCGCGAAGGTACTTTATGGCCCAAAAATTGTGTTTTTTTCACACACAATCAAACAGATGAATTTAAGTGTATTTCTTTCACTGTCAGAAATGCAGCGCAGGCACCCCTCTAGTGCAAAAATGCAGTATTAAATGGTTTTATTGGACTGTCAGAAATGCAGCGTAGGCTAAAAATGTACTTTCTAGCACAAAAAATGGGAATTTGTCAACCGACAATGTAACAGCAGTATTTACTGTTTTTTTTTTTACTGTCAGTTATGCAGTGCCGGTGTCAGAAAGAGGAAAAAAAATCGCTTTAGGTCACACAAATATGTGACAGACTAATGTAATTGAATTTTTTTCACTGCCAGGTATGCACTGCAGGCCGCAGGGTTACCTGACAGCCAAAAATGAGAATTTGTCCCCCTAGAATCTAACAGATGGATTTAATGAATATATTTTCCCTGTCATATATTCAGCACAGGGGTTGTTCACAGGGGCCCTGAAGTCACAGACAGATTAACTATACTATTTTCCCTTCCCCTGGCACATATGCAGTGCAGGTGCACTTAAAAAATGGTTATACGCTGCCAACTGAACTAAAAGAACAGGATTAAATTATTGTCCCTGGCACATGTGCAGGTGAAAGTGCACTACACTTGGTTGCACAAAATGGAGGCCGACACCCACCTAACTAACAGACAGATAAAGCTTATTTTTCTATGTCACTGGGCTCATGGGTAAAAAAATGTAGCAGAGCACCCACTAAAATAATCGCTGTAGTTTGCAGATTTAACACCAAGTAAACCAGGCGAGAATTGTTTCCTAATCTCTCCCTCACAGCAGCAGCATCCTATCCATACACTAGTAAGAGCAGACTGACGTGCGGTGCTTCGTGACTCCAGCTTATATAGAGGCTGGGTCACATGCTGCACTTGACTTTAGTAGGCATGGCTGTGATGGCTTCTAAGGGGACACTAGTTAAACGCTTGTTGATTGGCTGCCCTGCAGCCTTTCAACAAGCGCCATTAAATCGCTGAACACCGAATTCGAACTTTTAAGAAAATGTTCGAGTTCAGGTCCGGGTACCAAAAACCCTAAAGTTCGGTACAAACCCGAACTTTACAGTTCGGGTTCGCATAACCCTAGTTGCCTACACAACTACACAGCTCCATATATTATTTAGTACAGGGGCAAGCAGCCTTTGGCACTCCAGCTATACTAAAACTATAATTCCCAGCAGACTCCATTCATTTCTGTGGGAGCTCTAGGAAGATCAGAGCAAATGGGAATCCTATAATTTGTTTCGGAGCAGCTGGAGTGCTGGAGGTTCCCTACAAGGATTGAGCAAAGCGGGTTCGGACTGCTTAGTCCGAACCCGATTTTCTTCAAACTTAGTTAATAATATGCACTCTGTACAGCCTTGCAACATATTGGCTCAGCTGAGGCAATCTTATTGCCACCACTAATGCAAGACTTGTTTAGTTTCGTTCCTGGCCCGTTGCAGTTAGTTTCTGCGCATACATTTATATTTCAGAATCCGAACTCGAGTTTGTTAACCCCTTAAGGTATGTGTATGTCATGGGTCCGGTTCCTAAGCATGGCGCCCGCTCCTGCCCGCTGCGGGCGCGATCGCTGTGGGGGTCTGGCTGTTTCCTGTAGCTGACCCCCGCGGCTAATGATCGCGGTCGGCAGCGATGCCGATCGCAATCATTTAACCATGCAGATGCCGTGGTCAATCCTGACCACGGCATCTGTGAGCGCTAAAACCGAAAGTAAAACTGTTGTCAGCTCTCCGGCTCCCCCTAGTGATGATGGGGGGAATCGCAGCGCTGGATGTAATAGCCTCGAACTCAATGAATTATTCGAGGTTACTACTTACTATTTCCTATGCAGCCCTTTTTAGCAATAGGGCTTCATAGGAAAGTAGTAAAATCCTCATAAACTCCAATACAAGTGTATTGGAGTTTATGATAGAAGAAATCAGATGACTTATTTATATAGGTCCCTATGGGACCTATATAAAAGTGTAAAAGGAAAATAAAAAAATAAATAAAAAAAAACTAAAAATTCAAATCACCCCCCTTTCCCCAAAATTAAAATAGAATAATAAAAAAATAAAATAAAATACACATCATGGGTGTCACAATGTGCGAAAATGCCTGTAGTATAAAAATATAAAAATATATTCCCCATACGGTAAACAGGAAAAATAAAAAAAAAGCACCCAAATGGCCGATTTGCCGTTTTTGTAAGCTTCATTTCCTCAAAAAATTTTTTAATAAAAAGTGATCAAAAAGTCCTACACACCCCATAATGGTATCAACTAAAAGTTCAGTCTATACATATTGGGTATAGCCGAATTCGTACTGACCTGTAGAATAAAACTAAATGGTCAGTTTTATCGCACATCAAACGTCGTAATTTAAAAACCCGTAAAACTGTGGTGGAATTGCTTTTTTTTTGCAATTTCACCCCCATTTGGAATTTTTTTCCCGCTTCCCACTACATCGTATGCAATATTAAATGGTGGCGTTGGAAAGTACATAAGTCCTTAAGGGGTTAATTAGCCACAGACCCAAGCCCGAATTCGAATTTTGAAGAACTAATGTACTGTATGCGCAGAAACTAACTGTAACGGGACAGGCACAAGACTAAAAAGTCTCTACTTACTGGTGGCGATAAGAAAATGGCCTCAGCAGAGCCAATGAATTGTAACGTGGTACAGAGCACATATTATTAATGAAATTACCTTGCTGACTAAATATTTGCTTGGCTATGCAGATTCTCTATATTTTTGACTCCATGGTATTTCTCCTACCTGCTAATGAGCATGTGACGCAGTATGCTATGAGTTTCTGAAGCTTGAAGTTGTGGACTAGGGACAGGGGCACATGGACTTTGCTCCCTCTCCCTTCAACCCCTCACTCAGACTCTAGTCCAGACTATTCCTCTAGTCAGGAAGTAGGACAAGACCACTCCTGCCCCTCAAGAGAAGGGCAAACAGGGTGATTAAACCTGTCCCTGTCAACCATACCAGGCAATTCTGGGTTCTACATAACATAATAAAACATTACATTACTTAACATTACAAAACAATTTGCAGATACTCCTATTCCGAGGTACTGTAAGTCTCATCAGACTCATCTGTCTCACGGTGCTAGCTCATACTGCAGGGTTCAAAATTAGAGATGAGAGAATTTTTCAAAAATTCGATTCGGACGGTTTTGCCCAATTTTTGGGAAAAATTTGGTTCGGTCCGAATTTGTTCATGGCGAATTGTGTTAAAAAATGGCTATTTCCTGGCTGCAGAGAGCCTTTATAAAGGAGTAGAACACTGTGCCTTGCAGTAACACACATAGCGAGTCTGCTTTGGTAGTGACATAATACTGTGAGTCCATATGACATGCAGATGACAGGTGTCTCTCTTAAAATCACTGCACACTTCACTTATTTGGGCAGTCACGGGGCCAAAACTGACCAAATAACACAAGTATCAACTCAGCCTTACAGGTCAATGTTATTGCCAAGAAGAAGCGCACCTCTTTTACATCGTCATCAGCTGATTTCACATAGATGTCTACAGAACCAGTTCTAGTAAACGCTTATACAAGTAAAGCCCCCCGACAGAGTGGAGAGAGAAGTCTATGTTGACGTCACTGATTATTTTGTCCTTCCCTGATCCGTCAGAACAATAACCCCCAAAAAACTGATCCTGTCTGTTGAGCATCCGCTGAACGGCAAATATATTTTACTTTTGCCACTAACACACAACAAAAAGAGCTTTAGAACATATAACTGCGCCACTGAATGGCAAATGTATTTTACTTTTGCCACTAATACACGCCAGAAAAGGCTTCAAAACATATAACTGCCCCACTGAACGGCAAAAATATTTTACTTTTTCCACTTATACACGCCACAAATGGCTGTAGAACAGCAAATATATTTGTCTTTTGCCACTAATACACACCACAAAAGGCATTAGAAAATATAACTGCACCTCTGAACGCCAAATATATTTTTCTTTTGCCACTAATACATGCCACAAAAGGCTTTAGAACATATAACTGCACCGCTGAACAGCCAAATATATTTTACATTTGCCACCTATACACGCCACAAAAGGCTTTAGAACATATAACTGCACCGCTGAACAGCAAATATATTTTACTTTTGCCATTAATACACGTGACAAAGGCTTTAGAACGGCAAATATATTTTAATTTTTTCACTAATACACACCACAAAAGGCTTTAGAACATATAACTGCACCGTTGAAAGGCAAATATATATTTCTTTTGCCACTAATACACGACACAAAAGGCTTTAGAATGGCAAATATATTTGTCTTTTGCCTCTAATACACGCCAGAAAAGGCTTTAGAACATATAACTGCGCCACTGAACGGCAAATATATTTTACTTTTGCCACTAATACACTCCACAAAAGGCTTCAGAACATATAACTGCACCGCTGAACGGCAAATATATTTTTTCTTTACCACTAATACACACCACAAAAGGCTTTAGAACATATAACTGCACTGTGGAAAGGCAAAGATATATTTCTTTTGCCACTAAAACACGCCACAAAAGGCTTTAGAACATATAATTGCACCGCTGAACGGCAAATATATTTTACTTTTGCCAATAATGCATGCCATTGACTGCACTGCTAATCTGCAAATATATATTTCTTTTTCCACTTATAAACGCCACAAAAGGCTTTAGAACACATAACTGTGCCGCTAAACGGCAAATATATATTTTATTTTGCCACTAGTAAGCAACAAAAAGGGCTTTAGAACATATAACTGCACCCCTGAATGGCGAATATATTTTACTTTTGCCACTAATACACACCACAAAAGGCTTTAGAACATATAACTGTTCCGCTGAACGGCAAATATATTTTACTTTTTCCACTAATACACGCTACAAATGGCTTTAGAACGGCAAATATATATATTTCACTACTAATACACACCACAAAAGGCATTAGAAAATATAACTGCACTGCTGAACCGCAAATATATATTTTTCTTTTGCCACTAATACATGCCACAAAAGGCTTTAGAACATATAACTGCACCACTGAACGGCAAATATATTTTACTTTTGCCACTAATACATGCCATAAATGGCTTTATAGCATATAACTGCACTGCTGATCTGCAAATATATTTTTATTTTTCCACTTATACACGCCACAAAAGGCTTTAGAACACATAACTGTGCTGTTGAACGGCAAATATATTTTTATTTTGCCACTATTACGCAACAAAAAGGGCTTTAGAACATATAACTGCACCGCTGAACGGCAAATATATATTTCTTTTGCCACTAATACACGACAAAAAGGACCGCAATTTTAGCACTTTACCACACAATGGCTAATAAGCCCTTTTTTTCTCACTAATACAAGACAAAAAATTCTTTAGAGCATATAACTGCACCGCACAAAGGCAAAAAAGATGTAGAAATATTTTCTTGTAAAAAAAAACTGTTAATGGCTGTATCAAACAGCACTTGCACCCTAATAACAATAATACTTTAAAAAAGAGCTACTAGGCAACAAATGATGGTGTTTACCAGAGAAATAATTAGTTGGATTTGAGTCTGAGGCATTATATGTATAGTCTTATTTCAACTTACAATGGCTCAGGAAAAATATTGCAAGTTGAAAATATTGTATCCCGGGACCATCGCATCTTGAGAGACCACTGTAGTCTCATAACACATAAGTAAGGATATCTGATACATTATCAGCAATGTTTATCATGAACTACAGTATAAAGTATACAGGACCATAAGGTGTAAGATAGTAATTAGTTTGATAAATAAAGGTAGTTCCTACTCTAGTACAAGAGAGAGAGAGAGAGAGATATGGAGAGATTTTATCCCTATACAGAGTATATAGAGTACATAGTATGTGTGAAGAATCGTATAGGAGAGGCAATGCTTCCAAAATGAAAAGTCAATGCTCAACCTAATAAACAGGACTTGAATAATAACTTGGATCTGTAGACAGCTATTTCAGGGTGATTGCAGAGTGCAGACTGGAGATAACTGGCTTGGCTAAGCAAGAGGCCTTGGTCAGGATCTAGTAGCAAAGGTCAGCCAGAGTAAGGTTCTCTTCCTTCGAAATATGCTGCTTCCTCTTTCATTACTGTACCATCAGTAATAAAGGGTCAAGGGACACACACTAAAACCAGTCACTGTAACATTTGGTGTATAGCTGGCATGATATAATTCATATTATGAATACGGACTCCTCCACTTCATGAGCATTGAGCTTGCCTGCTTCATGCTACTGATTGACTGCTGTTTCTCTTGGCACACGAACGTTTGTGTTTTGCAGTCGCAAATTGCGGATCTGCCAGAAAAACAGATGACGTTCGTATGGCATCCATTTTTTGCGGATCTATTGTAACAATGCCTATCCTTGTCGGCAAAACGGACAAGGATAGGATGCAGAACCAAACAACGTTTGTGTGCATGTAGGCTTATACTGTGTATCTGGAAAAATCAGTGAGTCAACAGATTGTGGGCAAGGAAAGCCAGTAGCTCATGAAAATGGAGGAGCCTAGGCACATCATTTAGAGATCTCAAAGCTACACCTAATATAATGTGATTTTATGGTAATTACGGTAAGATAAGAAAAAGTAAATGGCACACTAAAGTGTTTGTCACTACATTTTACTGTCCTCTAGGGCAGCATACACCTGATGACAGATTCTCTTTAAACTATATAATTATTGACTGGAAAGCGTAGCCTTCTGATGCACATTCAACCTCCTATGGTGGTTTACATCATTAAGGCACAGCAATCCTCCAGACACCTGCTGTCCATGAAGGTAGTTCCCTAGTCCTATATTTCAGTTTATTACTTTTTACTGCTAATACGCTAGCAAATTAGAACACATAATTTAGTTTTACATATTTTAAACTGAGTGTAAACCTCAGAAAAATTGTTATGTTGGCTTTAGTGACCAGATAAGAAGCATGGGAATCTCTTGCAGGTTTCACTTGAATGCTGTTCTAAATTTGATGCTGGGAGTAATAATACACTATGTGACGTGTAAAGGAGAGAAAAAAAGAAAGATATTAAATAACAAGAAGGCTTTTCTTTGCTTCAGACATATAAGACTCCTTAATCAATAAATCCTTCTACATATATATATATATATATATATATATATATATATATAGCTGCTCCATGTATCCCTAATGTGATGTTAATTGTTCCATTCACAGGGATCTTACCGACAATCCAAGGGCAGAGATGTAAAAGAAAGAGTATACCACTGTATAAAAGCTTCATTAGATTCAATAGAGAAAAGTTTCCCAAAAATGTTATTCCTCTTCATTGACAATCCAATAAACTCAGTGGAACACTTTACGGAGTTGTCCAGTTTCAAAAGGAAACCGGACAACTCGGGGATTTACCTTTATTAATATAATATAGAAATTACTTAGTTGTCAAATCCAGCACCACCTCTCTAGATCTCCTTGTAGGATTCTGTTCTCCCACCTGTAACATTGACGTCATGTTAACAAGACATAACCACTGCAGGTCTCTTCAGTGTAACACAAAGGCCAGTGATTGGCTGCAGCAGGCATGACATCATTGCTGCAGCAAGAAATCAGAACCCTGAAAGGAAATCTATTCTTAATTACAGGTCCATCCCTTGAGTTCACTCAAACACAACAATAGCTGATCTCAGGGAGACCAGCTACAAAAAACACCGCGGAGCCTCACTTAAGAGTCTCAACACAGCAATCCGAAGTGCAAAGTTCCCTGGGAAACAGGAATATGCAAAATAAATGTGGAGCCCCAGTTATGGGTCTACAACACAATGAAAGCCAGATATCCCTCAAAGGAAGGAAAACCAAGCGAAGGGGTGTCTCCATTACAGAGATCACCAAATCCACCATATTAAGTGGCCCCTATGTCAAGATCCCGCTTTTTTACAAGCTTTAAGGATGTGACAGGGAAAACCTAAGCTAGGTATCCATCCACAGACAGCTTCGCTTGGTTTTCCTTCCTTTGAAGGATATCTGGCTTTCATTGTGTTGTAGACCCATAACTGGGGCTCCACATTTATTTTGCATATTCCTGTTTCCCAGGGAACTTTGCACTTTGGATTGCTGTGTTGAGACTCTTAAGTGAGGCTCCACTGTGTTTTTTGTAGCTGGTCTCCCTGAGATCAGCTATTGTTGTGTTTGAGTGGTCTCCGAGGCATTGCTCCCGGTTAGCCAGAATCCTACCCCACACTGATGAGGGACAACACCCCGAAACAGCTGTCTGTGGATGGATACCTAGCTTAGGTTTTCCCTGTCACATCCTTAAAGCTTGTAAAAAAGTGGGATCTTGACATAGGGGCTACTTAATATGGTGGATTTGGTGATCTCTGTAACGGAGACACCCCTTCGCTTGGTTTTCCTTCCTTTGAGGGTTATCTGGCTTTCATTGTGTTGTAGACCCATAACTGGGGCTCCACATTTATTTTGCATATTCCTGTTTCCCAGGGAACTTTGCACTTCGGATTGCTGTGTTGAGACTCTTAAGTGAGGCTCCGCGGTGTTTTTTGTAGCTGGTCTCCCTGAGATCAGCTATTGTTGTGTTTGAGTGGTCTCCGAGGCATTGCTCCCGGTTAGCCAGAATCCTACTCCACACTGATGAGGGGCAACACCCCGAAACAGCTGTGTGTGGATGGATACCTAGCTTAGGTTTTCCCTGTCACATCCTTAAAGCTTGTAAAAAAGCGGGATCTTGACATAGGGGCTACTTAATATGGTGGATTTGGTGATCTCTGTAATGGAGACACCCTTAAGCTGGTTTTCCTTCCTTTGAGGGATATCTGGCATTCATTGTGTTGTAGACCCATAACTGGGGCTCCACATTTGTTTTGCATATTCCTGTTTCCCAGGGAACTTTGCACTTCGGATTGCTGTGTTGAGACTCTTAAGTGAGGCTCTGCAGTGTTTTTTGTAGCTGGTCTCCCTGAGATCAGCTATTGTTGTGTTTGAGTGGTCTCCGATGCATTGCTCCCGGTTAGCCAGAATCCTACTCCACACTGATGAGGGGCAACACCCCGAAACAGCTGTCTGTGGATGGATACCTAGCTTAGGTTTTCCCTGTCACATCCGTAAAGCTTGTAAAAAAGCGGGATCTTGACATAGGGGCCACTTAATATGGTGGATTTGGTGATCTCTGTAATGGAGACACCCCTTTGCTTGGTTTTCCTTCCTCTGAGGGATATCTGGCTTTCATTGTGTTGTAGACCCATAACTGGGGCTTCACATTTATTTTGCATATTCCTGTTTCCCAGGGAACTTTGCACTTTGGATTGCTGTGTTGAGACTCTTAAGTGAGGATCCGCTGTGTTTTTTGTAGCTGGTCTCCCTGAGATCAGCTATTGTTGTGTTTGAGTGGTCTCCGAGGCATTGCTCCCGGTTAGCCAGAATCCTACTCCACACTGATGAGGGGCAACACCCCGAAACAGCTGTCTGTGGATGGATACCTAGCTTAGGTTTTCCCTGTCACATCCGTAAAGCTTGTAAAAAAGCGGGATCTTGACATAGGGGCCACTTAATATGGTGGATTTGGTGATCTCTGTAACGGAGACACCCCTTCGCTTGGTTTTCCTTCCTTTGAGGGATATCTGGCTTTCATTGTGTTGTAGACCCATAACTGGGGCTCCACATTTATTTTGCACATCCCTTGAGTTGTCCAGGCTTCTTTTAATTACGTGTGGAATATAGAAAAAAATAATAATTTTTAGTTAAATTAAGTATACTCACATCTGCGTTAGAGGCTCCGTTGCACTAAAAAAGCCAGACAAAACAGCATGCATCACTATTTCGCTTGGTAAAATGACAGACACCATGTAAGAAACCGGATTGAACCTATTACAGTGAAAGGGGTCCATTATGTGCTATTGCTGTCCTTCATCCTGCACTTGCATCGTTTTTGAATGAGCTCTATGATGGGTCAATATTCTCCACATACTAAAGCGAGAGCATGATTTACAAAAAATAAAAGGTACCTGGTGACATAATGTGAATATTTTAAATGTTTTGGATATTTTTTTATTTCTCAACATTTTCAAGATCATTGTTTGCATCCTGAGGATGAGAACTTGATCTACTCAAATGTTGGTCACAAAGCTTTCTGTGAATCAGAGCATCACATGATAAGGACAAGTTTTCAGCTGGTGGATGTTGACTACCGTGCTCTTAATCACTAACAAGAAGCACAGGTCTAGAAAACTGTAAGCACTTGAAATACGAATAAAGGTATTTTCAAATCATAAAATGATCTAATAATTTGTCAGAGAGATGATATAACTGTAGAATGTATATGGAATGGTCTACACTCTGGAGTCTTCGCTGACTCCATGAAATTTGGGTTCCAATTCTGGGTTTTTAAAGACTTTAATGCTGATGAACTATCCTCTGGATTTGTCATTAGTATCTTATTGGTGAAGTTCCAACACCCGAGACATCCGACAATCATCTGTTTCAAAAGACACTGACGCTCACAGTAGTGCCCTTGCCTTCTCAAACAGGTGTTAGACTCCTATAATCAGATACTGATTACCTTTCTTCTAGAAAACCCCTTAAAGGGAATCTGTCACCAGCATAGTAGCATAATTTTTTTTTCATGAATCCTTGTTTAATAAAGTACCTTATTTCCATAACTGTTGGTGGTTTTCTTTTTCGTCTTGTCATTTCTTGTAAAAACCGCTTATTCAGATATGCAAATCAAGGTCTTAGGAGCCCAGAGGGGCGTTCCTCCTTTAGCATGGAACCCAGGAACGCCCCCCTGATGTTCCGTGCCCGCCTAAAATTTTAAAAAACGAACGCTTATAATCTGTAAAATCGCCTCCCAGAGGCGAGGCTAAATACTCCGCCCCTCCCCCCCGCCAGCTCCTCTCTGTGCGGCAAATATCCCCGCTCCGACTCTCGCCTGCATCCGAAATCTCGCGCAGGCGCAGTGCCAGCGATTGCCTGCGCCTGCGTGCTTCCTTCTCACTGAGGTAACATCGCTCTGGAAAGCGTCACTGGGCATGCGCCAAGCCCAGTGACGCTTTCCAGAGCGATGTTACCTCAGTGAGAAGGAAGCACGCAGGTGCAGGCAATCGCTGGCACTGCGCCTGCGCGAGATTTCGGGATGCAGGCGAGAGCCGGAGCGGGGATATTTGTCGCATAGAGAGGATCTGGCGGGGGGCGGAGTATTTAGCAATTTTAAAGATTATAGGCGTTCGTTTTTTAAAATTTTAGGCGGGCACGGAACATCAGGGGGGCGTTCCTGGGCTCCTTGCTAAAGGAGGAACGCCCCTCTGGGCTCCTAAGACCTTTATTTGCATATCTGAATAAGCGGTTTTTACAAGAAATGAGAAGACGAAAAAGAAAACCACCAACAGTTATGGAAATAAGGTACTTTATTAAACAAGGATTCATGAAAAAAAAAATTATGCTACTATGCTGGTTGCTGGTGACAGATTCCCTTTATGGCCTCACGCACACGGCCGTGGAACACGGCCATGCGCGGACCGTGGTATCCTGGCCTGGGATCCAACTGACAGCAGGAGTGCATGGCGTCATTGGTTGCTATGACGCCGTGCGCTTCATGCCACCGCTGGACTACAGTAATACACCCGTACCAGTGTATTACTGTAGTCCAACGGCGGCATGAAGCGCACGGCGTCATAGCAACCAATGACGCCGTGCGCTCCTGCTGTCAGCTGGATTCCAGGCCGGGATACCATGGTCCGCGTACGTGTTCCACGGCCGTGTGCATGAGGCCTTAGGCTACATGCACACAAACGCTGTTTGTTTCCTTGTCCATTCCATTTTTTTTTGTGGATAGGATGCGGACCCCTTCATTTCACTGTGTGCTGTCCGCATCAGTATGTCTGTTCCATAGCCCCATAAAAAAAATAGAACACGTCCTATTCTTGTTTGTTTTAGGCATTGTTACAATGGATCTGCAAAAAAAAAAAAAGGATTACATATGGATTTGCGCAACTTGCGAACCGCAAAAGACATACAGTCGTGTGCATGTAGCCTTAATGAGAAATACAGGAAAAGTCAAGCTCTTTTTTTTCATGCACAATCCGTACCAATTTGGCCTTTCTAGAAAAATATAATATTACAAGTTAATGAGACCTTGATCTGGGAATTTACTCTGATTTCCATAATTTGACAGGAGAAGAAATTTTCTCCTTTATATGGGGCAATTAATGACCACCTCATAGGATTTTTTGGCTTCCTCAGGATCAGTGTGCCCGTTTAGCCAGTTCTTTCCAGCTCCGTCCCTCACTGACAGGATTGAGTGTCGTGGCTGGCAGCAACGTCATCATCATCATCCGCTTTCTCCTCAAAATCCTACTTTTCTTCCTCCTCTTCAAGTGGCAGCACCACCTTCTCCTCCCCCATGTGTCACGGACATTCGCGCAACAGATGGCAGGAGATTGGTGAGACTAGCAACACTTGGTTTGATCTGACATGTTTTCCGTTTGGATCAAAAGACGTCTGTGTTGTTTCTGGTGCTTGCCACACCTTCTTTCCCCAGGTGTGGCCATTAGGGTCTTTTAACCTTCTCTATTTATAGTTGCTTCTCCCACAATGCTGTGCGGTTTGTAGCTTCTGTTTGCACATTTGGATAGATTGTGGTTGAGCTGGCTTCCTGGTGCTTCCATTGCTCCTTTAAAGTTAAGTCTTTCCTTTCCCTTTTGTATTTTTTTGGGGTTCTGTGTGTTGCATTTCCCTATTGTTTGTATTAGGCCTGAAGATGACTCCTGTTCGTCCTTCCTTTTGAAGGAATAGGTAGTCTCGTCCCTACTATTAGTACCAGGGTCCTATAGGGCTAAATAGGACTCTAGGTATTCCTGAGTATGAACTCACCTATCTTTGGGGTCTGTTCATACTGGTAGTCAGTCAGGATTTTTGCTAGGGTTTTCGCTAGGAGGTGTTCATTTTCCTTCCCTAGTTGACAGGCCTGATTCGCTGTTCCTCCCTTCCCTCTTATGCTAAGTGTGGTGTTTCCCTCCAACATTAAAGCGTGACACCATGGTACTATGGTCATTGTGGGTCCCCAAAAGCTATAGGGTCACCTGTTGGATGAGATTGTGTATTGGATGGTTCACTCTTCATCCAGTGTCTCTTCAAAAATACATATGAGAGGGATGAGGGAAAGATGCCTGAGCATGTGCAATGCTGAATTCCAGTGAATTGGAACCTCGCAGATTAAGCGGTGTAGCTGCATATCATTCTGACGCTGTAAGTAAAGAAGAGCGTTCCTCACCATGTGAGAATGGCTAAAAAGAAGAACAGTCTCCCATACATTGTCAGCGCCTTGCGCAAGTTCCCCCAAGTTTAGGGCAGCCAGGTTGTTGTGCCCATTGTCTCTAACAACCTTGCCAAGTTAGAGTTGGCGAGGTGACAGCCAGCATGACGCTTGCTGCTTGATGTACTTGAGCAACTGCTCAGCAGTGTGGTTACTCTCTCCCTGGCTGATCAGCTCCAACACATCATGCCAACACTTGACTTGACACATGTGATAGGAAGGAGGGGTACTGGAAACAACCCTGTGCCCTGCTGCTGTTGGGGACAGGACTGTGTCCATGGAGGAGGAGGTGGAGGAGGTAGATTAGTGCCAGTTGTGGCAGCCAACTCCATGATATGGTGGGACGGGGTCAAAAGAACCTGGCCATGTTGCTAGAGTGCTGACTCTCCACTGCCATAAAAAACGTTGACCCAGTGGAACGTAAAAGATATGTCCTGTCGCTGCCTGTAACAGCTGTTTCAGGTGTAGCTTGATGCACAGTGAGAATTGCAAGGAGTGCCCACATTCTCTTCCATGTTAGAGTACAAGGCTCTACTACAATGGTACTACAGCCATTGCAACGCCAACAACGTGGCCGGGTAGGGGTTCAGCTTGTAGACAAATGAATTGCTGGTGGAGAGAAAAATTTTAATGGCCAAATGTTCCATTATATATGTCTAACGATGAAGCCGAAGACCAGGAGGAGTCTTGGCAAGAGAAGAAGATGGTGATGATGATGACAAAGATTCCATACTGCTTAGGGATGCAGGTTGGTTGCCACAAAGAGGACCAGGTGAAGATGGACAGACTTGTTAAGATTGGGAATGCTGGCCAGTTGTATTTTCCCAAAGGATCCAGTGATGCCACCTCATGTGCTGCACTAGACCTCTGGTACATTATACATATAATATTAAATAGCACAGGATAGCACTGTGACATGCTTTATCAGAGTTATCATAGTCAATTTTGGCTTAGTTACATATGCAATTGTGTTTGAATGGCAACATCTTATTGCAATCCTGTAGATCTTACACACCACTGTGGTTTTGTGTGCCTACCTTGCAAAGAAAAAGCACCATACACAAGTTTCTTGCACAGAGCTACAGGCAGTCAATCTGGGCTTAGCTCTGGCCCATTTTGGGCCTAACCCACCCACAGCGTCAGCGGCATCACCAGATCCTTAAGCAGATATGACCCTGGCTTTTTTTTGGGAGGTACATTGCCTATGCTCTTTATTG
Organism: Bufotes viridis; assembly: GCA_033119425.1. NCBI lineage: Eukaryota > Metazoa > Chordata > Amphibia > Anura > Bufonidae > Bufotes > Bufotes viridis. Next base: position 459,575,420 of record CM065590.1, read on the forward strand.
CTGCCTCCACCACCCTTCTCAGCTGATGTTGCCTCCTTCTCAGCACCCCAATCTGGCTCCCAAGTCCTGTCCAGTAAACAATCATCATCAGAGTCCTCACCCTCCCTGCCACTTTTATCAGCCTGTGATCTTCATGGGTGCCTCCCCTGCTCTGCGTTTTCCCTGACTGCCACCGTTGCTGCCCCCACTGCCAGTGCTGTGGCTAGAGGTGCCACTATTACCATCACAATCAACACAGATATGTATGGGGTCACCAGCCTCCTCCCCAACCTCCTTCTCAGGGTAGACCAAAAGGTGATTGCTCTCACACAAGTCATCAACAGGGAGACTCTCTTGACTATCTGCTATATGGCGTAGAGGGGTTGTTTTGCCAATAAAGACTGAGAGGCCTCCACTGAAAGCCTTCTTTAAGGCTGCAAGTAGGAGGAGCAGGAGGAACACTGTGACCTTTGGCTCAACGGCACAGTGTCTGACTCTGAAGTCATCTTCACATCATCCTGCTACGACTGATAAGAGGGGTGAGCCATCGAATCCCCAATATCACCCTCTTTCTCCTTAACTATAATGTTGCGCCTTTATAAGTCAGCAGGGAAAACTGCAGCCAACTACTACTACTTCTGTATAGATAGTGGGTGCTGCTTCTACCCACATTCTGACTCTGTGGCTTTCGTTTGGAACCCTTCCGTAGTCCTGACATTTCTGGGCCTCTCAGATAATGTTGTGCACTACCCTGTGTATTGGTGTAGTAATTACTATTTAATCAACGATCCCCCCAATTTTTTTTTGTGGAAATGTGTTTGTGAACAAAGAAAAAAAGGGATACATATATGTTGGTTTCATTAAATTGAAAAAGTCCCCCAAAAATACAATTTTAACTGTATGGGGAAATAAACGTTAACGGATTATTAAGGGTCAGGTCCCACCCTCAATTTAATAAAATATACATGCAGAGTTCGGACCGCTCGTATAAATAGACGGTATCGCAACAGTTTTTTCTCTCTCCCTTCAGGAAGTGCCGAGGTCTGCAAATATCCTATTGATGGATATCCTGCAACTTGTAAAAGAAAATAATAGTGTAAATCCGTGTGATTGTACTGCCCTGTAGTGCACAGATTGTACTTACACGGAGCTCCACTGACAATAGGCGTATCAGGAATTTCCTCTGCAACTTGTCTTGTTCATAGTGGCAAAGGTCCACACTCACACGCCGGCCTAAAGGGCTCAACCACGGACTTAGTTACAGCCAACACCAGATGAGTCTGCTATTGTTCTAAATAAACCTTTTAAAACAGTTATTAGAGCTTCACTATGGTGGAAGCCACTTGTATCCACAGAAATTCCTGAATCAAAAGAGCAATTGGGAACAATAGCAGACTCATCTGGTGTTGGCTGTAACTAAGTCCGTGGTTGAGCCCTTTAGGCCGGCAATACCGTCTATTCATATGCGCGGTCCGAACTCTGCATGTATATTTTATGAAATTGTGATTGACCCCACAACACTCTTCGGACCTGCAGCAGACTATTTTTGCGGACTGGTGATTAAGTATCTCTTTTTTTACCCACCCTCAATTTAACGTTAACATTCACAGATAGATTGTTGCTATACCATGTGTTTTGCTGCAGCAATTACGTATATATGCTGGTTAATTAAATTGAACCCCATCAAAAAAATTAAATTGCAACTGTGTGGAATTTGAATAAATGTAAATGGACGATTGAGGCTTGACGTTCAATTTTACGTTAACACTCACAAGTAGATTAATGCAATACCATGTGTTTTGCTGCAGTAATTATGTATATATGCTGGTTAATTAAATTAAACTCCCCAACCAAAAATAAATAAAAAATAAATAAGTCTAACCACATGGAAACCGAATAAACATAAACAGATGATTGAGGCTTGACACTCAATTTCACGTTAACACTCACATCCAAATTGTTGGGTGGAATAAGTGCAAAACTGTACAACATGTGTTCTACCATCAATATAGCATAGCATATAGAATACTAGTGTGAACTCTGTGTCAGTGCATCTCACATAGTTAATTTAGTTTTGTTTTTTGTTTTTCAAAAAGGGTTTTCTGAGATTTTCATATTGATAGCCTATCCTCTACATAGGTCATCAGTATCTGATCAGCTGTTTGAGAGAGCTATCGCCGTGCCTTCTCTCTGCTTTTCCTAGGCTGAGTGATGACATGTTCATGTATCACATGACCTAGAAGCAGCTCAGTTAATGACCCGCGATACTATGCACAGCCGCTATACAATGTATAGAGCTGTGCTTGATGAGCTTCTAGAAGGCAGCGCTCACGGGAGCTGGACACCCACTGATCAGATACTGATAGGTAAAAGGATATGTCACCAGTATTAAAATCATGGAAAACCCAATAAAGTTTGAAAAACCATATAAAATATCAGTTGTTGAAAACATAATATTAGGGCTAAATCTGTTTATCACACAGTTCCAAATTTTATTTGGTTATTGAATTTACTCAAACCACATATAGGCGATCACTACACCAATACACAGTGTAATGCACCAAATTATCTGTGAGTGATAATGTGATATTAAGCCTCAGACCTGGCCCTTAATCATCTGTGTCCGTTTCTTTGTTTCTCCACATGGATGGAATTTTATTTTTTGGAGAGTTGTCCAATTTATTGAAACTAGCATATATGCGATCACTACACCAAAACACTGGGTAATGCACCAAATTATCTGTGAGTGATAACGTGATATTAAGTGTCAGACCTGGCCTTTAATCATCTGTTTCTGTTTATTTTTGTCTCCACACGGTTCCAATTTATTTTTGGGGTTCTTGAATGTATTAAAACCAGTATATACGTGATTAATACACCAATACGCAGGATAGCGCATAAAAGTATCAGTGTCAGTGATAACGAATTTGACCTAAATCCATTTCTATACATTTCTGTCTCCACACATTTCCTTTCAAATTATTTTTTTGGGGGGATTGTTCAATTAAATAAAACTAGAATATATGTGATCGGTACACAGATACACAGGGTAGCGCACAAAATTATATGTGAGGCCTAAGCAAGTCAGGGCTATGGAAGGGTCCCAAACGAATGACCCAGAGCCAGAATATGAGTAGTAGCAGCACCAGGTATCTGTCCAAAAATAGTAGAAGTAGTAGAATCAGTAGTCGGCAGCATTAAAGAGCATTGGCGATGTACCTCCCAAAAACAGCCAGGGCCGTGTCTGCTTTGAGATCTGGTGATGCCACTGACACTATGGATGAGTTAGGTCTAATGAGCATTAAGCTGCACCAAACGGTGGACAACTGGAGCAGCTGTTATGGGCAAGGACAGTACATGTCTTTCACGGCCCACTGGATCAATATTTTTGGTGGCAGTGGAGAGGCAGCACCATATCATAGGGGTGGCTCCCATGCAGGCCCTTTTCTGCCTCCTTCACCGCCTTCTCCAGGGACACGGCCCTGTCCCCAATAGCAGCAGGGAACAGCATCGCTGGCACTATCCCTCCTTCCTACCATGTATCTAGTCAAATGTTGCCACGTCGTGTTGGAGCTGATCAGCCTGGGCGAGAGTACTTAAAATAATATAGAATATAAAAAAATGAAAAAATAATAATCTTGAACTAGGAGGCAAAGGTCAAAGTGGAGTAGGAGGTTGAGGAGGCGGTGGACGTGGCGGTGTAAGTGGAGGCGGCGGTAGAGAATGGTAACCAACACTGTATTTTTTGTTTTATTATCTTTTCCTTTCATTTATTTTTATAAATTTGGCAAGACCCCAAAACATGGAGAAAATAGAAAAGAGAATGCAAATAGAAAGTGTGCTGGAGTATAACAATGGCTGGGTGCTGCCTGTATATTTTGTGTATTTAGAACAAGGTACGGACAAGTCCTGTGGGATCCATGACTGGTTCATTTTAATCAAAGTGAGCTTGTCCACGTTGGCTGTGGACAGGCGGCTGTGCTTGTCTGTGATCACTCCCGCTGCCATGCTAAACACAAGTTCGGACAATACACTGGACACAGGGCAGGCCAGAACCTCCAAGGCGTAAAAGGCAAGCTTCGGCCATGTGCCCAATTTGGAGACCCAGAAGTAGAATGGGGCAGACTCATCAGTCAGTACATGTAGCTGAAATGCTGCCTCCAGCTAAGATGTTCTGTATCAGCTGGGGGTGCTGGTTGTTGTGGCAAAGCTTTTTCACATTTTCCTTCGCCTTGTGCTTCCACTGAGTACCGCGGTCAGGTGAGAATGCCATCAGCATCGCGTCTACCAGCGTGCACTTGTAGTAGCACATCTTCCAATCGCTTTCCAGTGACGGAATTAAGGATGGCACGTTGTCCTTGTAGCGGGAATCCAGCAGGGTGGCCACCCAGTAAGCAGCACTGGTAAGAATGTGGGAAACTCGGCGGTTGTTGCGCAAGCACTGCAGCATGTAGTCGCTCATGTGTGCCAGGCTGCCGAGTGGCAATGACAAACTGTCCTCAATGGGAGGTGTATCGTCTGTGTCCTCTGTATCCCCTCAGCCACGCTCCAGTAATGGCCATGAGCTGCTTTGGGTGCCATTGTGCTGTGAACACAGTTGCTCCTCCTCATCATCATCCTCAAGAACTGTGTCCTGGCTGGATAGTTGTGTACCTGGCCTCTGTTGGTGCAGGAACCCACCCTCCAAGCCACTTGTGAATGACTGGCCTGAAAACTATGGAAATGACCCTTCTTCCTCCTCCTCTTCCTCGTGTGCTACATCCTCTTTCAGACCGAATGACAGCATTTCAAAGACCAGGAATTTTGAAATGCTTGCATTCAGGGCCAGGGATCATGGGTTTGTCGGGGGGTACTTGTTCTTTCTCTCCAGTGTTTGAGAGATGGACAGCTGAACGCTTCCATGGTACATTGTGGAGATGCTTGGTGACGCATGTTGGTGGCGTTGCTGCCATATCCTCTATTTGCTGGGTGGCAAGTGCCACTGTCACTCCAGAGGGGGAGGAAGAGCCAAGACTGCAGCAGAAGATGGAGCAGGAGGAGCCTGAAACCTTTCTTGGTTTTTGAGGTGTTTAGTCGACTGCAGCTCGTGATTTGCATTTAGATGACTGGCCATGCAGGTTGTGCTCATATTTAGAATGTTCATGCTTTGCTTCAGGCTCTGATTGCACAGCGTGCAAACCACTCGTGTCTTGTCATCTGCACATTGTCTGAAGAACTGCCACGCCAGGGAATTCCTTGGAGCTGGCTTTGGTGTGCTAAATCCCTGGGTGCGGTGGGCAGTAGCGGGCATACTGGCTAGGGGATGGCCACTCTGCTTTTGCACCCTGCTCCCTCTTTTGCTGTTCTGCTGCCGCTGTGTGACCAACACTTCTTTTTTCGTACTGCACACGTCACTCGCATGACCTTGATTCCATGTGGGCTCTAGGACCTCATCATCCTCCACACCATCTTCCACCCACTCTTCACACCTGCCCTCTTTTCCGTTCTGTACACTGCAGAAAGCTGCAGCAGTTGGCACCTATGTTTCGTCACATTATAGACATGCTGCGGGGGTCTTCCCATGTCCACATCCGGAAATATAAGTGGATGGGCATCAGTGCACTCAATGTATTCCACTTTTGGGCCAGGGCTAATTGGATGGCTGATGAAAACCCTGCCAGCAAAGTCATCAAAAAGCATAAGAGACTGCTGCATGACTTGGGGCTCAGACTGCTTGCCTGATTTGCAAGGATATGAGGTAAAAGACAGATGCCCATGGCTGCAGGTGCCAACTCTGCACTTTCAGCAGGGGACTGGGTGGGAGACAATGTGAAGGAACTGGAGGCACTATCAGCCACCCAATCTACTACCGCCTCTACTTGTTCTGGCCTCACCATTCGTACACCGGTATTCAGGCCTACAAAATAACACTGAAAGTTCTGTCGCCTATGTGCACCTGAGGAAGGTTTTTCATTTGGCCATGTAGCTGGCACAGATCAACCACGTCCTTGTCCTCTCCCTGTCACAGGAGCTCCACCAACACCAGCAGCACGATGACCAGGGCCACGTTCCTTATTTGATGCTCTCCTCATTCTTCGAGGTCACCCACCGAACTAACAGATGGATTAACTAGATTTATTTCCCTGTCAAGTATGCAGTGGAGGTGTACCTCAGACAAACAATGGGTATATGTTATCCACTAAACTAACAGATGAATTAGGGCTCGTTCACATAAATTTTTTTTGCTTTCCGTATACGGCCCGTATACTGTATTTCAATGGGTCCGCAAAAAAAAAGGAACGTACTCCATATGCATTCCGTTTCCATATTTCCGTTTTTCCGTTCCGCAACATTTTGAGTCAAGTCCTATTATTTTCCGCAAATCACGTTCAGTGCCTCCATTCAAATCAATGGGTCCGTAAAAAAAAACGGAATGCATACGGAACGCATGTCCATATGTCATCCATTTTTTGCGGAACCATGCTGTAGAGTTGCTATGCCCAGCCCATTTTGCACATGTGTTTGGTGTTTGCAATGATAACAACCAGATTAATTATTAAATTTCTGTGTCAGGGGTGAAAAGATGGTGCATTGCACCCACAAAAGATCACTATTAGTGCTGATCGAGCACCAAAGTGCTTGTGTGCTCGAGTAGAACAATTTGCGATGCTCTACCAAGCACCCAAGCACAACGGAAGTCAATTGGAGAACCCAAGCATTAAAACAGGCACCCCCTGCTCTGAAGAGGGGAGGGTGTTGGGACTCTAGTTCGGCTTATGAGTCCCTGCTCTGACTCCATATTTATCTTTGTCCATATATGGAGTCAGTGCTTGTGGACACCCCAGAGTATTTAAACCTAATTTAGCCTCTATTTCTATGCACAAGATCACTGTACAGTGGGGGAATCCCTCAGTGTAAGTCCGTGGCTTAGGAGTCCCTTCTCTGACTCCATATATAACTATGTCCTTATATGGAGTCAGTGTTTGGGGACACCCAATTAAATCTAATTTAGCCTTTATTTCAGAAAAGTTTCTACCGGGATTAGAACTCTCAAATCCTTCTGTATTACAGGCAAGGCACTAAACCACTCAGCTATAATACAAAAAAAAGGAGACTTCTACTGTAGAGGAATACTTACTACTAGTATATATATATATATATATTAATATATTATACACACACACAAATAAACAAAATGGCGGATCGCACAACTAAAAGTATGCAATGTGTAGAGTGCCAGTGGTAAGCTGGGCATTCCCCTAAGCCCCAAAATATAGAAAAAACACTATTCCATAGCACATCCAAAAAAAGTGTTGGTTTATTTACCAGGTGATTGCGACGTTTCTGTACGCCCTATGGTACCTTTCTCAAGCAGTGGTAACAAACAAATGGTGCTTCATACAAATATAAATACAAGTGGACAAAATTAAGGATTCAATCAAGTGATTTCCAAACAAAATTTGATAATTAATGCATATAATGTACATAAAAATACATGTGCAAAATGTATTATATAATCGTGATCCAAATCAAGTGAAATAGTGATTCCATAGTGTGTATATGATCAAAAATACATGGTTAAACAATAATGATTCATTAAAAACATGTGTGACAGTAATTAAAAACAATAATGAGGGGGAGGAGTTACCATACCAGCATGATAGTAGATTCCAGCGCTTTTAAATATCTATGTATTATCATATCCCCAAGGGTGAAGATTTTTTTACACCTTATTCTGATCCCAATGTTGACCAAATTGAGGTTAAAAATTGGGGTTTAGTTGCAACTCCCTTTATTCATTCAATATAGAGCAGACAGAGTATCCCTGGTTAAGATAGTGATCCTACCCCAACTCCTCTATATCCTTAGGAACTCGCCTATATAGATAGCGGATACGTTTTTTAAACCTATGGAGAGAATGATTAAGACTTGTGGGGAAGAAAGAGGGTAAGGCTTAAATTGAAATATTTATATAAGCCACTGGAGCAGGGGGATTTAAATCTTTCCTACTTCAGGGACTATTTTATAGCTGGGCAGTTATGGATATATCATGAATGGGAGAAAAGTGCATTGTGTACGAATCTGGTGAAGAGATCGTATAACAGTATATTTACACCCAAGAAAATGGTCTCAAAGATATATATATAGAGGTGTCATGCAACAAAGTGCTATATATCACAACACCAATAACACTAGCATAGCACAAATAGTAAATATTAAACTTTATTAGTCAATTAAATTAATTACATAAAAAACTGCAGATAAAACACACAGGAACAAACAGAACCTAATATCTGGATTACATATATATCAACACTACACAATGTAAACATACAAGTATTTAGCAGGCAGTAAATTGTGAAGAAAAGTATATACGGTGATAAGTCCTTTCCTACCAATACCAATATGTAAAGTACAAGGAGCCATACAAATGCTGAATACAAAAGACGTGTAGATGATAGTAAAATATACTGACCAGAAAAGTTCACAGCTACCCAAAACAGTATATTTACCTTAGTAGAATCTGGGCAACTAAAAAATCAGGAATAGGAGTACAAAGAGGCTAGAAAGCTGCTATCCAACTCTTGAAACACTATTAGATCATGGCTGGGAATAAAAGGATCGCTGCAATGCACCCCTCTTTGGCATAATTCCCATTTACATGGAATTGCCGGAGATCAGTTTTGGCAAACAAAAACACAAAAAACAATATTCTATATGTCACAGAAGAGAGAGTGTAAGCAATATTCTGCCCTGTTTCTGTTGGAGATGGAAGGATGTCCATTGAGGTGGACATGAAGTAGGCAGATAAGTGCCTGATGCTGGAACCAGACTGACTAAAGTGGAGGTGTACATAAGTCCTGGCCTCGTTGCTACAGTGCTTCGTCCCCTCTGCCACGAAAAACATTGACCCATTGGGCCATCAAAGACTTGTACTGTCCATGCCCATTACAGCTGCTCCAGATGTCCATGGTCGCGTGCACCTTGCCACACAGCGAGAATTGAAAGGGGTGGCCAACGTACTATGTCACATAACAGTCAAAGCCAGGGTTGAGAAATAATGGCAGCTAGGTATCTTCCAACGAGCCTAGGCACATGCCATTAGTTCAATTAATGCAGCAGAATCTACTAAGGCTGAGTTCACATCACAGTTATGGTTTCCGTTATAGTTTTCCATTATAACATGGTTATCATGGAAAATAATGGAATTCATAAGATGGAAGTCGAAATGGAAACCTTTAGCAGGCATTCCATTTTGATCCTTCATAATACAAGTCTATGGGCAGCATAACGGATCAGTTCTCCTCAGCACCCCAATCTGGCTCCCAGGTCCAAATGAACACACAATCATTACTATAGTCTACACCCTCTGCCATTTGTATCATACTATGATATACCATTATGGGATCCTTGGTCACCCTTAGAATTGCCTCCTCTATATTTGCCAAATGTGCCACTGTTGCCATAGCTACGACTGCCTCTACCACCCCCACTGTGTCTACAAGTGCCACAACTACTACCACTACTACCACCACCACAAAAAAAGCAATGCATGGGGTTCACAAACTTTTTATGAACCTTCTCCTCACAGCAATCGAAACCCTAATTGTTCTCACACAAGTCATCAACAACTGTCTTAAGTATTTTCCATAGCAAATGGGGTTTTGTTGGCTCTTCTTCGGAAAAAAAAAGAAGGTACCCTGCTAGGAGGGAACAGTGAAGACAGAGATGATGCAACTGAAAGGCTTCCCTGGTGAGGAGGAATGGTATGACCCCTGGTTCCAATGCACAGTGTCAGACTCAGAGGTGACATCAACATCATCCTGCTGTGACTGAGAAGATGAGTGAGCCATCAAGTCCACAATGTCATCCTCTTTGTCCTTAATATTAATCTGACGCTTACCGGAAGGGAGGGAGAAATGTGTTCTGTTCCTACTAATACTGGCTGGACATGTGGTGTCGACAGTGCTGCTACTGTTGTTTGCGCTACTACAGCCACCTACAATTTGACTCTCAAATGATGAGGCATGGCATTTTGTTTTACATTATTCCGTTTCCCATACATTTTGTTATGAAGTTATAGGTTTGGTATATAGAATATTAGATAGTAAAGTACCTTTTTCTATAATTTACAGACAGGGGCTCAATAAAGCATTATTCCCCTTCTATAAACACACTGCACACTAGTATTAACAATTTAAAATGTTAATAAAATGCATGAAATATAACTTCTATATTAATGTAGTTATGACAGTACATTAAAACTGTTTGGTATCTTGACACGATACAATGCATTAATTAAAATTGGTATATTAATGGGGTTGTCCCCTATTTTTATATTGATGACCTTTCCTTAGGATAGGTTATCAATATCAGATTGGCAAGGGTCCAACTACCGACACCCCTGCTGATCATCCGCAGAGAAAGCAGCGCTCGTGATACTACTTGCTCCAATTGGTAAGATTGGTATTCTGTACCCTTTTAATTTGTGTTTCATCTATACATACTACAACATCATTCAGTTAATCTGTATGCTATAGGATTTATGGTGTATTTAGCAGTCAACATCCCGATTCCCAACTACTTAGTTTAATGAGACATCCTGTATTTATCTACTGAGGTCATGCTGTTCATATAAATTTCATTGTGTTTTCTTGATATTACATATAGTAATCTACTGTAACATCCAAAATCTATGAACCATACATATCTGCATTTATGACCGAACTAGATGTGATTTCATTGCATTTGACTCTTTGCGCATGTCTTTGAATATTTGTATATATTACAGGCCCTGAACAAGGTTCATGTATTAGGAAATTGGGAACAAAAGACTAGAGTCAGCCATTGCCTTGTAAATTTTGGGCATCTGTAAATAAAGACAAGAAACATTATTTGCATATAAGAAAGTGCCGTGGTGTTTTTTTTTTTTTTTTTTTTTTTAAATCTCCTATAATGAATATGCTATAAAAAAAAAACTGGGTTTATTCAGCTGAATAAAAGTATGCCATAGAAGTGATCTGATTTACATGTATTGCACAATTTGGTGCTTAAAATTTACAAGGTAATGGCTGACACTAGTGATTGGGTCCTGATACACGAACCATGTTCACGACTAGTGACAAGCGGCAGGGGCAATATTCGAATTTGCGATATTTTGCTAATATTCGTTATAAATTTATTATTTTCTTGATTGCAAAAATCGGCAATGTAATATGTACGTATTAAGCGCGCAATACAGAGTGGGTCCCTATTGCTACATTTTTCAAGCTGCTAAAAGTTTCCTGAGACTGGAGAAAATGGTTGGAACTGCAGAACATTACAATAGCTTTATATGCAGATAGAGTGTTCCGATATATTTGCGATTGCGCAAAACGGCAATTAACGATGAGCATATTTTTGCGCAATACATGCAACTTCACATTTTAGCAGGTCTGACTACATATTACTGATTGGTGCAAGTATCGTTGTGAACTTGCCTGTAGCATGTATGTATGGACAGCAGAACATATCAGCTACACTATATCACAATCTAACCTACACTGACTATCTCCCACTAACTATCTGTATTATATATATATATATAAGCTAACTATAACTAACTAACTAACTAACTAACTAACTATCTAATGTAATGTGACACAGTAAAGCACAGAGCACAGCAATAACACTGCTGTCTCCTATTGGTTGCTAGGGATGTTGCTAAGCTCAGACAAAGACATTTCAGCTTTCTCATTGGCCCACAAGCAAGATAATGGGTTCAGAGGAAAAAAAAAGTTGAATATTGGCCAATACGAATATATAGCACTATACTCTAAATCTTCACGAATTCTCGAAGTAGCGATATTCGCAGTTGAAATTCGCGATGCGAATATTCGCGACCAACACTATTCACAACCTGTGTTATATAAATACATGTGTGATCAGTACAAAGAACTGGCAAAAGATTTATTTTTTCCAAGGCCTTTACAAAGGCCAAGGAGACATTCTTTACTTGTATAGGAAAGGCAATTTAGACATCAATACAGGAAAGGATTCTTTACTTTTAGAGTATTCAAACTATGGAATGTCCTACCCCAGGAGGTTGTAATGGCAGATACTAAAAAAGGACATCTAGCCCTAAAAAAGGCTAGATGCTTATCTAATGGCAAATATCATTGAAATGTATAATTAATCTTCCAATTAAGGTTGTATAATTGATCTAAGAACAGCTGAGCTTGATGGACATGTGTTTTTTTTTCATCCTTTGTAACTACATAACAATTGCCTGATGTCTTTGGGAAGCTAAGGGCCAGGGTCGGCCAGATCATTGCCAACCAGCGTTCAAAGGAATGCTCGTGAGCGATGATCTGCCTTGTAAAAGTGCTGCCGATGAACGAGCATTAGTACAGGCACAAAAATCATTTTTTGTCGCCAGCAGATTTTGCCATCTAATCATGCTCTGCTGCCGGTAAATTATGATTTTGCATAGGAACGAGCGATGAAATTATCTATCACTTCCCATAATGTGGAGGAGATCCCTGCACGTAAATGCAGCAGTCCCTTTAACTAAGAATAGCAATAATGAAACGTAATAGAACCAGCTCCAGCCACTCAGCTCCTGTGCTTACTATGAGAAATTGTTTTCATTTCACTGTTGGGTGAAGAAAGAAAAACTCTTTCATTTAATCAAAACATCCTGTGACCTTCAGAGCTCTTATGAAGCCTATGCCACAAATTGTTTTGGCTGCTCCAAAGGGACACTCATCACTCCATAAACCATTCAGCAAACAAGCAGAAAACTGGCACTTGTCTCTTTACTCATGAAGAATTGTTTATTGTATGCAAGGTTGGACTATGGCTTCTTGTATCCACCAGAGAAAATAATTATTGAGGTCCTTTATATCATCTATAAAGTCTAATAGGTTTTAAATAAAAGAAATAGATTCTACTTGCTTGTGGTTAGCATGAAAGGCAGCTCTACATGGTATTTTTTTTGCCCTGGACATTTGGGGACTACAATGGCTTCAGAGACCAATGTTCTGAGAAAAAAACTTTACCTTGAAAAAAAAACTTACCCCACATGACTTCCGGGGGTGTGTTGGGGGGTGTGTGCCTCCGCGCTTGTGCAGTACAACGGGCGACCAGGAACTTAGTGAACTCAAGATACAGTGCGTGCCTATTCCTGGGTGCCCGTGAGAATACCGCGCGTGCACCCAGCTGCGCATGCGCCATCAGGGTTAAGGAGATTTCACAGTCTTTTGACATGTAAAAAATCTCCTTACCCTGACACTGCGCACGCGCGGATTTTCCCACACTACACAACGCGCATTCGATTATATTAATTGCTGGCTGGCTTCTAGCAAGAAGGTGGTTGCAGCATATTGGGGGACAGTGACCTGCCAGAAGCCAACCAGCAATTAGTGTAATGCGCGCTGTGTAGTGATATATGTTAGAAAATCCACGCGTGCGCAGTGTCAGGGTAAGGAGATTTTTTACATGTCGAAAGTCTGTGAAATCTCCTTAACCCTGACTGCGCATGCGCGGCTGGGTGCACGCACGGTATTCTTTCACACACTGTATCTTGAGTTCAATAAGTTCCTGGTCGCCCGTTGTACTGCGCAAGCGCGGAGGCGCACACCCCGGCACACCCCCAGAAGTCACGTGGGGTAAGTTTTTTTTTCAGGGTAAGTTTTTTTTTCAAGGTAAGTTTTTTTCTCAGAACACCGGACCCACCAGAGGATACTTTGGTACTCTGGTGGGCCAGTTCAACACCCCCGGCACACCCCCAGAAGTCACGTGGGGTAAGTTTCAAGGTAAGTTTTTTTTTCTCAGAACACCGGACCCACCAGAGGATTCTTTGGTACTCTGGTGGGCCAGTTCAACCCTGATTATATGTAATCCACAAATATACATGATGCTTTGGATGTTGTAGGAAAGGTGCCTTTCCCAAAGTGTCTGAGGTCACTTAACACAGTGCAATTGATGGACACTTCATTTTGCTACACATCTCACAATCCAACTATCTAACAGAGGTCCATTACAGGATCGAAATGTCATGAATATTTCTGGATTGCATATAAAAAACTATTTTTTGCGAGCAAAGAGGCATATGCTAGGAATTGTAACCTTCTCACTATTGAGAACTGGAAGTACCTTGATCTTGCTATACCATATACAAATTAGATTTTACAACTATTATATTTTTTCCCAGTCGCATACTAAACCAAATGACTGTTTGGGCAAATTTTTTTGGCTAGTTTTCTTTTCATCTGAAAACATTTGTATATAACGTTTATTAACAAATTAACCTTTAGTATCATGTTCAGTCTTATGGAACAACCTTCAAAAAGATGGCAGATGATCTGCCGAGAGCTGAAATGATAGCTTATGCCAAGGTCATGGTGACAAGGAGGAATAACTAATGCTGTCCAGGTCAGCCCAGTGCACTGTTCTTGGCTACTGATCTGACACTATCCACTTTATAGCTACAGAATCTACAGAAGCTGTAGTACACTGGCCTAATCACACATTACTAGAACATAAGGGACAGAAGAAGGTGACCTTTTTAGTATCGGTTGGTAGTAGGCTACAGACCAATTGTTAATATTTAACAGATTAAGACATCAATGCTGTTATATACAGAAATCACAGTAGAATGAGCTATAGAGCATATACTCTCCAGAAGATGTATATAGGATGTACAGAATACCTGCATGTGGTGCATGTCTGCAAATCATTTACAAGTAGCCACCATACAGACACCACTGCCTATTATTATGTATCTAGGTTGCACGTATTTTACTCATTTTTGTTGGTAGAGGTGTGTGTGACCGACAATATGATTCAAGTGATTCCTAATGGTCATTATGCCTCCTGTTTACTGACCACAAGCACAAGGGATTCTGCAATTTCTGCTGTAGAGCAGAAAAAAATGCACATTAGTAGACCAGAGCTGAGAAGTCCCCAGTCAGTGCAGCTTTCTACTGCAGTCCTCATGGGTGGCAGGTCTGACCAGTAAACCTCAATGCAGAGGCATAGAGCAGTGAGGGGAGAAAAGTCAGCTGTCCCTTTAAGAGAGCTCCCTCTGACATCACATTGATGAAGAAAAAAGGGAGGGGGAGAGGGGAATTGTGAATTCTTGGCCACTCAGAGGAGAGAGAGTGCTCCTGAAAAGCTATGTAGAGGAAAGACAATGGGGACCTCAGGATAGACCAAGGCTCCTAACTGATCTTTTCAAAGCTATGGATGCTTCTCACAGCACTGCAGTGCATTCTTGAAGCCGCTGACAGCCAAGATCCAGGGTGTCTTCCTCCTGAGACGGATGATAAAGATGATTCAGAAATGATTTTCCTTTTAATCAACTCTCCCCAGCTCTGTATTTTGATTGCATACAAAATGAGAAACTCCCTCCCCTTGCTCCAGACAGGTCCCTTTCAGTCTTCATTCTTTCACATATGACTTTACAGTACCCAGACTTTGGCAAGCTGCAAGATTCAGTAGCCATCCCTTCCCCCACCACCCAAGATACAGATCCATACCTACACCAATACATGTAGTTCGATGAATCCGCTGCTCTACACCTATCTTCTAAGAGGATGACTCAGATCTAGAAAATAAAATACTTGGTACTCTACCTGACTGCAGCCCAGAGACTTTTCCTAAAGAAAGCAGCCATCTGAAGATATTCTCACATAAAAGAGGAAAGCCCTCATTTCTTCGCAGGCATCTAGGAATGTTATTTCAAGATTTGCCATGTTCTTGAAGCAATAACTATGCAGAGGCTTAGAGAAGACTGCAGCTCATAAACCCAGTGGAGAAGGTGAGCATCATGTTTATGTCCTAGTTTATAACAGTATCCTTAATCTTTTCCTTTATGCCAGGGTTAACTCCTTCAGCACAGGCTAGAACCTTGACCATGACCCTTGAGAGTTAAAATGATCTCCCTGATTGCTTGACCTGTATTCTGTTTGCTGCTGTGATCTTATTTGTCAGCCGGGTCTGCTGCATGCAAGTATGCACCTGCATAATATGGGGGTTTTCTCTGCTAGGATGCTGTGCATGTCTGGGTACCAGTGTGCGTGTGATGTGCAGGGGATGGAGTGCTGCTTAGACTATCAGATTTACTGTGGGATGGATCCCTGTATACTATGTAATTATCCATGGAAATGTTTGCATTGGCTGTTTGGCATTTTAATAGTATTGTTAGGCAACATATAGTAGTCCAGGAAAGCCACAATCGTGTTTGTGTCTGCAGGATTTATGAAGCTTGATACATTCTGTACATCATGCCATTGCTGTGACTTTTTAAATTACTACCATGGGTAAATCATCGTATGACACGCACTACAGTACATAGTACATTTATCAGGTTACTTGCAATATCTGACCTTATAAACCTATTGTCTAACATGAGATATTTATATATATATATATATATATATTTATATAATTTCATTTCATATTGCATTTGAACTTGATGGACTAATGTCTTTTTTCAACCGTATTAACTATGTAACTATGCATTTTCTCCACTAACAGACGTGCATTACATTGCCCAGTTACTATTGAGGAGCCAAGTGGATATCTTTCTAAAATAAAATGCGTTAGTGTAGTACATAACATGATTGCAGCTAGATGCAGTAAAGATGCCCAGAAAGATTACATTGAATATTATAGCTTAAATTCACATGCGCGATGGTATATGCTGAGATGCCCTGCTAGTAGATTCAATTTAGGGGATGAACAGAAGGTGTGGGAACCTGCCATTATATAGAATGACACATAATTACTTTTTTACAGGTTAGTAAGGAAAGGTGGAGGCAGTTGTGGGAAGATAAATAATATGGTGTCCTCTCTTACCTCCAACCGTAACCAACTTAGGGAGCAAGGGGTGAAGGGTTGACTTGGCAGGGAAAACCTATGGAATTACCCCGAGCATCTTTATAATTTTCGACACTTCAAAGGTTAGGGGTAAGAAGCGGAAAAGGGAGGGACTGCAGCAGCCTTCTGAAAAAAGCTGATTCAATTCCTCTTTGTATAGCAGGTTTTTGGCTGAAAGGTATGTTTTAGTGAGATGTTTGATTTGCAGGTAGGCTGAGGCTTTGTTGCAGAGGATTAGAGGGAATGATGAAGTCCTTGCTGTATGAAGGGTAAGTTAAGAACTCTGCTGTGTAGTAATCAGGACAAAGGGGCTCTCTGTTTTCCTCCCCTGGTACTGCTGCTGCCCAGGACTGCATAGGAAATGAGACAGCGTCACTGCACCTTTCATAAGGAAAATTCTTCTTGGGTTTCATCTGCATTAAATGATTCTCCTATAAGAGAAATAATGACCATGTGGTTTTATGTAATGATCTAAGTTGTAACCTATTCTCCCTGTTGTCATGATATTCTGTCCCACCGCTCTCTTTTTACACCAGTATTTGATGGCATAATGAATATTTTTAATAAAGCGCTGAACTATTCACACGCAGTCATACACCTATAGTTATTTGCCTGGCTCATATGATATTAATAAGTTAATATTCATCACGTTGTTGCAAAGTTATAGAAAAAAGTTTATACTTTATTATACCATATAGAAAACCATTGATATTATACCATATACAAAACCATTGATATTCATGTTCTTCCTTGTCCTCTTTCAAGTACTAAAGACAGACCCATTCTAATCCAAAGACATCAATAAAATGCATTGGTGGGGGGGGGGGGGTTGAGCTGAGGACAAGTGTGGAAACCACTTTAATGGGGGGTAAGTCACGTGGATGGGTCTGTACTGTAGAAACTTATTTCAGACTAGGGAAAAAGGAAAAAAGTATAAATAATATATTTAAGTGAAATGCCACAAATGGAAGCGAAAAGTCATGCAAAGTTAAGTCCCAATCAGACGTCTCCAGCATGATCTATTTGGCGTTTCATAACCTTGTGTTCTAGTAAACTCATATT
Source organism: Bufotes viridis (assembly GCA_033119425.1). Taxonomy (NCBI): domain Eukaryota; kingdom Metazoa; phylum Chordata; class Amphibia; order Anura; family Bufonidae; genus Bufotes; species Bufotes viridis. The sequence continues at coordinate 459,593,303 of CM065590.1, forward strand.
CTGTTTTAAGGGAATTTGTCATTAAAAAATAACCTATTGATTAAAACAATCTGTAAAATATCACAGATATTTTAAAGTGTTTTTGGTGATGTTATTTTGAATTTTCCATGTCAATATCTATAGTAGAAAAAATCCTAAATCCCTGCAATTTTTGCACTGTCCAGTAGGCCTAATATTTCAGCATGTCTCTAAATGCTAAGAACAGTTCAAGCAAGATGGCTGCCCCCATAATTATGTTCAGGAGCTGCAGTCAGAAAATAAAAACATATTAGGAAAAGGATATGTGTCACTTCTGGATTTGGATTTAACTGGCAGAAAAAAATATAGGTGACACATTCCTTTCAAATTCCATAGAATGTAAAAAGTCACCCTTTTCATACGTTATACAACTCTGCACCCAGCTAAGATTCTGTTCACACCAGCACATGGTGCGTGTTCCTAAGTTGGCCAAGACAGCTCGATCTGTTTTGAAATAGATGCCCACAAATCCTGGCAGACTCTATTGATCTTTAATGGTATCTATTAGGGTTTCTGATATCTTTGCAATATACAGTAGTACTGCAGCTTGTGCAGTTTTTGCCATAAAAAATACCGGAAACCTTAACCCTTTCCGGACCTCTGCCGTAAATGCATGACGAAAGTCCAGTCTTTAAAGACGGCAGGAGCAATATTGAATTTGCGATATTTCACGAATATTTGGGTAAATATTCACCATATTTTCGTCAATAGCTGATCTTCAGGCATGATTTTCTTGATTGCAAAAACTCGCATTAAAAAATTTGCATAAAATTCGCATAAAAATTTGCATAGACTGGTATCTATAAAAAAAAAATATTCGCGACTACGAATAAATTTTTAGATATTCTAAATATTCACAAATTCTCGAAGTGCCGATATTTGCGATTGAAATTCGCAATTCGAATATTCGTGATCAACACTAGATGGCACCTGAAAGCCTAGTGGATCTCATAACTGCTGGGTTTCTGCTGTTTTACACAGAAGGTGCCCGAGCTAATGTCTGCGATCGGCAATAATGACGATTGCAGCCAGTTAACCCATCAGATGCCGAGGTCAAATAGGAGCACTAAAACAGGCAGAAATGTGTTTCCCGGCCTAGCCCAACTTTACCTGTCTGGGACCAGGAAAGGGAACCCATACAAGTAATAGGCCAGAGCCTGTGAAAGGCTTCCAGGTCGATTACTCGTATATACCAATGCAGGTAGCAACACTGCACTTGTATATACTGAATCCTGTATTCTGTAATGCATATAAGACGACCCCCTACCTTTCCTGTTAAAATATGGGGTTTGGGCTATACTCGCCGTATAAGACTACCCCTCTTCCAACGCACACCAAATAAAAATTAAACAGATGATCCGAGCATGAGAAAACCACTGAGAGCAGGAAGAGGGGGCTGATTCAGGAGCGACTGGCCTGGAAGCAGTGCACGGTGGTCAGCTAGAGGGCACCTGTCCCTGAAGCTGGAGAAGGACAGTCTTAACAATTTTTATATAATGATATGTACCAGTATGTGTAGAGCGGTGCCCAGGGATAATAGTAAGTGCAGGGAGATTCCTGGGCACCGCTCTACACATACATTTCATTATCTAACAATCGTTGGACCAGTGAAAGGTCCTCTTAAGTTTCAGCACGTAGTATACCAGCGTATAAGACGACCCCCGACTTTTGAGAAGATTTTCACGTGTTAAAAAGTAGTCTTATACGCCAGAAAATACAGATTAATTACAGAATACAAGAATAAATCTAATGATTCATCCAAATCATCCTCTTTTCCCCTAAAATAAAAAATTAATAAGTAAACAATAAAAAGTTAGACACCATGGCCATGCCCAAGTCTAAAAATACCTGTAGTATTTAAATGAAAAATATTTATCCCACATGGCAAACAGCATAACGGAAAAGAAATTGCCATTTGTCATTTTTAGTCACTTGACACCCCCAACAAAATTGAATAAAATGTGATCAAGAAGTCATACATGCTCCAAAATACTATCAATAAAAACTACAGATTTCCCTACAAAAAAATTAGCCCTCATACCGCTCCATAGACATAACAAAAAAAAGTTATGGGGTCCAAATTGGTGATGAAAAGAGTAAGTTCATTTTTTTCAAAGTTTTTTTTTCTTCTCAGAATTAACACACTCATTTATTTATTTATTTTAAAATGTGGTATCTCCATAATTATACTGACCCAGAGAATCAAGGCAACTGCTCAGTTTCACTGCATAGAGAGTGGCATAAAAACCAAAATCCATAAAATTGTGGCAAAATTGTGTTGTTGTTTTTTTCTAGTTCCACCCCATTTGGACTTTTTCAGGTTTCCCACTACATTATATGCAAAAGTAAATAGTGCCATTACAAAGTACAACTTGTCTTGCAGAAAACAAGTCCCCATATGTCTATGTAAACGGAAAAATAAAAAAAGTCTAGTGCAGGAAGTGAAAAACTAAAATGCAAAGACAGAAAATCACAGGGTCCTGAAGGGGTTAAAGGGGTTATGGCATGAATGATGCAAAGAATGAAAATCAGGCATCATATAGTACATGACAATCTCTTTCTAACAAAGCTAGAACCAGCCCTGTACCTCACATAGATCCAAAGATCTCCCGATTCATTGCTCCAATTTTTCTGCTAGATTTATTCAAGGTTGGCATCTCAGGGGATGTGTCCTTTTTGCTGCAACTCAGTGGTTTGTCCTTTCTGCTGTAGCTATTTCCATATAACAGCCACAGTTTCTAGCACATAAGGCTGGTGGTAGTGGAAGATTTAAACTGAGCACAACCGACCATGTCAATAAGGTGGACAGAGAAGTAATGAAAAGAACTAACAGCAGGTGGTGCTATACAGATACATTTTGTTGCTGGTGAGGTGGGTTACCTTTATAGTGAGTGATTGGCAGTGGAGACATCTTCTTTTTTTCCTGTGTGTTGAGCTGGGACAGAACATGAAGTTTAGCAGGGACTAGTGCAGTATTGGAAAGGCAGTGTTGGGGAATCCATGAGGGTAAGTGAGGGTCCTGTTTTATTTTGAACCCACTGTGAGCAGTATATAAATAAGTAATAGCGTTAGATGACTCCCTTTAAGAGTGGATATTGTGCATGGATTCTAGGGTGTCCATTTGATGGCAATAGTAACTAGTGACTACTAACTATAAGCCTCATAATGTAACAGTTGAGTAGAAAAGACTCAGTGTCTGCTTTGAATGCATAGTCTGTTTTACAGTACACTGGATGGACGTGCACAGACCCTTTGTGAAGGAACAGCAGGGGGGCGCCAATCATAGTCCGTAAGTTGAATATCTCAGGATTTTTGTGGGATAAAAACAATGTGAACAAACCCTTATTTAATCAGTGAAAAAGGTGAAAATATGGATGTCAGTAAAATCATTAGGTAAAATCATTAGCTGCTTCATGATATTTCATGAACATGTACTGCTGGAATGGGTGTACAGAATGGGCTTAGTTGCTGAACTGCTCCATTCAACGTGGGTGCCAGCTGTGTAATACAGCTAACACCCCCCACTGTGATTGGGCCCATAGCAAATTTTTGAATGAGGACCCCACCAATTATTTCCCCGTAACCCCCTCTTCCTGTGAAACCCTCAGTCCTGCAGGTAGTCAAGATCACTCATGCCTTCAGGACTTTTTTGTTCTTTAAAATAATGGATTTCAGATAGAAATGGCATAAAATTGATAGAAAATGTGCATAATGGACGCCTAAAATACATTATCCTTTTTTTTGTGTTCCTTTGATGGATCAAAAGAATGGAAAACAAAACTGTGCTGTGAACCTGGCCTTAGTTTAATTAGTGATAAAATCAGAATGTGGAAAACCAGCCTGAATCACTGCAACAAAATATCACATGACCACACTGTAATACTAATCTAAAAATGCCAACAATACAAAACCAATACAACTACAATGGTTTTATAGCCCTAAAATTTTATTCATTTAGCTGACATTATACGGGTCCATACAATGGTGAAATGTAGCCAGGGCTTTGAGTACACTGCTATTGCATGTCACAGGAAGAAGAAAGAGAGTAGACATTTTATTGGGCATACAAGCAATATACAATAGGTTTGATAGAAATAAGTGCAGTGTTTAAAGAGGACCTTTCAGTAAGGTTTAGGTAGTGGAATACTTACACTACCTTCCTGGCTGATGTCCAGGCAACATTTTTTTTCTCAAAATTCATGCGCTCTGGGCCCGGTTAGTTTTCACATGCGGGGATTTCTCGTATGATGTGGGGACTTGTCTTTTACCTGGGGAGTGGTTTTCCTCTCCCTGGCTGCGAGCCGAGCGCTATGATTGTCTGCGCTCGCAGCCAGTGAGAGGAAAACCACTACCCAGGCAAAAGACAAGTCCCCGCCTAGTACAAGGAGTCCCCGCATGTGAAAACTAACAGGGACCGGAGCGAACAAACGGGGGATTATTTTAAAAAAAAATTATGTTGCCTTGACATCAGCGGGGGCCGCCCAGGGAGGTAGTGTAAATATTTCACCACCTAAACCTTAGTGAAAGGTCCTCTTTAAGGTTCTTCTGTACCTTAGCAGCAGACCTTCCCTTGAGGAGACTCCTTGAGGATGAAATATGTTATCTTTTTGGAACTTGATTAAAACATGGTGAATCTAGATGATCTCTATTCTAACAATGAATAAAACAGCAGGAGGCAACAAGAGTCAATTATGTTTTCTCAGAGTTTTTGCCATTGCTGTGCATGTAAGATAGTCAAGTCAGCTGGTGTCATGAAAAGTCTGGGCGATTAGAGTTATAATATTTTCTAAAGGCCCCTTATAAAATCAGTCATACTCACCTTACCGATTCCCTGCTGCTGCAGTTTTGACATTTCCCATTCCTCACAGGTCTCTACTTCCTGGTCACTCCATGCACATCTGCCCAGTAAAACACTGGCTAAGATGAGTCCCCAATACAATCAGTGATTGAGCAGTCATTTCCTGTGTGTTGGATGGGAACAAAAACTAAAGACCGGGGAATGGGAAGTGGTGGACAACCCCTTTAATATTACATAAGGTTGCACTGCTAGATACTTTTATTCAAACAATATAAGATTAACACAGTTTAGCTTGTAGACGAAGAAATACAAGTAGGTAATTCAGAGTTGCATCTGAGCCTGGTGCATAAATACCTGTTAGGATCATAGAGAGTCTCCACTTTGGCGTATGTTTTTATTGCGTATTGAGTGCTGGTATTCTTTTAATACCTTCCTCTATGAAATATGACAGTTCTGGAAACAGGGGCTTAAGGATTTTTTGAGTCCTGCTGCAATTAGTCACATTCATTTGCTAACATTTACAGTGATCATAACTTCTGGTTTTTAATTGCACTTAACATAAAAGGATAATTGTGTGTGAAGGTATATTGTCAAACTAGGCATACAAGAGTGAGCTAATATCATCTTTGAGTGTGCTCAAACTAAAGATGGCTTGTTACAGCTCCATGCATGAGCCTTGTATTTAGAGCCAAAGAATGGAAGGATTTTCCTGATTTGACACTCATGCACGAGTCTTCAGTTTTTTGTTTTTTTTAACTCTGTAAATACATAAATCTAATTTTTGTCCACAGTGTCATTTCGTTTCCTTCATTTCCAGTTTTGGATTGGTTATCATCTGCCTTATGTTGACCACCTTGTAGAAATTACATTTTTATTAGCTGTGCACCATCATTTTTCTATTATAACACAATATTTTCTTAATTTGCCATTGTTCCTTTAAAATCTAATCTGTATAGTAAGATTTTTCAGTTTTACATAGTCTATAGTGAAAAAAAAATTACTGTATATATGATGTCTATACTGAGTGAAGGGTCCTTGTTTTATGGCAACTGCTGAACCAATAATGGTTTACACTGCACATAAATACCGAGTAAAACCCTGGATCTCTAAATTATATATAAAGATGAATTAAACCTATGGCAAGTGCCTTAGGCTTTTTCTGCTTTCCTATGCTATGCTATTGTTATAATAACATTTTGTTTTTACCATTGTACCATCTCCACCAGTGCTGGCTGCTTGTGGGAACACTTTAGAGCCATGTCTTTGTATGGCCTCATGCACACGACCTTTGTTCTGGTCCGCATTTGAGCTGCAGCTCGGGTGCAGACCCATTCACTTCAATGGGGCTGCAAAAGATGCGGACAGCACTCCGTGTGCTTTCCGCATCCGTTACTCCGTTCCGTAGCCCCGCAAAAAAAAATAACATGTCCTATACTTGTCCGTTTTGCGGACAAGAATAGGCATCTCTATAATGGGATGCACGATCCGTTCCGCAAATTACGGAAGGCACACGGACGGGCTCCAGGTTTTGCGTATCCGCAATTTGCGGACCGCAAACAACGGAACGGTCGTGTGCATGAGGCCTATCTCTGCTGGTCCCGGTTACTTGTGGTGTGAATTGTGCCTATGTGCTTGTTCTTCTCCTCAGTTCTGTATTGGAGAAGATAAGAGAAGAGGTACACATGTTCCGCACACAGGCACAAGGACACGACCAGTAGGAACAGTTATTGTTTTACAGTTAGACAATGTGCTTCAGGGTTTCAGGACCCCTTTCTCAAGTCTAAAAATATGAGAGCAAGAGACATAAAATGGACATACATCTCTGTACATCTTTGAGATAAAAACCAAATTGGAAATGTAAAATGTAGGTTGCCAAATAAAACACATGTACTAATGATCGCAGTCAATAAAAATATAGAATATGTAAACATGTATAGAAACAAATATATAGGTACACACATATATATATACACACACACTGTATATATACACACCTGCATTCATCAATAACTGAATGTGTCCTTAGAAGGATTAAATAAATGCATAAATGAATCAATTATACGATTGCAGTATTTAATAGTATAAATGTACATATTAAAAATACAACTTTTATTGCCCAACTTCAGACAAATGTAGCAAGCTCCTAAAGCATATTAGGGATAGCAGAACATGCCAATACATTGTCTAAGACAGATAACTAATTGGCATACCTTGGTATTTGGGGGTGGGAGGGACCTGGGCTTTGCAGTGGTATCCTAAGTGTATGATTAGCTGGATGTAAATGTTGGATAGGACATTGAGAGTATATAATAAACTGTATTATGTTGTTGTAAGTGATAGACTGGTGATGTAAATCAAATGTATTAGATACAATTTGACCAGTGGAATATTAATAATCTAATTCAACTGGATTAACACAGGGAAGCTGTTGTGCTTGATTGGGCATAGAAAGGGGGGAGCGAAAGATGGGCAGTGAACTGATGCATGTCTGCTGGGGGTGCTATTGAAAAAAATGATGGAGTGGGTCGATGCACAGGGAAATGATTGAATCTGAGATAGAACCAGGGGTATAATGGTAGGGACAGGGATGTTGGGGTGTAGAGTCCTGAAGATTCAAGCATTGGCAGCATCAACAATCTCATATTGAAGAAACAATATTATAACATCACTGCACCAATCACCACAGAAAAGGTGAGCGCACTATATACCCCCCCTCGGGGACGGTTATGACAAACATACTTGCCCTATGAGCGCTCCTCGCTCTCTTCTATATGCAGTTCTATATTGTGAGGGTTATCCTTCCCTTGCTGTGTGTGTGTCTGCATCTCTTCAACTAATGAATTTGTTAAGTATCCTATATAGTTCTGTATCAGTTTGGTGGATGTCTCTTCTCTTGAGCACTATTACCTGGTTGTTTATGTATTTCTTTCTATGCGCTCTGTTTGTTTGGACATGTCAGGGATTGTATGTGCCCTGCTACAGTTGTTATGGCATTTATCTCTTTTGTCCGTTTTCTTGTACTGCTGTGTCTGTACTGTGTTCTTTAGTGATAGTGTGAACATCTTCTGTTTTTTTCCACTGAGATGTCTTGACTACTGCCATCCAGTTTTTTCTTTGTATGTCTGGGTTCCTGAAGTCCATTCCTGGAGTCTAAGTGTCCAAATTCCCAAAGTGTGTATGTATGATTCTTGTGCATTTGGTGTCTGTTCAACAGTATGCAGCTCTTACAGACTGTGATTGGGTTTCTTCAGCTTTTACCGAATGTGAACAGGTTCCTGGGTCTGTCTGCATGGGTACCTGATCTGTTTGTCTGCCAGTGCTCTGTGTTTTTCACCATTCTGGTGTCTCTGGTGTTATCACCAGTGTCTCTGACATAATTAGGTCAGATACTAAGTGCATCGGGACAATCCCAAGAGGGAGCAGTCTGGTTGCTAACCGTCTAAGTCCACATCCCTGCACAGGGGCTAAAGGGTGAATACTAAGGAGGCACTAGACACACTGTTAAACTGGTTACTTGGTACTGTGGTTCCACAACCATTGTCCATACACCCATCCATAACAGCTATGTTTTGATATCAAATTAGTGTTATATTACTAGTGTTGATCGAGCACCAAAGTGCTTGGGTGCTCTGGTGCTCGAGTAAAACACTTTGGGATGCTTGGGTGCTCTACAGAGCACCATACCACAATGGAAGTCAATGGGAGAACCAGAGCATTAAACCAGGTACCCCCTGCTCTGAAGAGGGGAGGGTGTCTGGTTCACAGAAAAAGGTCAAAAATTGATGGAAACACCACTGAAATCATTTGGGAACAGTATGGGGAGGATGTTGGCATGCATCTTGGACTCCCAGGTAGCTGCTGGGAATGATGCATAAACGTTATGCAGGAGATGTAGCGCAGGTAATGTTGCTGTCACCAGCGGCTAAGAAAAAATTACACTGAATGTTACAGATATTTAGGATGCACAAACATTATACAGGAGATGTAGCGCAGGTAATGTCGCTGCAACGGCCAAACAATTGAGCTGAATGTCACAGATATTTAGGATGCAAAAAATTTAACACAACAGATGTAGCAGAGGTTGTGTCCCTGTAAGCAGCAGCTAAACAATTGCACGCAATATAGCGCAGGTTGCGCTAATAATATATGTTGCAGCCCTCAAAAGTACTTTTGGGTCTCTAACACCTTTCACCACTAAACTCGGCCTAAAAAAAAAATTCCTGTCCCTACACTATCTGTCCCTTCTGCTGCAGCTCGCCCTGACTAAGACTGAGCCGAACCACGTGTCATCGGGTACTATATAGCACCCGATGACTCTTTCCGACCAGCCAATCACTGTAATGCCAGTAACCAACATGGCTACCGCATTACAGTGACTGTCAGTACTACCCCGCAAGTTTATTGGCTGCGTAGCAGCCAACAAACATGCGGGGAGGAGACTCGAGCATCGCGCTCGAGCACACGCAGTGTTCGGCCGAACACCGCGATGTGCCGAGCATCGCGATGCTTGAGTCAAAATGGTGTTCGGCCGAGCATGCTCGCCCAACCATAGTTATTGTCTATGTCCGTGTCAGTCAAGACACTTGTGTAAAATTATAAGCGAGTCACATTAAACATATAGAAAACCAAAAACACAATAAAATTGCTACTGCATGTTGACTGATGAAAAAATCAAGAAGAAAGAAAAACAGAAGCCATAGCTGGAATCAAATGTGCAAGATGAAACGATCTGGATGAAACGATCTGGAGTACAATGAAAAAATTGTGAGAATCTCACCTGTACATACAGATTACCCAGAAATAGACATAGGCATTGACTTAGGGTACTTTCACACTTGCAGCAGAGTGATCCGGCCAGCAGTTTTGTCGCCGGAACTGCATGACGGATCCGGCAATCTGCATGCAAATGGAAAGCATTTGAAGACAGATCCGTCTTACAAATGCATTGCAAGAACGGATCCTTCTCTCCACTTGTGCTGCGGTATTATCTCCATCCTGAAATGTAAAAAAGACTGAACTGAAGACATCCTGATGCATCCTGAACAGATTTCTCTCCATTCAGAATCCTTGGGGATAAAACTGATCAGTTATTTTCCGGTATAGAGCCCTTATGACCGAACTCTATGCCGGAAAAGAAAAACACAAGTGTGAAAGTACCCTTAATAGGATGATATGGAGCCAAATGGCTAGTGGCTAGTCTGGTATATTTGGTATGTGTGTGCAGATAACACTCTGGATTAGCAGTCATGGTCTACTGAGGAATATCAGCTAGTTTATGGAGACAGATATAGCAGAGTATGGCTGACAGAGGCAGCTGGCACTCTAGAGTGGCAGTTGCAGACAGTGGCACTCAGGAACACCTGGAATTTGAGACATCTGGAGCAGAGTTCAGTGACTGGATTAAGGTCAGTTGAGTAACAGTAAGTCCACCTGGGAAATCAATAAACACCAGGATCAGAACATCATGGACTGTGTAGAACCAAGCAAGGAAGACTTCAAAGGCTGAAACCATCATTCCTTTACTGAAAATTTCTCACTTTTTAGGTTTTCAGAATGGTAAGTAATGTGACATAATGAATGCCAAAAAAAATTTACACTTACATGTCAACTGGAAAACACTGTAAAAGGATTTTTTTTTTAATATATATAATTCTTTGTCTGAATATTTGCTTTACTTTGTTTTGCATAGTGTTCTATTTTGCTACTTAGGGGGCATCTTGCTCCTGCTTCATCATTTTTGAACTGCATAAACAAGGGATGTACAGACATATTCATGTCACATGATATATTGCAAAAGCCAGCATAGATTATTTTTGTGTAGAAGAAAATTAGGATTTATAATGATTTGCATATGATTTGCATTTTATAATAGGTCACAGACAAAGTGAGAATCTGACAATGTAAAAGAGTTCTGGGAGCAATGGACACTGAAGTAGAACATTTTAATTGCATGAAAAAGTACTTTACTCCATGAACATTGTGTAACATCTACAACCAGAACTACCATAAATCAAGGTCAAATGAACCACCAAAAATTCCAGTATACTGATATTTGGATTTGTTTGTGAATCACAGTATACTTCTGCAATTTGTATCAACCATAACCATGAATACTCAGTGTTATATACAGTACTTGTGCACTATAATGCAGTAAGACTTGTCTTTTAGGCCACTTTTCAGACTGCAGCAATTTGGTTATTTTTGCCCATTGATGTTTTTAAACAAAAACCAGGACCGATGCCTACAAAGAGAAACTATAATGAAAATAGTTGTAATTCTTCTGTAATTTGGACTTACTACTAATTTTGACTCTTGACAAATGCAAAATGCTGACCAAAATACTGTCTTTTAAAAGTGGCCCTAGGCTACAGTATATCCTATATGTGAGTAATGAGAGAACTTCAGTTGGACACAAAATGCACATTTAAAAATTGGTATAGAGACTAATATGTTGGGTATACAAGGTGTCTTCTACTACAAAGCAGAAGTATGTAGTCATAATTGAAGTATAACTTTATCTTTATGCTCATGGGGTCAGACAATGATCTGATTTACATTGTTGGGCTTTTTTTTGATAAATATTAGTTTCAGTGATATAAGGTAGGTAGCTAGTTATTTTAATCCCAAATTAAAGCAGTCAGAGATGTCTATTAAGGTTGTTCTCACAACCTCAGGTTCGGTCCTCCTTGCCATTGATCCTCCTGGCTGCAGCTGTGAAGTGCAGAATATGGAGTGTGCTTCTTTTCAGATACAGAAACTAGAGAGTCTTAGTGGCAGGAGCAGGTAGGTTCCTCCACACAAACTGTATTAAAAGGCTGCATGTGGACCTGTACATTGACCTCATGAGGTGCCGGTGTAGAGGATAGGAGTGGTAGTGGCCTTGAGGAAGTGTTGTGTCTCAGCAGAGACAGACATACCCAGAGAGGGAGGGGACCCTTCCCAGTGCCAGCAGAGGTGTTTATTTTATTATTTTCTTCACTCCCTACTCTGCCGACAGGGTGATCTTGGGATAGAGGTGGGGGGGGGGGGCGGGGGGCTTTTGGGGGGCCCTGATCAGGACTTACTGTGAATCTGCTGCCGGTGGGGCCTAAACTCCATAGCTGTAGGACCTGCGATGACATCATAGTCATGTGATCTTTTCAAAAGTGTTAGTGGTGGAAGTACCTGTGATGAGGTCACATCATGTGATATGTACAGCAGTGGAAAGAAGTCGGAAGAGACCTGTGATGCCATGGAATGACTGTGAGTGCCAGAGAAATGCTGGGAGATGTGATTGTCCCTTATAAAATGTCTTCCCTGCTTAGTGGGAGGAAAATATGTTATTTACCTGGGACTGTATATTAGAGGGGCTGAAGGGAGGGTAAGGGATGATATTATTAAAATGGGACTATGTGTTGAAGGGGGCTGAAGGAGGGGATTTGAAGAGGTTCTGAACCTGGGCATACTCATATTTTCACCCAGACAGCCCCACTAAGATCGCGCAGGGCAATGGCTTGTTTGCTTACCTAGGCAAACTGCTAGGCAGAGGCTTCTGCCCAGCAGTGTGTTCGGTGACATCACCGGTAGTGATGAGCAGCATAGACAAAATTCTCCGGTCATTATTTTATTGATTGCGAAAATCAGCAATGTAATATGGAACTATAGCTATACTATATCACTATCTAACCTACACTAACTATCTCCCACTAACTATCTGCATTATATATATGAGCAAACTAACTATCTAATGTAATTGGATAAGGATCCAGATGAGTCTGCAAAGCACAGCAATGACACTGCTCTCTCTCTCAGAACTGCAAAAAACTGCAGAAAATGGCTGCTGTGGAGTTTACTATATAGAAAAGGGTAGGCAACTTTCCTGTTAGTTACTAGGGATGTAAGCTCTGATAAAGATATTGCAGCCTTCTCATTGGCCCACAAGTAAGAAGTAGTAGTACTAATGAAAAAAATCTAGAATATTCACGATTACGAAAATATAGCACTATATTTTAGATATTCGCGATAAAAATTTGCATGAAACACGCCAATGCTCATCTTGGTTGGGCTGCCTGGGTCAAAATATGGGTACTCTGAACCCGGACAACCCCTTTAAGTTATTTACATGGGACTGTATGTTATAGAAGACTGTAGGAAAAGGACAGGCCTTATGATTTATGGAGACACTACAGAGAAGATTATAACTCCAGAGGGTACGGCAGGAGGTATTATAATTACAAGGGGCACTGCAGGGAACCGGTGACATCACTGGCACTAATGGACAAGCTTTAGCACTGCCCTAACATGTAAAGGCACTTATCCGTGCCGGTGACGTCACCAGGAACACTGCTAGGCAGAAGTCTCCGCCTAGCAGTGTAAAAACGTAAACAAAACAGCCCTTGCCTTGCACTACAGCGCAGGCCAGGGGAGAGCTTCAGAGCATAAAATGTCAGAGGGGCTGAGTGGGTGGAGATGGGACTATGTTGGAGTTCAGCTCTAAACACGGACAACTGCTTTGAAGGTCATCTGTCAGCAGATCGTTACCTATGAAACTGGCTGACCTGTTACGTGTGCACTTGGCAGCTGTGTTGGTCTCATGCGCCCACATTGCTGAGGAAAATGATGTTTGAATATATGCAAATGATCCTCTAGGAGCAACTCGGGTGTTGCCATTACCCCTAGAGGCTCTGGTTTCTTTGCATCTGCCTCTCCCTGTCTACTTTGATAGTGCCTGGCAATGAAAATGTCATCACTACTGGCCATGTCAAAGTGCAGAGGGTGTGGCAGTTACAGAGAGAGTAGAGCCTCTAGGACTAATGGTAAAGCCGCCATTTGCATATAATAAAACATTGTTTTTCTCAACAATGCGGACACATATGAACATGAGACCAACACAGGTGTCTTCAGTTGCAAAGCGCACAAGTAACAGGTCAGCCCTTTAATAATGCAAGCTTATGAGGTAGTCCTGAGGGATAGCTGAAGAATTAGGGAGTATTTTACCATCAGCTATCTAAAAAATATGGACTTCAGTGGGGGAAGGAAGCCGGCACTAAAGTGCCTAGGACAGCATAAAATCTAAATATGGCCCTGGCTCCAGAGCAACAGCACAATGTAGTGTCACATATCACACTGTACTGCGAAGGAGGCACATGGCTGGCATAGCTACTGCGAACGGGGCATATATATGGGCATAGCTACTGTGAAGGATGCACATATCTGGGCATAGCTACTGTGAGGGGGGACATATCTGGACATAGCTACTGTGAAGGGGGCACATATCTGGACATAGCTACTGTGAATGGGGGCACATATCTGGGCATAACTACTGTAAAGAGTGCACATATCTGGCATAGCTTCTGTGAAGGGAGCACATATTTGGGCATAATTACTGTGAAGGGGGCACATATCTCAGCATAGCTACTGTAAAGGCAGCATATATCTGGCATAGCTACTGTGAAGGGGGCACATATCTGGGCATAACTGCTGTGAAGGGGGCACATTTCTGGGTATAGCTATTGTGAAGGGGGCACATATCTGGCATAACTACTGTGAAGGGGGCACATATCAGGGCATAGCTACCGTGAAGGGGGCACATCTCTTGGCATAGCTATTGTGAAGGGGGCACAGTGTGGGCATTACTAATATGTGCAGGTAGATGGGAGAATAATTACTTTGTGGGGGCATTAAGGGGACTGGGTGTGTACATGTATGCTTTGGGTGGAGTTAGAGGTGTGGCCTAGTATTAATAAAAAGATATACATATTTTAAACATATTGACCCATAGTAACAAGATATTTTTATTTGCACTGATATGTTTTTATCTGTATGTGTGGTTTGGGGGGTGGGGGCCCAGGTACATTCCTTGCATGTACCTTCCTGTGTCACAGTGTACTCCCTCAGGCTGTTGCTCCACGGGGATCGATGCAGAGGATTTAAAGAACTTAAGAAGGAGGCCAGAGTTAAATCTAACAGTCTTTTTTTACTAAGTGCAACATAGAACTTGAAGTGCACACAGAAACAGCAGACTTTTAGTGCAGTTCTTCCCTGGCACCAGAAAGGAAGCTGGAGGCAGGTTGGATGGCTGCATTTCTGCGCTTAGTGGAAACGTGCCTAGTGATTGTTTGGTGGTGGGTGGCTTGGCTGTAGTCCCTCATCTTAAAGCAGTGTCTGTAGGTGCTGATGTAGCAGTTCATGCTGCTGTCTAGAATCTCAAGGCTTCACTTGAGGACAATTAAAGCAGTTCTCTCTGCAGAATTTGGTAACAGGAGCTTTGCAAGTTGCTTCCTATCCTAAACCGTGTCCATACAAGGACTCCCCCTCTTGGCAGGTCTAGCCCACTCCTACCAAGAGGGGAGGAACAATGACAACCTTTGTCATCAATTCCTTGCTGGGAACTACGGTCAGAAGAAAACAGTAAATACATCACATAGTAATAAACTATTTGCAGAACCCCCTGGTCTGGGGTACAACAGATCCAGGGCTAAGAAAAAGTCCTGGTCTGCAGAAAGACCATGTCAACCATGTCCTGAATATGCTTAATGTATCAGGGTCCAGGAGTATGCATATGTCATTAAACATTGAAATGAGAGCCACCATTTCCATGTGTGAATTGTGACTGGATAGACTCTTCACAATAGCTTTGTGGAACACTGAAGAACTGTACCGCCTAACAAGACTGTGTGCACCGCTTTGAGCCCATAGTATTATAGAGTAACATTTCAGTACAGTTGATTGTTTCTTTCTTCTCCTGGGCTGTATCAGTGAGGTTTATTTGTGACTCAACCTCTCTACCTTTCTGCTTGTACTGCTGCTGTGTTCTCTCTAAGATCAGGTGAAGCATTGCAGAAGGGCTCTGCCTGATTATTAAGGATGAGTTCAGGGATTCTGTGTGGCAGCTGCCTAAAGTTCCCGCTTAAAGGGCACAGTATCTTTAGTTACTTTCATGCCACTGTGTTGACAGAGAATTAGGGGATGTGATCATAGGTTACTTCTTTAATTAAATTTTAAACAGTTACCCCAATATAGAGTTCAATGGGTGCAATAGCAATTGCTGAGCTTTTTCCTACTTAAAAATTACTATTTTGTCGGCAGAATCACTGTAATGGACAGCAGT
This sequence comes from Bufotes viridis, assembly GCA_033119425.1. Taxonomy (NCBI): domain Eukaryota; kingdom Metazoa; phylum Chordata; class Amphibia; order Anura; family Bufonidae; genus Bufotes; species Bufotes viridis. The sequence goes on from CM065590.1 coordinate 459,609,208, forward strand.
TTTCTACTTGTCTTAATGTACTACAAAGAACTAATACATTTTTAAGCATGTTTATTTTAACTCGTAGGCGACCCGCACCATACATGTACAGCGTTGCAAGAAGTGACTTAAGGACGAAAGCCATACAGCCATGTACAGCGCTATGATCAGGTGAACGCAGGAGCTGTCAGATACAATAGGGGCTTACCTGTCAGTAATAGCTAGGCCCCTGTTGTCAAAATGTTCAAATAGTAATTTCTTGGGGGCTTATTTATAGTTTAACCTCAGAGCTTCTGAAGTTGTTGGTCAATGCTGCATAAATCCCCAAACTAGACCTCAAAAGCACATGGTGGTTCTTCTCTTCTAAGCCCTGCAGTGTGCCCACACAGCAGTTTATGAACACGTTTGGTGTTTTAATACTCAGTAGAAAATGGGTAACAAATTGTGGGGTACTTTTTCTCCTGTTACCACTCATGACAAATGTGGGCCTAAGTTGATATTTTCTTGTAAAATATGCAATTTTTCATTTTCATAGCCAAGTTTTTCTAATTTCTATGAAATGCCTATGGGGCAAAAGTGCTCACTACAGCCCTTGAAAAATTCCATGGGGGTGTAGTTTGCAAAATAGGGTCACTTTCTGGGGGTACCACTTTAGGGATACCTCAGAGTCTCTACAAATCCAGCATGGCGCCTGAAAATGATTCCAGTGAAATCTGCCCTCCAAAAGCCATATGGTGCTCATTCTAAGCCCTGCCGCATGCCAAAAGAGCAGTTTACTACCACATGTGGGGTGTTGCAGTATTCACAAAATGGGTAACAAATTGTAGGGTGTTTTTTTTTCTCCTGTTACCTCTTATGAAAATGAAAAAAATTGACCTAAAGCGATATTTCTTTTGAAAAATTTAATTTTTCATTTTCATGGCCAAGTGTGTGTTAATTCTGTTAAACACTTGGGGGATCAAAGCAAACATTTTCCTGAAATTTTTTTAAATGCACTTCTAAACTTCTAAGCTTTCGAATGTCCTAAAAAATAAAATTACATTTACAAAATGATGTCAACATAAAGTAGACATATGTGCAATGTTAAGTAATACCTATTTAATGAGGTATCCCTATCTGTCTTCAATTTTTCAAAAGAAAGAGCAAAAAAACTTCAGCCAAAATTGCTGCAAAATACTATGGTTGAAAGCAGCTCAAGGTTGCTGCACAGAGTCATTAATACTCGTCTGATGATCTATTCCTTACTGATACAGTACTTCCTATCAATTTTTTCCGCATTTTTCTTTATGTCTAGCTTTGCCTCTACTATCTACTATGATCAAACCACAGGAATTCATTTTCACATGCTGGTATAAAGTGTCAAACCTAAAGATATGGAAAATATATAGGTTATCAAGGTTATTATCATTGCCAAAACATAAAAATAATCAGTACAAAAGAGCCATAAAATATTAAGAATATTAGTATTACTTCTGTGACCATTGGTTTTTTAAATATCAGCAACAAAATGTACCTTCTCAAATGATTTTTTTTTTTTTTAAATACAGTTACAATTGTAAGTTTGGAGACTATGTAATAAAAACTTTGAAATGAAAAAATCAACTTTTTATCAAGCTCCAAAAATATTTTAATCAATCCTGTTGAAAATTGTGTTTAAAAAAATACTGGAAGATAAAACAAAAATAAACTACTTTTTGCCTAAGCATCTGATAAGAACTATCTTCTAACCCCTGGTGTTTTTAATAATCTAAATCACCTTGACTGTATTTAGACTGTCAGGAAAAGTTGATTTCTCCCTTGCTGAGTGAATTTGCTCATTGGTAAACCAGCAGCCAAATCTCTGACAGCTCTGTCAGGAATTTTCATGGGTGGGCTCGTTAAACCTAACTTCCAGTCCTGTCATTTTGCTTGAATTCACAGCTAGCACTAAGGCACACTGAGATGTGAAATCATTAGGTTTTGGTCCGATGAAGAGGTTAGGAGAATGTGTTATATTTTAAAAGAGATAATTCTAATAAGAGAAGTAAAATGACTAGAAGGATCTTGAAGCTACAGGGGACGGCATAACAATGCCCCATAGCTATCATATGTCATTTTACAGTACTGGTGTTTGCCCATGGGGCATTTTTAGGTCCCCTCAGGCTATAGGTGGATATGTCTGCTGTTTACCCTTTAGATACCTTTATGGTATTGTAGTTCAGTAACTACATGATATTCCTCAGGACTCATAAGCTGTATTGGTAAACATGGCACACGCTGTACTGAAATTACCTCCTGGCAGTATTGCAGTATTAGTAGATATGCTTAGTAGGTTGACATTAATTTTTATATATTACTACAGTGTATAATCAGTTTCTTGTCACATTTCTGAAATTCAGTGTACTTTAGAGTTATTGACCCTAAATAGATCTTGATACATACAAAGTTTTAATATAATAATGCCACATGATCTGAATCGCCTGTTAAAAATGTACATGTACAAGGTACATCAACAGTGGACATATTTTGTATTAAAAAATTCACAATCTGTGGCAAAATGTGCAGGAGCTACAGGTGGATGTTGATACAGATTTTGCTGTGAATTGATAAGGATGATATCTGTGATGGAAAGCCACAGCATAAATTGACTTGCTGTAAATTTAAATTCTAGGCAGCACATGTATTCCATGTAGCGTTATGCAGCATGTGAATGAGATTGCTGTTACTGTAAAAGGCTGCAGATTTTCCTCCCTCAATTCTGCTGCAGAAAATCTGCAGAGTATACACCCAGGGTGGACATACCTGAAAACAGTTGAGCTTTGACAAGGTGAGGTAGCTTGACAAGGACAAGAGTAGCTTTCTGGTGCGCTCATAGTTGATCTAAGGTGAACTTTGCTTCATTACATGTATCAGATTTTCTTGGAGTGTGGTGAATTTAAGTGATTGCACCCTCAGATATCAAAGGTTTCCAAACTTTGTGAAGTTACATATTAGCTGTGAACATCAGATAAGGACGCCATTCATTTCAGTAAAAGAACCATCATAAAGGTTGAATTCATATCTTTTATAACTTTAAGGATGAAGGCATAGCTTTTACAATAATAAAAAAGGATTCTAAAGGAAAGAGCACAATGAAGAAAAAAATGCTTGTAATAAAAACCGCGCAGGAATGTATAATGGGAAGATGACATTTAAACATTTGATCAAAGATATAGCACATAATTCATAGGACTGGTACAGAAAGTGAGCCGCCTGTCACATTCAACTACATTTTTACTTCTCAGCAGAGTATCGTATCATGCAAACATCTTAGAAATTACTTCTAAGGACAAATTGCTCTAAGAGATTGGCAAATCAAAACAATGTAAAATGTACAAGTGAAGGAGCATTTTTGGCAGATCATAAACGTGCTGTCAAAACCTCCCTTCAAATAAGATTGGACTCATGTGATGGATGGCTTGACATGATACAGTCAGACCTTACTCTTGAGATGAATAATTTTCTACCTGCAGATACCCTATTCCTTGGAACAGGGTATCTTCAGACAGTGGGGTATTGGCAGACAGTGGGGTAAGTCAATGGGTTAATCTTGGCACCAGAATGTTGACCGTACTAAAAAAATCCAAGACACCTTAAACCAGAGACCAACAAAACCACCAGTGTCTCAGATACAGATGTAGCCAATGTTATATTGACTGGCTTAACGCAACAAAAGCACATGACAGTAGTATAACAAATTGTGTCAAAGTACTGATCATCCTGGCGTGTCTGGAGTAAAGGTAATGCTGGAAATATTTGTACATGAAAGGATCAAAACAAAATCCTGCAAATGGTAATTAATGGTAACAAAGTTAACATTTAAATGTAGGTAAGAGTGTAGCTATCAACTTTAAAATGTGCCCCAAATGTATTGTTATTCATGCCAGCAATATTTCCAGTTCATAAACCACTCACTTACCCAATCTTTTTCTTATGCCTCATCCATTTGCTTCTTATCCCTGGTGGTTCTTACCAAATGGTGATGTATGTCAATTAAGTAGGCACAGCTCCTGTTACCCCATAGGCCCCAGACTGTAATTAACTATATAACCAAGTTATATAATTTGACGCTTTAGGACTATATTTACGTGGAACATAGTCTCCATGAAAAATAGCTGTAGGAAGTCTTGGAATATGAGAAGTGTTACAAACTGATGTTAAACCTTTAATTAGCATATTATGTTTGAGATAAAAAAGTAGGTTGCAAATGATAATGACTATTTAGAGTTAAATATGTTTAAGCTATACAAAGTAACAGGAAATTATAATATATCATGGTCCATGGCCCATTTTGTCCTTGCCCTAGTGATGACCATCTATAATAGATGACTCCCGGCCAAACACATCAAATTTGGTAGGATTACCTAATGTGTATGGGGTTGTCCTGATGGCACATGTTGATGGAAAGACAGATTAGACTGCTGAATTGTGTTTGTGCGATGGTGGGAGTTCAGGAAGAATAGTTGTAGGACAAATAAGCATTTTTCTATATATTTGCAGCTTTACATGGTTGTTTGAGTTAAAACAAAACTCACCCAGTACCCCTAAATGGAAAAAAGGGATAAAAGAACATGTAACACAGTTTCTAGCATTGTGATTTTGGTTCTTACTTCTGGCTTATGTTTACAAGCTACAGAAGTGACATAGCTGTATACTGGACATGACCACTGTAGTCAATGACTGACTTCTCATACAGTATACCACTAATACCAGTGATTTACTGCAGCTCTCACATGTCCTATACCTCTAAGTCACTGCTGCAGCTTATAAACAGAAATAGGTAAGGATGGAATGGCAGCTCTGGAGATGGCACATTTATTAAGTGGTACAGTATGTGTTCTTTTATTATATTTGGGGTACTATAAAGGGGGAAGTTCTGTTAGAACTTGGATAGCCCCTTTAAGTTATTATTCAGTCATGATCATAGACTTCTGTGACCAGTATGACATCATTTATAAAGGGATTTTTGCATTAAACAATTAATTTAGATCATGTATTAGATCTGACCCTCATACTGATCATGTATTAGATCTAATTTATCCTGTAATTTATTATTTATTTTATGCACTACTATATTCTACCGCACTTCACAGAAATTAGCATCAAGCTGCTCCCAGTGGGGCCCACAATCTAAGGTCCCTATCAGTATGTCTTTGGAGTGTGTGAGGAAACAAGAGTACCCGGAGGAAAGCCATGCAAACACAGGGAGAACATACAAACTACATGCAACTGTAATAGTTTGTTATTTTCTTCTTAAAGATAGTTTGTTCATTCATTTGTTCATTTTATCACGGTAAAATAGAACTGGAAGTCATTGAAGCAGTACGATTTGCCTTCTGTAATACCATTACATTTTATTGGGTTAGTATCTACTACAGAAAAACAAGAACATTGATTTAATGAACTGTTTTAGTGATTTTTTTTGCACTTGGTGATTTAATGGATCTAATTTTTGATTTGTTGGGCTACTAACATATTTTAATGACACATAGACCTTTTCATGCAATTAATTTATAGCTCTCTATGTTTAAAACTTGTAAAATTACAATAAATATAGTGTTTTCTTATCTAAAACCTGTACAGTATGTATGGCCCTTGGGTAGTAAGGACAAAACATACAGTATGTGATGCAAAAGGTAATAGGAGGAAACAGGATTTGACCATGCTCATCCAGTCATTCTTGGAATCTCTAGTGAGTCACTGAGAAAGCTTCAAACACCAGTATGCACATGCTCAGAGAGAACTATGAAGAAACAAGCACCAATTTATTTAAAAGAAAATATTTCCAAATAGTTGTAAATCAGTTTAGCTGATGATAGGAATCATATGAGCATGAGATTGGGTACAGTATATTAAAAGAGTTAAGCCCCTTTCACACGGGCGAGTTTTCCGCGCGGGTGCAATGCGTGAGGAGGACGCATTGCACCCGCACTGAATCCGGACCCATTCATTTCTATGGGGCTGTGCACATGAGCGGTGATTTTCACGCATCACTTCTGCGCTGCGTGAAAATCGCAGCATGTTCTATATTCTGCGTTTTCACGCAACGCAGGCCCCATAGAAGTGAATGGGGATGCGGAAAATCGCAAGCATCCGCAACCAAATGCGGATGCGTTGCGATTTTCCCGCATTATTGCTTAGCAACGGGACCCAATCTCTATTATTTCCCTTATAACATGGTTATAAGGGAAATAATAGCATTCTTAATAAAGAATGCATTGTTAAATGATGAGGAAGGGGTTAAAAATAATAAAGTTAACTTACCTTAGCCACTTGATCGCGTAGTCGCGATCTGTCCTCTCTTTCCCTGCAGCATCTATGATCTAAAGGACCTGTGATGACGTCACATCACATGGCCCAATCACATGCTCCATCACTATGGTGATGGAGCATGTGATTGGTCCATGTGACCATGTGACATCATCCAAGGTCCTAAACACTATCCTCAGGCTGTGGATAGTGGTTAGGACCTTGGATGATGTCACATGGTCACATGGACCAATCACATGCTCCATCACCATAGTGATGGAGCAGGTGATTGGGCCATGTGATGCTGTGACATCATCACAGGTCCTTTACATCTTTCAAGCTAACGGAGAGGAGGCCGGGCTTCGCGATCAAATGGAACAGGTAAGTAATTATTAGTTTATTATTTTAACTCATTCTGCACCAGTTTAAACATTAGGGAGATGGCCAAGGGTATTATTTTACATTATAACTATGTTATAATGTGAAATAATACCAGCGGGACAATTTCTGACCCAAACATGCACTTCTGTGAAGAAGTGCAGGTTCGGGTCTGGGTACCAAAAGTGCCGATTTTTCTCCCGCGCGTGCAAAACGCATGACAGCGCTTTGCACTCGCAGGGAAAAATCGCGGCGATTCCCGCAACGCACCCGCACTGTTTGACGGAGTGCACCCGCAACGCCAGTCTGAAAGAGGCCTTAAACCTACAGTGGACTCAGCATATAAACTGACAACCATCTTCTAGGAACATTACAGCCTTATTGAAAGAGTACTCAGCATAAATGGGCAAACAAAAAACTGTGAACATATAGGACCAATGAAACAACATGAAAACGTGTTAAAACAATGCGTATGAAGTGTGAATCCAGCCTTGCACCCCAGCAATTGTTTTTCACATATAATGCTAACTGACCATCAATATTCTAGCAGTGTCATTTTTTATCTTGCATCCATAAATTTTGAACATTTTCATTATATGCACGTGATCATGTCTCCAGTCTAACTCTTAGCAAGGTGCATGTCTTCCTGTAAATGTCAGGTTTACCTCATCACCAATCAATTCCCTGCTGGAAACACCCCAGCAGCATCTCCCCACCCAGATCTGTCCTCCCTGTTTAGCTGTAGGAATAACGTGTACCTGAAGACATAATTTCTGTCTTATGTAAAATACAGTACCAGGAGTGCTGTGATATAATAGGACCCTAAAATGATTAACTGCAGACTGATACAACTCCCTTGGTTTACAATGATTGTCTATACCATATGTAGATTCTTCAGTGTATCCCTATTATATTTTACTTCACACTGCTTTCCTCCTTCTTTTAACAATTGACAGGGAAAAATATATCACAAGCAGGAGGCAGGGGTAGCTGTGTGAAGATGCATCACTTAGGAATACAGTGAGACTCTGCAGTGTTAGGTGACAGAAGTTTTACTGTATTTCACTGATCTATTACTGGCTGCTCTCACGTGATGAAACTGCAACCCCTGCAAAAGGGTTGTCTAAAGGATAGAAGGAATCAATTGAAACAGGTATACACAAGGCATTCACAACATCCTGTACATTATGTTTATTTTTGAGTGCTACTTTATTGTGTTACATATAATCATTTATTAAAATCTTTGTTCACTGCATCAACTGCAAATTCAGTGCTTTGGCACCACAGGGGAGATAGCAGCGATGGTGCTGAATTAGTTGTCCCATGAAAAATATTCTAAATTTTTAAACCAGCATCTGGAACTGAATACTTTTGTAATTTCATGCAATTAAAAAGTTAGCCACTGAGTTATACACTGAAATCTATCTGTATAGTGCCACCTGCCATTTGCCCTTTTTCTAAATTCTCTTTCCACCTTACTGAGGTTAATATACTGTACATGCTCAGTTCCATCCTTCAACTGCCACTAGCTGCAGCAGAAAGGAAACTCCCCCTGAGCTACCAGCTTATAAATCTAGCTTAGCAATTGCAGCAATAAATGTGGAGACCTCTGGATCCATGTGAGGTAAAGGGCTAGTTCTAAGTTTGTTAGAAAGATACTGGTGTGTAATATATGTACTGATTTCCATTGTATACATTGCTCTTTGGATAACCCCTTTACAGGTTCTGTGAATGGGAGCTTAACTTAGGCCTCATCGGTGATCCCTATTAAACCATGGGTAACAATTGGTGGATTGTGAGGGCAGCAAGTCAGAGGTGGCCACATACGGTAGTTTATTTAGGAGGGGAAAATGGTCATGGGGATCCTGGGCAGGAACAAAGCTCTCACCCACTGCATTTTCTTATTCGCTGGCACTTATTATTAAGGTTGTCCCCCTACATTTTAGGAATTAGCTGTTTTTGACAGATTTTGAGTGCTTGAGAAAGGTTCCTGAATTGGTTTTCCAACATGTTTATATTTTTATTTAATTGTTGGTAATACAATCTAAAATAATCAGTTGTTCTTTTAATTTAGAAAAAGTGTTTTGCTGCCAATTCTATGCTAAAATTAAGTATTCTTGTATTTGGAGTATGTCATTAACGTCTAGTGGTGTGGCCTATATTTTCATGTCTATAACATTTTAGATTTTTCTTTTAAGAAATGGAAAATCACTTTACTAAATTGACAGCTGGCTGTTACCATGATCCTTGTCTAATGGCCATTCCATACACAGTCTGGAACTGTGGACATGGTTAGACACACCGACAATTGGTAACAATTTGGTCATACATTTGTAGGAAAATTACAGAGGAACAGTGTGAATTGGAGTTCAAAGAAAAGATGTTCCAAAGTTATTATATTGTGAGGAATACAACTATTTATTGAACATGTACAGGTATTTCTGGAGACCGGCATGTCTTCCTAAAAGCCTCAGGAGATCAGACATCACTTCTAGTTGAGTTTTACTACATTAGACATTTATGATGTATCCACAGTATTGCCTATAAATATCTGTAAGCGGCTGAAGCAGTGAATAGAGAAGTAAACTTGCATGTGTGCTTGTCTACTAATGAGTTATGGAGACAGCCTACCTTGCTCGGTTATTACCAAAACTCTCATTGGCTTGAACAGATTGGGCCATTGTTGGACTACGTTCTTCTAGAGAGGGCCCTTACCTATCATTACCTGTTTATGGTATGACCATTAGATGTCATGCATGTCTAATGTGGCAAAACACTATGGCCATGATTTATCATACCTTCCCTCCAGAATTCTGGCATCAAAAAGTCCCAAAATAGGGCATTTGCGACTTTTCACAGTCATTTGCGCATAATTTTGCGACTTTTTTACATGTGTACACCACTCACTCTAGTTTTGTAAAAATGGGCGTGGTTAGCCATGTTAATGAGTTTCACTCCAGATTTATCATTGGGACTTTTTAAAAAAGTCGCAAAAAAGTCGCAAAAAAGTCCCAATTTCACTCCAGTGAGGACCATGCTTATCTTATGCGACTTTTTAATAGAACATGCGACTTTTTTGTAAATATGTGCGACTTTTGTAAAGCCGTTTACTGAAGGATGAACTGCTGCCATAAAACCACATTTATCACAGTATTAAAGGACCATTAATAAATCTGACTATCCTAAAGTGACTTTGGACTTATGTGAAATTGGAGTAAGATGGAAGTGTAATGATAAATCTGGCCCTATGTAGTTATGTAGTAGATTTATTTGAGTATGCATACTGTATATTAATTTACGTGCATTAAAGTGGTTATCTCATGAAGACAAACCCTGTCCATATGCCCCATTAGATCATATGGAGGTCATAGAGGGATGGCCCCAGCTCAGGAATCCCTATATAAGCCATGTCAGAGAGTTTCTCGGTAACCGCGGCTCCGGCTATTGAGGACTACATTTCTAGCTGTTATGGTCAGCTGTTTCAGGGAAAGGGGCTGTCTCTGTGTATACATTTTTGGTAGTGTTAGGCCTTATTCACACATCAGTGTTTTGGTCAGTGATTTCCATCAGTGATTGAGAGCCAAAACCAGCAGAGCCTCCACAGACATAAGGTACGGTATAAGGGAAAGATGTGTAGCTGTTCTGTGTTTAGAGCCCCACCTGGTTTTGGTCAAAATCACTGATGGACATTACTGACCAAAACACTGATGTGTGAATGAGGCATTAGGCTGAGTTCACATCATCACTAGTGATTTCTGTTGTTCTGCTCCATTATGGTTGCAGAACAAAATAAAATAACTGAAGTGCAGGATTCGGAACATAACAAAAAAATATGGAGCTGAACAGATCCCATTGAATAAAATGGAGTCCGTTCAGTTTCAGTTTGGGATCCTGTTTTTTTACCGGAAAAAAGGTTTTTTTATGGACTCCAAGATGGAGTACCTGATTGGAGCCCCCAACGCAGATGTGAACATGCCCTAAATGGTTATACCGTACACACTGTAACACTGTAACTTGAACATGCTGTACTGTACAGTAATATAATAATAATGCATTTAGCATTAGCAAGAGTTTATTCATTTTTCAATAACCCATGACAAATTAACATATTTGTTTCCTGTTATGTCTCACACCTCTGTTTTACTGCAGTGTAAGTGATAAATAAGCTGCACTCACACTATATGCTTGTATTATGCTTCCTGGCCTTTTGTGTATGCCTGTATATGGCTCGTGATCACTGAAGGGTGCACAAATCAGCATGAAATGTGCTTACTCAGTTTTTGCTGTGCTGTTTCTTCTACAGTTGTAATCATTGATGCAAAACACCTGTGTTGCCGTATACTTTACTTACATTTAACAAGTGTTGGACTGGGTGGCTATGACCGACCAGTGAAACTTCTAAGTTGTGGGGACCCATTCTACAGCTACATGGAAATATTACCTCTTGTTTTTTAGACACACACACTCGTGCAGAATTTTTGAACACATGATGCCAGAACTCAGTTGCTACCTACCCACAATGCATTAGCTCCCTGAAGCCTTTTTTTAGCCTAAGGTCTTTGATTGGAGGATGATCTACCACTTTCTTGCATCTTCATTACAGCATTTAACGTCTTCTTGCAATACTTTCAGTCATGCTGATTGCTGAATCATATTCTTGAAAGCTTTGTTCAGACCACTAGACTTACATTTATTAGTGTTACAGTGAAGGTATTTTTTGCCTTAGGAGTTTATGGCATGTTCACAGGGCATGACATCCTCCAAAAGAACTGCACCTATCTCCAAAACAGAGGACCCCAGACCACTGTCCTTCTTAGCAAGTGGCTATCTCCTTTCACATCTATGGGAGCTGCAGAAACAGTGGAGTAGCTGGAGTATGTTATACTAACTTCCATAAAAGCAAATGGAGAGAGCTGTGCGCATGCGCAATCACACCTTCATTCATTCTACACTTATATGCAGGTAGCTGCCTCATCAGATGGGACAGGGGTCTGGGTCCCCTGTTCTGGAGATTAGTGAGGGTCTAAGAGGTGGGACTGAAGCCTATCAGATATGTATGACATATCCTGAGGATATGCCATAAATGTTTAAGATGGAAGTTTTCCTTTAACATATTTTAATACACTGTTTTCCATGTTGACAATGATACTAGATAGGTGGCCTCTTCATTAGGTTATCTCCACATTTTCTATCAAATGGCTGGTCCATCAAAGTATAATCAGCCCATTGTACCTTCTTCTGTCACTTCTCCCATCTGCTTTCCATTTACATCTCTTCTTTTGTTTTATTGGAAGTAGATGTTTCATAATTTGTCACTTTGTTACTTCCTGATTATATATTCATTGCCAAAAATGTTGGCTCACGTCATACATCTTAGTATTGCAGTCTGCATTTGCCATGTATATTGTTGGCATATGTGGCCAAACAAAGCTTGGAAAAAGCTAATGTAATTTCCAAGGAACACAATATAATAATAAAGAAACAGCATGATTTTTACAGAATCTAATATTTCATTCAGAGATATGAATTAACTGATATATTAGCAGAAGGACATGGCTTCGCACAGGTATATTTCATCTATTTCATTTAATGTTTGTGTGTGTCATTAAAAGATATCAACAGTATCCACTATAACAGTGACATCTACAGTACCCCGCCCCTTTAACAGTGAACTCCACAGCGGCCACCCAATTATTAGTGACCTTTACAGTCCCCCATATTGTTAACAGTGATTTCCATAATAACCTGCCCCCTTAACAGTGACCTCCACAAAGCTCCATTCCCTTAAAATGTGACCTCCACAACATCCCGCCTCCACAACATCCTGCTCCCTTAACATTGACCTCTACAGCACCCCTCCCCTTAACACTGACCTTCACAGTGGATTGTCCCCTTAAATGTGACCTTCACTGTTCCTTGCCCCCTTAACAGTGACCTTCACAGTGGCCGCCCCTTTATTAGTTCATGCAATTAGTTGCTGTTGCTTATTTTTATTATAATTTTTTCATCCATCCAGAAAAATAATGTTTAGCCACTGGCCAACGTTTCGGTCAACAACAGACCTTGATCATGGTGCTGTGTAGCATGGCTGGATGGCGTACTACACAGCACCATGACTAACGCCCTGATAAAGGTCTATTGTTGATGAAACATTGGCAAGTGGCTAAACATTATTTTTTTGGATGGATGAAAAAATAAAAATAATCATCTGACGCAACAGCAACTAGAGTGCCGTGGTTTTCCCTTTAATTGCAGAAGCTTTATGTACCACTAAGCACCGCCTTCATCACAAAGGTGTGCCGTTCAACCCTCTCTTCACATTGGCCCCTTTATTAGTGACCTCCACAGTACCGCATCTCCTTAACAGTGATTACCACAACACCTGTCCCCTTAACAGTGGCCTCTATAGCAATCTGTCTCTTAACACTGACCTCCATAGCGGACTGTACCCTTAACTATGACCTCCACAGCAGCCTGCTCCTAGGGGGCCAGAGGTCCGGTTTTAGGCTGGACAGTCCGGCTTTCAGGTGTGGGGCCTGGACAGACACAGGGATGTTCTTTTGAACAGCTCACTCTCAGACAGCAGCACAGTGCTGTCTGAGTGTGAGCTGCAGGGAGAAAGTCACCCTCCCTTCAACCCCTGCAGCTGACAGATTTATTTTCATTTTTTTAATCCCCATGGTTTAACGGGTCAGTGGCATCGCTTAGCAGTACCGAGGGCGTGGTTTTTAAGTCTGTTTTTTGAGGGTGGCCTGAATGGCTACTCTAGTGTACCTGCCTCTGAACCTGTGACCTCCACATCACTCCGCTCCCTTAACAGTGTCATCCACAGCGCCCTGCCCCTTCAAAGCTGACCTACAGCAGTGAAGAAAAATGCCTGGGATGTTATGGAAACCTGGTGTAAAACTGTGTGTATGTGGAGAGTAAGGGCCTGCAAGCTTCTATTGGCTGATAAGGGTCATGTGACCAGGCTTCTATTGGCTAATGCATTTTTTGGGAATATCTCACGCAGGGATGTCCTTTTGAATGAATATATATATATATATATATATATATATATATATATACTTATATACTGTATATTCATGTTCTTGTTTTTATGAGAATACAGTTGAAAAAAGATATATGTCCATGAAGTTTAATGATTGGAAAAGATGTTGGCGAGAGGAAGGGGGCTGGAAAGTAGAATTCATCCATTTTATGAACAGGCATTGACATGCAGTTTTCAAAGCAAAGTGCAATATTTTATTAAACATATTTGTCAAACAAAAGATATTTGTGTAAGCTTCATCCCACAATTACAGCACTTGGAATTGTGTTTTGGTCAAACATGACCTTTGTCAAGTCGTATCTGGTCAGATGTGCAGAGAAGTATGGCAGTGGATCACTGCTTATCACTGCCCCTCTGCACCTGCTACAATTTGACAAAGGTCATGTTTGACTAAAACGCACTGTGCTGTGACCCATTGAACCAATGTCCTCACACTGTTCGCAGTCACAGCACAGCAAGCGGCCACAGAGAAGGTAGTGATGAGCACAGAGCCTGTTGAGCACTGCATTCACCGCTTCCCAGTCCTCCTTTACTAATGAGCACTTGCATAATGGAAGTGCTCATTAGTATTCACCCCATAAGACACAGACATTTTTTTTTGGGGGGGTGCATCTTATAGAGAGAAAAATACAGTAATATATCTGGGTACTGTAGTCCACCCTTTCCAGTTATTACTTTAGTTGCCCTTCTCTAAACCCTCTCTAGCTCTGCTACGTGTGTCATGTTCATGGGAGCCCAGAACTGTACACAATACTCCATATGTGGTCTGACTAGAGATTTGTAAAGTAGCATGTACTCATCATGTGTGTCTGTGCTCCTTCTTTTGCACCCCATGATCTTATTGGCTTTGGCAGTAGCTGTCTCTAACTGGTTTCTATAGTTAAGTTTACTGTCCACGAAAAAATCTAAGTCCTTTTCCTTGTCAGTTTTACCCAGTGTTTTACTATTTAGTATGTACTGGTGACATGTATTTTTCCTTCCCATGTGCATATATATTGTTAAACCTCATCTTCCACTTCTCTGTCCAAGTCTTCAATTTATCCAGATCCCTCTGTAGCAGTATACTGTCCTTTTTATGTTAATTACTGTACATAGTTTAGTATCCTCTGCAAAAGATGTTTAATTCCTTCTACAAGATTATTAAAAATATTGAAGAGAACGGTGCTCAATACTGACCTCTGTGGTACCCCATTGGTGATGCTGACCTAATCTTAGTATGTATCATTAATAACCACCGTCTGTTTTCTATCACTGAGCCAGTTACTTACCCACATACAAATATTTTCTCCCAGTCCAAGCGTTTTCATTTTATGTACTAACCTTTTAAGTGGCACAGTATCAGATGCTGGTCAAGTTCAGAACGTACAGTACCTACCCATAGAAACTGATTAAATTAGCTTGACATGACCGATTCCTCATGAAGCTATCCTGATACAGTGCTGTACACTTATTTTCATTTAGATACTCCAGAATAGTATCCCTTAGAAAACTTTTAAACTGTTAACCGACAACAGATGTTAAACTTACCAGCCTATAGATGTGTCCCGAACTATTCGCCGGCGAACAGTTCCTGGCGAAAATCGCTTGTTCGCGTTCGCCGCGTCGGGCGAACATATGCGATGTTCGGTCCGCCCCCTATACATCATAATTGAGCAAACTTTGACCCTGTACCTCACAGTCAGCAGACACATTCCAGGCAATCAGCATACCGTCCCTCCCAGACCCTCCCATTTCCTATCAAACAGCAAGGACAACATCCATCTTAGATTCATTCTAAAGCTGCAGTGTTAGTTAGAGCAGGGAGAGTGCTGCTGCTGCTGAATTAATATAGGGAAAGCGTTAGCTAGGCCAGTGTTCTGTGTCCACTCCAGTCCTCAAAGACTCATCTGCTGCAAGGACAGCATCCTGACAGCACATCAAAAAAGCCTTTTTTAGGACTGGTACATCAGTCTGCTTTTATTTTTTTTCCTATATATATATTGCAGTTGCCTGCCCGTATGTGAGAGGCCGCAGGCCCACAAACTGTACTGTGTGCACATCATATAGGTTGGCACAGTACCTTGCAGATAAAAAAGTCATTTAATTGATACCCTTTAATATAATTGCAGTTGCCTGCCAGTGTGTGTCAGGCCCACAGACTGTACTGTGCTCATTGCCAGTGCCCACCACTCATATCGGATGGCACAGTACCTTGCAGATAAAAAAGTCATTTAATTTTTACCCTTTAATATAATTGCAGTTGCCTGCCAGTGTGTGTCAGTCTCACTGACTGTACTTTTCCCACTGCCCACCACTCATATAGGGTGGTACAGTACCTTGCAGATAAAAAAGTAATTTCATTTTTACCCTTAAATATAAATGCAGTTGCCTGCCAGTGAGTGTCAGGGCCACAGACTGTACTGTGCCCACTGCCCACCACTCATCTAGGGTGGCACAGTACCTTGCAGATAAAAAAAGTCATTTAATTTTTATCCTTTAATATAATTGCAGTTGCCTGCTAGTGTGTGTCAGGCCCACTGACTGTACTGTGCCCACTGCCGACCACTCATATAGGGTGGCACAGTACATTGCATGGTGCATGCGCAGTGCCCCAAATTGGAAGGAAGAGGACCGACCAACCATCTTTTTCCATCTCCCAGTTCCTAAAATCTATTCCATACACCAGCCCCTGATAGGGGACAAAACAGATATTAAACTGGTAAGAACAGATTTTTTTAATTTAAAAAAAAGAGGACAGCCGTTACTGAACGCTCATGCATAATGGCTGTAGGCTCATGCATCCTTTTGCGGAGGTGACAAACCTGGTCAGTCAAATCCAAGGCAACATCATCGACCTCATCCCATATGCGTTTTTTCTGGAGCGTGCCCTGCGAAGAGTGCTGGATCAGGCCGTAGATGAGCATGAAGAGGAAGAGTTGTGGTCACCATCACTACCAGAAGCAGCCTTGTCATCGTCGATTGCTGGACCTGCGGAGTCTGAAGAAGAGGAGTCAGAGGAGGAAGGTGGCTTTGAGTAGGTGGAAAACCAACCACAGCAGGCTTCCCAGGGGGCTTGTCACCTTTCACGGACCCTTGGTGTTGTACGTGGCTGGGTGGAGGAAGAGACCTTCAATGACGTAATTGAGGACAAGGAATGGGATATGTCTAGCTTGGTTTCCAACCTTGTGCAAATGGGGAGTTTGCGGTTGTGCAAATGGACTGTTTGCGGTTGTTTGCGGTGCGTTAAACGGGGAGTTTGGTCTGTCAGAGTTTGGTCTGTCACTGTAAAGCGTGCGAAACCCTTACACTACCTGATCGATACATCATCATATCTGATCGTATACACACACTGGATGTTTTAAAGCACGTTATTCCAAACAATTCAGGAATGTTAGGTGATTTATGCCATTTATGGATTAAAACCCGACTCTGCGTCAACTACGTAATTTTCCATGGGAGTTTTGCCATGGATCCCCCTCGGACATGCCGCAGTCCAGGTGTAAGTCCCCTTGAAACAACTTTTCCATCACTATTGTGGCCAGAAAGAGTTCCTGTGGGTTTTAACATTCGCCTGTCTATTGTAGTCTATGGCGGTTCGCCCGTTCACGAACATTTGCAGAAGTTAGCGTTCGCCAACAGAAAATTTTATTTTCGTGACATCTCTACCAGCCTATAGTTTCTGGGCTCTGCTTTTGACCCCTTTTTGAATTTTGGCACCACATTTACTAAGCACCAATCCTGTGGAACTCTCTGTGTCAATATAGAGTACTTAAATATCAGAAATAAGGGTCTGTCTAAACATTCCTTCTTTTTGGATGGGGGGGTGTATACCATCAGGTCCTGGTGATTTGTCTATTTCAATCTTTTTAAGACACTACTGCACTTCTTCCTGGGTGAGACAGGCCACTTTTAATGAGGAGTTTACCTTGACACTCTAAATTTCATCTAACGGTTTATTTTCCTCAGTGAATACAATGGAGAGAAAAAAAATTCTCTACAACTCCTCCCTCATCACTCTGGAAAGGCCCACACTCTCAAGTTTAAACTTCTTACCATTCATATAACTGAAGAACATTTTAGGGTTAGTTTTACTTTCTCTGGCAATGAATCTCTCCGTCCCCAGCTTGGCTGCTTTTATTTGTATTTTATACATTCTAGTTTTTTTTCCTTATAGTTTTTCAGTGCTTCCTTGCTACATTCCTGTTTTAATGATTTAAATGGTTTCTTTCTGTCATTCATTTTCTCCTTTACATTTCTATTTATCCACATTTTTTCTTGTTCCTTAACCTTTTTATTCCTATAAGGTATGTACCTCTCACAATTCAAGTTTAGGATGCTTTTAAAAATATCCCTTTTTGTGGCTACATTTTCATTTTTGAGCATGCTGTCCCAGATAGTGAGGCTAATGGCCTCTCTTAACTGGTCAAATTTAGCTTTTTTTCCTCCCTGAAGAAACACTTTTTTGTTCGACAATTGTAAGGTTATTATTTTATGGTCACTATTTCCCAGGTGTCCCCTAACCTGCACTTCAGTTGTTCTCTAAGGTCTATTGGTTAATACTAAATCCAGAATTCTCATCCCTCTAGATCCTGAACCAGTTGGGCAAGGTAAGGTAAATTGGTATAGCAGTCCTAAATCAGGAAAATTAATAAAACTGAGGCGTTATAAGTTCCCCTTAGTTCCTCTAAAGCTGCACATTAAAAAAAATTAATTAGCATGTGGATGACTACTCCCCTAGAAGACTTTTCAAACTACTTAACTTATTAGGCAATAACAATATTCATGATATATGCATGCTCTGCAACAGAGCATTCTACTTATTAAAGATTATTGTTTGGTCCCAGTAGGGCCTGTCTGGTGTTACTTAGCAGGTACTTGTGGTAAACACTTCCACTACATTTATATAGGAAAACACACCAGCACTCAAACAAATGCACATCGTGTTAAAAGTCAAATTACAGATAAAGCAAATGAGAATTAAATAGAAATTGTCTGTTAACTTTCATGAAGACTTAGGTTTGACGTAGTTTCTCTCAGATCTCAGGAGAATGTAATATTAAGTGTTTAGAAATGACCTTTCAAGAAAGGTGGAGAGGTTAAAACATTAGTTGAGATGTTGAGGGACCTTGTCTCTCTGAGGATTACTGGTAACTACCATTAGACTCCTGTCATGACATTGTGGCTGCCATCCAATTGATCTTCACATACAAGACTGGACATGATTTGCCCACTTATCGTTTAAGACACTGCTTTGGAATTTCCAGTGACCTAATAGATTGTTCTATCCAGATGTCCTTCAATCCGTCCAAACATGATATTAAGATTAAATAAGAACATTCAGCAATCCAAGAGTAATAGTCAACCTTGTCCGATAGTAATATTTAAATTTAGGAGCATATTCCTATTAAGAACTAATTAACAGAATTCCTGTGGATTTTCCATCCAGATTTGCGACTGGAAAATCGAGGGCAAATTAGAGTACCTGAAAATTGCACAAATATCATCCACATGCTGCATAAATTGTCCATGCAGAAAATGACCTACTGTGTGGATTTTTATTCCATGGGAGTGTGGTCTCTAACAATGAGGACAGTCAAAAAAAGGCTTACACACATACACAACATATAAATACAACACAAATGCAATGCTATATACAGTATATAACATATATACACATATATAGCATATATACACACATATGCAGCATATAAATATATACAGTCATGGCCAAAGGTTTTGAGAATTACATAAATATTGGATATTGGAAAAGTTGCGGCTTAAGTTTTTATAATAGCAATTTGCATATACTCCAGAATGTTATGAAGAGTGATCAGATAAATTGCATAGTCCTTCTTTGCCATGAAAATTAACTTAATCCCAAAAAACCTTTCCACTGCATTTCATTGCTGTCATTAAAGGACCTGCTGAGATCATTTCAGTAATCGTCTTGTTAACTCAGGTGAGAATGTTGGCGAGCGCAAGGCTGGAGATCATTATGTCAGGCTGATTGGGTTAAAATAGCAGACTTGACATGTTAAAAGGAGGGTGATGCTTGAAATCATTGTTCTTCCGATGTTAACCATGGTGACCTGCAAAGAAACACGTGCTGCCATCATTGCGTTGCATAAAAATGGCTTCACAGGCAAGGATATTGTGGCTACTAAGATTGCACCTCAATCAACAATTTATAGGATCATCAAGAACTTCAAGGAAAGAGGTTCAATTCTTGTTAAAAAGGCTTCAGGGCGTCCAAGAAAGTCCAAGCGCCAGGATAGTCTCCTAAAGAGGATTCAGCTGCGGGATCGGAGTGCCACCAGTGCAGAGCTTGCTCAGGAATGGCAGCGGGCAGGTGTGAGCGCATCTGCACGCACAGTGAGGCGAAGACTTTTGGAAGGTGGCCTGGTGTCAAGAAGGTTAGCAAATAAGCCACTTCTCTCCAAAAAAAACTTCAGGGACAGATTGATCTTCTGCAGAATGTATGGTGAATGGACTGCTGAGGACTGGGGCAAAGTCATATTCTCCGATGAAGCCTCTTTCTGATTGTTTGGAGCATCTGGAAAAAGGCTTGTCCGTAGAAGAAAAGGTGAGCGCTACCATCAGTCCTGTGTCATGCCAACAGTAAGGCATCCTGAGACCATTCATGTGTGGGGTTGCTTCTCATCCAAGGGAGTGGGCTCACTCACAATTTTGCCCAAAAACACAGCCATGAATAAAGAATGGTACCAAAACACCGTCCAACAGCAACTTCTTCCAACTATCCAACAACAGTTTGGTGAAGATCAATGCATTTTCCAGCACGATGGAGCACCGTGCCATAAGGCAAAAGTGATAACTAAGTGGCTCGAGGACCAAAATGTTGATATTTTGAGTCCATGGCCTGGAAACTCCCCAGATCTTAATCCCATTGAGAACTTGTGGTCAATCCTCAAGAGGCGGGTGGACAAACAAAAACCCACTAATTCTGACAAACTCCAAGAAGTGATTATTAAAGAATGGGTTGCTATCAGTCAGGAATTGGCCCAGAAGTTGATTGAGAGCATGCCCAGTCGAATTGCAGATGTCCTGAAAAAGAAGGGCCAACACTGCAAATACTGACTCTCTGCATAAATGTCATGTAATTGTCGATAAAAGCCTTTGAAACATATGAAGTGTGTGTAATTATATTTCACTACATCACAGAAACACCTGAAACAAAGATGTAAAAGCAGTTTAGCAGCAAACATTATGAAAACTAATATTTGTGTCATTCTCAAAACTTTTGGCTACAACTGTACACACCAACTTCACTATTCATTACTTTTCACTATTTAATGTGAGTCAGTTAGATTCTGATGAACAGAATGTGTTAGGTGAATCATATAAATTTTTAACATATGCCAGCCATTTACATGTCCCCCAAATATTGATAAATTATGCACATGCGGTGCATATGACTACTTTATCATACCCCAAAATTAATAAACCCTAAATAGACCCTAAAATATATTTAGACAAAATCTAAGAAAAAATATAGATCTTAGACCACAAAATAAGTGCACTCACCAAAATGAATACAGACCCCAGAAAGGATCTCAGTCCAGGGTTGATAGCCAATTTTGTTGACTCAACAGAGTCAACAGAAACTAAAATCATTGGCGGCCCAAATTTTTGTACATATCCATTCTGACACTATTTAAAGACCATGGCCCCACATCACGCACTCAGTATAATGCTCTTAAATCACAAAATTAATGAGGAAACAGACAGCACCATGTGAAATAAACTCCTGGAAAGCCACTTTAACTCGGAGCCCATCCTCAGAACACTGGTGGCAGAAAAGGCTATACACAGACTGCAAGCATCATGTTATAGAGCAGAAGGAGCTGAGCAGATTCATATATAATTTTATGGGAAAAGATTTAAGAAACATGTAATTTATACATTTAAATTGTTGCTCACTCTGGGCTTTGAAGTCAAGCAGGTGGTCCTATCAGTGATTGACAGCAAAGTCTCTGTATACACAGTCATAGAGAGAAGCATGTCAATCACTGGTAGGGCCGCCTCCTTCACTTCAAAGCTCAGAATGAGCAGGAGTTTAAATGTATAAATAAAAGTTATACTGAATATTTCCCCATAAAACTATATATCAATCTGCTGAGCTCCTCCTGCTCTATAACATTCTGCTTGCAGCTTAGGCACCATGTTCAACATGACAGGTTTGCTTTAACCCCTTCAAGCAACAGCCAGTTTGGACCAAATACCAGAGCCCCATTTTTCAATCTGACATGTGTCACTTTATGAGGTAAAAACACTGAAATGCTTTTACTGACTCAAGCGATTCTAAGACTGTTTTCTCATGACACATCATAATTCATGTTAGTGGTAAATTTTAGTTGATATGTTTTACCCTTATGTATTAAAAAATCTAAAATATTTAGAAACGTTTGAAAAATTAGCAATTTTCTATAATTGAATCTCTCCTATTTTTAAGATTAATAGTGATTAGTCGTAAAATAGTTATTAATTAACATTCTCCACATGTCTACTTTATGTTGGCACCATTTTGTACATTTTCATATTTTTTTTTAGGCTGTTAGAAGGCTTAGAATTTTGAAAGCAATTTTTGACATTTTCATTTAATCACCATCTCAGTTCTGAAATGACTTTAAGTCCATAATAGAAACCACCCAAAAATTACTCTTTTTTAGGAAATACGTCCCTCAAACTATTCAAAACTGATTTTACAAACTTTGTTAACCATTTAGGTGGATATGAAATTGAAACATTTTTTTTTTTTTCCATTAAATCCATTTTTTCTGTAACACAGCAAGGGTTAACAGCAAAACAAACCTCAATATGTTTTACCCTGATTCTGCAGTTTACCCACATGTGGTTGTTAATCCCTTCATGGGCACACTGCAGGGCTCAGAAGGAAAGTAGCTCAATATTCTTTTTGGAGAACGGATTTTGCTGGAATGGTTTTCAGGTGCCAAGTCACATTTGAAGAGACCCTGAGATACCCCTAGAAGGAAAACTCCACTAAGTGAACCCATTTTGGGAACTACACCCCTCAATGAATTGATCAAGGGGTGAAGTGAATGTTTTGAACTAACACGTTTCATAGAAGGGGCATCTAAGGGGTTAAATGGCAAATATCTGTGTCAGCACCAATCTCAGCCATTGTAGCCGAGCTTCAGCTGTATGTTACAGCTGTCACAGCCGCACTGATGGGAGAGGACCACAAGCAGGGGTGATCAGAGGGACAGGGGACATCAGAAGGGCACAAGACTCATCGTGGCATAATGAAGGCTATCCCTCTTTTCAGGCTCTGATCTCCAGAGTGGACCCACCGGAGGATCCAAAGGCAGCCAAATAGATTTTTTTTGTTTTTTGTCCTGGACGTTTGGGGTATTAGAGCCTGGACCCACCAGAGGATCCTATGGTTCTCTGTTGAGCCAATCTGACCCTGATTACAGCTGATCTCCACTTCCTGGCTGTGGATTGACACTCACTAAATATCTGTAGATGGCTTTTTAGAAAATCAGTGGTAGAGGCAGATCATTGCTCTGGCCAGTGATTGGCTTAGCAGGAATCTTCTGCAATTTCTCCCAAATTTAATGGGTGAGTACTTGGTATCTGTTTATATTCAACAGAATCATCTTTAGACATTTGCTATCCTATTGTTACTCTGACCATCCATATTGTTAATGTCTATGCTTGGGTTTAGTATATCATTAGATTTGCTTTTTACCCAGCACATAATCAGCTTTTGTGCTAAAGTTTATATGTCAAATTTTTTAAATATAATAATTACAAAAACATTTTTACTGTGACCTGCTGTAAATTGTACAAATACACTATCTCACTTGTTTCTGTTAAATGAAGATAAGAAAATAATGAGGTTGTATTTTTAATTGGATGCAGTAAGCATAATGCCTAATAAAAGAACCACATTATCGAATTGCTGAACAGTGTGTCCACTGAAGAAGTAAAACATCCTGTCTCTCAGCCTAACTGAATAAATAGTGTAGCTGTCAGTGCTTACCCTAGGAAGCCGTTCATTTTTTTCTGTATAGTCTATTGCATTAATCCAAACACTGCAGGGCCTCGGTATATACTGTATTCAGCTCAATATACAATCAATGATATGAGTTATCATATACTATTAAAATGTAGCACAGGTTAAACCGTGCTTAGATTCTACAACTGTGATCCAAGAAGAAAGCCTGAGGAGCTGAGCATCATACTGTGTGGTCAGATTACATCATGAATGCAGAGCTAGCAGGAAATTTGCAGGAGTGCAGAGCTTGTAAAAAATAAATGACACGTACTGAAGCTGCATTCTTGCAAGCCAGCGTTATGTTCTGCCAGAGAGGAAGGGAATAATATGTTTAATTGTAAATCTATATTTCTTTTTGTTGAAAAATCAGCATTTAATTGATGTATGATACAGGGCACTCAAATATACACTGTATCTTTGTATGGTGTAACATATCTATTTGAGTTCTGGTCAGTATTCACACTTTCAGCTGCTTGGTACCCTTCCATATGTGCCACCTGCCAACTAACATTGTTTCTTTATATCTATTGAATATGCATGGAACTGTATGAATAACAACAGCCACTATTATACCTTTATAGCTTATGATAAGCTATAGTAGACCATAGATGTATGTATCACCTGAAATGCTTGATTCCTCATAACCAGCCAGTTAACTGCTGTGGGTTCAGTTTATGTAACCCTTTCTTTCGTCTCTGCTGTATCTGACAACATTTTACTGTATGCACACTGTATGGTACCATCAGCCAAAAATGCAGTTTAGTGATAGATTGATTGTTGTCTGTCTATGTACAACTTAAATGAGTCATCTCACATGGCATATTGGTCGGACTTTGCATCAATGTCTAATGGGTGTTTGACTACTAGGACTCCTGCTGAGCTCAAGTATTAGGTGGCAGTGGTAAGTTTTGGACTGGGGTTCTTGGGCCTGCCTGACACAGTTAAGGCAGGTTTATATGCTACAATGTACAGCTGATTATCAGCAACTTGTTCAGTGAAGTAGAGACTGCTGCATTTAAACACAGTGATCTCCTTCATAATATGAGGACAAGAGGTCTCTGTTGTGATCGTTCGTCGTCATACAGCTGCATTGTTTCTGGGGAGCAGATCACTGTTTAGACAGCATGATCTGCTACCCAGAAATGATAATCAATGTGCTTGCATGGACAACAGGATCAACTGATGAACGAGCATTTTGCTCTTTCATCAGTGACACATTTATATTGGCATATTGTTGGGAACAAATGTTCGCAGGAATATTTATGCCCAATAATCTGCCAGATATTCGGGCCATGTAAATCAATCTTTATTCTCAAAGCCAAACCCCTATATCATCATTACATTGTAATATGTTTTTGATTAAAGAAGTAGACCCTAGTGGTAAGTGTGAGAGAGAGAGAGAGCTTTCGTAAACCTGATGCTGGCAGATGCTAGACATAATATGCAAATATTTTACTAAGAAATCCAGAGGAGCGTTGTCTAGCCTACAATAGTTGTCACATATATCAACTGGTGTCCATAACAGAAATAGTACTCAACCAGAGGTTCCCCCTAAGGTCTTGCAACTAGAAATTATGTTCACATCTGCTTTTCTTTCATTAAGAGCTTTTGTTCTGAAAGAACTGGTTGTAGCTGTGAGGGTGGCTTAGCTATGTAACATGTAACTATTATGAAATGTAATTTGCTTGCCTCACTTTCAGTTTAATATTATGTTTGCAAAATAAAAGATCGAAAGATGTCTGTTTTTACTATGCAGGTGAACAGTAAAGAGCTATAAATATACTTACATACTTATGTAACAAACAAAAATAGTCAGCCTCATAACTGCAATTAGTTCTTTCAGGACAGCAGCTCTTAGGGGGAACCTCTGGTTGGATACTATTTTCATTATGAAAGCTAGTTGATACATGTGACAACTATTGTAAGCTAGGCAATGCTCCTCTGGATTTCTGGGTAACATATGCAAATTATCATGCATAACATCTGCTGGAGTCAGATAGGTTTAGGAAAGCTAATTTGAATATCATTCCCTGCAATCGAGAGGTGCATCCCCTGGCCTACAATACTGTGTACACGTACTCGGCATACCAGATGCATTACTAGTACTACAGTACTGCACACATGTACATTTGAGTACATCTCTCTCTCTCGCTCTCTCTCGATTTGTAAAAAAAAAAAAAAAGCACACTTTTAGCTTTATTTTTACCTAGTTTAATAAAATGTATGTTATCAGTTCTTCATTCAAGTGAGGTTGATTAACCAATATCGATTGCATAGATGTTATATGTCAAACATACAAGATTTGGGCTGTTAGGAAGAGAACAAGACACACCATACAGTAATTACATTCAGTGCAAAGAGGGAGCTCTAAAGGATCACCTTGGGAAGTTATCTGGTATAGCCTGAAGGCTGCTGATTCTCAACTCATTGGGGTAACAGTAATCTCAGAGGAACTAGTGGATACGTAGACATTAACCAAATCCCACAAATAGACAACCCAGGAGTGGAAAAGACCACTGAGGGATGAATTATGCCACTCAGGGGCGTAACTACTATAGCGGCAGATCATGCGACTGCTATGGGGCCCAGGGCTAGAAGGAGGCCCAGTTAGGATCATCCCCTCTTCTGGGGGTGAAAACTTGGTCAGAACTCTACCCTCTAAAGAAACAAGTTTTAGCAAATGAGGCAGTGGAAAAAATGGCCCAAGGGTCATAGAAAGGGGTTTAGGCGAAAACCCTTCTGTCCTGTGGGGTGGGGGGGCTTACTTCTCTATGTACGCCACTGCTGCCACTAGATCAGTAGATGCTTCTCTGATCTTTTGTGCCCTTGGATTGTCTGCTTGTAGTATTTGCTTGATTGTAATCATTACATATCCACTGTTTTTTCTAAGGGTATAGGTGACACATAAATGATGCCTATGCAGTGCATTCAGAAATAAATTGCGTTCCTTTATTTTATGCACGGTTAATGATTTTTTTGAAAGATATAAACATTGAGGTTGTGGGGCGTGGTCTGCATGCTGATGGCGTGGCTGCTTGATGCTGTAGCTCCGGACCTAGAAACTCTATAACCACCCCAAAGTGGCAAACCCAGCATTTGTAGAGCAACCCTTACGAACTACATACTTGACCCACATCATGGGGAAGATACAAAGGAGACCAGCCCTGGCTAAACTCACCAAATTATTGTTTAAAGCTCGACCCCAGACTCAGGCCTACTGCATGCCTCATCACCTGAGCTTCTGGCCTCACCTGTGTCCTCGTCAAGCCTGCGTTCAGGCTTTGGTGCAGATGATCTCCTGGGCTTGTCCTCTCATCCACTCACTAAGGGGACACTCCACTCTCCTCTAGATTCCCTGAGGGCTTTCCTCAAAGATGAAATGCGAGGGATGTTATAGGAAGTGAGGTGAAAATTAGAGCAAATCAGAGATCACACAGCTCACGTGGAGCACAAGATAGCAGAGCTGACCTCGTCGCACAATGCTCTCATTGCCGCAAACGAAGCACTGGAGGAAGTGGTCAGTAGACTGTCTGTCAACTGTGATATAGAGGACAGACACTGCCACAATAATGCATGTCTCTGCTGTGTTCCAGAGACAGTGGGGCCTGCCGACTTGGAGCCGCTATTGAAGCACATGCTAAAAGTCACACTCCCCTCAGCCTTAGATATGGATGTCACCATCCACAGAATTCCCAAAATATTTGGGACTAAGCCCATCAACACCCAGGGATTTATTGGCCAGAGTGCATTTTTTTCAGACCAAAGAGGCCTTTCTGCCTTTCAAAACCCTATGCCGGTGGATATTTTCTGCTGAATTTCTGTTTACCCTGATTTATGTGCGGCCACTCTGGCTAAGCGCCAGGGATTTGCAGAAACCACCAAGATTCTCTGAGACAACCAGGTCAGATACCTGTGGGGTTTCCCGATTCACCTTCTCATCTTCTACAATGGAGTACAACACGTGTGCCTCACCTCTCAGATAGCCTCTCAAAAGCTCCAGGAATGGGGCCTCCTATCTCTGTTGACCCGAAATCCTGATGTCCAACAGGACAAGCCTGACAAGGTTTCTCGGGAATGGGACACGGCCTAAAGACACTTCAAGATATTTGTTATATGGGGCACTCCATTTTTCTTGCTGCCATTTTATTCCGCTTTTACTCTTTCTCATAAAAGAGTCACATCTCTCAGGACTCCTGGCTCTGCCACACTCTAGGTTGAGTATATTTTCAGTTTTTTTCCATGTTTTCTTATTTGTTACTTTTCTGACCGGTTATATGTTTTTTTACATCAGGCATCCTCAAACTACGCCCTCCAGATGTTGTAAAACTACAACTCCAAATTCAATTGAATGGGTCCGCGATCCACTGCGGCTGCCCCACGGTTGATGCCCGTGCAATGCGGGCCACAATTTGCGGCCAGCAGCACGGGCACGGGGCGCACACGTTTGTGTGCAAGAGGCCCAATTCTGAAAGTGGCAAAGATAATCAAATGTCGCAAGACGTGACCAAATGTCGCAGCTAAAATGCATTTCAAGTTTTCCATTTTTGGATTTAAACAAAAGTGTTTCCATTCTTCTAAAAAAAAAAAGAAACTGATAAGGAAGCACAAAATAAATTAAAAAGTTGGATGGGTATGTTATAGAGAGATTAAGCTTTATTTACATAAACTTGGAAACTCGTATAATGGTCCATTAATATCCTTCACTTGACTGTGTTAGAGCAGATGGGGATGAAGGATTACAAGTAGCAATCAGTCTCCCCTTCATTTTCTCACATGAAATGAGAATGAGGCTTAAGAACTGGAATTGTATGTTAAAAGGTGAATAATAAAATCAAGTAATGCTGGGTTCACATCATGTTTTACCCTACGTTTAACGTATATGTTGGGGGAAAAAAAGGTTACAAAGTACACAAATTTTTTTTTTTATCAACATATACATTAAGAGGGATTCTCTGTGTGGCATCCGTCTGAGGTATCTGTTTAATTAACATAATTATTTTTTGTATACATTAAACTTAAAACAAAAAATGTGATGTGAACCCTTTTTTTTGTGTGTTTTTATACTGGGAAAAATATTTCTTTTTACCTTTACAATTTTTTTTATAGTAATGTCTACTGAGCTGTGATGGGACTCATTGTATGAACGATGATCTGTAGTTTTGGAGTGTGTGTGACTTTTTGATCACAATTTATTCAATTTTTTGGCTAAATAAAGAAATAAAAAAATGGCGAATTGCCCATCAATTTTTTTCCACTACACCATTTGTCATATGGGATAAATATTTTTTTTTTTATTTCCGGATGCGGTAATGCCCATGATGTTTATTTTTTTATTGTTTATAGGTAATGGGGGAGTTGATTTAAATTTTTATATTTTTATTTTTTTTGTATATTTTTTGCCTTCTAGGAAGCTATTCTATTTAGTAGTTAGATTTAATTTAGCTTATACTCCAGTTCCATGCTCAATTTGCAAAATGATTCTTTCAAACAATTTTAGTCATTGATTGAATTTCTTGCTCAGTCTGGGCTTAAGAGTCCAGTGGACAACTACTCTGTTATTGACAGCCTTCCCCGTATAAGTGTAGAAAAGAACAAAACTATGGGGTGGATTTATTGAAACTGGTTTAAAGAAAAACTGGTTTAGTTGCACATACATGAAGCACGGGATAGGGAAAGAATTCTTCCCTTAGGCCCCTTTCACACGAGCGAGCATTCCGCGCGGGTGCAATGCATGATGCGAATGCATTGCGCCCGCACGGAATCCGGACCCATTAATTTCAATGGGGTTGTGAACATGAGCATTGTTTTTCACACATCACTTGTGCGTTGCGTGAAAATCACAACATGTTTTATATTCAGCGATTTTCACGCAACGCTGGCCCCATTGAAGTGAATGGGCTGCGTGAAAATCGCATTGCATCCGCAAGCAAGGGGGGATGCGATGCGTTTTTCACGGATGGTTGCTAAGAGATGTTGTTTGTAAACATTCAGTTTTTTATCACGCGCGTACAAAACGCATTAAATTACATTGCAGCCGTGGGATAAAAACTGAACAACAGAGCGCAATAGCAAACAAAACTGAATGTACTTGCTTATGAAATCGCGCAGTTTTCACTGAACGCATCCACAACGCATCCGGACCTAATCCGCTCACGTTCGCCTGCAAGGTGCTTTAGAGCTCGAGCGCTGTTTGGGTCCGCATCCCAGCCTCATGTTTTGCGGCTCGGATGTGGACCCATTCATTTCAATAGGGCCACAAAAGATTCTGTCTGCATCCATTGCTCCATTCCGTGGCCCCACAAAAAAAAGATAGAACATGTGCTATTTTTGTCCATTTTGCAGACAAGAAAAGGCATTTCTATTATGGGCATCCCATTCCATTCTATTCCGCAATTTAGGGAATGCACACAAGAGGCATCTGTGTTTTGCGGATCGGCAATTTATGCACAGCAAAACAAGGTGTGGTCCTGTGCATGAGCCTTTGTCCTCATGCACACGGCCGTTGTTTTGGTCTGCGTCCGAGCTGCATATTTTGCAGCTCGGGCGTGGACCCATCCACTTCGATGGGGCTGCAAAAGATGCGGACAGCACTCCATGCGCTGTCCGCATCCGTTGCTCCGCTTCGTGGCCCCGGAAAAAAAATAGAGCATGTCCTATTCTTGTCCGTTTTGCGGACAAGAATAGGCATTTCTACATTGGACCGCGTTCCGTTCAGCAAATTGCGGAACGAAACACGGAGCAGCTTCCGTGTTTTGCGGATCCGTGGTTTGCGGATCGCAAAACACATACGGTCGTGTGCATGAGGCCTTTATAGTGTAGTACCACAACACTCACAAATTACTTAAGGCACTCATTCCAGGAGTGTTCAAAACAGCTTTGTTGCACCTGGCAACCGTGCCTTTCAGTTTAGGTACACAATAGACCCCTTGCTGCAATATGTTAACAGCCCGGATCAGGTGTGTGCAGGATTAGCCACCAAAAGCAATGCAGGAGCAGGTCTAACTGCAGTGCTGTCTCTCTGGTTCTCAGTTTTACCGGCAACGATATAAAATTGCCCTCATGTAGTAGTGTCTCTCTGCATAGAGGGTAAACTGCATGCCAGTTAACTCATATTTCACTGCAGGAGCACCCTCTCTGCAGTGCCAAGAGCTCGTCATCAGGAGCCCTTACAAGGAGGTCAGTGACGAGCAGGGAGCGCGAAGGCTGGCACAGGTCTGATGTAGGCCTCAGACCAGCCTTCAGTAATTTGCAGCAGGCTGTGCCTCTCTTGTGCAGCCTGCTGGTCAATGTAAGAGCAGCATTGCCGTTAAAATGCAATGCACTATAGGAATAGTGCATTGCACTTTAAAAACAATCAAAATACTGTCTGTTATAGTCCCCAAAAAATATCTTCCCTACATGTTTGGTATTGTCGCATCCGTAATGACCCGATATACATAAATATCATGTCAATTGTCCCCTACAGTGAACACCGTAAAAAAAATAAAAATAAAAAAAAGACAGAATTGCTAATTTATTCTTAGTTGCCACCGAAAAAACGTAATAACAAGCGATCAAAATGATACCAATGAAAAATACAAGTCGTCCCACAAAAATCAAGCCCTCACACAACTCCATAAAAAGAAAAGTAAAAAATTTATGGATCTTGGGAAGTGGCAATGCAAAAACATTTTTTTCTTTAAAAATAAAGGGGCTTATTGCAAAAAAAGTTGTAAAATGTAAAAAAAAAAATATTGTATTTGGTATCACTGTAATCGTACTGACCCAGAGTAAAAAGATATTATGTTATTTATACCGAAAAATGAACGCCGTAAAATTTATGACGTAAAAACGCAGTGGCAGTATTGCTGTTTTTTCATCTCACTCCCAGAAAGAGTTAATAAAAGTTTATTAGAAAGCTATGTGTACCCTAAAATGGCATAATTAAAAACTACAACTTGTCACGCAAAAAACAAGCCCTCATAAAGCTTAATATATGGAAAAATATAAAAGTTATAGCTCCTGGAACGTGATGATGAAAAAAGAAAGAAAAACGATTGGTCAGTAAGGCCCAAAATAGGCTGGTCACTAAAGGGTTAACATATTAGGAGCTCAGTAAAGTATTTATTATTTTTTTCATTTAACATTCTATTCAGGCATGAATATTTCCCAGGACGTCTATTTATATGACAAATTGTTCTGACACCAATCAGCATCTCCCCTGCTGGCTAATGGGAGTGGATGGGCCGAGTGAAGCCAATAGCAGGCTCCTCCTTGAGTCATGTGTGACGTATGGGGTCTGCACACCGCTGTGACCTGTTATTGGCTACACATCCCCCGTCTACGGATGTTGATTTCTGCTGACAGGGAAGATGCAGCCACTGCAGTGGACTGATCCTGGAGGTAACCGGTGTCGGAGACCAGGAAAGTAGGGGCAGGGCCGGGCATCCAAGAGGGGGTTATTCAAACTTGGATAACCCCTTTAAGGATTGTAAATTGGCAGTGCATTGTGTAAGATATTTTATTCTATTTTTTTTTTACTTTAAAAGCATTGCAATTTGACATTGTTGTCATAGTTCTACTTCAAGGTATATAATACAAATACTCTCAAAGAAAATGTTATGTTGTTCTACAACTAGGTGCTCTTCAGTGAAGAACTAATACAATCGTTCAGTCCTCATTGTGCAATGACAAGTACCAATGCATTTCTGCACAATACATTTCTTATACTAGGCTATTTGTCCTCAAGCATATAAACACAGCTTCTTTGAGAACTCTATTTGCAGGATTGCGTTACAATACAGAATGTAAAACCTGATGGTGGCCTAAAGGGGTTGTCTCACTTCAGCGAATGGCATTTATCACGTACAGAAAGTTAATACAAGGCACTTACTAATATATTGTTATTGTCCATATTGCCTCTTTTGCTGTCTGGATTTATTTTTCCATCACATTATACGCTGCTGGTTTCCATGGTTATAACCCCCCTATAATCCAGGTGCTTGCACACTATAGGTAAAAGTGTCAGCCTATCTGCACTCTCCACCGTCCACCCGAGAGGCGAGGGTCTTTTCCTATACTGTACAAGCACAGCCACCACTGCTGATGGATTGCAGGGTGGTCGTAATCCCACGGTATGAGCAGTGTATAATGTGATGGAAAAACTAACAAAGCAGGCAATGAAGACAATGTGGACAATCACAATACATTAGTAATTGCCTTGTATTAACTTTATCTACATGATATCTACATGATACAGTAAGGCCTCTTTTACGCGAGCGTTACGGATTAGGTCCGGATGCATTTAGGGTGCATTCAGTGAAACCCGCACTATTTTGCAAGCAAGTTCAGTGAGTTTTGTCTGCGATTGTGTTCAGTTGTTCAGTTTTTTCCACGCTTTGTCAGTCACCATGGGTCCGATTTTGAGTTGGCTTTCACCTTCTGCCCACAAATTTGGCAAATGGCCATGTTCACCTCCTCCGGCAGCCTAACAAAAAACTGCCACATCCCGGGTATACATTTTCCCCCCAACACTCCACGCTGACTGCCTGCTACAGCTACCTCCGTGAACCCCTGCATCGCTACTTTCCGGGCAGGAAGGCTCCTGCAAAGCAGGTGTTCTACACCGGGAACATTTGGCTCCCGACCCCCCACTGCTGCCACCCTGCTGACTCACGGCCACGCTACTACCCTGCTGGCTCAGCCGCTGCCTTACGTTCAAGCTGCCACCCTCTTCTTCTGATAACGAAGCCCCTTTTTCACCCGGCTCCCAAGTGGAATCGGCTACATCATCATCATCCGCTACTGTCTGCATGTCACTGATGTGCCACTCAACGAGCAATTAAGACTTATTTTTTTTACTATTAATAAACCCCGCAGAACGGCTAATAGGACGTACATATTTTTCCTATTAATTTACCCCGTAAATGGCTATAGTACAATGTAACTTGACATATATTTTTTATTTTTTTTCCCTATTAATACACCCCCCAAATAAAGTAAAACACTGTAAAATCAATGCAGAACGGCTAATAGGACGCATGTATCTTTCCTATTAATACACCCCATAAATGGCTGTATCACACAGAACTTGCACCCCAATCACAAGCAAGGTTTGCTGGAATTAGTAATGTATCATATAGTGCAAACAACTTAAAAGCAGCAGTATAACAGCAATTTGGATCCCCAATTAGTGCAGCAAGGTGTAATAGAATCGCTCCTATTACCCAGGCTGTACACTCTCCTATTGCACCCTGTTCTCCTTTTATAGTGTAGATGATGCCTCCCTATCCTTTCCCTACACCTTGAATAATCTTTCCCTGATCTTGTAAATTGTTTTTTCAACACAATGAAGTATTTTTCGTAACACTGTCCCTAGTGCCTGCTGACATCTCTCCCTGCACTTAGTACATTGGAAAATGGCAGAATCCAATGGCGGATGCTATTTATAGGGCTGTGACATCACAAGGGCTGGCTGGCTTCTGATTGGCTGCATGCATGGCATTGTGGGTGATCCCTCGTTCCCAGAGTTCTTTGCTCCATGTCCTAACATGTGCAGCAACCATTTTAGGAAAAAATGCGATTCGTTACCACAAAACGTGAGGAAATTCAGATTTGGTGCAAATCAAATTTTTTCTTTAATTCCGGTCGAATTCCACTTCATCAACTTCCATTCGCTCATCTCTAGTTATTATTTATGCTATTATGTAGAGGAAGAGGCCCTTTTAGAAACCAGGGTACTGGGGAAAACATTACCTCATTCACACATTCATTTTACTATAAGAAACAATCATGTTCTTCTGTTGTTTTGTTACCCTGAGCTCCTGGTGCTTTCACCAGAGTCCCTGACCCCAGTGGGTCAGCTGCCAACTACATTGGGGCAATCCCAGGAGGTAGTAGTCTGGTTGCTTACCCACAGCGAAGTACATATCCCTGTACTG
This sequence comes from Bufotes viridis, assembly GCA_033119425.1. Taxonomy (NCBI): domain Eukaryota; kingdom Metazoa; phylum Chordata; class Amphibia; order Anura; family Bufonidae; genus Bufotes; species Bufotes viridis. Next base: position 459,643,820 of record CM065590.1, read on the forward strand.
GAGTTAAAGGATCAATTCCAGAGAAGCACCAGAATAACACCCTACTCCAAATGGTTGTTTGTCACAATGGGTATTTTAACAATCCGGACCTTGACCTGGGTAAAGGTTCATTGACTACATAATAAATAAAAGCCTTAAGGGGGCTATTATCCTAGCTTGACCCAGGTGTGGAGTGAAATTAAAATATCACTTTTATTAATACAGTTTAATTAAGACGGCTGGGAGCCTAAACACAAATTTAAAACCCTTGTTTGCCACTCCTGTGTGTATCTCTGGACCGTATACCACCACTCTTTAAGTATACGGTCCAGAGATACGCACAAGAGTGGCAAACGAGGGTTTTAAATTTGTGTTTAGGCTCACAGCCGTCTTAAGCTGTATTAATAAAAGTGATATTTTAATTTCACTCAACACCTGGGTCAAGCTAGGATAATAGGCCCTTAAGGCTTTAATTTATTACATTTGTCACAATGGGTTCACACTCACTGATCAATTACATGTAAAACAGTTATTGCAGAGACCAGAGCCTATAGCCTCTTGCACACCACCATAGTTTTTGTACGTCATACACAGATCAGTTCATTTCTATGGTTCATCAAAAAATGTGATCCATGTAGCCATTCAGCTAATTGTAGAAGATATCCTAGTCTTCGTCTATTTTGCAGATAATAGGCAGTTCTAGTGAGGAGAGTGAAAAAAACTGTGGCATGCCCACGGCTGTTATCTATATTTTGCAGATCTGGAAATAAGTTATGTGCATGAGACTTTTGTCTGAGACATGCTGTTAGTGAAGAAGAGGGAGGCAGCTGATCAATCAGAGCATGCAGCACAGACCTACGGCTCCATGCTAGTAAGAGCCCGAACATTCATTACAGTATCAGCATTTAAATCTGCGCTGAAAAACATTGTGCATGCGCATAGGAGTCCTCTCCATTATCTTATCACTGACTGTGTATTTCAGTGCAGCTTTTAGTGGTAATAGTGGGGGAACAGGGGACAGAAGGAAAATAAAAAATGAGGTTCTAACTGCTTTTCTGCAGTACGAATTACGTATTACTTTAGATAATAGGCCAAGATTGTGGTGTGATTCCCTTTAATAGAATATTTAAAACTAAGGCACTCATACAGTATATGTCACTAAAGTTAAGTAAGGCCTCATGCACACAAACGTATTTTCTTTCCGTGTCCATTCCGTTTTTCTTGCGGACCGTATGCGGAACCATACATTTCAATGGGTCCACAAAAAAAGTGGAAGGTACTCTGTGTGCATTCCATTTCCGTATGTCCTTACTTCCGTTCCGCAAAAAAATATTGTCATCCGTATTTTTGCAGATCTGTTTTTTGCGGACCGCAAAATACATACGGTCATGTGCATTAAGCCTAACTAAGAGATGATAATTTATTTTTTTTTTACGCTAAATCTGACTGTTATTCAGAAATATCTTTAACCTATTCAAACATAGGCAGAGGATATTCGAACGAGTTTAAATATTTTCAAACCTAGTTTAGCATTTTTATGTTTTGGTTAATAAAGTTTTTCAGGGAAAAAGTAATCTGATACTGTACATCTACTGAGTAGTCCCTCAAGTTACAGTATAAATTGGTTCCAGCATGACCACTGTATGCTGAAACCATTGTAACTTGAGTCTGTAACTCTATGGAAAACTAGTAACTGGTTCTGCAGCCCCAAAATGTCATTCCAAAATAAAAGAAAATGAAGATTAGTAGTCAGAAAAAGCAAATAAAGACAGATAAAGCAGTCAAGAATAGATGCTGGAAGCTGGACCAAGCTTCATCAGGGTCCTGCATAGCATACAGTGTACCAGAAAAATCTAATGGAGCCTCCCTCAACTGGCATCCAAAGGACCAGCTCATCCTGGCACAGAAACACGGCAGTAGAAGAAATGTGGTTCCTCACTGTACTGTAAAGAGGAGCTGCTAGACACCAAATACAGGTATTTTACAGGTATGTTGATTAGTTGAGTCTAAGTCTGAGGCATTTTATGTTGAGTCTAGTTTAGATGGCCCAGAAAAGATCATTGTATCCTATAATATTGTTTGCCGAGGTCATTGTATCTTGAGAGAACACTGTATTTAAAATGGTGTTTGGTAATATATGTTTTTAACAAAAAAAAAAAAATATGCCAAAATTACTGACCTTACAAGGCATTGAAAAGTGGATGGGCTTCTTAGTGTGGGCTGTTTACTTTTCATGTCATGTGTGAGTCTTGGAGAATCATTAGAGTATGTCGGATTAGGATCCAGCTCTACTATAAGTAATCTTAACAGCAAGGAGATTGAAAATCACCCTCCCCCACAGTTCCAGAGACATGGTTGCCCATAGACAATCTGTACAGAATGCAGTTTGTAAAGCAGTACTATAGTTGCAACATAAAGAAAAATTAAAGCCTATATTAGGGGGCATCTTATAGTTTGCTTTGGTCTGAGCTATATGAAGTTTTATGGATTTTTATAGATTTTTTGTCTAAATGTTTATGAATGTTTCTCGAACAGAATCACCTAACTGCATTGCTATTATTTTCCTCATAAAATGTTCACTATATAAGTCATGTGTTTATTTAATAAAAATAAAGTGTTCACCTGAAAGTCCCATTGCTTGTCCAGTCTAAATAATTCAAAATATTGGAAACAAATACTGTATGGAGGAAAAAAACGGGATTTGAATGCATGATTTTATCGCCATGGAATTGTTTCTTTATATAATGCCTATTATTCACTGCGGTTCTACCTTGTTCTCAAGGATCCTCACTACCCTCCTCTTTTGGCTTTTGGATTATGTGTCTCAATTATCTCATTAGCATTATGGCCCAAAATGGAGTTGTTAAAACTAAGGCCTTCATGATATATATGTAGTGAATAGAATAGATTGCTCAATTAACAACTCCCTAACCCCAATATGAAAGAACATCCCTCCACCAACACTCCATTTCCTATCAGTGTAGATTATTGGCCTCTTGGAGAGCTTACTTGCATACAACTAGACTACAGAAGCTATTTTGAGGTCTATAATACTAGTTACAGAATATTATGGCGAATCCCTTCCTATACAAGGCCCTTCATCGTGTACTGGATAACTTCATTGTTTTACCGACCAAACATTCTACACAATGGCTCCATAGATACAACATGAGAAACTAATATTGAATTCTATAGAAGTTTGACTAGATAAAGGTGCATTTTTTTTCAAACTGTGTGAACTTCTTGTGCTGGACATAGATTGAAAGAAGTTCCACATAGCCTGGGATTAAGAGGATCGACAATCACGTCTGAAGTAACCTCAGAAAGTTAGAGGAGTCCATAGTATAAATTATTTGTTAATGTAATAGCGAATAGTCTTTCTGAGAAGCTTTCTGAATATGTCTGTCAGCAGTTCAAGTGTTTTTGACTGCTTTGTGAAATTTTCTTCCTTTGTCTTGTAGATGTGGACTTAAAAAAACGTGACATAAGAAAAATAAATAAATAACGATCTGGATTACTTATCTGAAGAACTACTAACAAAGTACTGCAGATAATACTCCAAAATCAAGGTTACAGATTCCCTTTAATAAAAAACATGTGCCTGTTGAGAATAAAAGCAAGGAGGCACAAAGCCCGATTGTTTGTTAATATGATATTATATAATATGATTTAAGATGTAATGTGTATATATTCTCCTGGCTATTATTTATTTTCCACCGACACAGATTCTTGCATTTCATAGTATGTGTTGCATAATGTGTGAATACAGAGAAGTGTTAGGTGGAAAATTTACAGAACACAGTGTAAAAATGCAAATACAAGTGCTGATTTGTATCTTACACATTTTTTTGTTCTTTTTCCTCTTACTATGAGGGTAAAAAGTTGAATCCTGCTTAACTACTTTTGCCTGGGCTCTGAAGATGCTTTCAGTCAGGTTACTACCATCATCACTACTGTTAATCTATGGCCAGCAGTCACCTCAGAGCCTCTGTCTTACTTTTGGCAGCAGTTCTACTAGAAGTTCTACAGTACAGCACAGTACTCATTACAGAGAGAAAGTTATCTTCTTTTTTTTTTTACATTTTCAATGCACTATGACAATGTGCTATAGGATTAGAAATGACCAAGGGAAATATTTTGTTGATTGCTCATCTTTTTTTTTTTGGAAACCACATTAATTGTTAGGCATCTTTGTCTCACACGATTTAAATACTGTTCTTAAAGGGCCAGTAAGGGACTACTCAGGATTATTTTTGCACCTCCGAGGCTTTGCTTATCTGCTCAAGCTCTACTTTTTATTCATTTCTAGTACATTGTATCTGACCTGGCTAGTTTCATGACTGAGGGTTCCACAAACCAGATTATGACAATACCATGATTGTCCTGTAGTGTGGCACAACCTGGATAATCACATGATCATGCAGATCAGATTTTTTGCTTCAGCTGTCCACCTGTTCCTTTAGAGATCATTTCAAGGGCTGCAAGCAGGAAATCATATGCAGAAGAGCCCATACCCATGGGTTTTAGATTGAGGACCACTAGTGCCAGTCTCTGGGAGCATGGTGAATCTACCCACTGATCATCACAATTAGTTCTGAATGCCATACCAAGGTTCCTACTATTTGACCACTTTCTATTATTCACAAAACAAAAGTGATTTCTGTCAATGGGGTCCATGTATGACAAACTAAGATCAGTCTGCATCAGTTTTTAATCAGATTTGTAATAAGTTATCACTATCTCTAGTAGGAAAATGGCTAGGATTGCTTATCTTTAGTGTTGAGCAAATCAAAGTGAAACAACTTGACTTTGAACCAAATTTCAGGATGTGCCTCAAATCCGAATTTCCTTGCCCTTTCTGGTAACTAACTTATTGAGTACACTTGCTTAACCATTAATACGTAATCTGTTCTATTATACATAGGCTTATTGTGTATCAGACTTAGTCTTAAAGGGGTTACCCGGGAGTATAAAATTCCCCCCATATGCCTGGGCCCCTCACAGTGAATATACTTACCCCACTGTCGGCGCCGCACCTGGTCCCTGCACCGCTGCTGCTTCTCCCCGTGTGCGGATGAAAACATCCGGTGTCAGGGGGAGCAGCCAATGGCAGACGGTGATGGGGATAAGCCTCCCTAGCGTGACCCTCAATTCTAGGGAGGCTTGTCATTGTCCCGGCCTGCCATTAGCTGTTCCCCCCTGAAACTGTATGTTTTTATCCGGCAAAAGGAGAAGCATCAGTGGCGGTGCGGGTACCAAGAGTGGTGCAGGGAGCGGGAGCCGGGTAAGTATATTCAGTCTGGGGGAGGGGCTGGGTATATAGGTGGAATTTTATACTCTCTGATAACCCCTTTAACTGGCGGTTTAACATATAGGCGCGTTTATCTAGTTCTCTTACTGCACCATTAATACTAAATCTGTTTTACATAGACTTACTGTGCATCAGACTCATTGTCAACAGGCGGTCTAATATATAGGCTGTTTATTTAGTACACTTTACTGTGCCATTAATACTTAATCTGTTCTGTTTCGCAAAGACTTACTGTGCATCAGACTTATTCTTAACTGGTGGTCTAATATATAGGTGGGCTTATCTAGTACACATGCTGTGCCATTCATACTTAATCTGTTACTGATTCAGTTACTGTAGACTATGGCCAACAGAAAGTTACCTGGGCCCTCAAAAGGAATGGGCAGTGGCAAAAATGTTGCTGTAGCTGGTACAAGTAGCAGCTGAAGAAGGGGTGGTGGCTGCAGCAGCCGCAGCAATAGGTCAAAGCTGCCACTGTAATTCAATGGTCCAATAGCGGTACTGGAATGGTGGACTCGTTCTTTAATATCATCCTAAATCACAACAGATACACACAGCCAGGAATTGGTGGGTTCCTCTGACACCACACTTAGTTGGCATCGCCAAGGAACAACTCTGTGCCCTCACCTGTCCTGCAACTGCTTCTTTCTTTTGGTTCTCATTCTGCTCGGAAAGTAATGCATGATGCTGGCTCTGCTCTTCTTGTTAGCAAGGACAAGCTGAGTGAGGACAGTCAGCAGCTACAGGCCAGCAAAGACTTGGAGGAGAGGTCCACTGCATCCTCCCTTAGGCTTTCAACTAGCGATGATGAAAGTCAGGTGGGAGCACATGTTGCAAGCGGTCAGGGACGTGGCCATGAGACTGGTGAGGGTGACATTAATAACGAACAGACAGTAGTGGATGATGATGTAGCCGATTACAAGTGGGAGCTGGAAGAAGAGGGAGCATCATTATTAGGGATTGAGGGTGGTAGACAGCTACAGGGTGGCAGTGTGCCGATGAGCCAACAGGGTGGAAGAAGTGGGCAGAAGATGAAGTGTGGTCCGGGTGCAAATATTGGCACCATAAAGTGGCCTGGGAAAACTGTGGCACTAATGTAGTGGTACAGCCTGACGCAGTAACCGCTGCGGCCCACATGCCTTCTCCAGCAGTCAGGGCTCCTCAAACTCAACAAAAGGAAGCTGTTGTTCCTTCCCTTCGTCTATTGCTCCTACTTGTCACTTGTTTCACTAGCAATCGATCACCGAGGCAATTGCAAAGAGAAAACAGTATGTGTACACTCATCCAGCAGCGCAGAAGCTGAACATGCACCTGGCCAAGTTTCTGGTCTTACAGTCCCTCCCTTTCCATATCATGGACTCCGAACATTTTAGAGAACTGATGGCTTGAGCTCACCCAAGATGGAGAGTCCCAAGCCATCATTACTTCTCTAAAAAGGTTGTACCAGCCCTGTACACGTATGTTAGTAAAAGGCGTGCAAGTCTTTGAGTCTGTTGGCGTCTGGTACAGTTTATGCCAGAACTGACACGTGGAACTGTAACTATAGTCAAGGACAATATATGTCCTTTACAGGTCATTGGTTAAACGTTGTTCCAGTCCAGGCAAACCAGCAACTTGGCCAGGTGATAGCAATGCCGCCTCCGCATTGTAATCGTGGGATTTCTGAGTCAATGTCCTCCTCTGCCTCCTCATCTTCCAACTTGTCCTCAGCCTCCACTGTATGCACAGTTCAGAGTGTTCCTCCAGCATACCATCTATGTAAAGCAAGGTGTTGTTAAGTGGTTCTGCACTTGGTCAACCTGGGCGAATGGAGTCACATCGGTGAAGAACTGCTCCGTGTCATCAACCAAGAAATCAGCTATCGCCAACTGGAGATAGGAACTATGGTCACAGATAACGTGAAAAACATTCTGTCTGTGGTGCATCAGGGAGGGCTGACCCATACGCCCTGCATGGCACACATTTACAATCTGATTGTCACTCGTTTCCTGAAGTCTTCCACCCAACCGCAAGATACAGTATCTTGAAAATGTCAAGGGAACTGTGCATGCACTTCAGGTACTCTTACTGTGCAAAACACACCATCCTTGAGCTGCAAAGGCAGAATGGTATTCTTCTACATCTCCTTATATGCAGTGTTTACACACATTGGGACTCCACGCTTCCCATGTTGGACCAACTGTATGAGCAAAAGAAACTTGTGACCTATTTCTTGATGATGCAGATGGACAGGACTACTCACCAGTGTAATTTTGACATTAGCCAGTGGTAGCTCATATGTGACACCTGCCGTTTGCTTAGGTCCTTTATTTGTCAGTCCCCAGGGCTACAGGATCAATGATTGTCATTCCACTCCTCCCTGGAGGGGATGTTAATAAATCTGAGTGGCGAGGGGACATCTCATGGCCACCTGACTCCTGTGTTGGCTGAATCGGCACAGGATAATGATGAGAACAAGGAGGACATAAACGCCCAGGCATTCTACACAGAACTAGGTGGTTTATCTACTAGATAGTGATGAGCGAAGCGAACTTCAGATACTACATCCAAAATTGATTTGTTCAAAACTTTGGTTTAATACTGTACAGAGATCCGTCTCCATACAGCATTAACATATTAACATGTACAGGCTACAATGAACCAAAGTCAGTTATTTGTGACGTTGTGTGACACTTTGTTGCAGAACTTTGATTTTTAAAGTGGAAAAACACATTTTAGTGTTGCATGGAAATGGATCTCCGTACAGCATTAATCCAAAGTTTTGAACTAAGCGACTTCGAACCAGAAGGAGGACTACGGCCTCCCCACAATGTAAGACTCTCGCTACCAGTTCAAAAAGAGGGCCTTTTTTACACCTTCTGAAAGGGATGAAAAACTCAACTACTATTGAGACATCCATTGTAGTTGGTTGGTGGCTGCCTACTTATGCCATCGACCATTCTCACAAAGGTATCACCAGGGGGCCCTTTGAGCTCACACTTCACTGCCATGACTGCTGGAGGGGTGGGAAGGAAGCAGGAGCAGCACCAGGTACATCAGCAGCAACTTAAGTCTTGAGTCTTGAGTCTTTTTTTCACCCGTCTACTGAAGAAACCTCCCAGCAGCAAGACATGGAACAAAACCTGAACCAGTAGGTGATGGCATACTTGGACTATGCTCTGTCACCCCAGATCCAAGATCCCCTGGGCTTCTGACAGTCAAACTTGAATTAAGGCTGCAATGTGCCGAGTTTGCCCTGGGCAAGTTTTCCTGACTGGCCAGTAGTGTGACATCAGAGCGAGTATTTAGTGGGTTTAAAGAGAAATCACCTTTCAACACAAAATGTTGAGAGGCTAACCTTTATAAAGCTGAATCAGGCATGGATCAACCAGGACACCGGTACCTGATGCACCTGATGCAAAAGACTAGATTATTCTGGCAGTAATGATATGTCTGTAGTTTGCTGCCACAATGGAATATTCTGAGTCATGGCCCGTTCTGGCTACATGCTGCTGCTATTCTGATGTTGCCACCCACCTGATGCCACAAGACTGCCGCCTTTACTGCCATCTACTCCTACTTTGATCTGCTACCATTTTGTGCTGTTATTGCCACTGCTGTTGCCCCCCACCTCCCCACTATTGTGCCACTATTGTGACTCTTCACGCTGTTGCCACCATTCCCTCTCTGTTCTGTGGCCACTGTTGTGACACTTTGATTTGATTTTTATTTAATTCAACTTTATTGTCATTACACATGTATCATACAGGGTAACAAATTACAGTTTGCATCCAATTAGAAGTGCAAAGAACAGCAAGTACAATAAAAACAAGCTATATACAGATAAGGATAGTGTAGAAGGTAGGAATAGTTATGTACAAATAAATTAAGTATACAGGTATTTATATTGCTATATAAAGAGCAAATATACAGATGTACTGATGTATACAGATATATACATATATACAGTAGTGTTGAGCGGGCATGCTCGTCCAAACTGGTGTTCGACTCGAGCATCGCGATGCCCAGCACACCATGGTGTTCGGCCGGACACCGGGTGTGCTCGAGTGCGATGCTCGAGTCAGTGTATTTAAATTTAATTTAGCCTCTATTTCTGAAAAGTTTCTGCCGGGAACTAACAACCTTCTACATTAGAGGCAAGGAACTTAACCACTTAGGTATAAAGCTTAACGATAAACTGTGTAAAAAAAACTCATAGTAGTTTGTCATATACTAAGTATTCCTATACAGCAGAAGTATAATTTCATATTTCAGTGTCCAAATCCCGGCAGAAACTTTTCAGCAATAGAGGCTAAATTTAATTTAAACATAAGATTTTAGTATATATATATATATATATATATATATATATATAGGAAAATAAGAAGCAGCACACTACACTGGGGTGCAAAGTCCCACAAGAGCCAGCAACACGGTTCTTTGTAATATAGGAAATATATATATATAAATTTGATTTAAATACACTGGGTGTCCACAAGCACTGACTCCATATATGCACATAGCTATATATGGAGTCAGAGCAGGGACTCCTAAGCCACATACTCACACTGGGGGATTCCCTCACTGTACAGCGATCTTCTGCATAGACCTCAGTGGGACTTGACACCCTCCCCTCTTCAGAGCAGGGGGTGCCTAGTTGAATGCTTGGGTTCTCCCATTGACTTCCATTGTGCTCGCGTGCTCTGTAGAGCACCCAAACATCCCAAAGTGTTCTACTCGAGCACCAGAGTACCCAAGCACTTTGGTGCTCGATCAACACTAATATTCAAATAAACTGTTTCTACGGTATATTGCTATACAGATGGCAAATATACAGATATGCTATGAACAAGTATACAGATGTGTAGTAAACAGATCGGCAGAATGCTTTGAATATAGCTCCAGAAGTGGAAGAGTAGTGCTATGAAATGATTAAAATAGTGAACAGTGTAAATGTAAGTACATACTATAACAGAGACTTATGCTATGACAGTGTCCCAACTATAGCAGTAACCAATGTGAACAAACCGTGAATGTTAAGAATGAACGACAGTCATGATAATGGTCATTGGGAAGAATTGAGGAGAGGAGGAGTGTAGAGAGTGAGTGCGGCTGAAAAGGTTCAGCGGGGGTGTGAGTTCAGTAGGGTAACAGCTGTGGGGAAGAAACTGTTCCTAAACCTGCTGGTTTTAGTCTGAAGGGTCCTGTCGTGCCTTCTGGAAGGAAGGAGCTGGAAGAGTTTATTGGCAGGATGCGAGGAGTCCCTAAGAATGATGCATGCCCAACATAGACATCTCTTCTTGTGAATATCCTCAATAGCAGGAAGTGGAGTCCCTATAATGTGTTGGGCAATTTTCACCACCCGCTGCAGTGTCGGTCAGCAACAGAGCAATTCCCATACGAGACTGTAACACAGTTGGTCAGGATGGTCGCTATCGCACAGCGATAGAAGTTACTCAATATGTCAGCAGACAGGTGTTTTTTCTTTAGTGTCCTCAAAAAAAAAAAAAAAAATAAGAGGCGCTGATGTGCCTTCTTCACCAGGCTGGAAATGTTGGTTGACCAGGACAGATTCTCATAGATGTAGGTCCCCAGGAACTTAAAGGCCATGCCATATATGTGGATGGGGTCATGGGTGTCTCTTTTCTCCTTCTTGAAGTCCACAATGAGCTCTTTTGTTTTGCTGGTATTCAGGAGCAGGATATTGTCAGTGCACCACATAGCTAGGTGCTTTACCTCTTCCATATATACGATGTCCATATTAGGACATCGTCAGACATCATCCACAACTCCATCCTCCGTCAGGCAAAACACCCTCCTTCGTCAGCCCAAACTCCATCAGTCCTCTTCCCTCAGGCAAAACTCCATCCTCTGTCAGCCAAAACTCCTTTCTTCTTCATCAAAACTGCCTCCTCCCTCAGACATCAGCCAAAATACCCTCCTCCCTCAGACCTCAGCCAAAACGCCCTCCTCACTCATCCAAAACTCCATCAGATGTCAGACAAAACTCCCTCATCCAAAACTGCCTTCTCCCTCAGACATCAGCCAAACCTCCCTCATCCATAACTGCCTCCTCCCTCAGACCTGAGCCAAACCTCCCTCATCCAAAACTGCCTCCTCCCTCAGACTTCAGCCAAATCACCCTCCTCCCTCATATAAAACTCCATCAGATGTCAGACAAAACTCCCTTCTCCCTCAGAAGTCAGTCAAAATTCCCTCCTCCCTAACTCAAAAGTATGTAATACACAACTCTTAGCCTGAAGAAGCTGCTAGCTGCTGGAAAGGCAAAGGACCTATGATGATGTCATGACCATGTGATGAGTCATGTGTGTGGGAGGGGGTCAGATTTCACAGCGGCTGTGTACAGAACTGTAGTCATCAAATAGAGCTGTGTATTAGAAATGTGTGTACTGTGTAGTAGAGATATGTGTGTATCCTAATACACAGCTCTATTTGATGACTACAGTTCTGTACACAGCCGCTGTGAAATCTGACCCCTCCCACACACATGACTCATCACATGGTCATGACATCATCATAGGTCCTTTGCCTTTCCAGCAGCTAGCAGCTTCTTCAGGCTAAGAGTTGTGTATTACATACTTTTGAGTTAGGGAGGAGGGAATTTTGACTGACCTCTGAGGGAGAAGGGAGTTTTGTCTTACATCTGATGGAGTTTTATATGAGGGAGGAGGGCGATTTGGCTGAGTTCTGAGGGAGGAGGCAGTTTTGGATGAGGGAGGTTTGGCTGAGGTCTGAGGGAGGAGGCAGTTATGGATGAGGGAGGTTTGGCTGATATCTGAGGAAGGAGGCAGTTTTGGATGAGGGAGTTTTGGCTGATGTCTGAGGGAGTTTTGTCTGACATCTGATGGAGTTTTGGATGAGGGAGGAGGGCGTTTTGGCTGAGGTCTGAGGGAGGAGGCAGTTTTGGATGAGGGAGGAGGGAATTTTTGGCTGATGTCTGAGGGAGGAGGCAGTTTTGGATGAGGAAGAAAGGAGTTTTGGCTGACAGAGGATGGAGTTTTGCCTGAGGGAAGAGGACTGATGGAGTTTGGGCTGACGAAGGAGGGTGTTTTGCCTGACGGAGGATGGAGTTGTGGATGATGTCTGACGATGTCCTAATATGGACACCGTACGTATAGTCAGACTCATCATTGTCAAGGATGAGACCAATCCCTGTGGTGTTATCTGCAATCTTGATGATGGAATTGGATCCATACCTAGTCCTGCAGTCATAGGTGAAAAGGAAGTAGAGGAACGGGCTCAGCACACAGCCCTGTGGAGTGCCAGTGTTGAGTGTGATGCAGGTGGAACAGGTATTTCCTGACCTAACATGCTGGGGTCTGTTGGCCAAAAAGTCCATGGTCCAGTTACAGATAGGGTTGCTGATTCCAAGATCCACAAGTTTAGTGATCAAATTGGAAGGAATGACTGTATTGAATGCTGAGCTAAATCAACAAACAGCATTCTTGCATAAGTATTCTTGTTATCCAGGTGTGAGAGTACACAGTGAAGCTCTGTAGATACAGCATCCTCTGTACTCCTATTACTTCAATAGACAAATTGGTGATGATCCAGTGTGGGAGGCTAGCATAACTTGAGGTGTGTCAGGACCAGTCGCTCAAAGCACTTCATAACTATAGACGTGAGTGCTACAGGGCCATAGTCGTTTAGGCACATTGGTGATGAGTGTTTCGGCACTGGCACAATAGAGGTGGTCTTGAAGCACGCTGGTACTACTGCCTGGGCAAGTGACCGGTTGAAGATGTCAGTAAAGACTCCTTCAAGCTGCTCAGCACATGCTCGAAGCACACCTCCAGGAATGCCGTCAGGGCCAGCAGCCTTGCAAGCGTTGATACTGCTCAGTGCGTTATGGACATCTGTGATGGTGAGAGTAAAGGTATGGCAGTGATCAGAGGGTAGGGTTTTGGCAAACTTTTCCTTATTTTCCTTTGTCAAAACGAGCGTGAAAATCATTTAGTTCATTGAGGGAGGACACAGTCATGGCTGTCTGTGTGGAATTGCTGAGCTTCTAGTCAAAGATGGCCTTAATGCCCAGCCACATGCGTCGTGGGTCAGAGTTGACAAAGTGTTCCTCCACCTTCAGCTTGTAGCTGTGCTTGGCCTTCTTTTTTTTTTTTTTATCAAAATTTTTATTGATTTTATCATTTAAGTAGCAAGAGATACTTTAGGATTACAAAGTGTAATAATAAGAGTACAGGAATAGATGAGGAAACATATCCGCATGCATCAAAAATACAGTTGTAGAAATGTTGAAGCAATATTGGTCACCATCATAACAGGTTGATAGCTGAAACCATCAGAAGATTAACGCGTGCATCTCAAGGGTAAAGATTAAGGACACTATCGGTAGGCAGATAAAGAAGCCCTAAGAGGGGTCGGGAAACCTGAAGGATTTCCATTTGAGCCATAGTTTGAGGAACTTTAAGTGGGGGGTGCTTGGACTTCTTGATGCCCCTCTTCAGGTCTGCCCTGGACATACTGTAGGCCTGAGCGTCACCTGATCTGATGGCAATGTTACGTGCTTTTAGTAGAAACCGCACTTCCTTGTTCATCCATGGTTTCTGATTTGGGTACATTGGTAACATTTTCAATTGTGGTGCACGCGCCGCCATCTTGGATTGTGAACTTGAGGCCCAAGAAGAAGGAGCACATGGACTTGGTTACCTTCCCCTCTGAAACTCAAATGCAGATGCCCATGCTTCATGCTGTTGTCACCATCACCACTCTGTTTTGGGAACACTAGTGTCCCTGTTTGGCTGTATTAACATCACTGTTTTTTCGTTCTGATCTGTCAGAAGAATAGAAAAAAAATGGGTCCTGTCGTTTGAGTGTCTTTAAGGCCTCTATCACATGGTCAGTATTTTGCATCAGGATTTTATCATGATTTGGAAGCCAAAAGCAGCAGTAGGTCCAAAACACAGAATACATGCAAATATTTCCATTACTTGTTATCTCTGTTTTGGACTCACTCTTGTTTTTGCCTTACAAATACTGATCAAATGCTGACGGTTTGAATGTGGATGCTTAAACTCCAGGATACGTTTTTTTTTTTTTCAGGCTATTCTTCTGAAGGATCAGAAGAACGGAAAAATACAGTGACTGCTGACACCCTTCCCACTGTCATGGGGCCACTACTTGAATCTTGGGCCACTGCACAGTTCAGTCCATGGTGATAAATTAGACCTGACGCTAACATTGACATGTGAAGTTCACACGTCAGTTATTTGGTCAGTTATTTCCATCAGTTTTTGTGAGCCAAATTCAGGATCCAAGCCTACTATCGGATTAGGTATCATGAATAGATCTAGCTAGGGATGTCCCGATACCATTTTTTTAAGACCGAGTACGAGTACCGATACTTTTATTTAAGTACTCGCCGATACCAATTACCGATACCTCATATAAACAGTGGCGCAGTTACTGATAGCAATGAAAACAGTTAAAGCTGGAATTTGGTTGCTATGGACAACGGCTTTCTTTTCCTTTGTACAAGTGTTAATAAATTAATAAATGGGAATATAATAGCGTTTTCAAACCAATGTGCCTCCAGGGGGATCTGTTTTTGGGGGATCTGTGGAGGACACACTGTTATGGGGGATCTGTGGATGACACTGTTATGGGGGATCTGTGGATGACGCACTGTTATGGGGGGATCTGTGGATGACACTGTTATGGGGGATCTGTGGATGACACTGTTATGGGGGGATCTGTGGATGACACACTGTTATGGGGGATCTGTGGATGACGCACTGTTATGGGGGATCTGTGGATGGCACCGTTATGGGGAATCTGTGGATGGCACCGTTATGGGGAATCTGTGGATGGCACCGTTATGGGGATCTGTGGATGACACTGTTATGGGGATCTGTGGATGGCACCGTTATGGGGAATCTGTGGATGGCACCATTATGGGGGATCTGTGGACGACACCGTTATGGGGGGACCTGTGGACGTCACCGTTATGGGGGACCTGTGGACATCACTGTTATGGGGGGGACCTGTGGACATCACTGTTATGGGGGGACCTGTGGACATCACTGTTATGGGGGACCTGTGGACATCACTGTTATGGGGGCGACCTGTGGACATCACTGTTATGGGGGGTCTGTGGATGAGGCTGTAATGGGGGATCTGTGGATGACACTGCTATATACATGTCATCCACAGATCCCCCCATTAGTGTCATCCAGATTACACTTGCGGGGGCCGGTGCAGCTTGACTCATACACCGGCCCGCAGCTGCTATATTCTGTTTCATTACCCCTAACTTACTGTGCCCGTGATTACTAACTATTAATGCGCAGTCCTCCATGCTCCTGCCCGCGCCTTCTGTAATCATAAAGTGGGCGGAGCGGGCAGGCGGGACATGAGGCGCATGGAGGAATCGGGCAGCTTGAGCTCTCAGTTCCTCCATGCGCCTCATGTCCCGCCTGCCCGCTCCGCCCACTTTATGATTACAGAAGGCGCGCGGGGCAGGAGCATGGAGGGACTGCGCATTAATAGTTAGTAATCACGGGCACAGTGAGTTAGGGATAATGAAACAGAATATAGCCGCTGCCGAACCGGAACTTCCGGTATCGGCAGTGGTATCGGCGGCATTTTTAAGAGTACAGGTACTCGTAAAAATGCCGGTATCGGTCCCGGGACATCCCTAAGATCTACACCTGTTCTGTGGGTTTGACCTTTTACCTGCTTTTGGTTGAGAATAAATGATGAGAATAACAGACCAAATAACTGTGTGAACTGAGCCTAATAGTAACACAGTCATACTACAGCTAAGAAGAGATTCAAAAGCATGTGTTTGCACTGTCACAACATGAATTAAAAGAACCTTTATTTTCTCCACTACTTTATTGGTGCTGCCTCCATGTCCTTATTTTGTTCCACTAAAGAGTCATTGGGACGTGCAGCGTTTTTTTTATTATTTTTTTTGCTGTATGCTTTTCTTTTGGTTTAGCTAGGACTGTTGGTGACCTGCACAATGATGTGTACATCCATATATGTGACCTGTCTGTCATTCTGATAAACAGTAATTGTTTCGCTATCAGAACGGATTAGCTATGCATGTTGTTGCACTGCACAGTGATATACACCAAGATACATTCTCCCTAAAGTTTATTAACAGGTCAGGATAGACCTGATTTAATGCACTTTGTGACTTTTTGGCAAATTTCTTGGAGAAATTGTGTGAAGCGACCAAATTGAATTTTTTACTGTTTTGCTCATCTCTCATGGTTGATCACAACGGATCATTTTTTATTTTATTGTTACTTTTCATGTTTCTTAGGGCTTGCGCCACCTACCATACTGTTCTCTCTGCAGAAGTTATGTCCTACATCTCCCCTCTTTATATGGTTTAGGCAGGACAAGCTCTGTGAAACATTGCATAGCAAAGCGTGCTTTGTTTGGTTAGAACATTCATCAGGAATCTTATGAAACCAGGATGTAGTGATGCCAAGAACAGCAGAAGAAAAAAGCTGACTTGAAAAGCAGTATATGGGGCAAAAATATGCAGTGTTTAGAAAAACCAATACTATGAAACCAGATAACCAATTTAAGGACTCAAATGTTCAAGAAATCTATTCAATACAATAGCACAAAACTCTTGACAGGCTGTAAATCACTGCCAAGAAGTAGAAAAGCAAACAGCACTCCTAGTGCCCAACATGTGTGGATATACCCTATAATGAGGTTTGGTCCAACTCACCCCTAAATGCAGAATTTCCAAAACAATGTGAAGGATAAAGGCAGCACTCCACATACCTTGCAAAGAGGGGTTCTCCTTTATACCAGATGCAAAATTTTGGATATCACAGCCTTCATAGTATGATAAGGCTATGAGAGCCAATATATTTCATCTGACATGAAGGAAAACCACTTTCTGCAAGCTATTTGGAGTGCTGACTGACCCACTTTTTTATTTGCAGTTTGTACTGGAGGTGTGGCTGACAGTTCAGTCATGCAGTCTTGACCAGCCTGTCTGCCCCATGGGCTGATTTTAATTAGTGTGAGTATAAAGCTTAGCCTGCTCTCCCTCACTCACTGGAAGCCTTTTGGCACCAGGAGATGTATAGGGTGGACTCTCCTTGTATGCGTTTGTAGCCATCTGGCACTGGGGGAGGTGTGGAGTTGGCTTGGCATGCATGTTGGTACCTGAATTCAATGGCCATTTTGGCACCAAAAATGACTAGAACTAAGGTGGGCCCAGCATGCATGTGGAACCTACACTTCCTGAATTTTGTGGTAGCCGTCATGGCAAATAACAGGTAGAGTTTAGTGTTAGGTTCCCGTCTTACAGAGATCGCCTTGACGTGCGGCAGACGGGCCCAAAAATTTTGGACAAAATGTATTTGCCAAGCATCTTAAATTTACAAAATAAGCATAGCACTAGTTTTACCTAGTGCTGACTCTTGCTTTGTTATAGGCTGCACCTAGACACAAGGATAGACATCTTAAAAGTTTTCTTAAAATGCTGGTCATCTCATGCCACACATCACAGATATGTTGAGCCAAGAGGTAAAGTAAGGAAGAACACATCTACATGACTTTCATTGTGAAATGGGTGGTGGGACGGTATTATTTCACTGTGAGCAGTGACTGGGTGACAGAAAAGGTAATATACCTTATTCATCCTGTAAAAATAAATATGAATTTGATGCTACAATGAATACATTATGGATGCATTTATTTGCAGGCATGTACTATTTAGCAACAGATATTGCTATTTTGTTTTGCAGATTGTCATCATTATGACACCTTGCTGAGAGACAGATCATTAGCAGGTGAAATTGGTGTCCTATGCCTATTATCAGCAGCAGATGTCAATTTCTGACTCCTGCATATTTTGTACTTTGGTTATGGATGACAAAATAAAGTATGATATACGGTATCTGTATATGTTGGGCAATATTAATTTCTTTACTAAAAGCCATAATGTTGCTCTGTGCTTCATGGATTCATGTGTTTCTTCTTCCATTTCTACTTGTATCAAGTATCTGCAGCATTTTATATCAGTAGTATGTATTATGCAAATTCTTCTTACCTTGTTTTACCATTGCAATATTTGAAAGTTTTGTCAGGCATGAATTTTACACGCTTCAAAATTTACAGCCATTTGATCTTGTACAATTACTTACTTTTTCATGAAAAATGAACGAGTGGTTGTAAACTCTGTCCCAGCTATCAACACTAATGAATATTAATATACCTGTGTTTAAAGTGCTGAACTCAAGCAATTTTTTTTTGTTACTAAATTTAGCTTCACTGAAATGTTTTTGCTCGGCACGGCCTACACAGCAGCAAATATATATGAGGTTAACACCCCCCCACCACCACCACTGCTCATTGCTAGTGCAAGAGTCAAAATGTGAATTACATAAACGACTGCATAAAGAATTCCTTGCATCTCCCCATTAATGTTTTTATTTTGCCCTACTGTACTTGCAGTTATGTTTCCTTCCGAAGCTGTTTCTTTTGGTACAGTATATGATGATTTTTGTTGATTAGGGTTCAATGGAATCCCTACCATGCAGTCTTGTCTTCATTGTCTGATGTTATGAAGATGTTCATTGGTCATTACTAGAGATGAGCGAATCGAAGCTGACGAAGTGGAATTCGATCGGAATTTCAGGAAAAATTTGATACGCACCAAAGCTAAATATCCTCTGTTGAAAAGCCTTTTGTGTAAAAGTTGAAAAAATTAGGGCCTAATTGTCGTTCTGCGGTGCAGTGATATATTCTAATGCCCAGTTTGCCGTGTATTAGTGGCGAAATAAAAACATATTCTCCATTCAGCGTTGCACTTATCTGTTGAAAAGCCTTTTATGAAAAGAAAATTATGGCCTAATTGCCATTCTGCAGGGCAGTGATCTAATCTGAAGCCCTGTTTGCCATGTATTAGTGGAAAAATAAATATATATTTGCCGTTCATCGTTGCAATTATCTGTTAAAAAAAAGCCTTTTGTGTTGTGTAAAAATAGAAAAAAATTTGGGCCTAATTGCCGTTCTGCGGTGCATTGAGATATTCTGAAGGCCTGTTTGCTGTGTATTAGCGGCGACAGAAAAATAGATTCTTCATTCAGCGTTGCACTTATCTGTTGAAAAGTCTTTTGTGTAAAAGTTTAAAAAGAGTGAGGGCCTAATTGCCGTTCTGCGGTGCAGTATTATATTCTGAAGCCCTGTTTGCCATGTATTAGTGGCAAAATAAAAATATATTTTCCGTTCAGCGTTGCACTTATCTGTTGAAAAGCCTTTTGTGTAAAAGTTGAAAATAATTAGGGCCTAATTTCAGTTCTGCGGTGCAGTTAGATATTCTGAAGCCCTGTTTGCTGTGTATTAGTGGTGAAATAAAAAAAATATTTGATCTAACATTTCATTTTTTGATCTAGCAGTATGTCATACAGAGAAGTGCCAGGTCCTTCACAGGGGGATGGCAGAGGCCTAAATGTTTCTGGTGCAGGCTGAGGTCGCAGCAGAGTAAGGGGGCATGGCAGCAGGGGTCGCAGTGAGAGGCCAGAGCTCCCGCTGTCATCTAGCTGTCATCACACCCTTCTTGGGCTGCAGCGGCAGAATGGCAATCCCCAACATAGGCTTATATGCGACATTTTCACCCATTGTCACTATTCGGCAGAGGGATGACTTCTGGCTCTCCACTTTTTTGGACCCTCGCTACCGGTCCATAATGGGGGCCTTCTTTACACCCGCTGAGAGGGAGGACAAAATAAACTACTATAGAGACATTGGCCATTGGCGCTGCTGCCTATATGCGCATCGTCCATCCTCTCGCAGGTCCGACCAGGGGGGCCCTCTGTGCTCACTTTCCACTGCCATGGCTGCTGGGGAGGGGTGGGGTGGCAGGACCAGTACCAGCTCTATCAGCAGCAGCCTGAGTCTAGAGTCGCTGATGAGCAGTTTTCTTCACCCGTATAGTGAAAAAATTGCTCAGAAACAGCAGCAGAAGCTAGACCTGGAGCAGGACCTGAACCAGCAGGTGGTGGCCTACTTGGAAAGCACCCTGCCACTCCACATTGTACATCTGCTGGAATACTGGGCAGCCAAACTATATTTGTGGCCGCAACTAGCAGAGTTTGCCCTGGAAAAGCTGTCCTGCCCGGCCAGTAGTGTGGCATCAGAGCGTGTGTTAGTTACTTCAAGAAGAACTAATCTGTCCACCCAAAATGTGGAGAGACTGACCTTTGTCAAGATTAATCAGGCGAGGATCAGCCAGGATTTCCACCCACCAATGACTTATGCATCAGATTAGATCATCCATGCAGCCTCACCCAAACCTTGACAAAAGAGATATGTTTATTGTGGCTACCTGACTCAGCTACTATTCTGATGCCTCCACCCGCCTGATGCCACACATCTGATGTGAAGTGCTTCTTCTTACACCAACCACCTCCACACTTTGTCTTTGTGCCACTCTGTGGCCTTTTGATCATGCTGCTGCCACCTCCACACTCTGTCGTCGTGCCACTCTGTGGCCTCCTCATGCTGCTGCCACCTCCATACTTTGTCGTCATGTCACTCTGTGGCCTCCTGATGCTGCTGCCACCTGCACACTCTGTCGTCGTGCCACTTTGTGGTCTCCTCATGCTGATTCCACCTCACCACTATGTCATAGGGCCACTCTGGACTTTTCATGCTGTCCCCACCCTCCCCGCTTCATGACTGGGCACTATTTAGCCTTTTTGGCTTGGCTGACGTCATCTTTTATTTGACCCTTTTTCTGATCTGTCAGAAGGAAAGAAAAATGAGACGCACAACGGATCCTCTCTGTGTAGAAGATGTAATGCCTGTACAGTCCCATCAGAATTGTCTTGTGATTTCGTAGCCAAAAGCAGGAGTGGGTACAAAACACAGAAAACATGCAAATTTTCCGTTCACGTGTCATCTCTGATTTGGATCCACTTCTCTTTTTTTTGGCATTATCAACACTGATGTATTACTGACCAAATGCTGACCGAGTGAAGGCGGATGCTCCACAGACATGATCTGTTTTTTGGGGAGTTATTATTCTGACGGATGAGAGGAAGGGCAAAATAATCAGTGACGTCAAAACAAACTTATTGTTGACACACCCTCTCCACTCTGTCGGGGGGCTCTACTTTAAATGTTTAATAGAACATGTTCTGTAGACATCTATGTGTAATCAGCTGTGGACGGTCCAAAATTAGTGCGCTTCTTCTTGGCGCTAAAATCGACCAGTTCATGCTTGAGTTATTTGGTCAGTTTTGGCCCCGTGACTGCCCAAATGAAGTGTGCAGTCATTCTAAGCGTGACGCCTGTCAACCTGCATGTCATACAGATTCACAGTATTATTTCACTTCCAAAGCAGACTCCCTATGTGTGTTACTGCAAGGCACAGTGTTCTACACCATTATAATGGTTCTCAGCAGCCAGGAAATAGCATTTTTTTTACGAAATTCGCCACGAATACATTTAGATCGAACCAAATAAAAATAAATAAATAAATAAATAAATAAATGGGCAAACCGGCGAATCGAATTTTTTAAAATTTTGCTAATCTCTAGTCATTATTCTTGTTATCTCTGTATCTGCACGTATCAATATTCCACCTTGTATTTTAGTGTAAGATTATGGGTCTTTTATGGTGTCCTCAATGCAGACTCTTCTGCTCTGAATCTGCCTGATGCCTTGTTGGTTCAGCTCATGCTCTTTGCTGTAAGGTACTCCAAGCATTATGTTGGTTATGTTCCGCTGTCCTTGCACTATATTAGTGCACACATTTTTTGGCAGCAAGAAGTTTCTGAGAATTGCAGTCAGACTAGGAAACCAGTTTATGCATTTTCAAGTTTAGGTTCTCAAATTGTTTACATTTAAACCTTTCAAATTTTTACCAAGCTGGTCATGGCCTTGATAGCCAAGCTGATCAAAGCAGTATCCACCTTACTGCTACAGAAACGCACAGAATGTGTCATCTCATCCCTTTCTTACCATGGTTGAGTGGGAATCTTTAAGAAATACAGGCTTACTCCTGCCAGGAGTCTGTAATCTGTTGGAGTTTGACTAGTAAAGTTATGCCAAGCCATGTGGCCTCAGGTTTGTTGTCATAAAACTGGTGCCTTGGACCAGATAGAGTTTATGGAATGGACAGAACAATAGACTGGATCGGTTCTGTATTCTTTCAGAAGGGTTAGGAAATCTATACATTGGAAGATTGATCTAAAGCATGGGTCACCAGACTCCTGCATAGAGTGTTGTATAATCCAATCCCATTAAGATGATCACAGTATACAAGACACTTCACCATTTCCATCAGTTGCTGTTGACCAGAGAAATGAAGAGGGTGTTCACCTGGGTGGTGGCATAGGCAGAAGAAATCTGGGTCATTCATATTTGAGGAATACTCAACATTTTGACTGATTACCTCACTTTTAGCAATTTCTGGGTGAATGTGGTTTACATGTGTTCATTCAACTGGTGGGCTAATAGGGGTAGACGAAGATTGACCTGATGGTAACCCACAGCAAGATCAAGGTGAATAAATTTTGTTTTCAATGCTTTCTCCGTACCATCAAATATTTAGCTTGCTCTATGTTTCCTCCAGTGCTTTTGGTCTCATGAGTCCTGACAAAGGCCAGGCAAGACAAGTCTCTGTGATAGCAGTCGTCCCATTCTTGCCAAAAAAGCATGCCCTTCTTGCCCCTGAAGATGGGTCATGGATGGAGCCTATTTGAGGATTTTGCTCAAACTGGGCTTGGTGTTCCAGAATGCCCAGCTATCAAAGAATTTTAAAGTATCCTGTCTGATGGGCTGGAGGTTGACAAACCCTTATTAAGATCTCTGGGTCTGTACAATGTAATCTTCACCTTGAGGTTCTCTAGATCAGCAACAACCAATAGAGTGTTTGTCTGTGTCATTAACACCTTATAGAGCTTGTGTGTTCTAGGAGATAGCAAACAGGTTAGGCTTCTCTTTGGGATATCCTCTAAATTAATCATGGATAATTTTGATAAAGGACTGAGCTCAAATTCCATCATGTTTCAAGTATTGGCCCTATCAGCTTTCCTGGGGTAATCTTTAGCTAAAGAACCTCTAGTTAGGAGATTTGGGGTCGCTGTCCAGAAATTTAGACCTAGGAGTCCTAATCCATTTTCTACCTGGGATCTGGTGCTAGTACTTATAAGACGGTGTGACTAGCCATTTAATCCTCTGAAGATCCATATGTACAGTAGTTAATTTATCAGGCAAAGTGTTTTTTTATGGTGGCCATCAACGAAGCAGGTGAATGAACTGAGGGGGATTGGTCTCTAAGGAATCATACCTGTCTTTCCACATAGATAAATCCATACTGATTTAATATGGTTATTCATTAATATTATTCATTTAAAACATCAAGCCAAAGTATTCTTCCTTCATGAACACTGTTTCAATCAAAATATAGTCATTCAAGTATTTTGTACTAATCCATCTTCAGAGGAAGACAGCTTCAAACCCTAAATGTAGGACATTGCCTTAGGATTTATCTTTCTCAGGCGGAAGAATTCCATATGACAGATTATTTGTCAATGCTCAAGCACAATGTAAGAAGGGTTTCTAAGCTTCCAAACCCCCAATAACTGGGTGACTAAGCAATGTGATTACTTTCTGATATGGGTATGAAGGTCTCTCTCCCTTGGTAGTTTTTCAGGCACTCTCCATAATCATGATGGCAGAGTGAACACAGCTTCCAGTAGAATGCATTTGTAGAGCCACCTCTTGGAGTACACCTAACTTAATTGTCCATCAATACAGATTGGACTTCTCCTCTAGACACTCTGGATCATGCTATTTTATGTGCTGGAATTTTCCAACACTAGGGATCATGCTACATATGACAGAAAAAAAAAAAAAAGGAACTGAGCTACTAATGGCTCTATCTCAGGCTTCACAGCAGCTAAAATAACTTTAGAACTAGACTGGACTCTCACCAACAACCTTGTGCGCCATATCTCAGATTGTATAGTAGCTGTAACTGTAATTGTTATCCATGATTCTTAGCTATATGACCTTCGATACCGCAGGTTAAAGTCAATACCCTTCAGCAGAGGCCTGAGCAAATTTTAAAAAAAATTATATTCCCCGATTCACTGAATTTTTCGGGAAAAATTTGGTTCGATCCTAATATATTAAAATGTTAAAAAACGGCTATTTCTTGGCTGCTGAGAGCCTTTATAGTGGTGTAATACACTGTGCCTTGCAGTAACACGCATAGGGAGTCTGCTTTGCTAGTGAAATAATACTGTGAGTCCTTATGACATGCAGATGACAGGCATCGCTTTTAGAATCACTGCACACTTCACCTTTTTGGGCAGTCACAGGGCCAAAACTGACCAAATAACTCAAGTATGAACTCAGCCTTACTGGTCAATGTAAGGCTACATGCACACGACAGTGAAAAAAAACGTCCGTTAAAAACGGACACACTGTCAGTTTTTCATGGCCATTTTGCATCAGTGTGTGCATCCATTTTCTGGCCATGTGTCCGTTTTTAATGTACATTTTGCATCCGTTTTGCATCAGTTTTTCATGTCCGTGAAAAACGGACATGAAAAATTGATTAATTTGATTGGCAGTTATTTCTAGACCCATCCTTCTGACTGCCATGATCTGTGGGCGACAGTGTCATGGGGGATCTGTGGGCGACACTGTTATGGATGGGATCTGTGGGTGACACTGTTATGGGGTGAATTTTCCATTTTAATCCATTTTTTCCAGTAACAAAGCTAGGGTTAACAGTAAAACAAAACTCAATATTTATTGCCCCGATTCTTTAGTTTGCAGAAACGCCCCATATGTGGTTGTAAACTGGTGTATGGCCAAACGGCAGGGCGCAGAAGGAAAGGAACGCCATATGGTTTTTGGAAGGCGTATTTTTCTGGACTGGTTTTTTGACACCATGTCCCATTTGAAGCCCCACCGATGCACCCCTAGAGTAGAAACTCAAAAAAAGTGACTCCATCTAAGAAACTACACACCTCAAGGTATTCAAAACTGGTTTTACAAACTTTGTTAACCCTTTAGGTGTTCCACAAGAGTTATTGGCAAATGGAGATGAAATTTCCGAATTTCAATTTTTTGTTACCTTTCCTCAAAAAAAGTGTAATATAGAGCAACCAAAAATCATATTTACCCTTAAATCATACAAAAAAAACTGCCACCGTATCCCGTAGTTTCCAAAATGGGGTCACTTTTTTGGAGTTTCTACTTTGGAGTTTTTGGCGTTCCCTTCCTTCTACGCCCTGCCGTTTGGCCATACAGCAGTTTACGACCACATATGGGGTGTTTCTGCAAACTTGAGAATCAGGGCAACCCATATTGAGTTTTGTTTGGCTGTTAACCCTTGCTTTGTTACTGGAAAAATGGATTAAAATGGAAAATTTGCAAAAAAATAGCTGTTTTGGGACCGTTTTTATTTTTTGTTATTTACATCAGTGAACTGACAGGTTAGATAGTATGCTATTTCTATAGAGCAGGTTGTCACGGATGCGACAATACCAAATATGACTACTTTTTGGGGGGTTTTGTTTCAGTTTTACAGAATAAAGCATTTTTGAAACAAAAAAATCATGTTTTAGTCTAAGATAAGAGCCATAGTTTTTTTTATTTTTTGGTCAATTGTTTTAGGTAGGGACTCATTTTTTGCGGGATGGGATGGCGGTTTGATTGGTACTTTTTTGGGAGGCATACGCCTTTTTGATCGCTTTGTAATATACTTTTTGTGACGTAAGGGGCCAAAAATGGCTTATTTACACCATTTTTTTTTTTTTTTTTTAATGGGGTTCACCTAAGGGGTTCGGTCATGTGATATTTTTATAGAGCAGGTTTTTACGGACATGGCGATACCTAATATTTGTACAGTATTTTATGTTTTTCATTTTTATTCAGTGATATGTGTTTTCTTTTCTTTTCACTTTTTTACATTTTTTTTTTTACCTAGATCCACTTGGTTCTTTTAGATCCAGTGGATCTGGGTCTATAAAATACAGTAAGTACACTATATAGTGTACTTACTGTATTTTTTTTTTTTTTTTTACTTTAGAAAGCCTGAATAGACCTGCCTATAGCAGATCTATTCAGGCTTTCAGCACCATGGAGAGAGCAGGGCGCTTCAGTAAGCGTCCTGTCTCCTGTCTCCATGGTGACCATCACCCGCTGCCAGAAGGGAGCAGCGGGTGATGGGGAGGGAGGGGAGCTCCCTCCCTCTGTGACCCCATCCTGTCGGGGGGGGGGGGCTGCATAGGCACGGCAGCCCCCCGATGGGAGAGGGAGGGAGCTCCCTCCCTGTTAACCCCTTCCATACCGCGGTCCGTACGGGCCGTGGTATAGAAGGGGTTAAACTGCTGACATCTACAGCACAGATGTCAGAAGTTTATAGCAGGAGGTCAGCAATGTGCTGACCCCCTGCTTTACCCACTAGACACCAGTGAATTCTTTTTAAAGGAGGCGGGCGGGGGAATCGCAATTGCCCGCCTCCCGCCACAAAAATAGCGCTGCCGCAACCCCCCCCTGCACAGCCCCCCAACCAAATCAGCAAGAGGGCTGCAGGGGGGGGAAGGGGGTAAAAAATGTTTTTAAAAAATTGACATTTAACTGTCTGATCCTCGCGGTCACAGACCGCGGGGATCAGACAAGTCAGAAATCGCTGCACATTCCACATAGATGTCTACAGAACATGTTTTATTAAATGCTTATAAAAGTAGAGCGCCCCCCCACCCCGCCCCCCGACAGAGTTGAGAGGGTGTCAGTAGTAAGTTTGTGTTGACGTCACTAATTATTTTGCAATTCCTCTGATCCATCAGAACAATAACTCCCTCAAAAAACCTGTCCTGTCTGTTGAGCATTTGCCTTCACTCAGTCAGCATTTGGTCAGTTATCCATCAGCATTGGTAATGCAAAAAAAAAAAACAGGAGATTTGGTAGCCAAAAACAGAGATGACACATGAACGGAATATTTGCATGTCTTCTGTGTTTTGTACCCACTCCTGTTTTTGGCTACCAAATCACAATCCAATTCTGATGGGACCATACAGGCCTTACAGCTGCTACACAGAGAGGATCTGTTGTGCATCTAATTTTTTCTTCCTTCTGACACAGATCAGAAAATGGGTCAAATAAAAGATGATGTCAGCCAAACCAAAGAGGCTAAATAGTTGCCAAGTCATAAAGTGAGGAGAATGGGAACAGCATGAGAAGTCCACAGAGTGACGCTATGACATAGTGGCATGACGACGAGAGATTGCTGAGGTAGCAACAGAATCAGGAGGTCACAGAGTGGCACGACGACAGAGTCTGGAGGTGGCAGCAGCAACATCAGGAGGCCAAAGAGTGGTACAGTGACAGAGTCTGGAGGTGGCAGCAGCTTCAGGACACAACAGTGGCACAATGACAGAGCGTGGAGGTGGCAGCAACATCAGGTGACCACAGAGTGGCACAATGACAGAGTCTAAAGGTGGCCACAGCATCAGATGACCACAGGATGGCACAAGGACAGAGTGTGAAGTTGGAAACTGCATCATCAGTACGTCACAGAGTGGCACAATGACAGAGTCTGGAGGTGGTGGCAGCATAATGGGGACCACAGAGTGGCACAATGACAAAGTGTGGAGGTGGCGGCAGAAGCTGCATCAGGAGGAGGCCACAGAGTGGCACGACGACAGAGTGTGGAGGTGAGTGGCAATAATTGTACCCACTGAGGATGGTGGGTGTAAGAAGGAGCACTTGGCATCAGATGTGTGGCATCAGGCGGGTGGAGGCATCAGAATAATAGCTGAGGCAGGTAGCCAGAAGAAACCAGTCTCTTTTGTCAAGGTTTGGGTGAGGCAGCATGGATGATCTAATCTGATGCATCAGGCATTAGTGGGTGAAAATCCTGGCTGAGCCACGCCTGATTCATCATGACAAAGGTCAGTCTCTGAAGCCACACTACTGGCTGGGCTGGCTGGGCAGGATAGCTTTTCCAGTTCAAACTCAACTAGTTGTGGCCACAAATCCAGTATGGCTGCACAGCGGATGTTAAATGTGGGGTGACAGCAGGGTGCTGTCCAAGTATGCCACCACTTGCTGGTTCAGGTCCTGCTCCAGGTCTAGCTGTTGCTGCCTGTGAGTACTTTCCGGTTAAGAAAGCTTCTCATCAGCGACCCTGCCACCCCACCTCTCCCCAACAGCTATGGCAGTGGAACGTGAGCACAGTCAGACCTGCAAGAGGATGGACAATGGTGCAGATAGGCAGCAGCCAACTGACTACACAGGATGTCTCTATAGTAGTTCAGTTTGTCCTCCCTCACAGCGGGTGTAAAACAGGCCCCCATTTTGGACCGGTAGTGAGGATCCGACAAGGTGGAGAGCCAGAAGTTATCCCCCTGCCGAATGGTGACAATTCGGCTATCACTACGCAAGCAAGCATGCATCAGGCCATTTGTGCAATTGACTCGGAGGGACTCGCTGACTCCATCTCCACCGCATACTGCCTCGGTGTATCTGGGTCCTCTGCCACATCTTCCTCATTGCCCTGTAGCTCCTCTGTCTGTTCCTGCTCCTCCTGTCACCTGTGTAGAAAACACACCCATTTCGCTACACATTGCTTGTGCTCCAATGTCCTCCTCCTCCTCCAGTTCAGCCTCCACAGTGCTCATGTGATTTTGAGATCTAGGTGCCACGTCTCTAGTCCCCTGACCAGCCAGATTCACCAGCATCTGTTCCAGGACATGAAGCAGTGGAATTACATTGTTCATCCAGTAGTCCTGGCGACTGACAAATAACGTGGCACCCTTAAAGGGTCTGAGCAAACGGCAGTTGTCCGCATGAGCTGCCACTGGCTGACATCAAAGTTACATATGGGAGTACTCCTGTCCGCTTGGATCATCAAGAAATCGTTTATGTACTTTCTCTGTTTGTATAGTCAGTCTAATATATGCAGGGTGGAAACGTCGCATATCAGCCTATGTTGGGGGATGCCGTTATGCCGCTGCAGCTCAAGAAGGGTGTTCTTTGCGGTGTACGAGCACCTGAAGTGCATGCAAAGTTTCCTGGCCATTTTTAGGATGTCTTGGAGATGGGTGGAAGACTTCAAGAACCGCTTTACAACCAGATTTAACACGTGTGCCATTCAGGGCGCATGTCTCGGCCCCCCTTGACGCAGCGCCAACACAAGGAGAAAGCCAGAATTTGATTTCCTCCCCTGTGGGACTCCGTTCAATCATGGAAACAAGGTGCAGAACAGCGTGACACCACCGTGCCCTGCACATGTGGTATGCTGGAGGGCCTCTGTGAATTGTCCGTGCAGTGGAGGCTGAGGACATGCTGGAGGATGAGGAGGCAGAGGCGGACATTGTCGCAGGACCAACAGCGTGGCAACATGGAGGCGGAAGCAGCCTCATCTGGCCAAGTTGCTGGTGCAGCTGTGCAGGAAACACATTCACTCAGTGGGCGTTAAAGGACATGTATTGTCCATGCCCGGAGTTACAGTTCCGCACGTTGGCACTGCCTTGCACTTTGGCAGACACGATAGGCTCAAGGAATGGCCCACTGTCTGTTCTACATGTGTGTGCAGGGCTGGCACTGCCTTTTTGGCAAAGAAATGACGGCTTGGGACTCTCCATCTCGGCTCGGCTCAAGCCATCAGTTCTCTGAAAGGTGCAGAGTCCACCACTGCAGGGAGGGACTGCAGCATCAGCAACTTCTACAGGAGCACATTCAGCTTCTGTGCCGTTGGATGCGTGCACGCATACTGTTGTCCCTTGCCAATCGCTTCAGTGATCGATTGCTGACAGAATGACAGACGAGGAGTAAGAGGAGCAGGAGCATCAGGACTAACAGATGATGGGAAGGACAGACAGCTCCCTTCGGCTGAGGTGGTGGAGTCTTGACTGCCTGAAACCGGGTGTGTGCCACTGGGTGATGCAGCGGTTGCTGCTGCAGGCTGGACCACCACATCGGAGCCTTGGTTCTCCCAGGCCACTTTATGGTGATGCTGCATATGTTGACACAGATCTGTGGTGTCAACATGAGCTCCCTGGCCATGCTTCACCTTCTGCCCACATATTCCGCATTTGGCCATGTTCACTTCCTCCGGCGGCTTAACAAAACACTGCCACACTGCCGAGTAGGTGATTTTACCCTCAACACTCCGCACTGACTGCTACCACCGATGCCTCTGTGAACCCGTGTACCACTACTTCCCGGGAGGTAGGCTCCTGCGAAGCAGGTGGTCTACCCCGGGGAACGTTTCATTGCCGACCTTCCACTGCTGCCACCCTGCTGACTCCCGGCAACGCTAGCGATTTGCTAGCTCCGCCGCTGGCTCACAGGCAAGCTGCCACCCTTTTCTCCCGATGATGATGAAGCCACTTCGTCAACCGGCTCCCATGTGCAATCAGCTACATCGTCATCATTGAGTACTGTCTGCACTTCACTGATGTCCTACTCAACCGTATCTGGGTCAGGATCCTGACCGCTCAACACCAGCTCCCATGCCACTCTCCTCATCAGTACTTGCCTATCTAGTGGAGGAAGCGGCAGATGTCTTCTCCATATCTTGGCTGGCCAGTAGCTACTGACTGTCCTCTAGTAGCTTGTCCTCGCTTAAAAGTAGAGCCAAGCCCACAGCATAAAATACTTCTCTGGCTAAGGGTACAGAAAAGGACAGAGGCAGGTTGAGGACAGGTGAAGGCACAGGGCCTGCTCCTAAGCCATTTGAACTAAGCGTCATTAAACAACACAATAGCTGATCTTAGGGAGACCAGCTACAGAAAACACCATGGAGCCTCATTTAAGAGTCTCAACACAGCAATCTAAAGTGCAAAGCTCGCTTGGAAACAGTAATATGCAAAATAACTGTGGTGCCCCAGTTATGTGTCTTCAACACAGTGAAAGCCAGATATCCCTCAAAGGAAGGAAAACCGAGCAAAGGGGTGTCCCCATTACAGAGATCACCAAATCCACCATCTTAAGTGGCCCCTATGTCAAGATCCCCTTGGAGACTACTCAAACAAGACAATAGCTGATCCCAGGGAGCTTTGCACTTTGGATTGCTGTGTTGAGACTAATAAATGAGGCTCCATGGTTTTTTCTGTAGCTAGTCTCCCTAAGATCAGCTATTGTCTTGTTTGAGTAGTCTCCGAAGCATTGCTCCCAGTTACCCAGAATCCTATTCCACACGGATGATGGGCAACACCCTAAAACAGCTGTCTGTGGATGGATAACTGGTTCAGGTCTTCCTTGTCACATCCTTAAGCCTTGTAAGAGAGCGGGATCTTAACATGGTGGATTTGGTGATCTCTGTAATGGGGACACCTCTTTGCTCTGGAAATCTGGCTTTCACTGTGTTGAAGACTCATAACTGGGGCTCCACAGTTATTTGGCAACAAAGCCGAGTTTTAGAGAAACCCACCGACTCATCAGTGTCTGATGTCACTTGGGACGAAGAGGATGACCGAGTCAACCATTCAAGAACAACTAGGTTGCTGGTCAAGACACGACTGTTAGATGACACAAGGTTTTCAGGCCTCTTACTGCAACCCTTGCTAACATGCCGCATTACTTTCCTGTGACTTTAGCCTGCGCCAGAAACATTTAGGCCTCTGCCACTCCCCTGTGCGGGGCCTGGCACTTCTCTGTTAATAATGTTAGATCAAATAATCCAATGTTAGATTAAATATTTTTTAATTCGCCACTAATACATGCCAAACAGGGCTTCAGAATATATCACTGCACCGCAGAATGTCAATTAGCCCCAATTTTTTTTTTAATTTTTACACAACAGGCTTTTCAACAGATATATGCAACGCTGGACAGCGAATATATTTTTAGTTCTCCACTAATGCACAGCAAACTAGGCTTCACAGTATGCTGCACCGCAGAACGTCAATTAGGCCCAAATTTTGTTCTACTTTTGCTCAACAGGCTTTTCAACATATATGCAATGCTGGACAGCGAATATATCTTTATTTCTCCACTAAAGTACGGCAAACTGGGCTTCATAACATATCACTGCATCACAGAATGTCAATTAGGCCCATTTTTTTTTCTACTGTTACACAACAGTAGTGATGAACGAGCACCAAAGTATTCGGGTGTTTGGGCCGAACACATTGCTATAGTCGTGTGCTCGGCTGAGCACCCGAGTATAATGGAAGTCAGTGGGAGATAACCTGCTCTGAAGATGGGAGGGTGCCTGGTCCATTGGAAAAGGGAAGAAAGTTACAGAAACACCACCAAAATGGATCGGAAACAGCATGGGGACGATGTCTGGATGCATCTTGGACTCCAAGGTCACAGCTGGGAACCATGTTGTCCCAGTTGTACGCCAGTTTTACAGACTGACAAAAATACGCTCAACCCCCCCCCCCCCCAAAAAAAAAATAATCAGTTTCACAGGAAAAATTGTTAGGAAACATTCTTTTCTGTATATTCAATTGTATATAAAGTGCAAGTGCTGTCAAAAATTACAAGCAAGAGGCACTCCAAAACAGCATGTATATGACAAAGGAGGGCCCCGTTCACATTGTGGTACAATTGTTCAGGTAGTGGGACTCCTACACTCATAAAGCCTATGCACTAAGTGAAAGGGCTGCAAAAAATTACAAGGAAACGGCACTGCAACACACCTTTTATGACACACAAAAGAGGGCATCATACACACCCTTGAAAAATTATGATTGGTGGCCTGCTGGTGACCCTCAAAAACATTTGGAAAAAGGGCCTGCAGGTGAACCACTAAAACATTAAGGACGTGGGCTTGCTGCTGAGCTGACCCTATAAAACATTATTGGTGAGGGCTGTTGGTGAGCTTACCCTATAAAGCATTATGGTTTGGGGCCTTCTGGTGAGCTGACCCTGTAAAACATTATGGTGGAGGGCCTGCTGGTTTGCTGACCCTATAAAACATGGTTGAGGGCCTGCTGGTGAGCTGACCCTGTAAAACATTATGGTTGAGGGACTGCTGGTTAGCTGACCCTTTAAAACATTATGGTTGAGGGCCTGCTGGTGAGTTGACCCTCTAAAACATTGTAGGTGAGGGCCTGCTGTTGAGCTGACCCTCAAAAATATTATGCTTGAGGGCCTGCTGGTAAGCTGACCCTCTTTAAAAATTGTATTGGAGGGAATATATGCAATCTGGATGAGGATTCGACCATATACACTTTTTTTGTGGTGGAAAAGGTGCATGGGAATACACTACAGTTGACTGAGTACATTATAAACAATACATTGAAATTGCCTTTACTGTATGTTCATCATCATCTCAGCTCTCCTCTGGTGGAGTTGAGAAGTCAGGCGCAATTCAGGCTTTGTTCACTTTTATCTGAGTAAACCTGTCAGCATTGTCAGTGGACAAGTGGATACACTTATCTGTTAAAATGCCACCAGGAGCACTAAATACACGCTCAGACAAAACGCTGGCGGCAGGGCAGGCCAGCACCTCCAAGGTGTGGAGCGCAAGTTCATGCCACATGTCCAGCAGTTGTACGGCACTGAAGGATCATTTAAGACATTGACACGGTCTGCAATGAATTCCTTCACTATCTTCCAAAACTTTGCCCTCTTGTAGCACTAGGCTGCGCTTCAGGTTGAGGTTACTGGCAGGGTGTCATGAAAGTGTCCCATGCCTTGGAGAGTGTTGCCCTGCCTTTGTTAGAAGAGCTGTGTGTTCCCCTTGTCTCCCTTTTTTGGTTGCCTGAGGAAATACGGACCCTGCCGGCCGTGTTGTCAAATGGAAAATTTTGGAGCAATCTCTCAACAAGTACCTTCTGGTATTGCACCGTTTTACTCGTCCTCTCCACCACAGGAATGAGAGATGAGAAGTTCTCTTTGTAGCGGCGGTTTAGAAGGGTAAAGACCCAGTAATCTGTGTTATCTAAAATGCGTATAATGCGAGGGTCCCGGGAAAGGCAGCCTAACATGAAGTCAGCCATGTGTGCCAGAGTACCAACAGGCAAGACGTCGATGTCAACATAAGGATGACTCTCCATCCCCTCATCCTCCTTCTCCTCTTCTGCCCATCCACACTGAACAGATGGAATAAAAGTTCCATGGGTACCACCCTCTGTAGCAGAGGCAACTGTCTCCAGCTCCTCCTCCACTTCATGGCCCAATTCGAGCAGAGAAGATGAACTGTGGGTGGTCTTGCTAACACCCTGTGTAATGTCCTCCCCAATTTCTTCATCTGCTACATTCAGAGCTTCCTCCTTAATTGTGAGCAGCGATTGTTTGAGTAGACACAGCAGTGGGATGGTTAAGCTGATAATAGCGTTATCGCCACTAACCATCTGTGTGGATTCATCAATGTTTTTTAAAACCTCACAGAGGTCTGACATCAAAGCCCACTCCTCGCTTGTGAATAGTGGCAGTTGACTGGAAAGGTGACGACCGTGTTGCAGCTGGTATTCCACAACTGCCCTCTGCTGCTCACAAAGCCTGGCCAACATGTAGAACGTAGATTTCCACCATGTGCTCACGTCGCACAACCGCACAACAGTCGGGGAGCTAGAAGCCGCAAGCGCTGCTGCAGCGTTGACAGACCTTACCCTTGGCAAGGTAGATTTACAATAGGGATGCTTCATGTAACAGTTGCGGGCCATTTTGGTGTGGGCTGACTTCTCCCTTTTGCAACCCCACTGCCTCTTCCAAACTGTTGTGGTGCTGCGGATCCCTCCCCCTCTGTACTGCTGTCCTCGCCCAGCTTTTCACCTTGTCATCTTGGGTCAGTGACCTCATCGTCCATCACCTCCTTTTTCACTTCCTCACTCTGCTCATCCTCCTGAAATGACCTAACCACAACCTCAGTGATTGACAACTGTGTCTCATCATCATCCACCTCGTGAACAAATGATTGATGTTCACCACTGTCATCTTCTTGAGACTGTGAAGGCTCAAGAGGTTGGGAATCAGGGCACAATATCTCAGGTACCTCTTCTAGGGTGCTTGGCGAGAGAGGCAAACCAAGTACTGGCGATGAAAAGAGGTCGTTTGAATATCCGAGTGTGGGATCACTTTTTTGGCCAAACTCAACATGGTGGGAGGAAGGAGGATCAGAGTGAGGATTCAGTTAACCAGACTCTTGGCTACAGAGACTGGACTTAGTGGAAGAGAGGGTGGTGCTTAACCGACTGGAAGCATTATCTTCAGCAATCCAACCGACCACCTGTTCCCACTGGTCCAACTTGAACAGTGTTGTCCTGAGCCGTCCAGCTAAGTTGGACATGATGCTGGGTAATGTGGATGTTTTTTTCTGGTGCACTGGCAGCAGGCACAGATTCATTGCGCCCAGGGCCACCGCCTCTGTTTGCACCATCAGCATCACGCCCACTTCCCCGTCCCTTTGTGCTCGCCTTCTTCATATTAATGGTTTTGTCTGTAGAGGTGGCACAGATTGTTTTACTGTCCGTGTCCGCTAAAGACACAGTTTTCTGATGCAGGACAGTATTGGTTACAGAACACCACATTTTGGACACTACACTGGACCCAGATTAATGGAAGTTGTAATAGACAGAGTCTTTAGATTCAGCTCAGTATGGGATACAAAAACCAACAGATTTTGGACACTTTACTAGGCCCAGATTAATAGAAGTTTTAATATACACAGTGTTTTTAGATTCAGTTCAGTATGGGATACAAAAACACACAGATTTTGAAAACTTTACTAGGCCCAGAATAATGGAAGTTGTAATAGAGACAGAGTTTTTAGATTCATTTCACTATGAGATACAAAAACCCACAGATTTTGGACACTTTACTGTGTGTAAACGGTGTTTACGGTGTATTGCGTATTAAAGGGTAATATCAACCTCATTACGTCTGTGGAAATCTCATTAATGTTTCTTGTTTTTTGTTTAAAAAAAGCCGACCTATCCAATTTACGTACTTTCTCAAGTGCCGACTCTACCAAAATCGGTGGATAGTTTTTCAGTGTAAACTCATCCTTCATTCTGGCTGCCTCTTCTTCAAATTTAGTGTCGTTTGTACAGTTGCGCTTAATTCGGCGGAACTGGCCAGAAGGTATATTTGTGAGCCACCTTGGCAAATGGCAGCTATTATAAAGTATAAAACTGTTCTTGGCTACATTTTTGTGGGAGGTGTTAAAGACAAGTTTTTGTCCTACTTATACGCAATACTTAAAAATTCAGAAAATCATAGCCAAACAGAAGGACAAAACCATAGCTCCTATGATCACTAAAACCCCACAGATAGCATTTAACCCCTTAAGGACGCATGACGTACCGGTACGTCATGGTTCCCGATTTCTTAAGGACCCATGACGTACCGGTACGTCATATCTTTAAAAGGAGAGTTGCGGGAGGCGGGCGGTGCAGCAGGGGACCCCCCACCCGCCTCATCTGTAATGTTTCCCTGGTGGTCCAGTGGCTTTGGCACATTTCTGACACTCTGCTAAAAACTGCTGACATCTGTGCTGCAGATGTCAGCAGTTTCAACCCCTTCCATGCCGTACAGACCGCTGTATGGAAGGGGTTAACAGGGATGGGAGCTCCCTCCCTCTCCCATCGGGGGGCTCCCCCGACAGGATGGTTTCACAGAGGGAGGGAGCCCCCCTTCCTCCCTATCACCCGCTGCTCTGTTCTGGCAGCGGGTGATGGTTACCATGGCAGCAGGATACGTTCAGAGGCGTCCTGCTTGCCATGGTACTGTAAGTTCAATCAGACTTCTGCTAAAGGCAAAAGTCTGATTAGACTATGTAAAGTAAAAAAAATGCAGTACAGTTCACT
The DNA here is from genome assembly GCA_033119425.1 of Bufotes viridis. Lineage (NCBI taxonomy): Eukaryota > Metazoa > Chordata > Amphibia > Anura > Bufonidae > Bufotes > Bufotes viridis. Next base: position 459,680,834 of record CM065590.1, read on the forward strand.
AAATGGTGTACTGTACTGTATTATATAGACACCAGATCCACTGGATCTACAAGAACCAAGTGGATCTGGGTCAAAAAAAAAAAAAAGTAAAAAAGTGAAAAACATATATCACTGAATAAAAAAAATAAAATAAAATACACTACACATATTAGGTATTGCCTCGTCCATAAAAACCTGCTCTATAAAAATATCACCTGACCTAACCCCTCAAGTAAATAACGTAAAAGCCATTTTTTGTCACCTTACATCACAAAAAGTGTAATACCAAGCGATCAAAAAGGCATATGCCTCTCAAAATAGTACCGATCGAACCGCCATCTCATCCCGCAAAAAATGAGCCCCTACATAGGACAATGGCCCAAAAAAATTAAAAAATATGGCTCTCAGACTATAGAGACACTAAAACATGATTTTTTTTTGTTTCAAAAATGAAATCATTGTGTAAAACTTACATAACTTAAAAAAAAGTATACATATTTTGTATCGCCGTGTCCGTAATAATCTGCTCTATAAAAATATCACATGACCTAACCCCTCAGATGAACACCGTAAAAATATAAAAATAAAAGCGGTGTAAAAAAAGCCATTTTTTGTCACCTTACATCACAAAAAGTGTAATACCAAGCGATCAAGAAATCTTACGCACCCCAAAATAGTGCCAATCAAACCGTCATCTCATCCCACAAAAATCATACCCTACCCAAGATAATCGCCCAAAATCTGAAAAAACTATGGCTCTCAGACTATGGAGACACTAAAACATGATTTATTTGTTTCAAAAATGAAATCATTGTGTAAAACTTACATAAATAAAAAAAAGTATACATATTATGTATCGCCGCGTCCATAATAACCTGCTCTATAAAAAATACCACATGATCTAACCTGTCAGATGAATGTTGTAAATAACAAAAAATAAAAACTGTGCCAAAACGACTATTTCTTGTTACCTTGCCTCACAAAAGGTGTAATATAGAGAAACCAATAATCATATGTACCCTATAATAGCTCCTAAAAAACTGCCACCCTATCCTGTAGTTTCTAAAATGGGGTCACTTTTTTGGATTTTCTACTCTAGGGGTGCATCAGGGGGGCTTCAAATGGGACATGGTGTCAAAAAAACAGTCCAACAAAATCTGCCTTCCAAAAACCGTATGGCATTCCTTTCCTTCTGCGCCCTGCCGTGTGCCCATACAACAGTTTATGATGACATATGGGGTGTTTCTGTAAACTACAGAATCAGGGAAATAAATATTGAGTTTTGTTATGCTGTTAACCCTTGCTTTGTAACTAGAAAAAAATTATTAAAATGGAAAATCTGCCAAAAAAGTGAAATTTTTAAATGTTATCTCTATTTTCCATTAATTCTTGTGGAACACCTAAAGAGTTAACAAAGTGTGTAAAATCAGTTTTGAATACCTTGAGGGGTGTAGTTTCTAGAATGGGGTCATTTTTGGGTGGTTTCTATTATGTAAGCCTCACAAAGTGACTTCAGACCTGAACTGGTCCTTAAAAAGTGAGTTTTTGAAAATTTCTGAAAAATTTCAAGATTTGCTTCTAAACATCTAAGCCTTGTAACATCTGTATATAAGTTATCCACTAGTAAATTTTAACCACTATTCACATGGTAGGTGTTAGGATAGCTGGTCTGGACTGCTCAGATCTGAGAGCGCCGCACTGATAATAGCAATATAAGAACCAGACAACTAAGGGTGTGAACATCTGCTGGACAATGGGCAGACAACCAGCTATATATACACCACAGCTTGCTATATTTTTATGGTTATCTTTGAAGGTTAATTTTTAATGTTTAGATTTTTTATCGTGATTTATATGTATACCTGTATTTGTGTTTTACGGAAATAAAATATTTCACTCCGCAGTGACACCAGTTGCTAAGTGCCAGTCTGTAATACTTCACAAAGATATTTTTTCTTTTTCCACTAATACACGGAAAAAAGGGCTTTAGAACAGATAACTACACCCCTGAGCGGCAAATATTTTTTTTCTTTTTCCACGAATACACTCAAAAGAGGTCTTTAAAACAAATATCTGCACTGCTGGGTGGCAAATATTTTTTTTTCCTTTTTCCAGTAATACACGCAAAAAAAGGGCTTTTTTTTTTTTTTTTTTTTTCTTTTTTAAAATGCGACATTTAATTGTATTTGTGACAATGCATCTGTGCTCAACTGATTTTGAATGTGCAACTTCTTTAAGGCTGATTTGCGACATTAAATTGATAAAATTGTGACTTTTTTAATGAAAGTTGCATCTATCTGATCCTCCCTGTGACTTTTTAACAATTTACACTACCATAGTAGCAAACTTACTCTGCTGCAACATTTTGTGCCTTTTAAGCTAAACATACATTGATAAATGAGGCGTAATAAATGCCAATTTGGTAGCCCCACCCACTATAACATTCAAAACACTTTTCCAGTGAAAAATAGGGAGAAAATAGTTGATATATTTGGCCAAAATCAAAACACAATAATTTTTGCCGCATTTTACACCAGAATTCTGGCGCAACATGATTGGTAAATGTTTCCCCAGTGTAGCTTTTTTTTTTTTTTTTTTTTTTTTTTCTTATTACTTTATTAAGTTTTACATTATACAAAAATATAAAAGCAATCCATACTTTTAATTCCACTCTAATACCCAGCCTCCCCCCACAACACCTCCCTTTACCCTTTACCCTGCGGCGATTCACTCCCCCAACCTCTGGTTAAGAAGAAGAAGATCCTATCTCCCATATTGCCCATATCCTAGCCCACTTATCGATTATATCATTTTGTTTTGATAACATTTTTTCATAGCCACTGACCTTTTGTACCAGTTGAAACCAGTTAAAGCAATTTGGAAGAGTTTTAGAGAACCATTTCCTCACTATGAGGAGCCTTGCCAAAAAGGCAACTCTTGCAAGTCCTACCCTCTGGGGCCAACTTAGATTAACACTTGTAAAGTCCCCCAACACCCACATCTCCACCTGTAGAGGCACCTGTACCCCCAACCTGTCCTCAACAAAATCAGCAATGCCTCTCCAATAGAGCTCCAGGGAGGGACATGACCAAATCATATGAGAGAAATCGGCTTCTACTTCTTCACATCTGGGACATTTTGGAACGTCCGTTCCTCTCCATTTCTTCAACCAATAAGGGGTAACATATAACCTGTGAAGTATGTGAAATTGAACTAAATAGTGCTTATAATTCCTAGATACGTGTTCCATATTCTTATAAATATTCTCCCAACCGTTAGTGCTAATATCAGCGCATTCCCTTTCCCAAACCCTTTGCCCAGGGGATAGCTGTCCAAACAAGTGTCTGTGAACAATACTCTTATAAAGAACCCCCATTTTAAAATTAACATTCTTTTTTTCTACTAGAGTGTTCAAAATTGAAAGTGAATCTATATTCAAAAATAAAAAATTATTAGACGAATAAAGTGCATCCCGAAGCTGAAAAAACCTAAACCAATTAAAGTTCTCCCATTTCCTGGTCAAGCTGTTGAGGGGGGCTACATCACCATCGAGAACCACTTCATCCAAATACTTAATATTGATATATTCCCAAAAATTGTCACCCTTCAACGAGTTTAATCCTGGAAAAGAGGCGTTGTGCCAGAAAGGGGTGAATTTCAGAGAACCTTTTACACCTACCCAGACTTTAGTAATAGTCCACGCTTTGTGAAACATGTTTGTAGTGATAGTAAAGTCGGGGTAGTTATAACTTAATATATCTGATTCCAGCAAAGAGAAAATGTTATCGAAGCCCGACTTTGAAACAAGGAGGGAACAGAGAGGACTAGACTCCCATCTGCTAAGTAGAGTGAGAATACCAGCTATGAAATATCCTTTAAAGAAAGGGAGACCAAGCCCTCCCCTATCCACAGCCTTGTAAAGAAAATCGAGCTTCAACCGGACCCTCTTTCTTCCCCAGATCAATTCGTTTAGTAACCTTTCTATTTTCTTAAAGAGATTATCATTAATCCACACAGGGGAGTTGTTAAGAACATATAAATATTGAGGGAGGAGAACCATCTTTATCAGTGATATTCTATCTGCCTTGGAGAGATTCAATTTGAGCCATGTGTTAATCTTCCCCTTTGACTTTAATATTAACGGGGTTAAATTCATCTCTATAAAGTCATTTATTATTGGGGTAACAGTTACTCCTAAGTAGTCAATAGAAGCTACTACTTTTAGGCTACAAGGGACCTTTGACATATCAAGCTGAAACACATCCAGGGGCATTATATGGGTCTTTTGCCAATTAACTTTCATACCGGACACCCGCCCAAAGCCTTCTATAATTTTAACTGCCTGAGGGAGTGCTGCGTTGGTTTGATTCAGAAAAATTATAACGTCATCTGCGTATAAAGAGATACGGTCTTCGGTGCCTGCCACTCCAAACCCTTCCAAATTAAGGTCTTGTCTAATTGCCAGTGCAAGGGGTTCGATATATATATCAAAAAGAAGGGGAGACAGGGGACAACCCTGCCGTGTTCCCCTCAGAATAGGAAAACTCGAAGACAGACTTCCGTTTATGTTAACTCGAGCTATTGGGGATCTATATAAAGATTTTATCCTGCTAATAAATTTAGGTCCAAACCTCATTTTATCCATCACTGCCCACATGAATTCCCATTCTACCCTGTCGAAAGCTTTGTGCGCGTCAATCGACAGTATAGATCGGGCACTCCCTCCGGGGGCTTGAATGTTAGCGAACACCCGGTGAATGTTATTTTGGGTACTTCTACTATGAAGGAAGCCATTCTGGTCTGTGTGAATTACCGAAGCAATCACTTTAGTTAGTCTGGTGGTAAGCATTTTAGCCAACAATTTTACGTCTGCGTTAAGAAGGGAGATGGGTCTGTAAGAACCCATATCCGCTATATCTTTACCTTTTTTTGGAATTAAGACAATAATGGCTTCCTTCATAGTATCTGAAATGTCTCCAACTTCTATAGAGTTAATAAATACCTCCAGTAACCTGGGAAGTATGACTGGGCCATATCTTCGGTATATTTCGTATGGTAACCCGTCTGAGCCTGGTGCGGAGTGTATTTTACAGGAGCCTAGTGCAGCCTCAAGTTCCTGCAGGGTGAAATCCGCCTCCAAAAAGTCTCTTTGTTGTTCGGATAAAACACTAAAATTTAGGGGATCTAAAAATTCCTGAATTAATGTCGTCCTATTCTGAGAGTTAGTTCCATATAGGTCCCTGAAATAGTTCACAAAAGATTCCATTATTTCAGCTTGATTAGTCAACATTTTCCCATTTATTGATCGAATAGCAAAAAAAGGGCTTTAAAACAGATAACTGCACCGCTGAGGGCCAAAGTTATTTTTCATTTTTCAACTAATACATGCAAAAAAGGGCTCTACTTTTCACTCTTCACTAGTGTTGAGCGAGCATGCGGCCGAATACCGCGTGTGCTCGAATCAGTGTATTTAAATCTAACTTAGCCTTTATTTATAAAAATTTCTGCCAGGATTTAAACTCATAATCTTCTAAATTAGTTTAAGGATCTTAACCACTTAGCTATAAAGCTGAATGATAAACTGGGTCAGAAAAACCTCATAGTAGTTTGTCATGTACTAAGTATACCTATACAGCAGAAGTATCAAGTTATATTTCAATGCAGGTTACCATGTAGCTGTATAGCATAGTGGTTAAGATTCTTGGCTCTAATGTAGAAGGTTGTGAGTTAAAATCCCGGCAGAAACTTTTCAGAAATAGAGGTATATATATATATATACACTCATATAAAGAATTTTTAGGAACACCTGTTCTATTTCTCATTAATGCAATTATCTAGCCAACCAATCACTTGGCAGTTGCTTCAATGCATTTAGACTGTGGTCCTGGTCAAGACAATCTCCTGAATGCCAAACTGAATGTCAGAATGGTAAAGAAAGGTGATTTAAGCAATTTTGAGCGTGTCATGGTTGTTGGTGCCAGACGGGCCGGTCTGAGTATTTCACAATCTGCTCAGTTACTGGGATTTTCACGCACAACCATTTCTAGGGTTTACAAAGAATGGTGTGAAAAGGGAAAAACATCCAGTATGCAGGAGTCCTGTGGGCGAAAATGCCTTGTTGATGCTAGAGGTCAGAGGAGAATGGGCCGACTGATTCAAGCTGATAGAAGAGCAACATTGACTGAAATAACCACTCGTTACAACTGAGGTATGCAGCAAAGCATTTGTGAAGCCACAACACGCACAACCTTGAGACGGATGGGCTACAACAGCAGAAGACCCCACCAGGTACCACTCATCTCCACTACAAATAAGAAAAATAGGCTAAAATTTGCACGAGCTCACCAAAATTGGACTGTTGAAGACTGGAAAAATGTTGCCTGGTCTGATGATTCTCGATTTCTGTTGAGACATTCAAATGGTAGAGTCTGAATTTGGCATAAACAGAATGAGAACATGTATCCATCATGCCTTGTTACCACTGTGCAGGCCGGTGGTGGTGGTGTAATGGTGTGGGGGATGTTTTCTGGGCACACTTTAGGCCCCTTAGTGCCAATTGGGCATCGTTTAAATGCCACGGGCTACCTGAGCATTGTTTCTGACCATGTCCATCCCTTCATGACCACCATGTACCCATCCTCTGATGGCTACTTCCAGCAGGAAAATGCACTATGTCACAAAGGTCGAATCATTTCAAATTGGTTTTTGAACATGACAATGAGTTCACTGTACTAAAATGGCCCCCACAGTCACCAGATCTAAACCCAATAGAGCATCTTTGGGATGTGGTGGAATGGGAGCTTCGTGCCCTGGATATGCATCCCTCAAATGTCCATCAACTGCAAGATGCTATCCTATCAATATGGGCCAACATTTCTAAAGAATGCTATCAGCAGCACCTTGTTGAATCAATGCCACATAGAATTAAGACAGTTCTGAAGGCAAAAGGGCGTCCAACACCGTATTAGTACGGTGCTCTTAATAATTCTTTAGATGAGTGTGTGTGTATATATATATATATATATATATATATATATATATATACACGTTATTAGTCATAATATATTTACATATATTATATATTTAAAAAAGATAATGTCATATATTATAATATATGTAAATATATTATGGCTAAAAACATCAGTAGTAGTTTCAAACATATTATGCCTTCATATAAATCAGAAGTATGATTCTCTCTCTCTGTCTCTCTCTGTCTCTCTCCAAAAAAAATATAAATATATATATATATATATATATATATATATATTGAATTAAGCCTCTATTTCTGAAAAGTTTCTGCTGGGATTTGAACTAACAACCTTCTAAATTAGAGCCAAGAACCTTAACCACTATGCTATACAGCTACATATTAACCTGTATTGAAATATGAAATGATACTTCTGCTGTATAGGAATACTTTGTATATCACAAACTACTATGATGTTTTTCTGACACAGTTTATGATTTATTAATGTAGAAGGTTGTGAGTTCAAATCCCAGCAGAAACTTTTCAGAAATAGAGGCTAAATTAGATTTAAATACACTGGGTGTCCCCAAGCACTGACTCCATTTATGGACATAGCTATATATGGAGTCAGAGCAGGGACTCCTACTGTGGGATTTCCTTACTGTACAGCAAACTTCTGCATAGACCTCAGTGGGACCTGGCACTCTCCCCTCTTCAGAGCAGGGTGTGCCTGGTTTAATGCTCAGATTTTTCCATTGACTTTGATTGTACAGAGCACCCGAGCATCCCAATGTTTTACTGAGCACTTTGGTGCTCGATCAACACTACCTTTCACCCCACAGTGGTTAATAAGCCCTTTTTTCCCCACTAATACAAGCCAAAAAATGCTTTAGAACATAAAACTGCACCGCACAAGGGAAAATAAAACATAAATATTTCCTTGTAATAAACCCTGTTATTTCCTGTATCAAAGAGCACTTGCACCCTAATAAGACAGGTTTTCTGGAATTACAGAGCTGTATAATGGCAATTTAGATCCCCAGTCAGGATTGTTCATATTACCCAGGCTGTCACCTCCCCAACTGAACCCTGTTCAACACAAATGCTGGTGGAATGGTCCTCCCTATCTTTTCCCTACACCTTGAATAATCTTTCCCTGCACTTGTAAATCATTTTATTTAACACACTCAAGTCTCTTATCACTGTCCCTAGTACTTGCAGACACGTCTCTCCCTGCACTAAGCACACTGGTGAATGGCAAAATCTAAGATGGCCAAAGTATTTATAGGGCTGTGACATCACAGGGCTGACTGGCTGCTGATTGGCTATATGCATGTCAGAGTTCCCAGAGTTCCTTGCCCCATGTCCCCACAGCCATTTTTGGAAAAAAAATGTGATTTGTTACCACGAAGCGCGAAGATATTTGCATTTGGTGCAAATCGAAATTTTCCTGAAATTCGGATTGGATTCCACTTCATTAGCTTCGATTCACTCATTTCTAATCATGGGCATCACCCAATCTGAAATTGCCCATACTATTAGTACATACAAATATTTTCCCAATATGACAAATGGCATAATAGAAAAAAGTATCAAAATGGCCTATGACTTTTTTTCATCGCTTCTCTTACTGAAAAAAATGAAATAAAATGTTATCATAAAGTCACACATGCTCCAATATGATACAGCTCAGTGGACATAACTATAAAAAAGTTTTGTTGGTCAGATCATGGTGATGTAAAAAAAGTTGTAATATTTTTTTTACAGTATTTAAAACCTATCCATATGTGATATTGTTGTAATCTTACTGACCCAGAGAATGAAGGGTACAGGTCATTTTTGCTGCAAAAGGAACGCCATATTGACCAAACCTATAAAACTGGGGAGAATTTTTATTTATTTTTTCTTCCAGCCTATTTGGGCTTCCCACTAGATTGTATGCCATATTAAATGGTGGCATTAGAAAGTACAGCCATTCCAGCAAAAAACAAGCCCTCATAAGGATATGTGATAGAAAAAAATAACAAGTTATGGCTCCAGGAAGATAAGCAAGGAAAAATGAAAATGAAAAAATGAAAGAAAAAGAAAATCCTGTTTTCTAAGGGTTAATAATTAAGTTGTATTGTACAGTAGATATAGTATGGCATGCTGTCTGCTCTCAGTATTTATTTTAATGCATTTTTTAATGATGTCTAAATATTGCATGGTCTTTATTTCAGTGTTTTTTCAGGGCACAGGCTCTTCTTGATGTATACACATGATATATATTGCACACCTCAAAATATTATTTTACCATTGTTTTTATGTGGCTCTGCTTGGATGTGAGTTTGAGTGCAATCTATGTTTACCATGCAGATGTTTATTTCTTTGTCTTTTCGCTTGGCTCAACATGTGGCAGGACCAGATTTTTTTTGTTTGTTTTTGAAACTATGATGTCATAATACTCTGTCAGGAAAAGTATATGCTCTCTATATGTGTCTATGTGTGTCTATCCACCCAGTAGTTTTATTGTGACATATAGACTATGAAGAGTTCTCCTAGCCCGTTACAATATTGTATTGTTTTTTCATGAAAAATTGGAGTCCTTAAACAAATTCAAGCAAAGGTAAGGGTGGACATATCTTTAGTTACCTGAAGATGGACATGACTGTCAACAGCAATCATCCAATTGTCTGCTTTTCTGGATTTGCATTTAGTGTGTAATCCTTGTATTTTATAGGTTGTAAAGATATAAGCCTGTATTAGTTTATGCACCAATATCAATTTTTTTTTAAATTATATATGTGTAATTGTATGTTGAGGGGCATTTGACATGCTAGGGGTCTACTTTCAGAAAATGCATGGGTCTGGGAGGGTTAGTATGTTTTTTTTTTTTTACATTTTGTATTTAGGTTTTATTTGCACATGTCTACGTATTAAAATTGTCCTGGCAACCAGAGGTGCAAAATATGAAAGTGTTAAAGTCACCACCAGTTTCATTACTAGTGCTATTTACATTGCTTTATTTTTCCCTACAGGTAACTGTAAAAAATTTTACTGGATTCCTCCTAGGCCCTAGGATGAGTAATTGCAGCAGTCGTGCATTGACCCTACTCAGTAGTGTCTTTGGAGCGTGTGGTCTCCTTCTGGTTGGTATAGCTGTCAGCACTGACTACTGGCTTTACATAGAAGAAGGAATTGTCCTACCTCAAAACCAAACTACTGAAGTCAAGATGGCATTACATGCCGGACTATGGAGAGTGTGTTTTGTGGCTGGTAAGATGTTCAGAATGCATGTATGTTACTATTAAGCATGTGCCCAAGTAGAATGTGAAAATGATCATATGCAACCTTCCATAGTTTCAACAATAATATATTTTTAGTATGGTTACCAGTATATTCTTGTAATGGTAAATACCAGGTTTCTGGTATATACTGAATATATATATATATATATATATATATATATATATATATATATACCGTATTTTCCGGCGTTTAAGACGACTGGGCATATAAGATGACCCCTTACTTTTCCTGTTAAAATATGGGGTTTGGGCTATACTCAAGACTACCCCTCTTCCAACACACACCAAATAAAAATTAAACAGACGATCCGAGGGGGCTGCTTCAGGAGCGACTGGCCTGGAAGCAGCGCACGTTAGCTCAGTTAGAGGGTGCCTGTCCCTGAAGCTGGAGAAGGACAGCTTCTCCAGTCCAGCTTGGAAGTAAAGAGGACCTTTTACTGGTCCAACAATTGTTAGATAAGGATATATACCGTATGTATAGAGTGGCGCCCAGGAATACTAGCAAGTGCAGGAAAATCCCTGGGCGCCGCTCTACACATACATATCAACATCTAACAATCGTTGGACCAGTGAAAGGTCCTCTTTAGTTTCAGCACGCAGTATACCGGTGTATAACACGACCCCCAACTTTTAAGAAGATTTTCATGTGTTAAAAAGTAGTCTTATACGGCAGTATACATATATATATATATATATATATATATATATATATTGCATTGCTCATTGCGGGTGGTTCCACAGGGGGGGGGGGGGCACTTTGTGATCTGCCTACTGTCTTAGAAGTAGGGATTGTCCAAATCAGGTGAAAATGTTTGAATGTTTCTTTTTTTCAAGATTATAACTGTTTTGAGCAGCTCCATTCAGGTGCACTATCTTAGTTTAGTGATCTCCTGGCCCTCAGTCTGTTTACCTCTGGCTGGGATATGGATGGTGTCACATGCGTAACTGCAGCCGATGACTGGCCTCAGCGGTGATGTATCCCCAAGTGGAATGTGACCTAGCAGTGACGTGCTACATAGATGCACTTCACGCCATTGACTGCAACAGTACAATAGACCACATCCATACCCTGGATAGAAGTAAACAGAGCTGGGATTGGAAGATCACAGAATTGAGTCGAAGAACCAGAATAAAATGGTCTTACCCTTCGAAGCGATGTATCAGGCTTGAGATCGCGGGACTTGAGAACTTCAGAGCGGTGTATCAGGCTTGGGATCGCGGGACTTGAGAACGCCGTCTTCAGCGACGCTGCTATGCACGTGCTGCTCCGGCCGGCAGCAAACACGCGCGCAGGAGCCGCTCTCTGTGTGGAGAAGATTTGGAGTGACGTCACACACTCTCCTATGGTTGCCGAAGTGGGACAAAATTCACCCACTTCGGCAACCATAGGAGAGTGTGACGCACTCCAAATCTCTCCACACAGAGAGCGGCTCCTGCGCGCGTGTTTGCTGCCGGCCGGAGCAGCACGTGCATAGCAGCGTCGCTGAAGACGGCGTTCTCAAGTCCCGCGATCCCAAGCCTGATACATCGCTTCAAAGGGTAGGACTCTGGGGACTGTTTAACCTATTTTATGGTGTGTATGTGCATATTGGAACTTAACGGCGGATGGACAACACAGTAGCAAGCGCAGGACACAAACATATAAATAAACTCAATATATTATTATAAGGCTGGTTAATTACAAAGGGACCAGCAACGTGTCCCCTGCAGCGGCAACCCATTTACCTCCATCCACGCAACAACTACTGCCCACAGTGAGAGGGAGCGCAGAAGTACCTATATCTAACACAGAATAAAATGGTGTGGAGCAGGTAAGTATGAGTTTTTCCATAGGTATTACATACTTTGGGAGCTAGGTAAAAATATCCTAATCCTGGAAAACCTCTTTAAGCTTTCCTCTGGTTGCTGACTACACTCCATACTAATATTCACACAAATTAAATTTGTATGTATCATTAGAATATACCGTACTAATGCCTATACTAGTTCTTTTGAAGCAGAGTGGCCTTTGAACCCTGTCAAGCACAACAACATGGGTGCGACTACTAAATCAGCACCCTCTCTAACTACATCCCTGATAACATACTATACAAAAGGGGTTTGTAGGCACTCAGACAATAGAAGTTTTAATGCAGAAGCAAATAGTGAACATGACGGTAGAAAAATACGATGTTAACAGGAACAGTAGGACACAAGATCAGCTAAAAGTAGAATACATTAGAAATGAAAATGTTTTCAGGTCACAGTCAGCCTGAACTATCTAGCGGCAAAAGTATTTGTGATATGCTTATGATGGGGAAGGGTAAAGATCCTCAAACAGAGTGACACTTTGGCAAGTAATAAGCAATTTAATGTGATAACATGGGAAGGTTGTCTATGACATTTCAAATAGGTTTATTGCACTTGAAGTGATGCTTCAATTTCCTATGACACCTTTTAGCTTGAGTGGATTATGCTGCTTAGTGTGGAGGAAAACCAGTGGTATAAGTGAGCAATATGATTGGATTTGAAATTATATAAGATTTTCTCAGCTATAGATTGCTCCTTCTGCTTGTATACATTTCTGGAAGGCAAATACTGTAAGTTCAGTGCTGTATAAAATAAGGATAAATTCTGATACTTCATTTACATGGCAGATATGTTGATTAAGCCAAATATTCAGTTTTTTTTCTGTGTGATTTCATTGTAAGAGTTTTAATTTCTGTTTCATGATAAATTTTGTGACTTCAAGCTTCTTATGGTGTTCAACTTAGATTAACCAGCCATTCATGCTTTTAAAGGGCCTGGTAGATTTAGAAAAACCTTAAGAAATGCTTTAGCAACATGATAAAAAAAAAAACAAAAAAAAAACAAACTTGGATTAAATACTGCATTTGTTCAGTAAACGTGTATTTAGGTGGTGTAGAAAAAGGCCTAGAGTGCATGAATGACATTTCTTCAGCCCTATTTGCCATGCATAGTCTAAGTGAATGGGATGTCTAAGCCTATGATTAGGCACATACAGGACTATAATAGAGATGAGCAAATTTTTCAAAAATTCGATTCGCCGATTCTCCGGGAAAATTCAGTTCGATCCGAATATATTTGCCGCGAATTACTGTCTGCTTTGGTAGTGAAATAATACTGTGAGTCCGTATGACATGCAGATGACAGGCCTCGCTCTTATAATCACTGCATACTTAACTTATTTGGGCAGTCACGGGGCCAAAACTGACCAAATAACTTAAGTATCAACTCAGCCTTAGGCCTCATGCACACAAACCCATTTTGAGTCCGCGTGCGAGCGCATATTTTGCGGCTCGGGCGCGGACCCATTCACTTCAATGGGGCCGCAAAAGATACAGACAGCACACCGTGTGCTGTCCGCGTCCTTTTCTCTGTTCTTGTTGGATGGAAAAAGGCCACTATACACTTTAACCAGAAAACAATTAAAGAGTGAAGTGCGTATATATTTTTCTTTTTGTACTAAAATACGAGCTTATACGCTTTCACCAGAAATACCAGAAATAACTGCAACAGTGCAGCGCGCATATATTTTTCTTTTTTAATGAAATAAGCCCCTCTACTCTTTCAACAGAAATCACTGCAACAGTGCAGTGCGTTTAAATGTTCCGTGTATTACTGAAATACCGCCCTATACTCTTTCACCAGAAATGACAGCAAATGATTTTAGCGTAAATAACAACTAAAGTGACCTGCGTATATATTTGTGGTCAGATCGGCTATCAGAAAGGTGTACCTAACCTATCTAATCCTTTCTACAACAAGCAGTAGAATTATGCCAAAAAGAGCAGGCCTTAGTTTAGAGCAAAATTTATACATACTATTAGGACACCCACTTTGAACGCAAAAGACATTTCACGATGAAGGTGCGGAATATACCGTACATATCACAGAGACTTCTGTGTACCTTACCTCTTTGTCACGTGCACCAGCAGGTCGTTCTTGTAGGTAGCTAATGTTGATGTGTTTGAAAGAGTGGCCGGTAATCAGAAATGATTTACTCTTATGTTGACTAACATATGAACATATTACGAGAAGGTCTGAATCCTGAGAGCTGCAGACTGAAACAACAATGGTGAATCTGATGGAAGGGCCTAAATGAAATCCAACCATTCGCCAAGGGCCCTGATCGGACACCAACTCTTCCTTGTGGCAAAATAATTCACCTATTCTTATTCCCCAGGCCACAGCTTTTTTTTTTTATAAAGGACCCAAAAAGTTAGAAGATGGCGTATGACGTCTAAATCTAGTAGTAGATTAAGTGAAATGTGTAAACTCACCAGTCCTGGGGAACCATAAAACACGAATACATGGCTGTTTCAATTTACAAGCTAATGTTGCCTGTAATGAGGACAGAGAACGCACCCACCATACTTGCAGTTGTGACAGGAAATAAGCTTAAGGTCGTGATAAACTATGTATGCTGTGCCTGTAGTAGTGATAGGACTTGTCGTGTCCGGAGACTTGACAGACTTCGTATATTGTGCCTTATTACTGTACCTCCTACTGGAAGATGGACCGGTACCCAGGAACTAGGCGCGACACCAACACCTTCAGCCCGAGTTTGTAGATGAAGTAAGCATACCTGTAATGAAGACATACTGTACACACAATGCTTGCCGCTATGACAGGAAAAGATTAAGGTCATGATACACTACATACACTGCACCTGTAGTCGTGCTAGTCGTGTCAGTAAACGTGACAGACTTCGTAAATCGCCTGTAATCGTGACTAGTCTGTAGACGTGACAGACTTCGTAAATCGCCTGTAGTAGTGAGACAGGACTTATTAGTCTGTCAATGTGACAGACTTCGTAAATTGCTCCTGTAGTTGTGACAGGACTCCCTGTGGACGAAACTGACGTCATAGTATAGTTGTAAGATCCTCACCTGCTTTGCACTCCAGGGGAACCAAGAGGGGTCCTCGTGGAGTTGCGGGACAGGTTATGCGTGTCTCTGATGCACCAGCACTGACCCCTTTGCGAACCAGTGCGGGGATGCGTTCGCGTGGACATCGGAGGGGAGGAGCGTCGGAGTCCCGGGGACAGAGTTGCCAGGCGAGTGACAAGACGCCGCGGCCAGGGTTGTCTCCGGTGTCTCCTGCGACTTCCGTTTCCGCATCTGGGTCCACGCGCTCGCATACTCGCGCTGAGTCGATCGTGCGTCCGTGCGTACGCACGAGGGCAGGTTCGCAAAGGGATACAAGGTCGCGAGTACGCGCTTCGTCGACCAGTGGCGCATAATATACTGACTCACAAGAGCAAAGTAGACTAGGGAGCCAGCCATGGGTTAATCAACTTGTGATTGCCTTAGGCCATGTATTCAGGTGCAGGGCAATTTGTTCACCTATGGAAGTGGACACTTGGCACCCTGGGATTGGTCAGCAGGCATTTAAAAGGAGGTCTCTCAGGGTGATCAGTGCCCACTGTTATTTTCCCTCAACCAGGTATAGGTCACAACTGCTAGTGACTGAAGACTGCCAGGAACTTTGTCCTTTGCAGCGGACCCAAGATCTGGAGTGACTCGACTGCCAAGTGCACAGCATCATTCAGCACTGGTTGGGACTATTCCTGGAATCTCCTTGCCTGGTTTTTGTTATTATTTCTTGTTACCAGCAAGTGTTCTGGACGTTTATGTTTCTGGTGAATAAACACCTTTTTGCTTTCATCACTGGTCTGTTTGTTGGTGCCTTGCATTACAATAGTGTTTATTTTTTAACAACCCCTGGAGAGGCGGAACTTGCAAAACGTGAAAAATGAGACCACAGGGTCAGCTTCCTGGGAGAATGGGTCTAAAATGCAATGACAGGCAAGAGAAAAGTAACAACGGGGAGCAAGTGGAAGCAAGAACCTAGAGAGGGTAAGTGGGAGAAAGTGTGAACCTGGGAGAAGTTGATGTCCGAAAAGGAAGGCTTGGGATGACTGCTTGAAAAGAAAACAATGAAGACCCAACGACTCAGAAAATAAATGTCAGAGAAAAACAATAATGTGAGTGAGGCTCTAATGGCAAAAGCCACACATGTGAGCCTCCACAAGAAAAAGGTATTGCGAGCCACAGCTGACCGAGCCATCCGAGCGGGCCTGAAGGCAGAAGGAAAAAAAAATGAAACCTACTGTGGAGGACCAATCAGCCGACCCCGAATAGCGAAGTTATGTGTGTAAAATTTAAACGGAGAAGCCATGCGTGAGAGACTAATGGCGGGGCCAAGCGTGAGAGACTAATGGCGGAGTTGCGAGAGAGATACTAATGGCGGAGCTGTGCGTCAGAGAGACTAATGGCGGAGCCGTGCGTCAGAGAGACTAATGGCGGAGCCGTGCGTCAGAGAGACTCTAATGGCGGAGCCGTGCGTCAGAGAGACTCTAATGGCGGAGCCGTGCGTCAGAGAGACTCTAGTGGCGGAGCCGTGCGTCAGAGAGACTCTAGTGGCGGAGCCGTGCGTCAGAGAGACTCTAGTGGCGGAGCCGTGCGTCAGAGAGACTCTAGTGGCGGAGCCGTGCGTCAGAGAGACTCTAGTGGCGGAGCCGTGCGTCAGAGAGACTCTAATGGCGGAGCCGTGCGTCAGAGAGACTCTAATGGCGGAGCCGTGCGTGAGAGACTCTAATGGCGGAGCTGTGCGTGAGAGACTCTAATGGCGGAGCCGTGCGTGAGAGACTCTAATGGCGGAGCCGTGCGTGAGAGACTCTAATGGCGGAGCCGTGCGTGAGAGACTCTAATGGCGGAGCCGTGCGTGAGAGACTCTAATGGCGGAGCCGTGCGTGAGAGACTCTAATGGCGGAGCCGTGCGTGAGACTCTAATGGCGGAGCCGTGCGTGAGAGACTCTAATGGCGGAGCCGTGCGTGAGAGACTCTAATGGCGGAGCCGTGCGTGAGAGACTCTAATGGCGGAGCCGTGCGTGAGAGACTCTAATGGCGGGGTCGTGCGTGAGAGACTCAAATGGCAGGGTCGTGCGTGAGAGACTCAAATGGCGGGGCCATGCGTGAGAGACTCAAATGGCGGGGCCATGGGTGAGAGACTTTAATGGCAGGGTCGTGCGTGAGAGACTCTAATGGCGCAGCCGTGCGTGAGAGACTCAAATGGCGGAGCCATGCGTGAGAGACTCAAATGGCGGAGTCATGTGTGTAAAAGTTAAACGGAGAAGCCATGCATGAGAGACCCTAATGGTGGGGTCATGTGTGAGAGAGACTAATGGCGGAGTCATTTGTGAGAGAGACTAATCGTGGAGTCATGCATAAGAGAGACTAATGGCGGAGTCATGCATGAGAGAGACTAATGGCTGAGCCATGCGTGAGAGACTCAAATGGCAGAGTCTTGCGTAAGAGACTCAAATGGCAGAGTCATGTGTGTAAAAGTTAAATGGAGAAGCCATGCATGAGAGACTCTAATGGCGGAGCCGTGCGTGAGAGAGACTAATGGCGGAGTCATGCGTGAGAGAGACTAATGGCGGAGTCATGCGTGAGAGAGACTCTAATGGCGTAGCCATGAATGCGAGACTCTAATGGCGGATTTTTTTTTTTTTTATATAAACCACTTATGCAGCACCAGTATGACTTGGCGATTCGCATAACCATGACCCCCTCTGACAGTAAACCTAGGACACTAGCCAGCCTACAACCATATTGTACCCCTAACGAATAACTTAAAGAACAGTCATAGGCCCCGCGGAGCCATGAGGCTGAAGCGGTCATCGGGCCCCCACAGCAATGAGGCCCCCCGAAGCCAGGACTGAACTGGATGACATTACAGTGACGATAAGTAATTAAAACGTGAGCAAGACCTGATGGGATATGCATAGACATTAGTGATCCGAACCACGTACATAAATAAAACATTAAACCAACTGTGAACCGTAAAATTGAACAGATGGCAGAAAAACAAGAGGCAGAGGCATTGCAGTTCGCTAAAAGAAGACGCTTATCGTGACAAATGAATGAACAACTTGTGAAACATACTAGGAAAATTACTCCCATTGGCCCACTGACCGCTGAGGAACTGTATGGTGGACTAGGGCAGGAGACCAATCTAAGTGAATGCAAACCAGAAGTAAGGAGACCAGTCTGAGTGAATGCGAACCAGAACTAAAGAACGCCACAATTTTTTATTTTTATTTTTTTTCACCGAAGTGAACAGAAAAGGTAGGCTTATGGAATGTAACCACCAGTGAGGAAAGAAACGTAAGCCTGAAAGAAAGCAGCTATGTTTATCGGGAGAACAGTATCAGAGCGGTGTGCTGACTGCCCTAGGGAAAATACAGAGTAAACCATGATGTAGCAATGAAAAGAAAAATGCAGCTTTAAGTGGAAGCAGAGTATAACATCTGATGTAAGAGCAGGTGGGTGAATGCAGCTCTGGATGTGAGTGGTGCCTAAAAACATTGTATGGGCCCAGCTCTGAGCATCAAGAGCAAGGTATAACGCAGCTGTATGAATGCAATCTAAAAGTGAGCAGAGTATTAATGTGATGCAACAGCATGAACGCAGCTCTAGTAGTGAATGGAGTATGGGACAAAATGTAAATGCAGACACATGGACGTAGCTTTTGAAGGTAACAAACCTAACCATAATCATTTGATCATTAGCGCCCAACCCCCTTGGCCCCAGAGCGCTACAAGTCACGGATATTGTAACCAAGTCCGATCCTACCGTGAATGTCAGCTCTGTCCTGGCACCTTCTGCCATTGCCCAGGCACGAACGAACCTCCACATAATGCTGCAGGAGTTTTTTTTTTTTTTTTTAACGATGGTCACCACAACACCAGCTCCTGTTCCCCTAAGAAAATAACAAACGTGGTTGGGACCATAAAACCTGACGCAATGCCAATTAATTTACATAATTGTGCACCTATTAACATAGCACGGAACCGCTGACACATGCGTGCCCATAACATACAGTTTATAGATTAAACACACTTACATACAAGAGCATCAGAACTCAAATACAGGCACCTTGACCAATCTGCTTGTGTCCCCATATACAGACCACTGATATACATTTACCAACACCTTGCATATCTGGCGCTAATTGCAGACGTGCGCTCCACATGTAAAGCATTAAACTTTTTTTTCTTTTTATAAACGACCATTGATACATGACCCTTCCAGAGAGATAACTAAATAATACCATCACTTAAACACAGCGTGTGTAGCTTGGAGACACGCGTCCCGTATGAAACAGATATCAGAAAACATGCGACCATACCTACTCTAGGCGCATGCTACACCAATAACTATATGCAATAGCCCCCAACAAGCCCCTAAACAGCCGGACAAAAATACTAACAGTCACTTGACCATTAGCGCCCAACTCTGTTTCTTCCCAGAGTATTACACGAGTTGCATACCGCAGTGTGGGTCTTGTGCCAACAAGTGCGATTCTACAGTGAATGCCAGCACTCGCCTAGCACTTTCTGCTAATACCCAAGCCTGAATAAGCCTCCACACGATGCTTCTGCGTTTTTTTAGCTTAAGCCAACTGCAGACACGCACCCCACATGTAAACCAGGTATCAGAAACATACAACCATACCTACTCTAAGTGCATGCTACCACAATAACTGTATACAATGGCCCCCACAGGCCTCTGAATAGTCAGACAAACAATACTAATAACCATGGTTCGACCATTAGCGCACAAACTCTGCCTAATCCTAGAGCGCTACATGTCGCGGACCGCATCGTGGGTCCCGTGCAAACAACTCTGATCCTACCATGAATACCAGCGCCTTCCTGAGAGATTCTGCTGTCGCCCAGCCGTAAGGAGCCTCCACACCATGCTGCTGTATCCTAGAGCTGACCCAGAGGTAGTGAAATCAGCTAAATCGGTGTCAGCCTGGGCACACAGGTGCCTTTTAAAAGCCTAGTAATCAGCCAGCCTGGGCCCACAGGTGCAAATAAATAGCCTTGTAATCAGCCTCCCCTCCCACAAATACAGCAATATATTTGCTTAATACTTTTTCCACAGATAAAAGCCACTAAAGGCTTTTCAACATAGCACTTGCACCCCAATAACTAATTGCTGGAATGACAGAGCTGTATTATGAGACTATTTGGATCCCCAAGTAATGTTTCCCTGCACTTGTAAATCGCTTTTTTTCACAATGAGGATTTTCCTATGACTCTCATGAGCATTTGCACATGTCTCTCCCTGCCTGTGAAAATATTCCTCTTACTATCCTTTACCTGCACTAGTAAATGACTTGTTTCCTTTTTTTTTAACATGTTTTTTCTTTCACTCTCCCTAGCGCCTGCATACACATCTGTCCCTGAACAAAGTACGATTGGGAATGGCAGAGTCTAAGATTGCCGCCGTATGTATAGGGCTGTGACATTACCGGGCTGGCTGGCTGCTGATTGGCTGAATGCATGGCATTATGGGTCATCCCGTCTTCCCAGAGTTCCTTGCCTCATGTCCTCACACGTGTAGTCGCCATTTTAGCCGCAATTGTAGCTGCCATGTTAGGAAAAATTTTGATCCGTTGCCACGAAGCGCGAGGAAATTCGCATTCGTTGTGAATCAAATTTTTCCTGTAATTGTAATCGAATTCCCCTTCGTCAGCTTCAGTTCGCTCATCTCTAGTCTATATGTAACCAATCGATGTGCATAATGTATTGACTGTTGTACAGTATGTAGATTTTATTATTTCTATTTTTTTATTATTTCTAGTATGGGTGCATGGCTTCAGAGGTAGTGAAAACTGCACAGAACAAATATTAGTTCCGTTGTGTCCTTCCTTAACTTTTCTCTGGGGGCTTAATTTATTCTTGGAAACACTTTAAAGGGGAACATTTGTAGCCAAGAAAAGGTCTGACAAAACATGGACATCTTAGATAAATCGACTTGTAGATAGGTCAGGTAGGCAAACCACTGGAACACAACCAAGGACTTGTAGTAAAATTTATTTACAAGGACCAGCGTTCTGCTGTGCAAAATTGCTTAACCCAATATGATCCATCTGCAAGCATCTCCAGAAGAAAGTATGCCAACATAAGTATTCCACAACATAAAATTGAGGTACTGCACTTTGGCATCATGAGCTGTGTTCTGATGGAACAAAGATTGAACTATTTGTCTACAATCACCAGAGGTATGTTTGGTGGTAAATAGTATTTCAAGAAGAACAAAAGCAGACATGTTACATGACAACATAATGTATACAGCGTTATTACAAGATGGTAAAAGGAGGTTGGGGAAGCAGTGAATGTGGTGTTGTAGGTGGAAGCGGCGATGAAGGAGGAGGAGGAGATAGCTAATGTTTTTTTTTTTTTTTTTTATGAATTGGGGTAGCCCCTAAAATAATGTGACAAATAAAAAAAAGAAATCAAAGAATAAGTGCACTTGAGTACAAGAATATATGGTTGAGGTGGGTATAAATGTCTATTCTGCCCAAGGTACAGACAAGTCTTGTGGGATCCAAGTCTTGTTCGTTTTAATGAACGTGAGCTTGTCCACGTTGACTGTGGACAGGCGGCTGCGTTTGTCTGTAATGACACGCCCTGCAGTGCTAAATACACATTTAGACAATGCACTGGCAGCAAGGAAGGCCAGCACCTCCAAGGCATAAAGGGCAAGCTCAGGCCATGTGGACAATTTGGAGATCCAGAAGTTGAATGGGGCAGAACCATGAGGCATGTGCACACGTACTGTTAAGGCTATGTTGGCCTTCACCTTGTGCTTCCACTTGTACCCCCATGTCAGTTGGGAATGCCCTCAGGAGCGCGTCTACCAGAGTGTGCTTCAATTTGCGCATCTTCCTATCACGCTACAGTTGTGGAATTAAGTTCGGCACATTGTCTTTGTAGCCAGCAGGGTGGCCACCCAGTAGTCAGCACAAGTTAAAATGTGGGCAACTCTTTGCTCGTTGCACAGGCACTGCAGCATGTAGTCGCTCATGTGTGCCAGGCTGTCCAGAGGTAAGGATAAGCTGTCCTCTGTAGGTGGTGTATTGTCTGTGTCTTCTGTATCCTCCCAGCCACACTCCAGTGATGGCCAAGAGCTGCGTTGGGTGCCACCCTGCTGTAAACCCGGTTCCTCCTCCTCCTGCTCCTCTACCTCATCCTTCTCCTCCTCATCCTCCAGAACTGTTCCCTGGCTGGCCACATGTGTACCTGGCCTCTGCTAGTGCAGGAACCCACCCTCTGAGCCACTTCCGAATGAATGGCCTGAAACCCTGTAAAATGCCCCTCTTCCTCCTCTTCCTCCTGTGCCATATCCTCTACCGTCATCACCCTAAGTGTTTTTTCAAGAAGACATAGAAGTGGTATTGTAACTCTAAGAACGGCGTCATCGGCACTGGCCATGTTGGTTGAGTACTCGAACACAGGTCTCGCATGGAGGCCAACTCATTGGTGGTAAAATGGTGCTCTTTCGCAGAGCAACTGACCCGTGCGTGCTGCAGCTGAAACTCCACTATCTCCTGCTGCTGCTCACACAGTCTCTCCAGCATATGCAAGGTGGAGTTCCACCTGGTGGGCACGTTGCATATGAGGCAGTGAGCGGGAAGGCCGAAGTTACTCTGCAGCGCAGGCAGGCGAGCAGCACCAGGGTGAGAAAGCCGAAAGTGCGCACAGACGGACCACACTTTCTGCAGCAGCTCTGACATGTCTGGGTAGTTTTTAAGGAATTTATGTACCACCAAGTACAGCACATGCACCAGGCAAGAAATGTGAGATTTCGCCCATTATCGCTGACCAACAGGCCGGTCTTGAGGCTCACTGGCAGCCGCCACTTATCGGTCTGTTCTTCTATGCCCCTCCACAGCTCCCGTGCGATGTGGGGTTTGTCCCCCAAACACATGTGTATTAAAACCACCTGCTGATGTTTACCCCTGGCTGTGCTGAAGTTGGTGGTGCAGATCTTTCGCTGACCGGATTAGAAGGTGGTAGAAGAGAAGGAGGAGAAAGTGGAGTAGGAGAAGGAGGCAACAGGAGGCAAAGAATAATGCCCTGTGATCCTCGGTGGTGGAAGGACATGGGCAAAACCGCTATCCGCCACTACATTTACCCAGTGTGCAGTTAGGGAGATATAGCGTCCCTGCCCATGCTTACAGGTCCATGTATCTGTGGTTATGTGGACCTTGCCACAGATGGTGTTGCGCAGTGCACACTTGATTTTATGCTCCACTTGGTTGTGCAGGGAAGGGGCGGCTCGCCTGGAAAAGTAGGGGCGGCTGGGAACGACGTACTGAGGGACAGCAACCACCATCAGCTGTTTAAAACAGTCCGTCTCCACCAGATGGAATGACAGCATTTCAAAGGCCAGTAAATTTGAAATGCTGGCATTCAGGGCCATGGCTCGAGGGTAGGTAGGTGGGTGTTTCCTCTTTCTCTCCAGTGTTTGGGAGATGGACAGCTGAACGCTTGCGTGTAACATGGTGGAGATGCTTGGTGATGATGACGGAGGTGGTGGTGTTGGTGGCAGATCCTCTGTTTGCTGGGTGGCAGGTGCCACTGTGACTCCAGAGGTGGAGGAAGAGGCAGAGACAGCAGCAGAAGAGGAAGCAGGAGGAGCCTGAGACCTTTCTTGGTTTTTAAGGAGTTTACTCCACAGCAGTTTGTGCTTTGCATGTAGATGCCTGGTTATGCAGGTTGTGCTCAGATTTAGAACGTTTATGCCTCGCTTCAGGCTCTGATGGCACAACGTGCAAACCCCTCGTTTCTTGTCGTCAGGACATTGTCTGAAGAACTGCCACGCTGATGAAATCCTTGGGGCTGGCTTTGGTGTGCTAGGTGCCTTGGTGCGTTGGGCAGCAACAAGCGTACTGTCTCGTGGACGGCCACTCCGCTTTTGCACCCTGCTCCCTCTTTTGCTGTGCTGTTGCCTCTGTGCGATCACCGCCTCTTCCTCATAACTGCAAACTTCACTAGCATGAACTTGAGTCCAGTCGGAGTCTAGGGCCTCATCGTCCTCCACATCATCTTCAACCCATTCTTGACCCCTGCCCTCCTTGTCGGTTTGCACACTGCAGAAAGCTGCAGCAGTTGGCACCTGTGTTTCGTCATCATCGGAGATGTGCTGCGGTGGTATTCCCATGTCCTCATCCTGCAACATAAGTGGTTTGGCATCAGTGCATTCAATGTCTTCCACTTCTGGGGCAGGGCTATTTGGATGGCCAGGGAAAACCCTGCCAGCAGAATCATCAAAAAGCATAAGAGTCTGCTGCCTGACTTGGAGCTCAGACTGCTTGGCTGATTTGCAAGGTGGTGAGGTGAAAGACTGATGGGCATGGGCTGCAGGTGCCAACTCTGAGCTTTCTGCAGAGGACTGGGTGGGAGATACTGTGAAGGAACTGGAGGCACTGTCAGCCACCCAATCTTCTATCGCCTGGACTTGTTCTGGCCTCACCATCCGTAGAGCGGCATTCGGGCCTACCAAATAATCCTACAGGTTTTGTTGCCTACTCGTACTTCTGACGCAGAATGGCCATGTCCTCTCCCAGCAACAGGAGCTCCACCAACACCACCACGATCATGTCCACGTCCCTTTGATGTTCTCCTCATTATTTGCATTCACCCACCAAACTAACAGATGGTTTATCTCAGGTGTCAATTTAACTGCCAAAAGTCAACAATTAAGCTCACTAACAGTAAGGCAGTGCCCGTTTCATAAACAGAATACATTTCTTTAGGTCACACAACAGTGTAACAGAGCAACTTATTACAACTACTTCACTATCAACAAAAATTTGATTTTTCAAACCAACAATGTAACAGCAGAGGTTAACGCCGCAAATGTGCTATCTACCACAAAATCGGTGTTTTAGCAACCAACTATGCAAATGTGGAGTTCCACAGGTTACTTAAAATGACTGAAATACAGGGTAGGCCTCAGATCTGCTATGTAGCACAAAACCAGTGTTTATTGCAACAAACTACAGAAATGCAGTATGTCACCCCAAAAATTATAAAACAGGTTTTTCAGCATTGTATGCAAACGCGCTCTGTGGCACAACACTATGGGTTTATTCACCCAGCTACATAAATGCAGTTTTTCACCGCAAACTTTAAATCAGTTTTTTCAGTGTTCTATGCAAAAGTGCTCTGTGGCACCACAGTATGGGTTTATTCCCCCAAATACGGACATGCAGTTTTTCACCGCAAACTTTTAAAACAGTTTTTTCAGCTATCTATGCAACAGTGCTCTGTGGCACAACAGTATGGTTTTATTCCCCCAAATACAGAAATGCAGTATGTCACCCCAAAAATGATAAAACAGGTTTTTCAGTGTTGTATGCGAACGTGCTCTGGGTCTGGGTGTGGAAAACCGTAAAGTTTGATACTCACCTGAACTATACAGTTTGGGTTCGCTCAACTCTACTCATAAGCATTAATGGATATGAGAAAAAGCTAACTAAATATCCAAAGCAGCATGCATACTGGTTTCTTTAAACTGAAACCAATCAAATAGACCATCATCAATACATTGAAATACTGAAAAACAACAAATTTACAGATCTCAAGAGCTTGAATATTGGAGAAATCAAACTCGTTCGCTATCTATCTCAAGATGGATAACAGGCTAAACTGGATGGACCTTTTTTTTTGTAGCATTACAAACTATGCTAGTGTTTTACTATGGACACTCATGGATGGAGTTTCAGAAAAATAGCTTTTACCTAATGTGTAATAACTTTCGGTCATCTGCTCTATTCTTTTATATTGAACAAAATAAAACATATTGGGAGACGTGCATCAAGACCGGCGTTTTACACAATAGTCTTAATCCTTTCCCTTTTTAAAAAGTGGCGAGCAGTGAGTACAACTTTCAAAGTCACTAAATTTGGCACAACAACAGTTTGTGCTACAATTTGCAACTTTTTAGTGCCATTTTTCTGGTGCAGAGGGGATAATAAATGTTCCTCATTATGCCTTGTGTTAAACATGGTGTGGTTAGTCATCCTGCAGAATTCTGCAGGATAGATCAACAATATATCTGATCAGTCGGGATCCAACTCTTGGCACTTTGATTACCAACTGTTTGAAGAGGCCATAGCACAATCCCATTCCTGCCAGAGCACCGCTGCCTCTTGAAATGTCCGGTCAATGAGAGTGCCAGGAATCGGACCCCCATGATTAAATATTGATAACCTATCCTGAGGATAGAAAATCAGCATTCTACTACCTGAAAAACCCTTTAAAGGGTAACTGTCATATATATAATTTTTTTTAATGTAAATGGATTGGTATAATTAAGTTTACTTTAGTGCCCTAGTTAATACTTTTGTAAAAGTATTGAATTAACTAGTAATTGCAGCATGTTCTTTCCTCCCCCAAGCATTTCAGTGGTGCTGCTAAAACAGCGTTGCTAGATGTCCTCCATCTCCTATCTTCGATATACAGAAGATGTAGTAGAGGGCAGTCCCGAACGCTGCGAGCTCGCTCCCCTTGGACAGGGATAGTGCCGATATTCGCAATAAAAATTAGCGATTAGAATATTCGCAATAAAAATTTGTGATTAGAATATTCGCGATCAACACTACTCAGGAGGAAGAGGGCGTGTTTAAGTCTGGAGAAAGCCGATTGGTTGTGGTGAGGCTGCTCATTCCCGAGATGAGCCGAATCAATTCTGGGTAATTAGGGTGGGAGGTCTTAGCCTCACGGTTAGGGCATCGGCGGCCATCTTGAGAAGATAGTCAGAAAAAAGTCTTGTGAGGAGTGGTTGCTATGGACGGAATCTTATTAAACAAGTGGTATGTAAACAGAATAATAAGTGATTATGGATTATCACCACAGCAGCAACAACATATATGAAAACAGAATTTTGTGTGAAAATATGACAGTTATTCTTTAAAGTCTATTCAACTAGGGGTAAATTTACCATCAATTCTGATTTCCTAGGTTTTTAAGCTCTTCATATCCATCCTTAATATGGTGCATCTGCATTGATGCTATTTGGAGTTGTAATTTGCTTGAGCCTCGTATTGTAATTTTAGTCCCTCACTATTTGTGGGGAACACTGACAATAGCAGCTTTAATAGTGATCAAATTGACAGAGATAAAAAATGCTGGCTGAGCTGGTAATAATTTAATCTCACATATCAAAGTCATCACAGCCTCTGCATAGTGAGCATTGCAGCATTGTAAGCTGCAGTGCAGTGTGTGCTGTTATTTCCTTGCTTCAATCGTCTATGCAGTATCTCTCTGACAGATCTGTTTCACTTATTAATATGTCAGGGGTTTTATGGGCTGGATGCTGAATGCATCACAATTAGAGATGAGTAAATCGAAGCTGACAAAGTGGAATTCGTTACAAATTTCAGGAAAAATTTGATTTGCAACGAATGCGAATTTTCTCGCACTTCGTGGTAACGAATTTCAATTTTTCCTAAAATGGTGGCTTCACGTGTGAGGAAATGGGGCCAAGGAACTCTGGGAAGGCTGGATAACCCAAAATGCCATTCATGCAGCAATCAGCAGCCAGCCCTGCTATGTCACAGCCCTATAAATACGGAGGACGTCTTGGATTCAGACATTTTCTAGTATTCTGAGTGCAGGGACAGACGTGAGAAGGTGCTAGGGTCAGCTATAGCAAAAAACTTCATTGTGAAAAAAAACCCTGAAAAAACGATTTATAAGTGCAGGGAAAGGATAGGGAGGAATCATTTCACAGCATCTTAGTGCAGGTTGAGACGTCAGAGGGTGCAAGAGACAGTGCTAGAAAAGTGATTTACAAGTGCAGGGAAAGATTATTTAGGGGTCCAAATAGCCATTATACAGCTTTGTCATTTCAGCAATTTGTTCTTGTTATTGGGGTGCAAGTGCTATGTTGAAAAGCTTTAGTGGCCTATTCCAGTAAAAAAAGAAAAATATATATGCACTTCACTGTTGCAGTTATTTGTGGTGAAAGCGTTTAGTGGCCTACTTCAGTACAAAAAGAAAAATATATACGCACTTCACTGTTGCAGTTATGTGTGGTAAAAGCATTTAGTGGCCTATTTCAGTACAAAAAGAAAAATATATACACATTTCACTGTTGCAGTTATATGTGTTGAAAGCATTTAGTTGCCTATTTCAGTAGAAATGGTCTTGTTGTTCGCCCGCTGGTCATTTCACTGTGAAAATCGCGCGTTTGCGATTCGCCGAACGTGCAAACATATGGCGATGTCCGCCGGCACCATATTCTTTTGCATTATGCCAAACTTTGACCCATAACACATCCATCAGGTGGGACAGGACGGGCAAATTAGACTTTTCAGCACATGGACACACCCCCACCGTATAACAAAACCCCATCTGACAGCCATTTTACATTCTGTGTTTTGCCAGTGTAGGGAAAGGTTAGGGTTGGGGTGGAGCTGGGACAGACTGTTAGGGACACCAAACGCTAGCTAATAGGGCCACAAAAGTCCTTTTAAGGACTGGTAAAGGTGTGCTATCGATAGGTGTGATATACTGAGGGGTGTAATATACATATAATGTACTTTCTAACATAGAAAATATATTGTAGTGCATTTGTATTGTGCAGCAGTTCTGTGTGGTTCTGCTGCGATACCGCAGCTCTATAGAGGGACAAATGCTATCGCAATAACTAATTGCAACTGGTGTGATATACCTGTTGACCCCAAAAATTTTTGAGGGGTGTGATATACCTATAATATACTCTCTAACATTGAAAATATATAGTGCATTTGTATTGTGCAGCAGTTGTGTGCGGTTTTGCTGCGATACTGCAGGTATATAGAGGGACTTTGGAACAATTATTTGCAACGGGTGAAATATACCTGTTGCCCCCATTGAGTGGTGTGATATACCTTCTTCCTCAAAATACTGATGGAAGGCTGCGATATACCTATTGCCCCAAATAAACAGGGTGGTGTGCTATAACTGTTGTGGCAAAAAACATAATTTAGCGGTGTGATATACCTGTTTCCACCAAATATTGATGGAGGCTTGCAATATACCTGCTTCTACAAAATAATGAGCGAGGCGTGCAATATACCTGCTTCCTCAAAATACTGATTAAGGGGTTTTATATACCTGCTTCCACCAAATATTGAATGAGGCCTGCGATATATCTGCTTCCACAAAATATTGATTGAGGGTTGCAATATACATGCTTCCACAAAATACTGATTAAGGTGGTGGATATACCTGCTTCCACAAAATACTGATTGAGGGCTGCCATATACCTGCTTCCATAAATACTAACTAAGTGGTTTGATATACCTGCTTCCACAAAATACTGATTAAGGGCTGCGATAAACCTGCTTCCACAAAATACTGATTAAGGGGTTTGATATGCCTGCTACCACAAAATACTGATTGAGGGCTGCGATATACCTGCTTTCACAAAATACTGATTGAGGGCTGCGATATACCTGTTTCCACCAAATATTGATTGAGGCCTGCAATATACCTGCTTCCACAAAATACTGATTAAGGGGTTCGATATACCTGTTTCCACCAAATATTGATTGAGGCCTGCGATATACCTGCTTCCACAAAATACTGATTAAGGGGTGCGATATACCTGTTTCCACCAATTATTGATTGAGGCCTACGAAATTCCTGCTTCCACAAAATACCGATTAAGGGGTTTAATATACCTGTTTCCACCAAATATTGATTGAGGCCTGCAATAGACCTGCTTCCACAAAATACTGATTAAGGGGTTTAATATACCTGTTTCCACCAAATATTGATTGAGGCCTGCGACATACCTCCTTCCACAAAATACTGATTAAGGAGTTTGATATACCTGTTTTTCTACCAAATATTGATTGAGGCCTACGAAATTCCTGCTTCCACAAAATACCGATTAAGGGGTTTGATATACCTGCTTTGACAAAATACTGATTAAGGGCTGCAATATACCTGTTTCCACCAAATATTGATTGAGGCCTGCAATAGACCTGCTTCCACAAAATACTGATTTAGGGGTTTAATATACCTGTTTCCACCAAATATTGATTGAGGGCTACAACATACCAGCTTCCACAAAATACTGATTGATGGCTCCGATATACCTGCTTCCACAAAATACTGATTAAGGGGTTTAATATACCTGCTACCACAAAATACTGATTGAGGCCTGCGATATACCTGCTTCCACAAAATGCTGATTAAGGGGTTTAATATACCTGCTACCACAAAATACTGATTGAGGCCTGCGATATACCTGCTACCACAAAATACTGATTGAGGCCTGCGATATACCTGCTTCCACAAAATACTGATTAAGGAGTTTGATATACCTGTTTCCACCAAATATCGATTGAGGCCTGCGATATACCTGCTTCCACGAAATACCGATTAAGGGGTTCGATATATCTGTTTCCTCCAAATATTGTTTGAGGCCTGTGATATATCTTCTTCCTCAAAATACCAATTAAGGTGTTCGATATACCTGTTTCCACCCAATATTGATCGAGGTCTGCAATATACCTGCTACCAGAAAATAACGATTAAGGGGTTTGATATACCTGCTACCAAAAAATACTGATTGAGGACTATGATAGGTATATCATAGTCCTCAATCAGTATCCACAAAATACAGATTAAAGGGTTCAATATACCTGTTTCCATCAAATATTGATTGAGTCCTACGATATACCTGCTTCCACAAAATACCGATTAAGGGGTTCGATTTACCTGTTTCTACCAAATATGGATTGAGGCCTGTGATATATCTGCTTCCACAAAATACCGATTAAGGGGTTTGATATACCTGTTTCCACCAAATATTGATTGAGGCCTGCGATATACCTGCTTCTACAAAATACTGATTAAGGGGTTCGATATACCTGTTTCCACCAAATATTGATTGAGGCCTGCGATATACCTGCTTCCACAAAATACTGTATATACATAAGACAAGGACCATTCTTTGTTCTGGGTGGTGGCGAATATGTGTTGGCTGGCATGAGGAAATTCAATTACACATGGTCGTCACAAGTGTTGAATTCCTCCTAGATCCATGCCTCATTCATTTAGAGAAATGTGAGGTAGTCCACACTGTCGTGAGTTAGGCCAGTGCACTTATAGGTCACAATCCCCTCTTCTGCACTGAACAACCTTTCGGACAGGACACTCGACGAGGGGCAAGCCAAGAGTTCCATGGCAAATTGTGCCAGCTCTGGCCACAGGTCAAGCCTGCACACCTAGTAGTACAGGGGTTCCTCGCTTCTCAGAGCGTACACATCGGCCGTTAACCCGATGTAGTCGGACACCTGTCGGTCTAGGCATTCCCTGAGGCTGGATCCGGAGTGCGGCTTTTGATGGGTTGGCTCTAAGAATGATCCCATAACCGAAGTGACCACTATATCTTCAAACCACCCTCTTCTTGCAGGCGCGGTAGGATTGGTACCTACACCTGCTTCTTTGTGGGTGGACATTCCTTTGCCAGTGCCCGCAACAGCAGAATGCAGCATCTCTCACAGCAAGGGCTGGAAATGCTGCATTCTGCCAGCCCTTTGTGATGCTGGTAACATGTCCGCCATTTTGTGTTAGTGTTGAGCGAGCATGCTCAGCCGAACACTAGTTCGACTCAAGCATCACTATGCTCAGCACATCGTGCAGTGCTGGGAAAGCTGTCATGTGTATGGATGTAGCAAAGCTGAGTGTGCTGGGGCAACAATCATATATAAAGATCTAGGAGAGCTGAGTGTGCTGGGGTAGCTATCATGTGTATGGATGTACACTGGCTATAACAGCTCTAACAGAGCCTACAGTCGAAGTCTCAATTTTTTTTTATTAAGTAGCTATGCAGCTCTTATAGCTGTGTGGTTAAGTGTCTTGCCTCTAAAGCAGAAAATTGTGAGTTTGAACCCCAGCAGAAACTTTTCTGAAATACAGGCTAAATTATATTTAAATACACTGGGGTGTCCCTAAGCACTGACTCCATATATGGACATAGCTATATATAGAGTCAGAGCAGGGACTCCTAAGCCTAACTAGTGTTCCGACACTCTCCCCTCTTCCGAGCAGGGGGTGCCTGGGGTTCTCCCATTGACTTCTATTGTGCTTGGATGCTCGGTAGAACACCTGAGCATCGCGAAGTGTTGCACACGAGCACTTTGGTGCTCGATCAACAATAGTCTAAGTAGGTTGCCACCCAGTTACCGGCCTTGCCCTTTATGCTTTTTATACAGGGGTCCCTCTTCAAACACTGGAGCATGAAGGCCCCAATTTGCATTAAATTGGAATCGGTGGAGCGCCCTGGCTCCTGCTCATCGCCCAGGAGAATGTCGTCCTCGGTCTCCTCCCACCAGCCACGGACATCCCCGAAAAGTTTAAAGACCCCCTGAAAGCCTGCTCTTCTTGCTTCTCCTCCTCTTTTGCCCAGCCACCATCCTCCTCAGGCTCCTCTTCAGACTCCTACTGACTTGTCTCAGATGGAGTAGCCCCCCTCCCCCCCTGGGAATTCATTCAGCATTTTGACTTCTTCATCTTCCAGTTCCCGCTCCTCGATGGCTTGATCAATGACACAGGTCGCAATGCACACTCCAGAAAGAAGGCGTAAGGTACAATGTCACTGTTGGCGCCCTGGCTGCGACTGACCAGTTAAGTGATCTCATCAAATGGCCGCAAAAGTCTGCATGAGCAGCCACTGGCGCTGCAAAAAGAAACCAAGCTATCCAGAACCTGTCCTGCTGCAGAGAACGTACAGGTAGTCGTTAACGGCACGTTGCTGCTGGAGCTGCCTATCAAGCATATACAAGGTGGATTTCCTGTGCGTCGGGCTGTCACAAATCAGACATCTGACAGGCAAGTGGTGTCTCCGCTGAACGTCAGCAAGGCGAGCCATGTCCATGTAAGATCTTCTAAAATGGCCACGAAAATATCCATGGCCTGCCGCAAGACGTCCTGGACCCCGGGGTTTTTGGCAATGAATAGCTGCACGACTAAGTTCAGGACATGTACTAAACAGAAACACAAAGGGGGGTTTCAGTCAGCACTCCCTGTATGCAGGTGCACGTAGCTAATGGCAGGTATACATACAAACAAAAAAAATGCAACAGCACTCTGCAACCAGAACTCTGCCCAAGATAGAAGCCATAAGAGGACATAGTGTACTAATCCACGCCTGCAAACAGTGGAGACATTAGTTTACATTTTGATCAAAAGGTAGTAAGCCCACTCACCCCTTCACGGTTGTCTCCTAGAGTGGGTACTAACGCTAAATCTGACCTGTAATGGGCCATGACAGTCACATAAAATCCTCCTAGCGCTAAATATTACCTGTTATGGGCCACGACAGCCACACAGCCGCTGTCATGGCCCATAACAGGTAATATTTAGCGCTAGGAGGATTTTATGTGACTGTCATGGCCCATTACAGGTCAGATTTAGCGTTAGTACCCACTCTAGGAGACAACCGTGAAGGGGTGAGTGGGCTTACTACCTTTTGATCAAAATGTAAACTAATGTCTCCACTGTTTGCAGGCGTGGATTAGTACACTATGTCCTCTTATGGCTTCTATCTTGGGCAGAGTTCTGGTTGCAGAGTGCTGTTGCATTTTTTTTGTTTGTAAGTTCAGGACATGTGCCATGCACGGCACGTGTGTCATTTTGCCCTGTTTCAGCATGCTCAGCAGATTGGCACCATTGTCACACACCACTTTACCAACTGTCAAATTGAGTGGGGTTAGCCACTGATCGGCCTGTGACTGCAGAGCTGAAAGCAGTGCAGGACCGGTGTGGCTCTTGGCTTCCAGGCACAACAGCCGCAGCACAGCATAGCAACGTCTCACTTGGGTCCAAATAGGTTCTGGGGAACTTGGGGGACGCAGCAGAAGAGGCAGTAGCAGTGGAAAAGGTGGAGCCAGCTTAGGAGGAGACAGAGGATGGAGTAGGAGGAGGAGAGGAAGAGGCAGGCCTGCATGCAATCCTTGGCGGTAACACCAAATCCACACGGGAGCCACAGGTTATATGCTTGACGGCCATCAGAAGGTTCACCCAGTGGGTAGTAAAAGTTATGTACCTTCACTGCCATTGTTTGCTAGACCACGTGTCTGTGGTCAGATGTATCTTGGCACCGACACTGTGTGTCAGAGATACATCCACTTGCCGCTGAACGTGGCCAAATAGCTCTTAGATGCCCTTCGGGGAGAAATACTTCCTTCCGGGAACCTTCAATTGCGATGTGCCAATGTCCAAAAATTTTCTAAAGGCCTCCGAGTCCGCCAGTTTATATGGCAGTAGTTGGTGGGTTAGCAATTCCGACAAGCCAGCGTTCAGCCATTGGGTAAGAGGATTATCCGGCGTCATCAACTTTTTACGCTCGAACATTTTTGCCATGGAAGTCGGCCTTCTGCCAGAAGAACGCAACAACGACATGGTGAAAGGTGGAGTGGAGGACAAATAGGAGGAGAGAGGAGATAGAGAAGAGGCAGAACGTGGAGCGCCGGGAGTGTGGCTTTGTGGGTTCTGGCGGCGTTGCTCCCACTGGCTCGGTGATGGGAGGCTAGGTGCCTTCTTAAGGCGGTCGTCCCTAAGTGAGTGTTGGACTTACCGCGACTTATGCGCTGACAGCACAGGCTGCAGATGGCAACAGTATTGTCAGCAACGGCCATGTGCTGCCGTCCTGGGAGCACCAGAAGTGACCGTGCATGTTGGATGGCTCGCTCCAGATGCATTTGCAGCCTGCTTTTTGGGTCTTTTGCCCTGCAAGCTCTGACTGCTTCTCCTCCTTCTCCTCCCTCTCCCCTTCTCTTTCTCTCTTGTGGGCACCCACATGACGTCCAGCGACGCGTTATCATCGTCACCTTCACCACCACAGATATTTGAGATCTCGGAGTAGGCAGCAACAGCTGCCCCTCATTTAGTATAATGATCCCCAATGACCCTCCATTCAGTATGAAGACCACCAGAGCACCCATTCAATATAATGACTCCCAGTGACCACCATACAGTATAATGACCCCCAGTGCCCCCTCCATACAGTATAATCTCCAGTGTGGAGGCCACTGGGGGTCATTATTCTGAATGGGGGTTGACTGGGGGTTATTATTCTGAATAAAGGGCCACTGTGGGGTCATTATACTGTGTGTAGGGCCACTGGGGGTCATTATACTGTGTTTGGGGGCATTGGGGGTCATTATACTGTGTGAAGGGCCACTAGTGGTCATTATACTGTATAGGGGCCACTGGTGGTCATTATACCGTGTGGGAGCCACAGAGGGACATGAAAATGTACAAAAATGCCTCAAGGGGGCTCACTGGGATTTATCACCCAATGGCCCACATCAACCTGGAGCCGACCCTCAAGCCACATAATCACAAGTTCTTTTCTGTCAGGTGAATGCCTAATTTTGGGGGCCTTTACTTCCGTGGCCTAAAATAAAAAATGTCTAGGCTCCAGGAGGGCACATTTTTGAGAGTTTCCTTTAAGACGCATAAAATTGGCCTCTTATTAAAATACATTTTTTAGGGGGGGAATTTTTGCCAATGATCCCCCTCTGGTATGTCACTGTCCATATTGTGGGACTATTTGTGCACTTCTAGTAAGTATTTGGTGGCTGCAAATATGACGGTTTGAAGGTTTTTCAGGTTCGCCTGCCATTAAAGTCAATGTGGCCCCCCGCGAACGCGCGGTTTGCGAACATTTTTTTTGCGAACGCGCGTTTGCAAAACGTCCTGGCCGATGTTCGTCCATCACTATATTTCAGTACAAAAATTAAAATATATACGCACTTCACTGTTGCAGTTATTTGTGGTGAAAGTGTTTAGTGGCCTATTTAATTGAAAAGCCTGATGTGTCCATAAACAGGATCCATTTTTTATGGGTTATTGTTCCGACAGATCAGAGTAAGGGCAAATTTATCAGTGACGTCAACACAAACTTACTGCTGACACCCTCTACACTCTGTCGGGGGGCTCTACTTGTATAAGCGTTTAATAGAACAGGTTCTGTAGACATCTATGTGGAATCAGCAGACAACGGTGTAAAAGGAGTGTGTTTATTCTTGGCGCTAACATTCATACTTGAGTTATTTGGTCAGTTTTGGCCCCGTGTTCTAAGAGTGACGCCTGTTATCTGCATGTCGTACAGACTCACAGTATTATTTCACAACCAAAGTAGACTCCCTATGTGTGTTTCTGCGAGGCACAGTGTTCTACACCAATAAGACTCTTAACAGCCAGGAAATAGAACGTACTTTGCCACTAATATATTCGGATCGAACAGACTTTTTCCCCCAAAAAATCAGCAAACCGGCGAATCGAGTTTTTGAAAAATTCGCTCATCTCTAATCACAATAACAATACATTAGGATAATGAGGTCGCTGCAAAATGGACATAAGGCAAATCAACAACAAGCAAGCTTTTGAAATTGTCATGGACCTATGTGAGTAACAATGTTATAAGATCCCCATCAAAAGCAGGCATCTCACATCAGATCAGGAAGCTTATTTATCTTCAGGAAATTATATAGAGTATATACTGTACAATGTTATTTCTATGCTATTGGAATCTACCAAACTGTATATTTTAAATTGTTGAATACAGGCTTGCTTGGCTGATTTAGCAACTCTCATAGAACTGAATGGAGATGGCCACGCATGTACGTTCACCTATCCATTCACAGGACCCTTAGGATGGGGCCAAGCTAGTCCCTCACATATGTCAGACATTTATGGCATATCCAGCGGATATGACATAAATGTCTTAGGCTACTTTCAGATTAGCGTTTTTTGCGGATCCGTCATGGATCTGCATAAACGATTCTGTTACAATAATACAACCGCATGCATCCGTCATGAACGGATCCAGTTGTATTATGTCTTCTATAGCCATGACCGATCCGTCTTGAACACCATTGAAAGTCAATGGGGGAAGGATCCATTTTCTATTGTGTCAGAGAAAACGCATCCGTCCCCATTGACTTACATTGTGTGTCAGAACGGACCCATCTTGCTCTGCACCACATCGCGGACAGAGAAACGCTGCTTGCAGCGTTTTTCTGTCCTCGATGGGGGCGCAAGCAAACGGAACAGAACGCATTTTGGTGCATTCCGTTTAGTTCAGTTCAGTTTTGTCCCCATTGGCAATGAATGGGGACAAAACTGAAGCGGTTTCTTCCGCTATTGAGATCCTATGACGGATCTTAATAGCGGAATTGAAAGCGCTAATGTAAAAAGAGCCTAAGTTAGAAAACCCCCTTTAAGGAACGGTTCACATAGTGCTTAATTGTATAGTTCAAGAATTGGACATCCATTATTTTAGCTCTTTCGTATAGTAAAATACATTTTCATTATTTCAATAGATAATGATCCAAAGTCCCATGATAGATATTCTTAATGTATTTCCTCAGAATGAAGGCTCCTCACAGTTTTTCTCAGCACAGAGGCACTTACAGGCAAGTTCAGCAGGTGACAGGAAGCATTAGTGTGCCAGCAAAAAATGAACAAGGAGCGTGGCTATAAACCGGCATTGCACCCCCTTTCTTTCTCTGATCAATAAGTGATGACATATCCTGGTGCTATGCCATCACTTTCTACGATATCAAAATATTTTATCAAGATTTTTTTCCCCTATGCCCTATTTCCAGGAGGATCATGCTTCCAAAAGATTAATTTTTAGTAATCCATTAAAAATGAAAATCCACCATCTGGATAATACTTTATTGGATTGGTACTATAATTTGTCTATGCTAAGTAAACAGATACAGTATACTGGGGCAAATTAATTAATCCTGTTTAAAATGTAGAGAGTAGTGTTGAGCAAATCGAAGCATCTGAAGCAGAATTCAATCCAAGTTTAGGAAAAATTTGATTCGCCAGAAAACCGAATTTCCTCACGCTTTGTGGTAATTAACTACAAAGCTCTGAACCTGGACAACCCATTTAATCAATCTTTCTAAAATAGCGGCTGGAGTTGTCTTAGAACGAAAGGTAAAAAAAAAATACTCACCTCATCCACTTGCTCGCGCAGAGGCAGTCCGCTCCTTTCTTGAGTGAAAAAGACCTGCCGAAGGACCTGCACTGAGCGTGATGACAGTGTGCTCCCAGCGTGATCACGTGGTGACATCATCACTCAAGAGAGGAGCAGACTGCCTCTGCACAAGCAAGTGGATGAGGTGATTTTTTTTTTTTAACAAAAAGGCCATAGTGCACTAGCATATTACTGTTTTTAACATAGCGATTTGTGACAAATTAATTTGTTACAAATTGAACTTGTGAAAATTCTAGTAGACAGTATAGGCAGGCAGTCTACAGTGCCAAATATATCACTGTCTTATGAACTTGGCGCATAGATAGGCCCATTTGTCAGGCTTTACTCCAACTCAGTTGACTTACTTTGCACCAAAATTATGGCGGTAATTTATTAAGACCAACATTTTAGACACCGGTCTTAATAAGCCCTTTAGAGGACAGTGGATCCGCCAAAGTAATGTAGAGGCGCCGGCCTCCACCTCCGGTTTAAATTTAAGCCAGCTTCCTTGCCAGCAATCAAGCTAGGCACACTGCATTTATAGCTCAAAAACCTAATGCAAAATTATGCATGAGAAATGCATCACATTTTGCCATCCACCCATGTGACTTTGGGCCATTATTTACTGGAATAATTAAAATTTATTTTACTGTTCTAAAAAGCTAAAGTGCTGGCTTTCCACTTCTTGAATATTAACATATTTTATCAAGAGGTCTAGATGCCATCACATTAGTAAATTTGTTCCATTGTGTATACCTGAATGTGCTTGCATCGTAGTGTTAGTGTATTGTTATGTTTACTTCAACCGTTTTCATAGTGAAGACTCTTCTAGGAATAATTCATTCTGCTTATAGGTTCCATGTTAACATTCAAAATGTTCCTTATTCATTGACAGTGGGGTTCAATTATTAAAGAAAGCATTTCACATGACAATCTTAGTAGAGGAAGATCTAAACAATTTATTAAGTGGTGCATAACTCTTAATAAATTGCTATGAAGAAAGGCTTGCATGCCCAAAATGCTTAAGCAATAGTGGTTTTAATATTTTTCAACTATGTTATGAGTAATTAAAGGAATTTGTTTTTATCTGAGTGCTGGATCATCGACGTTTTTCCTGTCTTAATAAATGTGTTGCATATTTCTGCTGTTTGTGTGCCACAACTGAAATTTACACCAGCGGAAGATTTTTGGTGTAATGTATCAGCTTTTTGGGGCACATGTTGTTATATGAGTTGGACTGCAGAGGTCCTGCCCAGGGCCCACCTGTTCCTTCCCACTCCCTCTTCTGGTAAAGTGACAATTGTGTGGGAAAAAGTTAAAAAGTCACACATTTTGTTACAAACTTGCATATACAACAACATTTGCAACTGTTCTACTCTAATGTGTGTGAATACACCCTTTGTGATTTTAAAAGAATACCTGTATAAATAGATGAAAATGGCTGATTTCTGTAATGGTAAGTTTTTGTTTTTCGGTGTTTATAACTTACAGTATAAATGTTAATTTCTTGTGGTTTTTGGAATAACCCATCATCCATTATCCAGGAGCTGAAACTAAAATGCTCATTTTCCAAAATGAAAGCATCCAGCAATACCAATGAACCAGGCAGCAGTACAATTATCTCTAGGGGCTAATGGAATTTGGTCCCACATTGCCCTCAAATCCATTTTAAAGGTTTTCAAAAAACAGACTGGTTCTTTATCATTTCAAATACAGCTCAAAAATACTGCTCCTTCTCCCTCAGGGGTTTTTCTTTGTAATCAGCCCTTGGCACCCTGTCCACTTAAACCGAAATGTCAAAAGCAGAATACCATTTACCTAAATATTCTCCTAAATGGAGGGAAATGTATCAAAATTGTTTGATATGAGAGCTGACCAAACTTTAGCTTTCTTAGTCTCTGTTCTCATTTGCAACATGATCTGTGTTTATAAAG
The DNA here is from genome assembly GCA_033119425.1 of Bufotes viridis. Classification (NCBI taxonomy): domain Eukaryota; kingdom Metazoa; phylum Chordata; class Amphibia; order Anura; family Bufonidae; genus Bufotes; species Bufotes viridis. The sequence continues at coordinate 459,720,867 of CM065590.1, forward strand.
CATAGTGAATGACAATGGACCCCACTGACTTACTGTGGGAACCTGTTGTGGTTTTAACATTGTATTCGTCATTTTGTAAGGGCTAAATAAAATTGCATGCTGCCCTACTCTTGCCATGTAATCTGAGGTAAATAAAATGTAGACAGTTATTGGTTCTATGGAAATTGGGTCAGTTCTTACTAGTGACTTCTTCATTGTATCTCATATTTTTCAGCAATTCTATAACTAATGAATATTTAACTGTATTTATTGCAGGCCAAGAAAAGGGTCGGTGTGTTGCTTCAGAATTTTTTCATGGACCAGATACAGATATAGTGACAGAAAACACAGCAAATATACTCAGTAAGTTGATAAACCTCAGTCTGTATATTTAAAAACGTAATTTGGATTATGTTTGAAATATAACAAAAATAATTTATTTTATGACATGTCCTATTAATTTCAGTAGAGAGTGGCTGTGTATAAAAAAGACATACCACAAGCTGAAAAAATTGGTGTGTTATACCAGTGTCTATATCCCCCTAATGACTTCAGAAAAGTTCAACATTGTGGTTGAACTGGGTATTTTTTAGGACAAAAAAAGATCATATGTATTTTAAATATTACAGATAAAATAATGTAAATAATGCATATAGGCAAGAGGCTATCTGACATATATTCTTTCTTCCACCACAGACTCAGTCGATCTTCAGAGTAGTGTATGATGCTAGTCTTCTGCCCAATTCAAAGTTCTATTCTGAGGAAAGGTCAGGTACAGAGAGCCTTAAAATGACAGCTTCAAGTCTAAGTGGTGGTGTTTGTGTCTGATATATGCTTATAATGGTTATTATGCTGTATATCTGTATATGTGTTGTTATTCTGCATGGTTATATGTGGCCCACACTATTTTTGGACATTATACCACAGGTGTTTCCATTTTATACCTAGTATTTTTGACACATAAAAATGTAATATAGCAAAAAAAGTCCAGCAAAGGTGTAGATCCTATCCGCATAATTTGCTGTACTTGGGTTGATATTATTACATATAGTACATGAAGTTTTATGTGTCAAATGGGTGATTGTATAGTGCTTTTAAGTATGGATAGGTTAGTATCTTGGAGGAGTTGTGTATAGGGGAAAAAAATGCTACTTTGTTTTAGAAAGTTTTGACCCATTCAAATGGTTTATTTACTGGGGATTGGATTTATCATATATACATGTTGGTTGTAGAAGAACAAAATATGAGTGCATACTTAGTTAAAATTCATTCAGATATGAGATACTGCATTGAAAATTCATGAATTATTTCAGAGATATCTTAGTTTTTCTTGAAAAATGATCATATGGCTGTTACATATTTATATTATGAATTGGTGAAAGCATAGTTTTATTTCATGTGTCAAGTAAACTGCAATTCCTAATCAGACTTGATATCTGCTGGATAATTATAATCAGCATTTTTAATATAGTAGATAAGTACTGAGCATGCTCTACAGAAGCATCATTCATCTTGTCTTCTTCTCTAGTGTATACCCTGTCAGTACAATCAAATAGCTAACCTCTAATAATACCATTTATGTGTTTAATTACAATTTACAGTAAAGTACAATTACATTTCTTCCACAATGAATAAGCAGAAAGGTAAAATATTTGTTTCATGCAATATTTTAAAAACTAGGACATGTGGCTATGGAGGAAGACAAAGCAAAAATGACAAAGCATTTATAAACCAATAAAATCTAGGTGGTCTTTTATTACGTTTTTTAAAAACATCTTTTAGATCAGTCTATTTTTGAAGATGATACTGACTGAGAACATTTGTTAACATGCGTCAGGTCTTTAATTGGATTTGCCTGTTCTGTATATATTATACACAGGTGAATCTCAATAAATTAGAATATAATTGAAAATGTAATTTATTTCAGTAATTCAAATCAAGAACTGAAACTCATATATTTTCTATAGATTCATTATATACAGAGAGATTTATTTTAAATGCTTATGTTTTTAAATCTTGATGATTATGGCTTACAGTTGAAAACCCAACAGTTAGTATCTCAGAAAATGACAGTATTATATAAGACCAATTGAAAAATGATTTTTTAATATAGAAAAGTTTGCCTACTGAAAGGTATGTACAGTATATGTACTCAATACATGTTTGGGGCTTCTTTTGCATGAATTACTGCATCAATATGGCATGGCATGGGTGCAATCAGCCTGTGGCACTGCTGAGGTGTTATGGAAGTCCAGGTTTCTTTGATAGCAGCCTTTAGCTCTTCTGCATTGTTGGCTCCAGTGTCTGTCATGTTCCTCTTGACAATACCCCATAGATTCTCTATGGGGTTTAGGTCATGCGAGTTTGCTGGCCAATCAAGCACAGTGATACTGTGGTTACTAAACCAGATATTGGTGGTACTTTTGGCAGTGTGGGCAAGTACCAAGTCCTACTGGAAAATGAAATTAGAATCTCCATAAGGCTTTCCAGCAGAGGGAAGCATGAAGTTCTCTAAAATGTCCTGCTAGACAGCTGCACTGAACATCACTGACTAAAAACTTCACACTGAACCTCAAACAATTTTGATTGAGTGCCTCTCTACTCTTCCTCCAGACTCTAGGACCTTGATTTTAAAATTTGCTTTAATCTGAAAACAGGACTTTGGACTCCTGAACAATAGTCCAGTCCTTTTTCTCCTTAGCCCAAGTAAGATGCTTCTGACATTGTCATTGGGTCATGAGTTGCTTAACATGAGGAATGTGACAGTTATAGCCCATGTACTGGATACACCTGTTTGTGGTGGCTATTGAAGCACTGACTCTAGCCATAGTCCAGTCCTTGAGATAATCCTTGTGAAGTCTCTTATCTGGCACTTTCCTAACAATCCGATCAAGGTCGTGGTTATTGCTGTTTCTTGTGCCCCATACTGCATCTTTTCCACACTTTTTCCTTCCACTCAACTGTCCATTTATATCATTGTATATAGCACTCTGTGAACAGGCAGCTTTTTTTTATCCATGACTTTTTGTGGCTTAACCTCCTTGTCTACTGGACAACTGGTGTTCTGTGTTGATTAGCTGATTAGAGTGTGATATCATAAATCTACAATATTAAATGTTTTCTATTTTCTGAGATACTGACTTTGGGGTTTTCATTAGCTGTCAGTAGTGTTGAGCGAAGTTAAGCATTTGAAGCGGAATTTGGTCCAAAGTTTAGGAAAACTTCGATTTACAACAAATCTATGTTACCTTGCGCTTTGTGGAACTGGTAAAGAATCAGTTATTCCTAAAATGGCAGCCGCATGTGTTACCAAGTGAAAGTAAGAATCCGGAGAATGCAAGATCACCCATAATGCTATGCAGCCAGTCAATCCACAGACAGCCATCCCCTGTCATGTCACAGCCCTATAAAACCCTCATCCCACGTGGTCTCCGCCATTGTCCTGTGAGCTGAGCATAGGGCGAGACGTGGCAAACGCTCATGCACTAGGGACAGTGTTTCTGAAAATGATTAATAGAAGAATATTGGAGAGGGAGACTTGTGCTGCGTCAGTTATTTATTAATTCCTGCATTTACTTATTCCTACATCAATTCCTACATTGAATAAATGTTATTCAATACCAATAAGATGGAAGCCTTTCTTATTCCGGTGCCAGTGTGCCAACCAATACAATACAGCCTGCACCCTTTAGGGGGCCAAGTCTTAATTATGACCATCCTCATCCCTTTCCCTAAGGCAGAGTAGCCTGGGTATACCTGAGTTATAGTTATTTGTGACAAATTACTTTGTTACAAATTGAATTTCTTGGCTAACTTTGGTGAACTTGCCGAATCATATTTTTTAAAACTTTATTCATCTCTAGCTGTCAGCCATAATTATCAACTTTAAAAGAAATAAACACTTGAAATAGATCACCCTGTACATAATGAACCTCTTTATGAGTTTCACTATTTTAATTAAATTACTGAAGTAAATAAAGTTTTTGATGATATTCTAATTTATTAAGATGCACACATACTGTAGGTTGGTTTTCATGTTTTCTTCAAAAAAGGTTAGATGTGGCAATAGTAATGTGAAGATTCTTAGGAATTGTCAAAGCTGTATTACAGTATATACCCTGGAAGGAAAATAATGTACATTGTGTGTGACTGAAAAGAGTTGTCTCGTCTGGACATTTATGGCATATCCAGAACTCTGCATCAAATTGTGTAAAACAAGTAGTTACATGCTTTTTAACACATTATCGTGCTTAAGGCACCTCAATAGACAATTTTAAAAAATTGTATTGGAAAAGGGGACATAACTTAGAAAAAGCAGCAAATTGTGCCAAAATTAACATAAGACAACCAAGAGGTTGCGCAAGGAATCTAACATGTCTGCCATGATGTCTAGCAAGGTCACTCTTAGTTCATCTTCTGTCTGCCTGATCTAGATTGAAGCTAAATTTGACAGTAATAATAAATCTCCTCTCCTGTTTTTTATTCTGTTTTTGTTATTGGGCATTATAATTTTCTGATGAAAATTAGGTTAGAAATTCAGTTATAGAAGCTTTCAATCTGGATATTGAAACCAAAATAATCAAAACAAAAGAAACGCTGTTAAAATTCCATTAATTTGGAACCAAGTTAGTATACGTATTGATCAAATATTTGTTTTTTAGCATATCAATTGTATTTTAAATCAAGATTCAAAAATAGTTGACACTATTGGTAGAATGGGATAAGACATCTCAACTGATATTTAATGCACATAGAAAACAAGGCACCCCATAGAAACAGGTTTCTATCTAGCACAAAAGACTCTGCTCATCCTTCCCATGATCCATGGACCAATTTCCACCCTTGTGTTTGCTAAGCGTGTACAATAATTCCTCTGGAGAGGCCTGGTTCTCTACAGGTTCTTGAGACCCAATAGCAAAAGGGTGTGGGATAAACCAGGTCTTGGCAATTTTCTTCAAAGGTGCAGTTGCAGGGTCTACTTGGCTATGGTATGTACACCATTGCTTTTTATTACAGTGAATTATATATTTGATATATATTGTTGCACAGTCATTAAATTCTGACTGCAATCTAATACTCTGTATTCTAGTGAGATCCAGGTAAAACTAATTTTGATGGCTATAAAATCATAGAAGTCTAGGGTATTTCTTCATGACAAAGATATCTCTGTCTTGAACAGTATTGTTATGTCTAACAATTCTAAGTGGCAGAAAGAGAAAATTGATACAAGTATGTTGTACATTATTTTTCTGAATTTCTGTAACTTGTTTAAATGAATCTTGTTTAAATGTAGGTTTAACCATTTGTTCTTCAGTGAATGTGTTAAGCAAACCTAGAAGCATTGCGCTGTTTACAGATTGTGTCTTACCTTTTGTGCAGAGACCATCCGTAGTGCTACACCATTTCCCATGGTCAGCCTTTTTCTTGTGTTTACTGCCTTTGTCATCAGCAACATTGGACACATCCGACCTCAGAGGACAATACTGGCTTTTGTGTCTGGCATTTTCTTTATACTATCCGGTAAGTTTTGAGATAATTTTCCCTACTAATGCAACCCGCTTCTTTTGTGCTAGAAAGTAGAAATGAACAGCTTTCTTAAAATACGATTTGGGTCTGATTTAACTCAAGTCCGAATGAATTTGACTTGAATTTAAAGTTCCCAAGTTGCCTCTTTCTCACAAAGTGATTAGGTTATTAGAGTGTGACACCATACATCTACAATATTGAACTTTTTCTATTTTCTGAGATACTAACTTTGGGGCTTTCATTAGCTGTCAGTAGTGTTGAGCGAAGCTAAATAACCTACTAGTATGTTGTTGTTTTTTTAAATGTGGGAGGAAATTGAAGTACCAAAAGTAACCCACACAAACATATAAACTTTCTGCAGATGTTGCCTTTGGTAAGATTTGAACCTAGGGCTTACCACTGAGCCAAAGTCCTTTTTACTTCCCAGATTGTGTTAACTTAAATTTGTTTTGACCACTTTAGTGTTTAATTGCAGCACCTACAGTACATGTTATATTATGGTCAGAGATGAGACAAGCTCTATACTACAGATCACTTTTTCCCCTTTTTAAATCAATAGAGACTTAAAGTTTAATGCGTGTTTAAGGTTCAGTTGTCATAGATGGCATGACTACTGTTTCCTAATGGGAAATAAGAGAAATTTAAAGATCAGAAAATTCACAGAATCTCTCTGTAGAGAACAGGAGTTTCAATAATCCCTCTTATACAACATGGCACAGAGCTGTGTGATTTGTTGCAGAATATTTTATCCCTGAATGTGTTTGCAGTTTTTACATTTAGTACCAAAATTTGCAGTTTTTTTTATAGCAAGTGACTCCAGCATCTCTACAGCAATGACAATTTATTAACGTGCTTTTTGCCATGTTTTAATAAATAAATCTAAATAAAATAATCTAGTTTTTCTCCTGCTTTACTGTACATTGGGGCTCATTTACTAAAGACCAGCGAGAGAAAGAAAGGTACTCTGGCTAGTCCCATTTATTGTTTTGATGACATAACAACAGATGTGTGGAGACTCCATACAGTAATTAGAAAAAATGGCGCACTATGCAATACTAATTATTCCAGTAAAAAGTAGGATACCATGACAGAACCCAACTGACCTCATTTTTATTTAGTGAGGTCCTCCTGCCACTTGACTGACTGAAATGGACATCTCGACTTGTGTGGCTCTCCTTCCGTTACTGGAGCAACAACTGTAGTGTCACTTTTAAATGGTTTACAGCACTCGACAGGCAAAATGGCTTCTGGAGAGGGTGCATGTCACAGTATCACTCCTGACTCCACATCAAGTGCCGGCTACACTAGACATATGCACCAAGAATAGCCTGAAGAAGGGCATAACACATTGTCCGAAATGTTGCTTTGATGTAATGCTGTATTATTAATGCCCGGCTAAATAAACACACGTAACTGCATCTAAAAATCATCTGGTATGCTGTCAAAATCTGTGGAACTGGAGCAGCAACTGCGCATGAGCCGCACTTTAGGGTATGCTCTGAACTTTTGACCACTACTCAGAGCTGTTGTGCAGGCGCGAGATTGTAAGGGTCAGCCAAGATGTTGGGCCTGTTAGTCAAGTGGCAGGAGGAGCATTTTCAGCTGCTTGGACAGCCCGTAGCAGATGAGACAAATTGATTTGTAAGAATTGATTCTCTCATGTCTATTGTCTATCTGATGATGAGTCTGTTACAGATTAAATTTCATTTTTCTGCTTCTGTTATGACACAGAAAAATTGAATTCTCACAAAGTCTATAACATACTCAACTTAGGTAACAATCCATGCAACCATAGACAGGACTTATTTTACTTTTCGTTTTGTTTTGTTTTTCCTGTCCAAAACTAATATCAGGTAATACTTTCCATCTTGACAAGTTGTCTATTATGCTTTGCATTATCTGATATACCATCATTATTGACATTATTTTTGCTTTGTGATGTCAATATTTGTATTATGTGTGACATTATTATGTATTGTGGCTGGCTCTGTTACACTACTCTGTTGATTATTTCTGTGCTTGGTATTGTTTTGTACATTGTCTCCTTATTTTATTATCCTGTTGATTTTTCCAGTGCAATGACATCATCATAGTCTTTTTTTTTTGTACTGTGACTTTACAATGCACATCATTCCTATGGTGTGATACAAATGTGTGGATTATGCCTGTGCTGTGATCTCACCTTGCCGTTCTTCACATGCTTCTCAGTGGTGTTGCAGCACAGGACTTATTCACACAGTGATGTAACAGAACTGGCATAATACATATAATAATATACATTATTATGGGTATAATAGGTATAATGCATAGTGTACAAAACTCCAATGAAAAATAAACTCAGTAGGCGTACCCAAGGAGAAAGATAGAGTTCACTGAATGGATGGGACGCTATCAGGGATTAATCTAAAATATAACTTTTATTAATTCCTTAGTAAAACTGCTGGGTGCAGGGAGTAAAAACTAAAAATGGTAGTGAGTGTTGGGTGCACTATAATCCTGGACAAGGTGCAGCACTCACACACCCAGTGCTATGCTAGGTTGCGAGCCGCCTGTCCCTAGAAAGGAAAAATATTGGCACCCCATACACCACTACACCTGAGTCAGGAGTCTCACAGTGTGGGCTATGGTGATAGGTGTATGAATACACAGACCCACATGTGATGTTCCACAGACAAAAAAGCTGTCTATCTCCTACACTCGGTCACCACTCACACTGTGCCAGCGGTCGCTAAACAGGGATATAAACCGTGTTGGGTAGGAGGACCATCAGCCCATGCCCACTATGTGGATGCTCTGGCTGGTGATCTCTCCCCCACACTCCCTGCAAGCGGCACGCTAGGATGAGTGACGTAGATGGAGATAAACAGAACGCCGCATAAAGGTTCCTGCCTATTCCTTCCCTCATATAGGTGAATCCCCTGTGGAGCAATGCGATGAAGTCACGGTGATCACCATGTGGTGAGTGCGGTGACGATATTGCAGGTCCTTCTATCTTCATTCAGCAGGACCTGCCAAAGGTCCTGTGATGATATCCCCATGCTCACCACGTACTTTTTAATGCTGTACAGAGACGGATCTCTGTATAGCATTAATCAGAAGTTTTTTAATAGGATCCAATGCTCGCTTTGCTTATAGCTAGTGGTGAGCGAACAGTTCGTACCGAATTTTGGGGTGTCCGGGACACGGACCCGAACCCAGACATTTTCAAAAAAGTTCGGGTTCGGGTTCATTGTTCGTCGATTACTTCCCGCACAGCAGCCAATCAGCTAGTGTTTTACTTCTTGCCATAAGAGCCCATCACAGCTATGCCTACTAATGGCATGGCTGTGATTGGCCAAGTGCAGCATGTGACCCAGCCTCTATTTAAGCTGGAGTCACGTAGCGCCACGCGTCTCACTGCTCTGATTAGTGTAGGGAGAGGACGCAGCTTCTGTCAGGGCGAGATTAGGCAGGGTAAAGTCAGCAACAGCACCTAATGAACGGATCGATCTACAGCTGTGAATGATTGAACTTCTGCTAGTTACTTGCTCACTGGTTTTTAGGCTGTACAGAGCGTTTTTCTGTCACTTATTTTCTGGGTTAATCGGCGGCCATTTTGTGACTTGTGGTGCACCAGAACAAACTGCCACCAAGTCCATCAATCCATCAATACTAGTTATTTTTTTTTTGCTATATCCTACATCAGGGGCTTGGCTGTGCTAATTGTCACCCCTAGAAACTCAGGATAGCAATTTCTATATTTTATTAAGGGGTTAAATACGATTGCCCAAATACCAATCCCCTATATCTGGTGTTCCAGCTTTGGCTAGCCAAGTATAATACTGTCTGCTGTCTGGCAAAGGATAGATTATTTTCTGTGGTGCAATTCAATTGCCAAAATAGCAATACCCTGAATCTGGTGTCCCAGCTGTTGCAGGCAAAGTTTCATAGTGTCCACCAAAACATATATTTTGTTCTGGGGTGAAATTAATTTGCCAAAATAGCAATACCCTGAATCTGGTGTCCCAGCTGTTGCAGGCCAGGTTTCATAGTGTCCGCCAAAACATATATTTTGTTCTGGGGTGTAATTCACTTGCCAAAATAGCAATACCCTGAATCTGGTGTCCCAGCTGTTGCAGGCCAGGGTTCATAGTGTCCGCCAAAAAATATATATTGTGTTCTGGGGTGTAATTCACTTGCCAAAATAGCAATACCCTGAATCTGGTGTCCCAGCTGTTGCAGGCCAGGTTTCATAGTGTCCGCCAAAACATATATTTTGTTCTGGGGTGAAATTAATTTGCCAAAATAGCAATACCCTGAATCTGGTGTCCCAGCTGTTGCAGGCCAGGTTTCATAGTGTCCGCCAAAACATATATTTTGTTCTGGGGTGAAATTAATTTGCCAAAATAGCAATACCCTGAATCTGGTGTCCCAGCTGTTGCAGGCCAGGTTTCATAGTGTCCGCCAAAACATATATTTTGTTCTGGGGTGTAATTCACTTGCAAAATAGCAATACCCTGAATCTTGTGTCCCAGCTGTTGCAGGCCAGGTTTCATAGTGTCCGACAAAACATATATTTTGTTCTGGGGTGAAATTAATTTGCCAAAATTGCAATACCCTGAATCTGGTGTCCCAGCTGTTGCAGGCCAGGTTTTATAGTGTCCGCCAAAACATATATTTTGTACTGAGGTGAAATTAATCTGCCAAAATAGCAATACACTGAATCTGGTGTCCCAGCTGTTGCAGGCCAGGTTTCATAGTGTCCACCAAAACATATATTTTGTTCTGGGCTGAAATTAATCTGCCAAAATAGCAATACCCTGAATCTGGTGTCCCAGCTGTTGCAGGCCAGGTTTCATAGTGTCCGGCAAAACATATATTTTGTTCTGGGGTGTAATTCACTTGCAAAATATCAATACCCTGAATCTGGTGTCCCAGCTGTTGCAGGCCAGGGTTCATAGTGTCCGCCAAAACATATATTTTGTTCTGGGGTGTAATTCACTTGCCAAAATAGCAATACCCTGAATCTGGTGTCCCAGCTGTTGCAGGCCAGGTTTCATAGTGTCCGCCAAAACATATATTTTGTTCAGGGGTGAAATTAATTTGCCAAAATAGCAATACCCTGAATCTGGTGTCCCAGCTGTTGCAGGCCAGGTTTCATAGTGTCCGCCAAAACATATATTTTGTTCTGGGGTGTAATTCACTTGCAAAATAGCAATACCCTGAATCTGGTGTCCCAGCTGTTGCAGGCCAGGGTTTATAGTGTCCGCCAAAACATATATTTTGTTCTGGGGTGTAGTTCAATTGCCATAATAGCAATACCCTGAATCTGGTGTCCCAGCTGTTGCAGGCCAGGTTTCATAGTGTCCGCCAAAACATATATTTTGTTCATGGGTGAAATTAATTTGCCAAAATAGCAATACCCTGAATCTGGTGTCCCAGCTGTTGCAGGCCAGGTTTCATAGTGTCCGCCTAAACATATATTTTGTTCTGGGGTGAAATTAATTTGCCAAAATAGCAATACCCTGAATCTGGTGTCCCAGCTGTTGCAGGCCAGGTTTCATAGTGTCCGCCAAAACATATATTTTGTTCTGGGGTGAAATTAATTTGCCAAAATAGCAATACCCTGAATCTGGTGTCCCAGCTGTTGCAGGCCAGGTTTCATAGTGTCCGCCAAAACATATATTTTGTTCTGGGGTGAAATTAATTTACCAAAATAGCAATACCCTGAATCTGGTGTCCCAGCTGTTGCAGGCCAGGTTTCATAGTGTCCGCCAAAACATATATTTTGTTCTGGGGTGAAATTAATTTGCCAAAATTGCAATACCCTGAATCTGGTGTCCCAGCTGTTGCAGGCCAGGTTTCATAGTGTCCGCCAAAACATATATTTTGTTCAGGGGTGAAATTAATTTGCCAAAATAGCAATACCCTGAATCTGGTGTCCCAGCTGTTGCAGGCCAGGTTTCATAGTGTCCGCCAAAACATATATTTTGTTCTGGGGTGAAATTAATTTGCCAAAATTGCAATACCCTGAATCTGGTGTCCCAGCTGTTGCAGGCCAGGTTTCATAGTGTCCGCCAAAACATATATTTTGTTCTGGGGTGAAATTAATTTGCCAAAATAGCAATACCCTTAATCTGGTGTCCCAGCTGTTGCAGGCCAGGTTTCATAGTGTCCGCCAAAACATATATTTTGTTCTGGGGTGTAATTCACTTGCCAAAATAGCAATACCCTGAATCTGGTGTCCCAGCTGTTGCAGGCCAGGTTTCATAGTGTCCGCCAAAACATATATTTTGTTCTGGGGTGAAAATAATTTGCCAAAATTGCAATACCCTGAATCTGGTGTCCCAGCTGTTGCAGGCCAGGTTTTATAGTGTCCGCCAAAACATATATTTTGTACTGAGGTGAATTTAATCTGCCAAAATAGCAATACCCTGAATCTGGTGTCCCAGCTGTTGCAGGCCAGGGTTCAAAGTGTCCACCAAAACATATATTTTGTTCTGGGGTGAAATTAATTTGCCAAAATAGCAATACCCTGAATCTGGTGTCCCAATTGTTGCAGGCCAGGTTTCATAGTGTCCGCCAAAACATATATTTTGTTCTGGGGTGTAATTCACTTGCAAAATAGCAATACCCTGAATCTGGTGTCCCAGCTGTTGCAGGCCAGGGTTCATAGTGTCCGCCAAAACATATATTTTGTTCTGTGGTGAAATTAATCTGCCAAAATAGCCAATACCCTGAATCTGGTGTCCCAATTGTTGCAGGCCAGGTTTCATAGTGTCCGCAAAAACATATATTTTGTTCTGGGGTGTAATTCACTTGCAAAATAGCAATACCCTGAATCTGGTGTCCCAGCTGTTGCAGGCCAGGGTTCATAGTGTCCGCCAAAACATATATTTTGTTCTGGGGTGTAATTCACTTGCCAAAATAGCAATACCCTGAATCTGGTGTCCCAGCTGTTGCAGGCCAGGTTTTATAGTGTCCGCCAAAACATATATTTTGTTCTGGGGTGAAATTAATTTGCCAAAATAGCCATACCCTGAATCTGGTGTCCAAGCTGTTGCAGGCCAGGTTTCATAGTGTCCGCCTAAACGTATATTTTGTTCTGGGGTGAAATTAATTTGCCAAAATAGCAATACCCTGAATCTGGTGTCCCAGCTGTTGCAGGCCAGGTTTCATAGTGTCCGCCAAAACATATATTTTGTTCTGGGGTGTAATTCACTTGCAAAATAGCAATACCCTGAATCTGGAGTCCCAGCTGTTGCAGGCCAGGGTTCATAGTGTCCGCCAAAACATATATTTTGTTCTGGGGTGTAATTCACTTGCCAAAATAGCAATACCCTGAATCTGGTGTCCCAGCTGTTGCAGGCCAGGTTTCATAGTGTCCGCCAAAACATATATTTTGTTCTGGGGTGAAATTAATCTGCCAAAATAGCAATACCCTGAATTTGGTGTCCCAATTGTTGCAGGCCAGGTTTCATAGTGTCCGCCAAAACATATATTTTGTTCTGGGGTGTAATTCACTTGCAAAATAGCAATACCCTGAATCTGGAGTCCCAGCTGTTGCAGGCTAGGGTTCATAGTGTCCGCCAAAACATATATTTTGTTCTGGGGTGTAATTCACTTGCCAAAATAGCAATACCCTGAATCTGGTGTCCCAGCTGTTGCAGGCCAGGTTTCATAGTGTCCGCCAAAACATATATTTTGTTATGGGGTGTAATTCACTTGCCAAAATAGCAATACCCTGAATCTGGTGTCCCAGCTGTTGCAGGCCAGGTTTCATAGTGTCCGCCAAAACATATATTTTGTTCTGGGGTGAAATTAATTTGCCAAAATTGCAATACCCTGAATCTGGTGTCCCAGCTGTTGCAGGCCAGGTTTTATAGTGTCCGCCAAAACATATATTTTGTACTGAGGTGAATTTAATCTGCCAAAATAGCAATACCCTGAATCTGGTGTCCCAGCTGTTGCAGGCCAGGGTTCATAGTGTCCACCAAAATATATATTTTGTTCTGGGGTTAAATTAATCTGCCAAAATAGCAATACCCTGAATCTGGTGTCCCAAATGTTGCAGGCCAGGTTTCATAGTGTCCGCCAAAACATATATTTTGTTCTGGGGTGTAATTCACTTGCAAAATAGCAATACCCTGAATCTGGAGTCCCAGCTGTTGCAGGCCAGGGTTCATAGTGTCCGCCAAAACATATATTTTGTTCTGGGGTGTAATTCACTTGCCAAAATAGCAATACCCTGAATCTGGTGTCCCAGCTGTTGCAGGCCAGGTTTCATAGTGTCCGCCAAAACATATATTTTGTTCTGGGGTGAAATTAATCTGCTAAAATAGCAATACCCTGAATCTGGTGTCCCAGCTGTTGCAGGCCAGGTTTCATAGTGTCCGCCAAAATATATATTTTGTTCTGGGGTGAAATTAATTTGCCAAAATTGCAATACCCTGAATCTGGTGTCCCAGCTGTTGCAGGCCAGGGTTCATAGTGTCCACCAAAATATATATTTTGTTCTGGGGTTAAATTAATCTGCCAAAATTGCAATACCCTGAATCTGGTGTCCCAGCTGTTGCAGGCCAGGGTTCATAGTGTCCGCCAAAACATATATTTTCGTTCTGGGGTGAAATTAATCTGCCAAAATAGCAATACCCTGAATCTGGTGTCCCAATTGTTGCAGGCCAGGTTTCATAGTGTCCGCCAAAACATATATTTTGTTCTGGGGTGTAATTCACTTGCCAAAATAGCAATACCCTGAATCTGGTGTCCCAGCTGTTGCAGGCCAGGTTTTATAGTGTCCGCCAAAACATATATTTTGTTCAGGGGTGAAATTAATTTGCCAAAATAGCAATACCCTGAATCTGGTGTCCCAGCTGTTGCAGGCCAGGTTTCATAGTGTCCGCCTAAACATATATTTTGTTCAGGGGTGAAATTAATTTGCCAAAATAGCAATACCCTTAATCTGGTGTCCCAGTTGTTGCAGGCCAGGTTTCATAGTGTCCGCCAAAACATATATTTTGTTCTGGGGTGTAATTCACTTGCAAAATAGCAATACCCTGAATCTGCTGTCCCAGCTGTTGCAGGCCAGGTTTCATAGTGTCCACCAAAACATATATTTTGTTCTGGGGTGAAATTAATCTACCAAAATAGCAATACCCTGAATCTGGTGTCCCAGCTGTTGCAGGCCAGGTTTTATAGTGTCCGCCAAAACATATATTTTGTTCTGGGGTGAAATTAATTTGCCAAAATTGCAATACCCTGAATCTGGTGTCCCAGCTGTTGCAGGCCAGGTTTCATAGTGTCCGCCAAAACATATATTTTGTTCTGGGGTGAAATTAATTTGCCAAAATAGCAATACCCTGAATCTGGTGTCCCAGCTGTTGCAGGCCAGGTTTCATAGTGCCCGCCAAAACATATATTTTGTTCTGGGGTGTAATTCACTTGCAAAATAGCAATACCCTGAATCTGGTGTCCCAGCTGCTGCAGGCCAGGGTTCATAGTGTCCGCCAAAACATATATTTTGTTCTGGGGTTTAATTCACTTGCCAAAATAGCAATACCCTGAATCTGGTGTCCCAGCTGTTGCAGGCCAGGTTTCATAGTGTTCGCCAAAACATATATTTTGTTCAGGGGTGAAATTAATTTGCCAAAATAGCAATACCCTGAATCTGGTGTCCCAGCTGTTGCAGGCCAGGCTTCATAGTGTCCGCCTAAACATATATTTTGTTCTGGGGTGAAATTAATTTGCCAAAATAGCAATACCCTGAATCTGGTGTCCCAATTGTTGCAGGCCAGCTTTCATAGTGTCCGCCAAAACATATATTTTGTTCTGGGGTGTAATTCACTTGCAAAATAGCAATACCCTTAATCTGGAGTCCCAGCTGTTGCAGGCCAGGGTTCATAGTGTCCGCCAAAACATATATTTTGTTCTGGGGTGTAATTCACTTGCCAAAATAGCAATACCCTGAATCTGGTGTCCCAGCTGTTGCAGGCCAGGTTTTATAGTGTCCGCCAAAACATATATTTTGTTCTGGGGTGAAATTAATTTGCCAAAATTGCAATACCCTGAATCTGGTGTCCCAGCTGTTGCAGGCCAGGTTTTATAGTGTCCGCCAAAATATATATTTTGTACTGATGTGAATTTAATCTGCCAAAATAGCAATACCCTGAATCTGGTGTCCCAGCTGTTGCAGGCCAGGTTTCATAGTGTCCACCAAAACATATATTTTGTTCTGGGGTGAAATTAATCTGCCAAAATAGCAATACCCTGAATCTGGTGTCCCAATTGTTGCAGGCCAGGTTTCATAGTGTCCACCAAAACATATATTTTGTTCTGGGGTGTAATTCACTTGCAAAATAGCAATACCCTGAATCTGGTGTCCCAGCTGTTGCAGGCCAGGGTTCATAGTGTCCGCCAAAACATATATTTTCGTTCTGGGGTGAAATTAATCTGCCAAAATAGCAATACCCTGAATCTGGTGTCCCAATTGTTGCAGGCCAGGTTTCTTAGTGTCCGCCAAAACATATATTTTGTTCTGGGGTGTAATTCACTTGCAAAATAGCAATACCCTGAATCTGGTGTCCCAGCTGTTGCAGGCCAGGGTTCATAGTGTCCGCCAAAACATATATTTTGTTCTGGGGTGTAATTCACTTGCCAAAATAGCAATTCCCTGAATCTGGTGTCCCAGCTGTTGCAGGCCAGGTTTTATAGTGTCCGCCAAAACATATATTTTGTTCTGGGGTGAAATTAATTTGCCAAAATAGCAATACCCTGAATCTGGTGTCCCAGCTGTTGCAGGCCAGGTTTCATAGTGTCCGCCTAAACATATATTTTGTTCTGGGGTGAAATTAATTTGCCAAAATAGCAATACCCTTAATCTGGTGTCCCAGTTGTTGCAGGCCAGGTTTCATAGTGTCCGCCAAAACATATATTTTGTTCTGGGGTGTAATTCACTTGCCAAAATAGCAATACCCTGAATCTGGTGTCCCAGCTGTTGCAGGCCAGGTTTCATAGTGTCCACCAAAACATATATTTTGTTCTGGGGTGAAATTAATCTGCCAAAATAGCAATACCCTGAATCTGGTGTCCCAGCTGTTGCAGGCCAGGTTTTATAGTGTCCGCCAAAACATATATTTTGTTCTGGGGTGAAATTAATTTGCCAAAATTGCAATACCCTGAATCTGGTGTCCCAGCTGTTGCAGGCCAGGTTTCATAGTGTCCGCCAAAACATATATTTTGTTCTGGGGTGAAATTCATTTGCCAAAATAGCAATACCCTGAATCTGGTGTCCCAGCTGTTGCAGGCCAGGTTTCATAGTGTCCGCCAAAACATATATTTTGTTCTGGGGTGTAATTCACTTGCCAAAATAGCAATACCCTGAATCTGGTGTCCCAGCTGTTGCAGGCCAGGGTTCATAGTGTCCGCCAAAACATATATTTTGTTCTGGGGTGTAATTCACTTGCCAAAATAGCAATACCCTGAATCTGGTGTCCCAGCTGTTGCAGGCCAGGTTTCATAGTGTTCGCCAAAACATATATTTTGTTCAGGGGTGAAATTAATTTGCCAAAATAGCAATACCCTGAATCTGGTGTCCCAGCTGTTGCAGGCCAGGCTTCATAGTGTCCGCCAAAACATATATTTTGTTCTGGGGTGAAATTAATTTGCCAAAATAGCAATACCCTGAATCTGGTGTCCCAGCTGTTGCAGGCCAGGTTTCATAGTGTCCGCCAAAACATATATTTTGTTCAGGGGTGAAATTAATTTGCCAAAATTGCAATACCCTGAATCTGGTGTCCCAGCTGTTGCAGGCCAGGTTTCATAGTGTCCGCCAAAACATATATTTTGTTCTGGGGTGAAATTTATTTGCCAAAATAGCAATACCCTGAATCTGGTGTCCCAGCTTTTGCAGGCCAGGTTTCATAGTATCCATCAAAACATATATTTTGTTCTGGGGTGAAATTAGTTTGCCAAAATAGCAATACCTTGAATCTGGTGTCCCAGCTGTTGCAGGCCAGGTTTCATAGTGTCCGCCAAAACATATATTTTGTTCTGGGGTGAAATTAATCTGCCAAAATAGCAATACCCTGAATCTGGTGTCCCAGCTGTTGCAGGCCAGGCTTCATAGTGTCCGCCTAAACATATATTTTGTTCTGGGGTGAAATTAATTTGCTAAAATTGCAATACCCTGAATCTGGTGTCCCAGCTGTTGCAGGCCAGGTTTCATAGTGTCCGCCAAAACATATATTTTGTTCTGGGGTGAAATTTATTTGCCAAAATAGCAATACCCTGAATCTGGTGTCCCAGCTTTTGCAGGCCAGGTTTCATAGTATCCATCAAAACATATATTTTGTTCTGGGGTGAAATTAGTTTGCCAAAATAGCAATACCTTGAATCTGGTGTCCCAGCTGTTGCAGGCCAGGTTTCATAGTGTCCGCCAAAACATATATTTTGTTCTGGGGTGAAATTAATCTGCCAAAATAGCAATACCCTGAATCTGGTGTCCCAGCTGTTGCAGGCCAGGTTTCATAGTGTCCGCCAAAACATATATTTTGTTCTGGGGTGTAATTCACTTGCCAAAATAGCAATACCCTGAATCTGGTGTCCCAGCTGTTGCAGGCCAGGTTTCATAGTGTCCGCCAAAACATATATTTTGTTCTGGGGTGAAATTAATTTGCCAAAATTGCAATACCCTGAATCTGGTGTCCCAGCTGTTGCAGGCCAGGTTTATAGTGTCCGCCAAAACATATATTTTGTACTGAGGTGAAATTAATCTGCCAAAATAGCAATACCCTGAATCTGGTGTCCCAGCTGTTGCAGGCCAGGTTTCATAGTGTCCGCCTAAACATATATTTTGTTCTTGGGGGTAATTCACTTGCCAAAATAGCAATACCCTGAATCTGGTGTCCCAGCTGTTGCAGGCCAGGTTTCATAGTGTCCGCCAAAAAATATATTTTGTTCTTGGGTGTAATTCACTTGCCAAAATAGCAATACCCTGAATCTGGTGTCCCAGCTGTTGCAGGCCAGGTTTTATAGTGTCCGCCAAAACATATATTTTGTTCTGGGGTGAAATTAATTTGCCAAAATAGCAGTACCCTGAATCTGGTGTCCCAGCTGTTGCAGGCCACGTTTCATAGTGTCCGCCAAAACATATATTATTTTCTGGGGTGTATTTTACTTGCCAAAATAGCAATACCCTGAATCTGGTGTCCCAGCTGTTGCAGACCAAATGTAATTCGGTCCATAAAAGGATACCTTTCATCCAGGGCCTAAATACTAGCCCTAAAAGAGATATTCCCCTAAATCAGTGGTTACTGCTGTGCCTGGATTAGTGTAATACGCTAAATAAATAAATAGGCAGATAGTGTTAGGTGCCTGTAAAAAAAGGCCTGAATTTGAAATCAATACATTGGGCCAAATATTTTTTTCCTTATTGTGGTGGTTGGTGAATGGTAACAATGAGGAAAACATCTAGTAAGGGATGCTGACGCGGTCGTGGAGGTGTTAGTGTACCCTCTGGTGCTGGGAGAGGACGTGGCCATTCTGCCACAGCCACACGTCCTAGTGAACCAACTACCTCAGGTTCCAGTACCCGCCAGAATTTACAGCGATATTTGGTGGGGCCTAATGCCGTTCTAAGGATGGTAACGTTCTGAACCTTAACACAACCTGTTTGACCAGGCATCTACATGCAAAGCATGAACTGCAGTGGAGTAAACACCTTAAAAGCAAAGAACTCACTCTGGCTCCCCCTGCTCCCTCTTCTGCTGCTGCCTCGGCCTCTTCCTCCGCCTCGGGAGGAACGTTGGCACCTGCCGCCCACCAAACAGAGGATGTGCCACCGACACCACCACCTGCGTCACCAAGCATCTCCACCATGTCACACGGCAGCGTTCAGCTCTCCATCTCACAAACCTTGGAGAGAAAGCGTAAATTCCCACCTAGCCACCCTCGAGCCCTGGGCCTGAATGCCAGCATTTCTAAACTACTGGCCTTAGAAATGCTGTCATTCAGGCTGGTGGACACAGACAGCTTTAAACAGCTGATGTCCATGGCTGTCCCACAGTATGTTGTTACCAGCCGCCACTACTTCTCCAAGACAGCCGTGCCTTCCCTGCACAACCAAGTATCCGATAAAATCAAGTGTGCATTGCGCAACGCCATCTGTGGCAAGGTCCACCTAACCACAGATACGTGGACCAGTAAGCACGGCCAGGGACGCTACATCTCCCAAACTGCACACTGAGTAAATGTAGTGGCGGCTGGGCTGCAGGCGGAGAGTTCCTTGGCGCACGTCCTTCCGCCGCCAAGGATCGCAGGGCATCATTCTTTGCCTCCTGTAGCCTCCTACTCGGCTTCCTCCTCCTCTGCTTCCACCAGCTCATCCAGTCAGCCACACACCTTCACCACCAACTTCAGCACAGCCCGGGGTAAACGTCAGCAGGCCATTCTGAAACTGATATGTTTGGGGGACAGTTCCCACACCGCGCAGGATTTGTGGCGGGGTATTGAACAACAGACCGATGAGTGGTTTCTGCCGGTGGGCCTCAAGCCCGGCCTGGTGGTGTGCGATAATGGGCGAAATCTCGTCGCAGCTCTGGGACTAGCTGGTTTGACGCACATCCCTTGCCTGGCGCATGTGCTGAACTTGGTGGTGCAGAAGTTCATTCACAACTACCCCGACATGTCAGAGCTGCTGCATAAAGTGAGGGCCGTCTGTGCGCGCTTCCGGCATTCACGTCCTGCCGCTGCTCGGATGTCTGCGCTACAGCAGAACTTCAGCCTTCCCGCTCACCGCCTCATATGCGACGTGCCCACCAGGTGGAACTCCACCTTGCACATGCTGGAGAGACTGTGCGAGCAGCAGCAGGCCATAGTGGAGTTTCAGCTGCAGCACGCACACGTCAGTTGCACTGCGGAACAGCACCACTTCACCACCAATGATTGGGCCTCCATGCGAGACCTGTGTGCCCTATTGCGTTGTTTCGAGTACTCCACCAACATGGCCAGTGGCGATGACACCATTATCAGCGTTACAATACCACTTCTATGTCTCCTTGAGAAAACGCTTAGGGCGATGATGGAAGAGGAGGTGGCCCAGGAGGAGGAGGAGGAGGATGAGGGGTCATTTTTAGCACTTTCTGGCCAGTCTGTTAGAAGTGGCTCAGAGGGAGGTTTTTTGCAACAGCAGAGGCCAGGTTCAAATGTGGCCAGCCAGGGCCCACTACTGGAGGACGGGGAGGATGAGGAGGAGGTGGAGGAGGATGAGGATGAAGCAGGTTCACAGAGTGGTGGCACCCGACACAGCTCAGGCCCATCACTGGTGCGTGGCTGGGGAGGATACGGAGGACAATGACGATACGCCTCCCACAGAGGACAGCTTGTCCTTACCTCTGGGGAGCCTGGCATACATGAGCGACTACATGCTGCAGTGCTTGCGCAACGACAGCAGAGTTTCCCACATTTTAACGTGTGCGGACTACTGGGTTGCCACCCTGCTGAATCCCCGGTACAAAGACAATGTGCCCACCTTATTTCCTGCACTGTAGTGTGATAGGAAGATGCGCGAGTACAAGCGCACGCTGGTAGAGTCGCTACTGAGAGCATTCCCAAATGTCACAGGGGAACAGGTGGAAGCCCAAGGCGAAGGCAGAGGAGGAGCAAGAGGTCTCCAACGCAGCTGTGTCACGGCCAGCTCCTCTGAGGGCAGGGTTAGCACGGCAGAAATGTGGAAAAGTTTTGTCTCCACGCCACATCTAACTGCACCACCACCTGATACGGAACCTGTTAGCAGGAGGCAGCATTTCACTAACATGGTTGAACAGTACGTCTGCACACCCCTCCACATACTGACTGATGGTTCGGCCCCATTCAACTTCTGGGTCTCCAAATTGTCCACGTGGCCAAAGTTAGCATTTTATGCCTTGGAGGTGCTGTCCTGCCCGACAGCCAACGTGGACAAGCTGACGTTCATAAAAATGAACCAGGCATGGATCCCACAGGACCTGTGCCTCCCTTGTGCAGAATAGACATTTATAACTGCCTCCCCCTCAACCATGTATTCTTGTACTCTGGGGCACTTCTTTATTGAATCCTCATTTTTTTAACTTTACCATGATCTTGCGGTGCAACCCAAAGTTGAATGAACCTCTCCTCTGTCTGGGTGGTGGGGCCAAAAAATCTGAGAGTGGCCTTCTCCGGTGGTGGTTGATATGACGCATGATTCCTTGCTGTGGGACCTCTCTCCTGTGTCTGGGTGGTGGGGCCGAGATAACTTAGAGTGGCCTTCTCCGGTGTTGGTTAATATGACGCATGATTCCTTGCTGTGTGACCTCTCTCTGTCTGGGTGGTGGGGCCAAAATAACTGAGAGTGGCCTTCTCCGGTGGTGGTTGATATGACTCATGATTCCTTGCTGTAGGACCTCTCTCCTCTGTCTGGGTGCTGGGCCGAAATAACTGAGAGTGGCCTTCTCCGTTGGTGGTTGATATGACACATGATTCCTTGCTGTGGGACCTCTCTCCTCTGTCTGGGTGGTGGGGCCGAAATAACTGAGAGTGGCCTTCTCCGGTGGTGGTTGATATGACGCATGATTCCTTGCTGTGGGACCTCTCTCCTCTGTCTAGGTGCTGGGCCGAAATAACTGAGAGTGGCCTTCGCCGGTGGTGGTTGATATGACGCATGATTTCTTGCTGTGGGACCTCTCTCCTCTGTCTGGGTGGTGGGGCCAAAATAACTGAGAGTGGCCTTCTCCGGTGGTGGTTGATATGACGCATGATTCCTTGCTGTGGGACCTCTCTGTCTGGGTGCTGGGCCGATATAAGTGAGAGTGGCCTTCTCCGGTGGTGGTTGATATGACGCATGATTCTTGCTTTGGGACCTCTCTCCTCTGTCTGAGTGCTAGGCCGAAATAACTGAGAGTGGCCTTCTCCGGTGATGGTTGATATGACGCATGATTCCTTGCTGTGGGAACTCTCTCCTCTGTCTGGATGCTGGGCTGAAATAACTGAAAGTGCCCTTCTCCATTGTTGAGTGATATGACGCATGATTCCTTGCAGTGGGACCTCCAATTGATATTGGTTAAATATTATTTATTTTATTTTAATTAATTTCCCTATCCACATTTGTTTGCAGGGGATTTACCTATATTTTGCTGCCTTTGGCAGCCCTCTAGCCCGTTCCTGGACTATTTTACAGCCTTTTTAGTGCCTAAAAGTTCGAGTCCCCATTGACTTCAATGGGGTTCGGGTTCGGGATAAAGCTCGGGTCGAGTTCGGATCCCGAACCCGAACATTTTCGGGAAGTTCGGCCGAACTTCTCGAACCCGAACATCCAGGTGTTCGCTCATCTCTACTCATAGCTAATAAGGATATTGAACTAGTTTAAATGACGAAAAATATAATAGATAAAACTGATGTTTAACTTTGATATTCACTGATTGTGCTGACATAAAAAATGATTATCAGAGGCACGATCAATAAATGTACATATGACTCATGGTGAAATTTACATTCACAATGGGAATAGCTGTTATTGCTAAGCAACTTTGATGTTCCTCATCTGGCAGGCAGGAGTTTTCTCCTCACCCAGTAGGGAGGATTTTCCTCCCCGTAGGCTACACAGATTGTCCTAATGGATATGAGATCCTCGTGACAGATTTCAAACCACTGGTAATTAATCTGTGTGGTTTAAAAATACAAAGTGATAACAGAGCTAAGTAATAATGCACATAGTGTAGTTACAGTACAGGCATCATAAAACAGTGATTTCACAGAGGATTAAAGCACACAATAATGTCACGGAGCAGGGGTAATTTAAAGGGATATTTATATCTTAGTTGTTTATGGCATATCCAAAGGGTGAATTTCTGATCGATGTTGGTCCTACCTCCAGGATTTAGCACCTATTTCCAGAAGACGGGTTCTACCTTTTGAGGCAGGCACTGGATGCGGCATGCAGGTGGAGATCGAACGGAGAGGTGGTGGCACAGATGCATGCCATGCACAGCCGCCTCTCTGCTCAGTCTCTCTTAAAACCTATTTAAAAAAAGCCAGACAATAATAATATTTATGTAATTTTATCACATGATAAAAATATTTAAAAAAAAAAACTATTCAGGAAAAAGATGGCAGCATCACTGGTGAGGAGACATACAGGGCACTATATATTGAGGATCATACCAAGTAATGTATTACACTGCTGGGACTCCGATCGGAACTGCCACTGAGACCAATGATGGGGGGGAGGTTTGAGCATGCACTAGCCACCAATGATTGTTAATACTGTGGGGGGGGGGTGCACTGGCCACCAATGCTTTTTAATACTGGGGGAAAGGGTGCACTGAGGGCGCACTGCCCATCAATTAAAACATTATGGAAACATTCCTGGCACCTGACCTCTGACAGGGAGCTTCCCTCTGCGCAATTAACCTTTTAGGTGCCGCGGATGGCAGCGCCCAATCAGAGGTGTGTCTACATCACCATGGGAACTCCTCGGGTTTAGAATATACCATGGAATCTGAGTTTTGTCTAACCGATGGTATATTCTAACACAGAGATGTTCCCATTGTGATGGAGACGCTTAAAATTAAAATATACCATGGGATTGGAGAAAACTCCGATCCCATGGTATATTCTAAACCTGATGCATTCCCATCACCATGGGAACGCCTCTGTATTAGAATAAAATAACCAGAACACCAAACCGAACCTGGACTTCAGTGAAAAAGTCCGGGTTCGGGTACCAAAAAACGTAAAGTTTGGTACTAACCCGAACTTTAGAGTTCGGGTTCGCTCAACTCTAAATATTACCCATCGCGCTGCTCAAACCTGGATGATGCCAACCCCGACATGTGTTTCGGCATACCTTTGTCTGAGGGTCAGTCTGTATTAGGATGCATCGGCAAGAGGCTACCTCAATAAGTGGGACCATGGGTGCACTCCCTCCTTTTAGGAGATACAGCAGGGGCAGGTGCCAGAGGTGGAGGTGCATATATTAGAAATTGATGGCATATACTGTGAATATGGCATAGTTATCTAAGATTGGTAATACCCTGATTAGTGATAATGCACAAAAAAGACATTGGGGGTCATTTATTAACCAATATAAATGTCGTAGATTTTGTCACTTGCCATTTTGCAGCAAAATATGTGTCTTTTCCCTGCTTACACCACTTTTCTGACAGGTCGACAAAAGGGGAAGTGGCATGAGTGGGAAAGTGAGTGGGCCAGCAGGGCGATCTTATTCATCATTGTCCACATTAATTTTTGGCATGGAAAATGGCTTACAGAGACACTTAAGACTGAAAAATGCTGGTATTAATAAATGAGCCCCAGCGTGTATAAAACAATAGGGGGAATTTATCATGAGGATAATATTTGAAGCTTGAGTGTGTGTTGGTGCACTTTATGCACTTATGTATGTTGTTTGATAACTCTGTCTTATCCTTAAACCTAATACTTTTGTCTAGAAAAGCTCCTCCAGTTTTTCTATTCCACCTCCTACTGGAGTGAGATTGTGACTTTTTTGTGACTTTTTAAAAAAAAAAGTCTCAATGATAAATCTGGAGTGAAATTCATTAACATAGCTAAACACACCCACTTATCCACCCACGTTTCAAAACTGAAATGAGTTGTGTAAGAATGCAAAAAATAGTGAAAAAAGACAGAATTCTGGAGTCAAGGCATGATAAATCAGGGACAATGTGTATAAATTTTGCGATTATATCTGTCTTTATTAGTCTTGAGCAAATCGAAGCATCCAAAGTGGAATTTGATCAGAAGTTAAGGAAAAATTTGATTCGCAACTAATTCGAGTTTCCTCATGCTTCGCAGTAACCGAATGTTTTTTTTTTCCCTAAAATGGCAGCTACATGTGTTACAAAGTGAAAGTAAGAAGCTCAGAAATGCGAGATCATTTATAATGCCGTGCTGGCAACCAATGAGCAGGTAGCCAGCCCCTGTGATGTCACAGGCCTTTAAAAGCCTCATCCCACTTGGTCTCTGCCATTTCACTGTGAGGTGACCATAAGGAGAGACATGACAATCACTAGGGACAGTATTGCTAAATGCTTTTAATTGTGGAATATTGGCCAGAGCTGCCCCTGTCATCCATCAGTCATGTTTCCCCAACCAATCCTGCTGTAATGGAATGGTTGAATTGGTCTGCAACATCATCTCAAATGACATCAGACACCCACAGCCAGGAGTCGATGGTTTCCTCTGACACCAAACTTAGTTGGCATGGCCCAGGAACAAGTTCTGTGCTCTTAATTGTTCTGAACCAGCCTCCTTCCTTTGCTGCTTCTTTTGCCAGGCAAGCAATTTTTGCTGCCGGCTCTGCTCTTCATTTCAGCAAGGAAGATGTAGAGGAGCGGTCTGTTGCTCCCTCTTGTAGGCATGCAAGTTGTGATGATGACAGTCATGTGTGAGCAGGTGTTGCCAGTGGTCAGGAATGTAACCATAAGACTGGTGAGGGTCATATAAGTGACAAGCAGACAGTAGTGGATGATGATGTAGGCAATTGCATATAGGAGCCAGGGAAGAGGGGGCTTCCTCTTCATCGTCATTATCAAGGGGTTAGGGTGGAAGATTGCCCATGAGACAGGAGCAGGGTGGAAGCATGCAGCAAAGCCAGTGAGGTGCAAGCGTGGCCATGAGTTAGTAGGGTAGCAGTGTGAGATCTGGAGCCAAACATGACTGGGGTAGACCATATGCTACTCAGGAGCCTACCTGTCCAGAAACAACTCACGGTGCCTGGCTTCATAAGGGCTGCGGCAGGATGTTTGCCGGGATTGGTGGGGGTAAAATGCCATACTCGCCGATGTGTGAATTTTTACATCAGTGTGCAAATATGTAGGATCTCTGGCCAGGAGGTGAATGCGGCCAGGTGCCAATATTGCATCAACACATGTTGCGTCAACATAATATAGCCCGAGAAAAACATGGAGTAGAGTTGAGCGAACACCTGGAAGTTCGGGGACCTGAACTTTGAGGCACTAAAATGGGTCTAAAAGAGTCATGGAAAGGGCTGCAAAAGGCAGGAAAATGTGGGTAAGAGCATGAAAAGTGCCATGCGAACAAATGTGGATAGGAAAATTACATAAAATAAAATAAATAAAAATTAAAAATAATAATCTTGAACTTTGTGTAGGAGGTCCATATGGAGGAGGAGGTTGAGTAGGTGGTGGACGTGGCGATGTAGGTGGAAGCGGCGGTGGAGGAGGAGGAGGTAGCGAACACTTTTTTATTTTATTTGGGTAGACCCCAAAACATTGTGGAATATATAAAATAAAACAACGAGAAAGTGCGTTGAAGTATAACAATGGCTGTGTGAGGCCGGTATACATGTCGATTCTGCACATGGTACGGACAAGTCCTGTGGAATCCATGCCTTGTTAATTTTAATGAACGTGAGCTTGTCCACATTGGCTGAGGACAAGCGGCTGCGCTTGTCTGTGATAACGCCCCCTGCCGTGCTAAATACACGTTCAGACAATACACTGGATGCAGGACAGGCCAGCACCCCTAAGGCATAAAAGGAAAGCTCAGGCCATGTGCCCAATTTGAAGACCCAGAAGTTGAATGGGGCAGACCGATCAGTCAGTACGTGTAGGCGTGTGCACACATACTGCTCCACCATGTTGCTGAAATGCTGCCTCGTGCTAAGAAGTTGCATCTCAGCTGGTGGTGCTGGTTGTTGTGGCATGGTGACAAAGCTTTTCCACATTTCGGCCATGCTAACCCTGCCTTCTAAGGTGCTGATGGTGCCGTGGCTGCATTTGCGACCTCTTCCTACTCCTCTGCCTTCGCTCTGACATATCGGGGTTGTTTTTCAGGAATTACTGCACCACCAAATTCAGCACATGCGCTAGGGAAGGGATGTGCGTCAAACCTGCTAGGCCCAGAACTGCTACGAGATTTTCGCACACCACTAGGCCGGGCTTGAGGCTCAGTGGCACCAACCACACATCAGTCTGTTGTTCCATGCCCGTCCACAGCTCCTGCGCGGCGTGAGGTTTGTCCACCAAACCTATCAGTTTCAAAACTGCCTGCTGTTATTTTCCCTTGGCTTTGCTGAAGTTGGTGAAGTTGTTACGCTGACCGAATGAGGAGGTGTTAGAGGAGGAAGAGGAGTAGGAGGTGGGGTCAACAGGAGGCAAATAAATATGCCCTAGAATCCTCGGTGGCGGAAGGATATGCGCCAAACAGCTATCCACCTCAGGCCGAGCCGCCACTGCATTTACCCAGTGTGCTGTTAGGGAGATATAATGTCCCTGCACGTGCTTACTGGTCCACGTATCGGTAGTTATGTGGACCTTGCCACAGATGGCATTGCGCAGTACACACCATATTTTGTCCCCCACTTGTTTGTGCAGGTAAGGGATGGCCAACGCTATAAGGTTTTTAAAACTCTCCGTCTCCACCAGACGGAATGACAGCATTTCAAAGGCCGGAAATTTTGAAATGCTGGCATTCAGGGCCAGGGAACGCAGGTATGTAGGGGGTACTTCCTCTTTCGCTCCATTGTTTGGAAGATGGACAGGTGAACGCTGCTATGGGACATTGTGGTGCTGCATGTTAAAGGTGATGGTGTTGCTGACACATCCTCTGTTTGTGGGGTGGCCAGTGCCACTGTCACTCCAGAGGCTCCACGTTTTTTTCTGTAGCTAGTCTCCCTAAGATCAGCTATTGTCTTGTTTGAGTAGTCTCCGAAGCATTGCTCCCAGTTAGACATAATCTTATTCCACACTGATGATGGGCAACACCCTGAAACAGCTGTCTGTGGATGGATAACTGGCTTAGGTTTCCCCATCACATCCTTAAAGCTTGTAAAAAAGCGGGATCTTGACATAGGGGCCACTTAATATGGTGGATTTGGTGATCTCTGTAATGGAGACACCCCATTGCTCGGTTTTCCTTCCTTTGAGGGATATCTGGCTTTCATTGTGTTGTAGACCCATAACTGGGGCTCCACATTTATTTTGTATATTACTGTTTCCCAGGGAGCTTTGCACTTCGGATTGCTGTGTTGAGACTCTTAAATGAGGCTCCGCGGCATTTTTGTAGCCAGTCTCGCTGAGATCAGTCATTGGTGTGTTTGAGTAGTCTCCGAGGCATTGCTCCTAGTTAGCCAGAATCCTACTCTGCACTGATGAGGGGCAACACCCCGAAACAGCTGTCTGTGGATGGATAACTGGCTTAGGTTTCCCCATCACATCCTTAAAGCTTGTAAAAAAGCGGGATCTTGACATAGGGGCCACTGAATATGGTGAATTTGGTGATCTCTGTAATGAAGACACCCCTTTGCTCGGTTTTCCTTCCTTTGAGGGATATCTGGCTTTCATTGTGTTGTAGACCCATAACTGGGGCTCCACATTTATTTTGTATATTACTGTTTCCCAGGGAGCTTTGCACTTCAGATTGCTGTGTTGAGACTCTTAAATGAGGCTCCGCGGCATTTTTATAGCCAGTCTCGCTGAGATCAGTCATTGGTGTGTTTGAGTAGTCTCCGAGGCATTGCTCCTAGTTAGCCAGAATCCTACTCTGCACTGATGAGGGGCAACACCCCGAAACAGCTGTCTGTGGATGGATAACTGGCTTAGGTTTCCCCATCACATCCTTAAAGCTTGTAAAAAAGCGGGATCTTGACATAGGGGCCACTGAATATGGTGAATTTGGTGATCTCTGTAATGGAGACACCCCTTTGCTCGGTTTTCCTTCCTTTGAGGGATATCTGGCTTTCATTGTGTTGTAGACCCATAACTGGGGCTCCACATTTATTTTGTATATTACTGTTTCCCAGGGAGCTTTGCACTTCGGATTGCTGTGTTGAGACTCTTAAATGAGGCTCCGCGGCATTTTTGTAGCTAGTCTCGCTGAGATCAGTTATTGGTGTGTTTGAGTAGTCTCCGAGGCATTGCTCCCAGTTAGCCAGATTCCTACTCTGCACTGATGAGGGGCAACACCCCGAAACAGCTGTCTGTGGATGGATAACTGGCTTAGGTTTCCCCATCACATCCTTAAAGCTTGTAAAAAAGCAGGATCTTGACATAGGGGCCACTGAATATGGTGAATTTGGTGATCTCTGTAATGGAGACACCCCTTTGCTCGGTTTTCCTTCCTTTGAGGGATATCTGGCTTTCATTGTGTTGTAGACCCATAACTGGGGCTCCACATTTATTTTGTATATTACTGTTTCCCAGGGAGCTTTGCACTTCAGATTGCTGTGTTGAGACTCTTAAATGAGGCTCCGCGGCATTTTTATAGCCAGTCTCGCTGAGATCAGTCATTGGTGTGTTTGAGTAGTCTCCGAGGCATTGCTCCTAGTTAGCCAGAATCCTACTCTGCACTGATGAGGGGCAACACCCCGAAACAGCTGTCTGTGGATGGATAACTGGCTTAGGTTTCCCCATCACATCCTTAAAGCTTGTAAAAAGCGGGATCTTGACATAGGGGCCACTGAATATGGTGAATTTGGTGATCTCTGTAATGGAGACACCCCTTTGCTCGGTTTTCCTTCCTTTGAGGGATATCTGGCTTTCATTGTGTTGTAGACCCATAACTGGGGCTCCACATTTATTTTGTATATTACTGTTTCCCAGGGAGCTTTGCACTTCGGATTGCTGTGTTGAGACTCTTAAATGAGGCTCCGCGGCATTTTTGTAGCTAGTCTCGCTGAGATCAGTTATTGGTGTGTTTGAGTAGTCTCCGAGGCATTGCTCCCAGTTAGCCAGATTCCTACTCTGCACTGATGAGGGCAACACCCGAAACAGCTGTCTGTGGATGGATAACTGGCTTAGGTTTCCCCATCACATCCTTAAAGCTTGTAAAAAGCAGGATCTTGACATAGGGGCCACTGAATATGGTGAATTTGGTGATCTCTGTAATGGAGACACCCCTTTGCTCGGTTTTCCTTCCTTTGAGGATATCTGGCTTTCATTGTGTTGTAGACCCATAACTGGGGCTCCACATTTATTTTGTATATTACTGTTTCCCAGGGAGCTTTGCACTTCGGATTGCTGTGTTGAGACTCTTAAATGAGGCTCCACGGCATTTTTGTAGCTAGTCTCGCTGAGATCAGTTATTGGTGTGTTTGAGTAGTCTCCGAGGCATTGCTCCCAGTTAGCCAGAATCCTACTCTGCACTGATGAGGGGCAACACCCCGAAACAGCTGTCTGTGGATGGATAACTGGCTTAGGTTTCCCCATCACATCCTTAAAGCTTGTAAAAAAGCGGGACTTAATATGGTGGATTTGGTGATCTCTGTAATGGAGACACCCCTTTGCTCGGTTTTCCTTCCTTTGAGGGATATCTGGCTTTCATTGTGTTGTAGACCCATAACTGGGGCTCCACATTTATTTTGTATATTACTGACTCCAGAGGTGGAGGAAGAGGCCAAGACTGCAGCAGAAGAGGGAGCACGAGGAGCCTGAGACCTTTCTTGGTTTTGCAGGTGTTTACTCCACTGCAGCTCGTAGTTTGCACTTAGATGCTTGGTCATGCAAGTTGTGCTCAGGTTTAGAACGTTTATGCCTCGCTTCAGGCTCTGATTGCACAGCATGCAGACTCCTCGTGTCTTGTCATCTGCACATTGTCTGAAGAACTGCCACGCCAGGGAACTCCTTGGAGCTGGCTTTGTTGTGCTCGGTCCCTGGGTGTGGTGGGCAGTAGCAGACGTACTCTCTAGGAGCTGGCCGCTCTGCTTTTGCACCCTGTTCCCTCTTTTGCTGTGCTGGTGGCTCTGTGCGACCACCGCCTCTCCATCTGAACTGCACAGGTCACCCCCATGACCTTTATTCCATGTGGGCTCTAGGACCTCATTGTCCTCCACAGCAATCACTACCTCACAGCAGCATCATATCCCTCTACTGAGAAGAGCTGAGTGACGTGTGGGGCTACCTGGCTCCAACCTATATGGAGGCTGGGTCACATGCTTGGCTTGGCCAATCAAAGCCATGCCATTAGTAGGCATGGATGTAATGGCTTCTTAGGGCAGACTAGTGAAACGCTTGTTGATTGGCTGCCCTGCAGCAAACCTACAAGATCAAGATCATTAATAAACATATTCAGGAGAATAGAGCCCAATTCTTACTCCTGTGGTAACCCACTAGTGACAGTGACCCAATCTGAGTGTGTACCATTAATAACCATCCTCTTTTATCTATCACTGAGCCAGTTACTTACCTACAGTACATACAGACATTTTCCCCAGTCCAAGCAATCTAATCGTATAACCTTTTATGTGGTACAGCGTCAAATACTTTGGAGAAGTCCAGATATATGACATCCATTGATTCGCAGCAGTCAAGTCTTGAACTTACCTCCTCATAGAAACTGATTAAATTAGTTTGACATGACAGATCCCTCAAGCCATACTGATATGGCATTAATTGCTTATTTTCATTGAGGTGCTCCAACATAGCATCTCTTAGAAAACCTTCAAAAAATGTACCCACGGCAGATGTTAAACTTATCAGCCTATAGTTTCCGGGCTCAGTTTTTGGACCCTTTTTGAAGATTGTGTTGCTTTGGACTTTTCTTATGACACCTACTCTTGGCTATAGGACTAACTAGACTCAACTAAAAATAAAACTTAACTTTTATTCTATCATTGCCTATAGTTAAAAACTTTTTCCCTATTTCCTTAATCAATCCTGTATGTGGTCACATTAGTATCTCGTGACGGGGGATAGTGCCCGCTTTTCCCCGCTTTCTGTCTGTGTGATATGATATTCACGAATGAGGCAAATAGGGTTTCTCCTTAAAATCAATGACCGCTACCCCCGACATGTTTCGCCGTGAGGCGTCTTCAGGGGAGCTTTTAAAGACTCTGATCCCCTCCTCTTTGAAACGTCACTCCAGATAGACCTATCAACACCTCTCTAGCAAAACAGTTTATGTGTTCTTAGAAATGACTGGAAGATTATCGTCACTCCCCCGTTAGTGACGTTGCAGTGACGTGTTCGCGCAGGTCAGTCATCTTAGATTATTTCGCGATTTATATTCTAGCGCTATTGCGCATGTTTGCTGACTTTGATTTTGACTCGCGTTACTGCTCGGGCATTTCTGCGCAGGTCTCAATGCTTCGAGTTTAGATTGCATCTTGGGGTTTATCTGCGCATGCTCCAACACTTAGTTTATTTTTCACTCATTTTTGCTATACGTTTATTTGCAAATCTAGAGTTAAATTCGCGTATTCGGAGTTCCTGAGTTGAATTCGCGTATTCGGAGTTCCTGCGCATGTCTCTATACTTAGAGTTTTCACTCTCTAAGAGTTTCAACTCTTATTGCGCTTGCTCATGTACTTAGTCATTTTTACACAGTCATTTTTACACAACTTAGGACCAATGAGGTAAGTTGTTTATTTTTTATTTTTTTATTTTTTATTTTTTTATACCCAATTATTTATTAATTATTTTGATTTCATTATTTTATCTATCTATCTTTTCTCCTTATTTTTAATCTTTTTTAGTTATCCTCCTGATTAACATTACATCAGGATACAATCCTGCTTTTTGAATATCGAATATGTTGGGGGATTCTTTAGTTATATTTATTTAATTGTGAATTTTATAACTTTACTTTCAATTTTTCTTATGTATGTATACCTCGTTCTTCTTTAGGCTGTTTATTATATTTAAATTTTTTTATAACATTCGACATGCTTTGGAGTCTACTTTTAACGACGTTCTTTCAGATAAGACACAAAAGTAAATCCTTCATTTAACCCATTTGGGGCCAGACTCTTTAGTCTGTAGATCCATTTGGTTTCTATTTGCTGTAACTTTCTATCTATATTTCCACATCTTGGTCCCGTTTTGACTTTTTGTAAACCCCAAAATTTTATGGATCTACTGTCCCCATTATTTACTGATTCTATGTGTCTGGCTAATGTTACATCCCTTTTGTTTCTGATGTCACTTAGGTGTTTGGACACCCTTCTTCTTAGTTCTTGCACTGTTTTACCCACATAAATTTTAGGGCATGAGCAATGGGCTATATAAATCACTCCCCTGGTTTTACAATTAATATATTCTTTAATCTCATAGGTTTTTTGGTCGACTGGATTCACAAAGGATGTTCTAGGTTGCATATATGCACAGAAGACGCAATCTCCACAGGGGTGGGACCCCTTCACCGGCAACCAGGTAGGTTCTCTCTTTTGTTCTTTTTGCCATTGAAAATGGCTATGTACCAATTTCTGTTTTAAGTTAGGACCTTTTCTATAGGTGATTGCTGGATAAGATGACAGCATGGACCCCAGATCCTCATCTGATCTTATTATATTCCAATGTTTGGCTATGATTTGTTTTATTCTTTGATGTTCTTTATCATATGTTCCAATTACTCTGACTGTGGAGTCTTTCTGTTTGGGTTTTTCTTTCAAGAGTTCTTCTCTGTCCATATTTTTAGCTCGTCGATATGCTTTATGCAGAATTTTTTTAGGATATCTCTTTTCACTGAAACGATTATATAGTATTTTACTTTCTATTTCAAAGGCTTCATTGGTTGATGAATTTCTTTTAGCCCGAATGTACTGCCCATAAGGTATCCCTCTTCGTAGAGGGAGAGGGTGATGACTAGTCCATGAAAGGAAACTATTTGTCGAAGTACTCTTTCGGTGAACTTGGGTGTTGAGCCGGCCATCTGTCTGAATATTAATATTCAGATCAAGAAAATCAATTTCTTATTGGCTTATTTCTGCAGTAAATTTTAATCCCAATTCATTTTTGTTTAATTGTGAAAAAAAAAGTCTGTGCACCATTCACAAATATGTCTCCACAGACAACCTACACTCCATCATTCTCCAAATTCAGTAATATACAAGCATTTGTTAATTTGGTCACACAGGACCTTCAGAAAATCAAAACTAGGAGAAATAAGGATGAGCATATAGACTTAACCAAAGAAGAGAATCAGGCATTGATAGAATTATGTGAGAATGAACAATTGGAAATAAAACCATCTGACAAAGGTGGAAACATTGTTATATTAGATAAAAGTGATTACAATGAAATGGTACAGACACTCTTAGGAGATAATCATACATACAAAAAACTTACCTTGGATCCAACTGATAAATTTTTAGGAGAACTGAAAAAGATCCTGGACTCTACAAAAGAAAGGAAATTATTAACTATAGATGAATATAAGGCAATTTTTAATCCCAAACCAACAATAAGCACCTTTTATGCCATTCCAAAAATTCATAAGGCACGGCGACCAATACCAGGTCGACCCATAGTATCGGGAAATAACAATTTATGCGAAGGCATCAGTGAGTATATCGATGCAATTATATCACCCTTTGTGTCAGGACTATCCTCGTACCTAAAAGACACCAAAGATGTCCAAATTAAACTACAGGACATACAGGTTGGTGATAATACATTTATCGCTAGCCTAGATGTAGAGGCACTTTATACTAGCATTAATCATGATTTGGGTCTAAAAGCTATTGAATACTATTTGAACACTAAAGGTACACAATACACTGAGCACAATTTGTTTATTCTTACACTTTTGAGGTTTTTGTTAACACACAATTATTTTATTTATGATAAGGAATTTTATTTACAGACCACTGGTACGGCGATGGGGACGATTTGTGCACCAAATTATGCTAATTTATTTCTTGGGAGGTGGGAAGAACGCACTGTATTCACAGATACTTACTCCACATTCACCCAATACATTACATTATGGGCACGTTTCATTGATGATATTGTAATGCTATGGGAGAGCACAGAAGCACAATTTCACTCCTTTGTTTCACAATTAAACAAAAATGAATTGGGATTAAAATTTACTGCAGAAATAAGCCAAAAAGAAATGGATTTTCTTGATCTGAATATTAATATTCAGACAGATGGCCGGCTCAACACCCAAGTTCACCGAAAGAGTACTTCGACAAATAGTTTCCTTTCATGGACTAGTCATCACCCTCTCCCTCTACGAAGAGGGATACCTTATGGGCAGTACATTCGGGCTAAAAGAAATTCATCAACCAATGAAGCCTTTGAAATAGAAAGTAAAATACTATATAATCGTTTCAGTGAAAAGGGATATCCTAAAAAAATTCTGCATAAAGCATATCGACGAGCTAAAAATATAGACAGAGAAGAACTCTTGAAAGAAAAACCCAAACAGAAAGACTCTACAGTCAGAGTAATTGGAACATATGATAAAGAACATCAAAGAATAAAACAAATCATAGCCAAACATTGGAATATAATAAGATCAGATGAGGATCTGGGGTCCATGCTGTCATCTTATCCAGCGATCACCTATAGAAAAGGTCCTAACTTAAAACAGAAACTGGTACATAGCCATTTTCAATGGCAAAAAGAAGAAAAGAGAGAACTTACCTGGTTGCCGGTGAAGGGGTCCCACCCCTGTGGAGATTGCGTCTTCTGTGCATATATGCAACCTAGAACATCCTTTGTGAATCCAGTCGACCAAAAAACCTATGAGATTAAAGAATATATTAATTGTAAAACCAGGGGAGTGATTTATATAGCCCATTGCTCATGCCCTAAAATTTATGTGGGTAAAACAGTGCAAGAACTAAGAAGAAGGGTGTCCAAACACCTAAGTGACATCAGAAACAAAAGGGATGTAACATTAGCCAGACACATAGAATCAGTACATAATGGGGACAGTAGATCCATTAAATTTTGGGGTTTACAAAAAGTCAAAACGGGACCAAGAGGTGGAAATATAGATAGAAAGTTACAGCAAATAAAAACCAAATGGATCTACAGACTAAAGAGTCTGGCCCCAAATGGGTTAAATGAAGGATTTACTTTTGTGTCTTATCTGAAAGAACGTCGTTAAAAGTAGACTCCAAAGCATGTCGAATGTTATGAAAATTTAAATATAATAAACAGCCTAAAGAAGAACGAGGTATACATACATAAGAAAAATTGAAAATAAAGTTATAAAATTCACAATTAAATAAATATAACTAAAGAATCCCCCAACATATATTCGATACTCAAAAAGCAGGATTGTATCCTGATGTAATGTTAATCAGGATGATAACTACAAAAAGAAGGAAACTTTATCAGAAATAAAGTCATGTCTCTATAAAAATAAAAAATAAAAATGTAAATGAGGATGACAGTTACTGGGAAAATTGATCGAAAACAAAAGACATCCCCGGTATCTCCTGAGCGAATATGTAATTTTGGAATCGAAGTCCATAATGTATCCAGATACAACACACTCTCTCTCCTTTCTTCTAAAGATTAAAAATAAGGAGAAAAGATAGATAGATAAAATAATGAAATCAAAATAATTAATAAATAATTGGGTATAAAAAAATTAAAAAATAAAAAATAAAAAATAAACAACTTACCTCATTGGTCCTAAGTTGTGTAAAAATGACTGTGTAAAAATGACTAAGTACATGAGCAAGCGCAAAAGAGTTGAAACTCTTAGAGAGTGAAAACTCCAAGTATAGAGACATGCGCAGGAACTCCGAATACGCGAATTCAACTCAGGAACTCCGAATACGCGAATTTAACTCTAGAATTGCAAATAAACGTATAGTGCAAAAATGAGTGAAAAATAAACTAAGTGTTGGAGCATGCGCAGATAAACCCCAATATGCGATTTAAACTCGAAGTATTGAGACCTGCGCAGAAATGCCCGAGTAGTAACGCGAGTCAAAATCAAAGTCAGCAAACATGCGCAATAGCGCTAGAATATAAATCGCGAAATAATCTAAGATGACTGACCTGCGCGAACACGTCACTGCAACGTCACTAACGGGGGAGTGACGATAATCTTCCAGTCATTTCTAAGAACACATAAACTGTTTTGCTAGAGAGGTGTTGATAGGTCTATCTGGAGTGACGTTTCAAAGAGGAGGGGATCAGAGTCTTTAAAAGCTCCAGCGACCTCGTTATAAACTTAGACGCTACCCGCAACCCCTGAAGACGCCTCACGGCGAAACATGTCGGGGGTAGCGGTCATTGATTTTAAGGAGAAACCCTATTTGCCTCATTCGTGAATATCATATCACACAGACAGAAAGCGGGGAAAAGCGGGCACTATCCCCCATCACGAGATACTAATGTGACCACATACAGGATTGATTAAGGAAATAGGGAAAAAGTTTTTAACTATAGGCAATGATAGAATAAAAGTTAAGTTTTATTTTTAGTTGAGTCTAGTTAGTCCTATAGCCAAGAGTAGGTGTCATAAGAAAAGTCAGAAGCAACATAATATCACCTCTGCTATTAGGAGGGTTTCCCCCAAAGTAATGCTTTGTGAAGATTGGCACCACATTTGCTATGTGCCAATCCTGTGGAACACTCCCTGTCAGTATAGAGTCCTTAAGTATCAGAAATAAGGGTCTGGCTATGACATTACTTGATTCTCTTAGGACATGGGGGTGTATGCCATCAGGACCTGGAGATTTGTCTATTTTAATTTCATTAAGATGCCGCTATACTTCTTCCTGGGTCAGACAGGGCACTTTTAATGGGTAATTTACTTTTACATTCTGCATTTCATCTGTGAGTTTATTTTCTTTAGTGAATACAGTGGAGAAAAGAATATTTAATAGCTTTGCTTTCTCCTCATCGCTCTCTGCAACCCTCTGCTCTCTGCAATTACTCTGTAAAGGGCTGATACCTTCAGATTTATAGTTTCTATTAGTGTTGGCCAAGCACCAAAGTGCTCGTCTGCTCAAATAGGACACTTTGGGATGCTCAGGTGCTCAATAGAAGTCAGCGAGAGAACCGGAGCAGGGGGAGGGTGTCTGGTTCCCAGTAAAAGGTCAGAAATTGAAATGGTTCGGGAACAGCATGTGGAGAATGTCTGGATGCATCTTGGACTCCCAGGTCGCCGCTGGGTACTATGTTGTCCAAGTAGTACGCCACTTTTAGAGACTGACAATAATACGCACAAAACCGAAGATGAAATTGATTTTATAGGAAAAATTGTTAGGAAACATTCTTTCCTGAATATTTACTTAGGTATAGCGCAAGTAATGTCGCTGTCACCACCGGCTAATAAAAAATGACACTTAATGAATGTCACTGATATTTAGGATTCACAAACGTTATACAGGAGGTATAGCACAAGTAATGTCGCTGTCACCACCGGCTAATAAAAAATTACACTGAATGAATGTCACTGATATTTAGGATGCACAAATGTTATACAGGAGGTATAATGCAAGTAATGTCGCTGTCACCACCGGCTAATAAAAAATTACACTGAATTAATGTCACTGATATTTAGGACGCACAAACGTTATGCAGGAGATGTGGCATTGTTAATGTCACTGTCACCAGCGGCCAAACTTTTGCGCTGAATGACACATTTATTTAGGCTGTGTAAATAAATAAAAAAGATGTAGCAGAGGTTGTGTCACTATCAGAAGCAGCACTAACAATTGCACGCAATTTTGCGCAGGTTGCGCTAATAATATATATTGCAGCCAGATACATCTATAGTCCTTAAAAGGACTTTTGGGTCTATAACAAGTTTTTTCCCTAAAATATTACTATTTCACTCCCTACTCTATCTATCCCTTCTTCAGCACAACTCTCCCTTACTATGACTGGGCCGAACACGTGTCATCGGGTGCTATATAGTACCCGATGGTGCGTTTCGGCCAGCCAATCACTGAAATGCCAGTAACCAACATGGCTACGGCATTACAGTTAGTGGCATTACTTACTCAAACGTTTATTGGCTGCTTAGAAGCCAACAAATGTGCGGGGAGGAGGCTCGTGCTTCGCGCTTGAGCACATGCGGTGTTCGGCCGAACACCGCGATGTGCCGAGCATCGCGATGCTCGTGTAAAATTAGTGTTCGGCTGAGCATGCTCGCCCAACACTACTCTTTACCATTTATATAATTGAAGAACATTTTTGGGCTAGGTTTACTGTCTTTGGCAATTACACTCTCGGTCTCTAGTTTGGCAGCTTTTATTTGTCTTTTACATATTCTATTTTTTTTCATATAGTTTTTCAATGTTTCCTCACTAACCTCTTGTTTTAGTGATTTAAATGCTTCTTTCTTTTTGTCCTTTATTGCTTTCTTTACCTTTTTATTTATCCACATTGGTTGTTTCTTGTTCCTTAACCTTTTATTCCCATAATGTATGTACCTCTCACAATTAGATTTTAGGATGCTTTTAAAAATATCCCATTTTGTGGCTGTATTTATATTTTTGAGGACTTTTTCCCAATTAGTTAGGCCTCTGGCCTCTCTTAGTTGACTGAATATAGCTTTTTTGAAGTTTGGTATTTTTGTTCTTCCCTGAAGAAACACTCTTTTAAATGACAATTGGAAGGTTATTTCTTTATGGTCACTATTTCCCAGGTGTCTCCCAACCTGCAAATTAGTTTTTCTGACAGATCTATTGGTTAATACTAAGTACAGTGTGGCCGTCCCTCTAGTCGAGTCCTGAACCAGTTGGCAAAGGTGATTGTCTTTGGTTATTGCAAAGAACCTGTTTCCTTCAGTTTCCCAGTCTATATCTGGGTAGTTGAAGTATCCCATAATATTGAAATTATGATTTGCCGCCTCGTCTATTTCGTTTAGAAGTAGATTTTCTATGGACTTTGGTATATTAAGTGGCTTAATAAACTCCTATAAGTATTTTATTATTGTTTTTTCCTTAATGTATTTCAACCCCCAGTGACTCCACATGTTCAAGTCCCTCACATATCTTCCCGGAGTGTGGGCTTTAGACAGGACTTTACATAAAGGCAAACCCCTCCTCCTTTCCGGTTTTGACGATCGTTAATCACCTAGTCATAGCTATCATCCAGCCATGTCTCAGTTCATCAGTTTTTATTAGTCAGGCTTCTGCCATTAGTATACATACAATTGAGAGGTTTACATATGTATATTTTTTACACTACACCTTTTCTTATAAACTCTTTTAGTTCCTCCTTCCATTCCTCCCCCAGTTCCATTTCCTCACCCCAGGTCTCAATCTGCACTATCTTCCCCTCCTATAACAAAATTACCCTCCCCCAGTCACTAGTTTAAACACTCCTCCAACCTTCTAGCCATCTTCCTCCTCAAAACAGCTGCCCCTTCCCCATTGAGGTGCAGCCAATCCGTGCGATAGAGCCTGTAGCCGACAGAGAAGTCAGCCCAGTTCTCCAGGAACTCAAACCCCTCCTTCCTACACCAGTTCTGTAGCCACTTGTTAACCTCGCTAATCTCTCGCTGCCTTTCTTGTGTGGCTTGTGGTACCTGTAGTATTTGGCCTAAGCTTGTGACCTAAATCCCTAAAATCATTTTAAGGACACTCCACCTACCTCTAACTTTGTCATTGGTTCCGATGTGGACCATGACTGCTAGATCTTCACCAGTCCCTCCCAGTAATCTGTCAACCCGATCCACAATGTGTCAAACTCGAGCACCAGGAAGACAACACACCGTTCAATGATCCAGGTCTTTGTGACAGATTGCCCTATCTGTACCCCTAACAATTGAGTCTCCCACTACCAGCACCTATCTGGTCTGCCCTACTCTCCTAGTCCCCTGCTTACTGGAGCTGACATTTCCCTGACTGGCAAAGGAAGTGTCCGGCTACAGCAGTGCTCTCGCTGAACCAACATCCCACTCAGCTGCCAACCTTGCAAACTTGTTGGGGTGTGTCAGATCAGGGCTAGCCTCCTTGGCACTCTTCCCTCTACCCCACTTTCTAACTGTTACCCAGCTAGCTACCTCACTTTCCTGAGCCTCCATGCTACCACCCTCCTCCACTTCTACCCCATAGAGTGTCTGCTCAGTGAGCAACAAACTCTGTTCCAAATTACCAACACTTCTCAGTGTTGAAACTCGCCCGGTTAGATACAGGATGTACGATTCTAAACTGGCAAATTGCTCACATTTTGAACAAAGATATGCGCCCTCAAACGGCTGTTCAAGGACTGCATACATTAGACAAGATGTGCACTGGATTGTGCTGTGAATAATGGAACACATACTAAATGTGGATTACACAATTTTTCGCAAAAAAAGAGAAAAAATACAATATAGTGCAGTGATAAGAATCTAACTTACTGTAGTCCCCTCCTAAAGTCCCTGAATCTCAAGTCACGTAATCTAAAGTCACACACTTAATACAAACACACACTTGAAATCAAACATGCGAACACTCACAAACTCGCATTGTTTGCCTGGTTTTATAAGTGCAGCTCCCAAACAGCTTCAAACCAGACTGCTTTTTTCCTCTGGATTCAAAGGATTGGGCTGCCCTAAAAACTGGCTAACTTCTCCTAATTAGATTGCCACCCCCTAATTACTCACCTGTGCAAAACCCTGGAGAAGGAAGAGAACAACAACAAAAAACGAAATCACAGTATACTCTCAGTTGCTTTGCAATAAACCTGGCATCAAAAGCAAGTCACAGTGTATAAACTATACTACACTGCTCTGACTTGGTATAGACTTGGTATAGACTACAATAAAGTCAGACACAGCCACTCAGCAATGCACACACATAATTTAGCTGTCACAGATACTCCGTCACATAATCTAAAGTTACACACTTAATACAAGCACACACTTGAAATCAAACACGCGAACGCTCACAAACTTAAGTTGTTTGCCTGCTTGTATAAGTGCAGCTTGTATAAAAAGCTCCCAAACAGCTTCAAACCAGACTGTTTGTTTCCTCTGGATTGAAAGGGAAGCAGTTATGCATCCTTCATCAAGAAATCAAATCCAGGCTGTTCCCTTGACAACTGAAAATCGGAAACCTGGTTACTGATAAATGTAAGAACATTCTGTTGGTGCTCCGTCAAGGAGAGCTGCCCCATGCGCCCTGCATAGTACACGTCTTTAATCTGGTTATATCCCCGTTAGGGTTTAGCGAACAGTTGTAGCATAGTTCAGGTTCGTACCGAATTTTGGGGTGCTCGGGACCCGGACACGGACCCGAACATTTTCAAAAAAGTTCGGGTTCGTTGTTCGGCGATTTCTTCCCACTTTCTGAAGGGCTGCACAGCAGCCAATCAGCTAGCGTTTTACTTATTGCTCCAAGAAGCCATCACAGCATTGCCTACCAATGGCATGGCTGTGATTGGCCAAGTGCAGCATGTGAAACAGCCTCTATTTAAGCTGGAGTCACGTAGTGCCACACGTCACTCTGCTCTGATTAGTGTAGGGAGAGGACGCAGCTTCTGTGAGGGCGAGATTAGGCGGGAAAAGTCAGCAAAAACACCTAATGAAGTGATCGATCTACAGCTGTGAATCATTCAACTTCTGCTAGTTAATTACTCACTGGTTTTTAGGCTGCACAGAGTGTTTTTCTGTCACTTTGATCGGCGGCCATTTTGTGTCTTGTGGTGCACCAGCCAAAGCTGCCACAAAGTCCATCAATCCATCAATACTAGGGTTTTTTTTTTTTGTTGCTATATCCTACATCAGGGGCTTGGCTGTGCTTATTGTCACCCTTATAAACTCAGGATAGAAATTTCTATATTTTATTAAGGGGTTAATTTAAATTGCCAAAATAGCAATCCCCAAAATCTGGTGTTCCAGCTGTGGCTAGTCAAGTGTAATACTGTCAGCTGTCTGTCAAAGGATAGATTTTTTCTGTGGTGAAATTCAATTGCAAAAATAGCAATCCCCTAAATCTAGTGTCCCAGCAGTGGCTGGCAAAGTTTAATAGTGTCCAGCAAAGGATATATTTTGTTCTGAGGTGAAATTCAATAGCCAAAATAGCAATACCGTAAATCTGTTGTCCCAGCAGTGGCTGGCCAAGTTTAATAGTGTCCGGCAAAGGATAGATATTTGTCTGGGGTGAAATTCAATTGCCAAAATAGCAATACCGTAAATCTGGTGTCCCAGCAGTGGCTGGCCAAGTTTAATAGTGTCCGTCATAGGGTATATTATTTTCTGCGGTGAAATTCAGTTGCAAAAATAGAAATACCGTAAATCTGGTGTTCCAGCTGTGATTGGAAAAGTTTAATAGTGTTCGGCAAAGGATATATTTTATTCTGGGGTGAAATTCATTAGCCAAAATAGCAGTACCGTAAATCTGGTGTCCTAGCAGTTGCTGGCCAAGTTTAATAGTGTCCGGCAAAAGATAGATAATTTTCTGGGGTAAAATTCAATTGCCAAAATAGCAATACCGTAAATCTGGTGTCCCAGCAGTGGCTGGCCAAGTTTAATAGTGTCTGGCAAAGGATAGATAATTTTCTGGGGTGAAATTCAATTGCCAAAATAGCAATACCGTAAATCTGGTGTCCCAGCAGTGGCTGGCCAAGTTTAATAGTGTCCGGCAAAGGATTTATTATTTTCTGGGGTGAAATTCAATTGCCAAAATAGCAATACCGTAAATCTGGTGTCCCAGCAGTGGCTGGCCAAGTTTAATAGTGTCCGGCAAAGGATTTATTATTTTCTGCGGTTAAATTCAGTTGCAAAAATAGAAATAGAGTAAATCTGTTGTTCCAGCTGTTGCAGGCTTAGTTTAAATCTGTCCGTTAAAGGGTATATTTTTTTCTGGGGTGAAATATAATTGCCAAAATAGCAATACCCTGAATCTGGTGTTCGAGCTGTTGCAGGCCTAGTTTAAATCTGTCCGTAAAAGGGTATATTTTTTTCTGGGGTGAAATTTAATTGCCAAAATAGCAATACCCTGAATCTGCTGATCCAGCTATGACTGGACAAGTTTAATAGTATCCGTCAAAGGATAGATTTTGTTCTGGGGTAAAATTCAATTGCCAAAATAGCAATATCCTGAATCTAGTGTTCCAGCTGTGACTGGACAATTTCCCTAGTGTCCGTCAAAGGATATATTATTTTCTGGGGTGAAAGTCAGTAGCAAAAATAGAAATACAGTAAATCTAGTGTTCCA
The DNA here is from genome assembly GCA_033119425.1 of Bufotes viridis. Lineage (NCBI taxonomy): Eukaryota > Metazoa > Chordata > Amphibia > Anura > Bufonidae > Bufotes > Bufotes viridis. Next base: position 459,765,190 of record CM065590.1, read on the forward strand.
GCTTTTGCAGGCCTAGTTTAAATCTGTCCGTAAAAGGTTATATTTTTTTCTTGGGTGAAATTTTATTGCCAAAATAGCAATACCCTGAATCTGGTGTTCCAGATGTCGCAGGCCTAGTTTAAATCTGTCCGTAAAAGGGTATATTTTTTTCTGGGGTGAAATTTAATTGCCAAAATAGCAATACCCTGAATTTGGTGTTCCAGCTGTGACTGGACAAGTTTAATAGTGTCCGAACAAAGGATAGATTTTGTTCTGGGGTGAAATTCAATAGCCAAAATAGCAATACCGTAAATCTGGTGTTCCAGCAGTGGCTTGCCAAGTTTAATAGTGTCCGGCAAAGGATAGATAATTTTCTGGGGTGAAATTTAATTGCCAAAATAGCAATACCGTAAATCTGGTGTTACAGCTGTGACTGGACAAGTTTCATAGTGACCGTCATAGGGTATATTATTTTCTGGGGTGAAATTCAGTTGCTAAAATAGAAATACAGTAAATCTGGTGTTCCAGCTGTGACTGAACAAGTTTTATAGTGTCTGGCAAAGGATATATTTTGTTCTGGGTGAAATTCAATTGCTATAATAGCAATACCGTAAATCTGGTGTCCCAGCAGTGGCTGGCAAAGTTTAATAGTGTTCGGCAAAGGATATATTTTTTTCTGGGGTGAAATTCAATTGCCAAAATAGAAATACCATAAATCAGTGGTTTCAGCTGTGGCTGGCCAAGTTTAATAGTGTACGGCAAAGGACATATTTTTTACTGGGGTTAAATTCAATTGCCAATATAGCAATACCTTAAATCTGGTGTCCCATCAGCGGCTGGCCAAGTTTAATACCTCATCTTCACCATGTCACACGGCAGCGTTCAGCTCTCCATCTCACAAACCTTAGAGAGAAAGCGTAAATTCCCACCTAGCCATCCTCGAGCCCTGGGCCTTATTGCCAGCATTTCTAAACTACTGGCCTTTGAAATGCTGTCATTCAGGCTGGTGGACACAGACAGCTTCAAACAGCTGATGTCCATGGCTGTCCCACAGTATGTTGTTCCCAGCTGCCACTACTTCTCCAAGACAGCCGTGCCTTCCCTGCACAACAAAGTATCCGATAAAATCCATACTTTAATCAGTTAGGTCCACCTAACCACAGATACGTGGACCAGTAAGCACGGCCAGGGACGCTATATCTCCCTAACTGCACACTGGGTAAATGTAGTGGCGGCTGGGCCCCAGACGGAGAGTTCTTTGGCGCACGTCCTTCCGCCGCCAAAGATCGCAGGGCTTCATTCTTTGCCTCCTGTAGCCTCCTACTCGTCTTCCTCCTCCTCTGCTTCCACCTGCTCATCCATTCAGCCACACACCTTCACCACCAACTTCAGCACAGCCTGGGGTAAACGTCAGCAGGCCGTTCTGAAGCTCATATGTTTGGGGGACAGGCCACACACCGCGCAGGAGTTGTGGCGGGGTATTGAACAACAGACCGACGAGTGGTTGCTGCCGGTTGGCCTCAAGCCAGGCGTGGTGGTGTGCGATAATATGCAAAATCTTGTCGCAGCTCTGGGACTAGCCAGTTTGACGCACATCCCTTGCCTGGCGCATGTGCTTTATTTTTTGGTTGCAGAAGTTCATTCACAACTACCCCGACATGTCAGAGCTGCTGCATAAAGTACGGGCCGTCTGTGCGCGCTTCCGGCGTTCACATTCCCGCTCACCGCCTCATATGCGACGTGCCCACCAGGTGGAACTCCACCTTGCACATGCTGGAGAGTCTGTGTGAGCAGCAGCAGGCCATAGTGGAGTTTCAGCTGCAGCACGCACGGGTCAATCGCACTGCGGAACAGCACCACTTCACCACCAATGACTGGGCCTCCATGCGAGACCTGTGTGCCCTGTCGCGCTGTTTCGAGTACTCCACCAACATGGCCAGTGGCGATGACGCTGTTATCAGCGTTACAATACCACTTCTATGTCTCCTTGAGAAAAGACTTAACCTCTTAAGGACACAGAACGTACATGTACGTCCTGTGTCCGGTCTTTAAAGATGGCGCCCACTCCTGCTCCATGCAGGCGCCTTAGCCACGGGTGTCCACATGGTTCCTGTAGCAGACACCTGCGGCTAATGTCCGCGACCGGCAGTAATGCCGATCGCGGACATTTAACCCCTCAGATGCCGTGGTCAATCCTGACCACGGCACCTGAGTGCGCACAAACCGAAAGTTTTACTTTTGGTTTGCGCTCCGGCTCCCCCGTGTGGCGATCGGAGGAGCCGGAGTGCGCCTGTAGTAGCCTGGGTCTCTATGAATGAAACCCAGGCTGCTGTATAGTATTTCCTATGAAGCCTTGCCTGTATTAGGCTTCATAGGAAATATGCGATTTTTTCATATATTCCAATGCTATTGCATTGGAATGTATGAAAATCGCAATCAGATGTTCAAATCACCCCACTTTTGCTAAAATAAAAATTTAAAAACTAATAAAATTTAAAAAATACCCATCATGGGTGTTGCAATGTGTGAAAAAGCCCATAGTATAAAAATATGAAAAAATATTCCCCATACGTCAAACATCAAAAAGGAAAAAAGCGTCCAAAGGGCGGATTCGCCATTTTTTGTTGCTTCATTTTCCACAAAATATTACATAAAAGGTGATCAAAAAGTCATACACACCCCAAAATGGTATCACTAAAAACATAAGATTATGACGCATAAAATGAGCCCCTATACAGCTCTGTACATATAATTACAAAAAAAGTTATAGGGGTCAAAACATGGTGACAAAAAAGTAAAACAGATTTTTTCCCACTTTAGATTTTTTTTTCACTATCAAAATGCAAGAAAACCTATACATATAGGGTATCGCCGGATTCATACTGACCTTTAGAGTAAAATTAAATGGTCAGTTTTATCGCACATTGAACGTCGGAATTTAAAAAGCAGCAAAACTGTGGTGGAATTGCTTTTTTTTTGCAATTTCACCCTATTTGGAAATTTTTCCCCGCTTCCAACACCATCATATGCAATATTAAATGGTGGTGTTGGAAAGTACAACTTGTCCCGCGAAAAACAAGCCCTCATATGGCAATGTGAACCAAAAAATAAAAAATCTATGGCTATGGGAAGGCAGGGAGCGCAAAACGAAAACTCAAAAAGTAAAAAACCTCCGGTCCTTATAGGGTTAAGGCGATGATGGAAGAGGAGGTGGCCCAGGAGGAGGAGGATAAGGGGTAATTTTTAGCACTTTCAGGCCAGTCTGTTAGAAGTGGATCAGAGGGAGGTTTTTTACAACAACAGAGGCCAGGTACAAATGTGGCCAGCCAGGGCCCACTACTGGAGGATGAGGAGGATGAGGAGGAGGTGGAGGAGGATGAGGATGAAGCAGGTTCACAGCGGGGTAGCACCCGACACAGCTCAGGCCCATCACTGGTGTGTGGCTGGGGGGATACGGAGGACGATGATGATACGCCTCCCACAGAGGACAGCTTGTCCTTACCTCTGGGCAGCCTGGTACACATGAGCGACTACATGCTGCAGTGCCTGCGCAACGACAGCAGAGTTGCCCACATTTTAACGTGTGCGCACTACTGGGTTGCCACCCTGCTGGATCCCCGGTACAAAGACAATGTGCCCACCTTACTTCCTGCACTGGAGCATGATAGGTAGATGCGCGAGTACAAGCGCACGCTGGTAGACGCGCTCCTGAGAGCATTCCCAAATGTCAGAGGGGAACAAGTGGAAGCCCAAGGCGAAGGCAGAGGAGGAGCAAGAGGTCGCCAACGCAGCTCTGTCACCATGCCACAGCTAACTGCACCACCACCTGATACGGAACGTGTTAGCATGAGGCAGCATTTCAATAACAGGGTTGAACAGTACGTGTGCACACCCCTCCACATACTGACTGATGGTTCGGCCCCATTCAACTTCTGGGTCTCCAAATTGTCCACGTGACCAGAGCTAGAATTTTATGCCTTGGAGGTGCTGGCCTGCCCGGCGGCCAGCGGTTTGTCTGAATGTGTATTTAGCACGGCAGGTGGCGTCATTACTGACAAACGCAGCCGCCTGTCCACAGCCAACGTGGACAAGCTGACGTTTATAAAAATGAACCAGGCATGGATCCCACAGGACCTGTCCATCCCTTGTGCAGAATAGACATTTATAACTGCCTTCCCCTCAACCATATATTCTTGTACTCCGGGGCACTTCTTTATTGAAACCTCTTTTTTTTATTTTACCATTATATTGCGGTGCAACCAAAAGTTGAATGAACCGCTCCTCCGTGTAGGTGCCAGGGGCCTAATTATCTAAAAATGGCCTTCTCCATTGGTGGGTGACATGATGCCTGATTCTCTGCTATGCGACCTCTGTCCTCTGTCTGGGTGCTGGGGCCAAAATAAATGAAAGTGGCCTTCTCCATTGGTGGGTGACTTGAAGCCTGATTCTCTGCTATGGGACCTCTTTCCAATTGATATTGCTTAATTTTATTTATTTTATTTTAATTCATTTCCCCATCCACATTTGTTTGCAGGGGATTTACCTAAATTTTTTCTGCCTTTTGCAGCCCTCTAGCCCTTTCCTGGACTATTTTAGAGCCTTTTTAGTGCCCAATAGTTCGGGTTCCCATTGACTTTAATGGGGTTCGGGTTCGGGATGAAGTTCGGGTTGAGTTCGGATCCCGAACCTGAACATTTTCGGGAAGTTCGGCCGAACTTCTCGAACCCGAACATCCAGGTGTTCGCTCAACTCTAATGCTGATGTTTTTCACCCAACTGTAAACGTCTTTAAAATGGAAACTGCATTCACTTCATCCACTCTTACCATGCAAAACATGCCCTCCTTGAGCTGCAAAGGCACAATGCTGTTCCCAAACATTGCCTTATATGTGACATCTCCACATGTTAGAACTCCACATGTTGGACCGACTGTATGAGCAGAGGAAGGCCATGAATGATTACTTGATGATGCAGGTGGACAGGAGTACTCCCCTGTGTAACTTCAGCGTTAGTCAGTGGTAGCTCTTGCGTGACACCTGCTGTTTGCTCAGACCCTGTATTTGTCAGTTGCTAGGAGTATGGGATGATTAATGTCATTCCACTCTTTCATTAGAGATGAGCAGAAAGGGCAATATTCGAATTTTCGAAATTTCACAAATATTTGGGTGAATATTCGCCATAAATTTACGAATATGCGAATTTGCCGTTTTTTCTATGTGCGAAAATCAGCAATGTAATATTTGCGTAATGCTTGCGCAATAGAGGCATTAGTCACTTTTGCTACATTTTTCAAGCTGCTTGAAGTTTCCTGAGACTGGAGAAAATGGTTGGCACAGCAGAACATTACAATAGCTTTATATGCAGATAGAGTGCTCCAATATATTCGTGATTGCGCAAATTGGCACTAATGATGCGAATATTTTGGTGCAATACATGTAACTTTACATTTTAGCAGGTCTGACTACATATTAGTGATTGGTGTACTAAGTATTGTTGTGAACTTGTGACATCACAGCACTATGTATGTACATATGTATGTATGTATGGACAGCAGAACCTCACACTACCTAACACCCTGCACTGATATAGCTACACTATATCACAATCTAACCAACACTAACTATCTCCCACTAACTATCTGTATAAGATATATATATACGCTAACTAACTATGTAATGTAATGACAAAGGAAAGCAGAGAGCACAGCAATAACACTGCTGTCTCTCTCAGAACTTTAATAAACTGCAGAAAATGGCTGCTGGGGAGGTTCTTATATATTAAAAGAGGTAGGCAACTTTCCTATTGTTTGCTAGGGATGTTGCTAAGCTCAGACAAAGACATTGCAGCCTTCTCATTGGCCCACAAGCAAGAAGCAGCGAGGGATCATGGGTTCAGATAAAAAAAAAATCTAGAATATTCAAAAATACGAATATACTATATTCTAAATATTTGCGAATTTGTGATATTCAAGATAAAAATTTGCGATTCGAATATCCACACCCAACACTATCCTTCATGTCCTGGAGTAGATGCTGATAAATTTGGCTGGCCAGGAGACAGGAGACGTGGCACCTACTTCTTACGGCCACCTAAGCCCTATGGGGGCTAAACTAGTGGAGGAGGAGGACATTAACTCCAAAGAATTGTATACAAAAATAGGTGGTTTATCTGCCCAAGCAACAGGAGAGGCACAGGAGGAAAAGGAGCATGAGGAGCTGGAGGGCAATAAGGAATACCATACAGATGATCTTGACAAACCAGTATGGCTGTATGCAGTGGAGATGGAGACAGGTTATCCCTCTGATTTCCAAATGGCCAGATGCATACTGAGTTGCTTGTGTAGTGACAGATGCATTATCACCATTTGGCAGAGCGGATGACCACTGGCTCCCCACAATGTTAGACCCTCACTACCAGGCCAAAATGGAGGCCTTTTTTACACCTGCTGAAAGGGATAATAAACTCAACTACTATAGAGACATCCTATGTAGTTGGCTGGTCGCTGCCTATGTGCGCCATCACCCATCCTCACAAAGGTCTGACCGGGCAGACCCTCTATGCTCACACTACACTGCCATGACTGCTGGAGGAGGGGTGGGGGGCTAGAAGTAGCACCAGCTCCATCAGCAGCAACTTGAGTCTTGAGTCTCTGATGGGCATGTTTCTTCACCTGCCTACTGAAGAAGCCACACAGCAGCAGCATGAGGAGGAGCAGAACCTAAAGAATCAGGAGATTACTAGGAGATCACTCTGTCACCCCAGATCGAAGATCCCCTGGACTACTGGGCAGCCAGACTTGAATTGTGGCCGCAAACTGTCACAGTTTGCCCTGGACAGACTTTCGTGCCCGACCTGTGGTATGGCATCTTAGTGGGTGTTTAGCATGGTGGGGGGCATAGTTACTTCAAAGAGAACTCACCTTTCAACACATTTTGAGAGATTAACCTTTATAAAGATGAATCAGGCATGGGTCAGCCAGGATTCCCATAAACTGGTGACTGCAATGTGCCGCCACACCAGAACATTGTGAAATATGGTCCATTACTTCTAGCCATGTGCTTCAGCCACAAATCTAATGCGGCTACCTCCCTGATGCCACACACCTGCTGCCTCTGCTGCCATCTTCTCTTACTGCCACCATCATGTGCTTTTACTGGCAGTACTGTTGCCCCCCATCTCCCCGCTTTGTAACTGGGCCACTATGTTGACTTCTCATGCTGCAGCCACCTTCCCCACATATGTGAGTGGGTCACTGTGTTGACTCATCCTGCTGTTTCCACGCTCCCCACCACTCTGTGATTGAGCTACTGTGTTGACTCCTCATGCTGTTGCCACGCTCACCACTCTGTGACTGGGCAACTATGTTGACTCATCATGCTGTTTCTCACCAGTCTGTTCGGCGGCCACTAGTGTCCCTGATTGGCCTTGCTGAAATCACTGTTTATTTTACCTTTTGTTGAAACCGACAGACAAACCCGAAAAATGAAAAACTCAACAGATCCTGTCTTTGGAGCATCCATAAGGCCTCAATCACATGGTCAGTATTTTGCATCAGGATTTTATCTTGATTTGGAAGCCAAAAGTAGGAGTGGGTCAAAAACACAGAAAAAATGCAAAAATTTCCTTCACATGTCATCTGTGTTTTAGACCCATTCCTGTTTTTGCCTTACAAATACTAATCAATTACTGACCGTGTGAAGGGGGATGCTAAAAAGACAGGATCCGTTTTTTGGTGGGTTTTCTTGTGGGTTGTTCTTCTGATGAATCAGAGGAAGGGAAAAGTAAACAGTGATGTAAGCACAAAATTACTGCTGACACATGCCCCACCCTGTGACTAGGCCACTATTTGTATCAGTGGCTAACAGAATGTGGAAGCAGCAGACAGTGTAAAATGAGACAGCTCTTTCCACTTTAGTAGATTCAGTGGATAACAGAACAGGTTTTCTAGCAATCTATGTTGCCACTCTACAAACAGTGAAATGAGAGAGCTCTTTTGCACTTTAGTAGAATCAGTGGCTAACAGAAAAGGTTAACTAGCAATCTATGCGTTAAATTATACAGCTCTTTCACTCTATAGTAGAATTTTGAGCCACTGCACGGTTAAGTACATTATACCTGACGTTAACATTGACCTGTAAGGCTGAATTCGCCCTTCAGTTATTTGGTCAGTTAATTGAAGCAGTTACTGTTAATTCCAGCAGTTAAAGATATAGTATCATGAAAAGATCTTCGTCTATTGTGTTTTTGACCTACAACTGACCAAATAAGTGTTGTGAACTGAGCCTAATTGTGACACACAGTCATTTTACAGCTAACAGAAGTGATTCAAAAGCATATTTTTGCACTGCCACAACATGGCTTAAAAGAACCTTTTATTCCCCCTCCACTACTTTTTTGCCACTGCCTCCATGTTGTTCACTTATTCCACTAAAGAGTCATTGGGCACAGGTTTTGCAGGGGCAATCAGTGTTTTTATTTTATTTTAATAAAGAATGCTGTATGTTTTTCTTTTAATTTAGCTATGGGTTAGTTAGGACTGTTGGTGGCCTGCACTACGATGCGTACGTCCATATATTGTATGATACCTGCCTGTGATACTGACACACTTTAACTTTCACTACCAGAAAGGATTAGCTATGCATATTGCTACAATGCACAGTGATGTACACCAAGATACACTCTACCTGCAGGCCAGAATACAGCTGATTTAACGCGCTTCATGACAAATTAGATTGGAATGAAGTGAATTTCCTTAAAAATTTGGCGAAGCATCTGAATCGCATTTTTGAAAAATTCACTCATCTCTAGTCTTTATGTATTGGATGTTCAGTAAATTTTTACTTTTACTTATAATTGTGTCGTGATTATTTTACAGGCCTTTCCCTTGTGGTAGGTTTGGTGCTTTATATCTCCAGTATCAATGATGAAGTTATGAACAGACCCAGTAGCTCTGAACAGTACTTCCAGTACCGATATGGATGGTCTTTTGCTTTCGCAGCTTCCTCGTTCCTCCTAAAAGAGGTTTGTAATCATTATTTTGTTAATGATAAATGTTTAAAACCACTAAAATATGTATTGAAACAGATAACTGTACTAAATAGTATGTCTATGAGGACTATCCACCTGCAAAGTAATAAACAGAGCTCTGTATATAACAAAAAGGCTTTGCTTTTAAATATAATGTAAGACTCTATCAGCTAATTTTCTAATATATTCCAAATAAACTGGAAATTAATATTACCAAAAATACAGTAAGAAAATCGAACTCCACAAAGTGGAATTCAATCCGAATTTATGGAAAATTCGATTTGCCGCTAATTTGCCGAATTTCGGTGTGTTTCATGGCAACAAATCAATTTTCCCTCAATGGCAGTAAAAAAAATGAAAAAAATCATACTTACCTCATCCATTTGAGAGTGAAGATCCCATGCAAAATCCTGTGCGCAGCGGTGTATGATATCACTACGCCGGCCGATGTGATAACGTCATCACGGGCCAAGCAAGATTTTGTGCTGGATCTACAAGCAAGATGGTGGCGGCCAGCTATTCGCGATCAAATGGATGAAGGGAAGTATGATTTTATTAATTTTTTTTGTTTTACACTGTAATATTGTTGTTGATTCCACCACTCCCTGTCATTTCACTCCCTACTTATAAAGAAATGTGCTTTGTAACAAAATCAATTGTTATACACCATTTTTTTTCTAATTATTCTGCTAAGCAGTCAAATCGATTTTTTCCAAAACTTCGCTCATCACATAGTTGTGCACATGGAGACGGTCTGGTAGAACACAGAGCCTCTATTGCTGAGTACCAAAGAGTGTCAGACTCTTCATGTTCCACCGCTTGATGCCTCCAGTCTTTAAGGCACTACAATGTGGAGTTGTTCTCTCCTAAAGTGAATTCTTCTAGGGAGAATAATTTCATTGTATGGGATCCAATGAAGCATACCACTTTTATTTAATTGTTGTCCGGCACCATATACGGTATATACAACAGAAAACGTCCTCTGTGTGCCTCCATATGAAACCAACGGCATATGGAGCTACAGTATGACCTTATAGACATTCTTATGGGTGCCACACTATGGATTCCATTAGCTGGAAGGTTGCAGATAGCTGTAATATGGCTGTGCTCATGAAATTTTAAAACAGTGGCATTTGTGAAACGCATTTGCTCTGTTCCCACAGACTTCAGTCTGAGTCAGAGAAGAAATTGCTGCTAATATAAAGCAAAAAATGTTTAGAAAAGGAATCATATATTCTAGCAATGAGCAAAAAAGTAGTACTAGACCTTTAAAGAGAATGTGTCATCAGAAAATTACCTGCTGTTTAAATCACTTTATGTTTAACATATTTTTAAATAATTTTAATGATGTTATTTTCAATTTTCTATGTCCCTTTTAATATTTAAACTAAAACAAAAAATCCTGCAATTATTGCAATGGCCACTATGTCTAATAATAGGCGCAACTTTTTGGTATGTACAGATCACCTTACTGCAGTTAACTCATTCTAAGCCTTCCTGTAATTACATAATCTCTGTGTATAGATAAGACAGGATCCACCATTCACAATAGTGATTGTCAAGTATTATCTATTCTTTCCTTATACAATGACCTCTGCACAGCTCACAGATCATGCCGAGAAAAACTCTCTCATAGAAGACAATAGGGTCCCTTCCTTATCACTGTGTCTATTACCCATGGGGCTGCCGTAAAGCAATTTTCATGATGATTTCTAAATGCTCAACCAAGATGGCAGCTTCCATAATAATGTCCAAGAAATACAATTAAAATATCTACAATCAGATTAGAAAAAATCTATAAACAGATTAGAAAAAAAGGACAGATAAAATTTTGGTGACACATTTTCTATAGGTTACTTTCAGGGTGGACCTAATATTAAATCAACTGCATCAACTGAATTCACTAAGGCCTAGTTCACAATTCAGTGATTTGGTCAGTGATTTCCATCAGGGATTGGGAGCTAGATCCAGGTACAGGTAAAGAACACAAAACAGGTGCAAATCTTTCCAGTTAGGCCTCTTTCACACAGCCGTAGGTGTCACGTGCCCATATTGCGGACCGCATTTGGTGATCCGCAATACATGGGCACTGTTCCGTGACCATTCTACATCACAAATTTGGACCCATTCATTTCAATGGGTCTGCAAATCCGGAGATGCGGAACGGTGTGGAACAGAATGACAGAACGGAACACTACGGAAGCACTACAGAGTGCTTCCGTGGGGTTCCGTTTCATACTACCGTCCCGCAAAAAGATAGAACATGTCCTATCTTTTTGCAGAACGGGCAGATCGCGGACCCATTCAAGTGAATGGGTCCATGATCCGCTGCAGCTGCCCCACGGTCGCTGCCTGTGCATTTCGGGCCGCAATTTGCGGCCCGCAGCACGGGCACGGGACAACTATGGCCATGTGAAAGAGGCCTTATACTTTACCTTCACAATCACTGATGGAAATCACTAACCAAATTAATAAAGGGTGAATTTGGCCTAATAACGTATCTAATGAACCATGTATGTTCTGTGTAAACACAACAGAGCTCTGATCCCTAGTAAGATCAAATACAAAGTGATTTATAATAAAGTCTGTTCATTAAACTTAGTACTTATAATGTTATGTTTTCAAGTTTACTATTACTGTCATTCTATGTCTTTGAAGGGTGCTGGTGTTATGTCTGTATACTTATTCACAAAACGTTATGCAGAAGAGGAGATGTATCGCCCCCATCCAGCCTTCTACCGTCCTCGTCTCAGCGACTGTTCAGACTATTCAGGTCAGTTCCTACACCCTGAAGTGTGGCATCGTGGACGCAGCCCATCAGAAATCTCTAGCGATGTGTCAATCCAGATGACTCAGAACTATCCACCTGCAATCAAGTACCCAGACCACATACACATATCAACGTCACCCTGCTAAAAGCGCCATGAAAGGGAAACTGTTTGGAAGTTCTAAACATCTCTTTATGATAAAACTTGCCATACAGACATCACAGTTTAACTTTATGGTTTGTTAAACTAGAGACATTATATTGCAAAGTTTAAAATGTGAGCCTTTACTTCTCATTTTGCAGAACTTTATTGCTCATATACCATTTAATGGATTATTTTATTTTCCTACACAACATCAATCTATTATGTAGCCATATCATATACTCCTATTTTATACTTTGTGTTCTCACTTTTATTTAGAAATTTTCTTTCTATCATAATATTTTTCTTTCTTCCGTTTTCTATAAAGTAAATTTCTTAGTACTTTGAAGGAGATTGATATTCAATTCTAAACTTTTGACTATATAAAATATTTCTAATTTCCTCAATGATTCACATGGAACTAATGGAAGGAAATAAGAAACAGAAGACATTTTCTGTAGCATTTTATTGTAATGCAGTGTGAAGCAGACTGATAAAAAGAAAGTGCTCAAAATGAAAACTCTCCAGCAACAAAGAGTATTGAAGAAAAAACAAAACAAAGCTACATTATTATTTAATTTAAGAAAAAACATTTTAAATTTTGTGGATTTGTGGTGTTCACATGGATTGAACATCTAGTTTCATGGCCACAAACTGGACCTAATAGACTACCTTTCCCATCCTCTTCAGGTGCAGTATCTTGGAAGTTGTCATCTAAGCCCTTAAATATGCTACTGTTTTATGTTCACTGTGCTAGCTACAGTAGATTATGGACACAATTGAATCTGTCACTTTTCATTGAAATATTTAAAATGTATGATTTGTCAGTTAACTTTCAACCTGTTAGAAAACACAAACTAAAAAACAAAAGCAAAATATGCAATGTAATCTCATCACTCCAGTAGAGATCCTTTGACAAGGTGCGAAGGACACTGTCTGGAGGCTGATTATCTGATAGACTTGTCATGGCTGTATAGTTTATGTGTCTGTAGTTTAATCAACAGTCTAGAACATCTTGCTCTTTGCATTGCGAATGATGACAAAAATGCAAAGCCCACAGTTCAGCACAGTCTTAGAGACCAGAGTAATCATATACTGTATATTGTCTTAATTTAAATTTGCTTGCACAATGAACCAAAACAGATAGCCTATACCGAAGGCTAGCTGACAACATACGTCAAAGGCATTTTCCCACGTTGCACTATCCCTACAACACATTCTCAAGTGTTGGTATAATGTACAGAAACATTATGTATAGACTGATGTAATTATTTTAAAGCTGTGATTTTCACAGGGACTTGGAAAGGCCTGGCTTGCATTTTGCCCATTGTATATCCTTTCATCCACGGAAGACATTTGTTTCTGCAGTGAGCAGAATATAATGGTGTCTAAAGAGCACTGAAATGTATATAGATAGTTGATATATATATCAATGCAATGTAAGAAATATAACATGAGATATAGTGATGAAATAATGCAATGTCTGGAAATCATTAAGGAATAAATAAATATATATATATATATATATATATATATATATATATATACATATATTGGCATTCAAGTACAAATTAATTCTTCATGTAGGTTTGACATATAAAGTAATTAAAGTGTACCTCTAGTGATCAACATAGCAACATCTTAGAAAATGTAGTCTGGGTCTGTAAAGTCAAATGTGTAATCTAGCATGAAAAATGCTATCAAAACAAGGCAGAGAAGGAGGGAACTTAAAGGCACATTTATTAACACCAATGTTTTAGATGCTGGTCTTCATAAGCCCCATAGCTGGCGAAGGATGCTCTAGAGTTAGCGCCCCTTCTAAATGTAAGACAGCTTCCTTGTTGTCTTACATTTAGACCATTTTCTACGCCAAAACCATCCATAGAAAATGATGAATGAGATGGGCCGGCAGGCATGTCTGCTTCGCCATCCACACCACACCCACTTTTTTAGACCTGGTGTAAGTGGGGAAGAAATGGCATGCAACACAACTGCTTTAGATGCAGCTATCTCCAAAATGGTAGCAGCTTAAAAAATGAAATTGGTCTTGTTTGTCTTTTTGGCATTTACAAGACCAAAATGACAAATGCTGAAGTCTAAACTAAACAGGAGAAATCACTGTTAGAAACCTGCTTTTGCTTTCACCTTCAGCTACATTTACTGCATCCGATTTCTGTTCTGATGATGTTGCTGTCATTCTGGTATTGTATGAAAGCTTGGAATGCCCGCTCTCTAGCTAGTACCGAAACAGAGACATGAGCAGTAAAAGTAGTCACCCCTCTCCCTTCAGTCTGGAGGAGGACAGCGGTAGGGGGGTTGGGGGGGTACTGGGGGTATTTATGAGATCATTGCAGAGCTGAGAGCCTGCAGGAGCAAAGGAAAAGTAGTAAAAAGATCCTTAGAAATGTGGCATTATCATCATTGTAGTTACCCACATAATAAAATTATGTTATTTTAACATAAAGGGGGAAAATATTATTGGTCCTTAAGGCTAAAATTAATGAACTAAGGGGTTAAAATGCATTTGTGTCCCCTGAGTTTTGTGCCAAGAAGATTTACTGCAGACACACATTAAAAATCTACAATAAAAAAAAATGACATTTTGGGACTGTTATCCAATTTTAATGTAACTGTTAGGAGGTAAATATGCAAATTAGACCTTTGGTGCAATGAGGTTGTAATCCCTGCTCTTTTTGCACCCAATCTTTGTTCCCTCCTGTGGTCATCTCCTCCCACTCAGTTATCACTGGAGGTATGTTGGAGGCTGTTGGAGGCTGCCAGTGAATCCCACTGGAGATGTAGCTTTCCATAATTAACCATTAAAGAATATGCAGTGGCTATGCTCTATCTAATAAGAGGGTTCCCAGTCTGGAGATTCCCCTGTGTATCACCCATAGGTCCAACAAGGCATTAAGACAACTGTTGTCCAAATGAACAATTCCATTTGCTACTTGAATGCCAAACTTTTCCAACCGTTTCGATTAGGTCCATAAAGACCTCTGGACATATCATTATTGATAAGATACTTTTCTCCTTACTAATTAAGGATATTATATTTTTGCTATAGTTTAGGTTACAGCAGAGCTTTCATAACCTATTATTTCTTAAATGAATGCGTGGGAATAAAGGAGGAAAAAAGCTATACCCACTAAAATGATAGATTATATGTAATATATGATGAATACCTCTAACTGACCAAACAGATTGCTTCATTTTCATGTTACAAACTGTATTATGATCCTGTCTTCTACAGTTCAAACATTTGTAGAAATGTTACTGGGATTCAAGACTAAGCAACCTATTTGGTTCTTTGAAGGATTTGAATAGTGGTAGCTGCTATGCATGCATGTGAAGTTGATACCCTTCCTCTGTCAGTAGCAGAGAATGGGATGATAGAAATGAAATAGAAATTCCCATAGGAGCCTAGATGGATTCTAACTTAATCCATGCCCTAATACGTAGGTGTACAGGTTTAATGGTATGCTTGGCAGATATTACCATACATAATTTGCATTGCTTGTTCTGAAACTGATATTTCACAATTTTGTATCGAGTGACATTTTTCAACACAGTTCCTTACAACAGAATGACGTCAATTTGATTCACCTATAGGATCCACCAAATGTCTGTGCGCTGTTTGTAGGTATAGATGACAATTTTCAGAGGAAACTGAAAAAAAAGGAACAAAATGGGCACTAACGAACCCCTGTCCTCGCTATGTGCTCCATTAACAAATTATGAATACAGAGATATGTATTTTGTGGACAAGATAATTTGAATGATGCCCAGCACTGTAATAGCGCTTTTATTCTTATTAGAAATTATGGCGATAATACATCTGGTTCCCTAATCTTATCCTTAGGCTACTCAGACAAATTTGGGATTAGTATGGCAGGTATATATGAAAGCGTCTGTTCTCAAGAAACAAAATCTGATTATACTTTGTATCATAAATAAACCTCATTCTGTACCGGCAACTCGGTAAAAATTTGCATAATCCTACAATATAAAAATATAGAAGAGTCTTGATTGTGTGTGATAAAGATAATGACACCTGGAAGCCATTACATCCATGGACTTTTTATAATGTGATGTTTATGCTACATTGTTGTTCTACTAGTTTTTATCACATCGTACAAACTTTAAGAGATATAATTTACTACTCGGTATAAATGTGAAAGGAACATCTGATCTATATAGTATGTAATTACATTATGGGGGAATCATTGTAACTGGCAGAAATAAATGACTATCTTATAGACAGATGTAAATAAGGAAGGATCAGGTAGATGTGTTCCTTAGCAAACCATTATGAAATTTTAGGTCCTGTTGTGCATTTTTTTTGTTGTGAATCCCATTGAACTATTTTAAGGGTTTTTCTACTTTTATGTATAAACATTTTGAAAGGTTCTATAACGTTCTTATCATGTTTCAATTCCTCATCTTTTTCAAAATATCAGTTTGAAAACATTGTTGTTTACATTCGGAGGCTACAAAACTCCTAAAATGATTGAAATTGTGTTAGTCTAGGATGGGGGTCAACAACCTCCAGCACTCCAGCTATTGTGTAGCTACAACTCCCAACATTCTCAATTCAAATCTATGACAGTTTTGAGACGGGGCGTGCAGGGATGCATGCCCGGAATTGTGGTTTCGCAAAAGCTGGATTGCTGGAGGCTGCTGACTACTGGTCTAGAGAGTGCTCAGAGAGCAAATATCCTGTACTACGGACTGATACATTGTGATAAACTAACGTACTTGTACAACTGCTGAGACCCTTGTCTAGACTGGATACAACTGTATCTAGTTCTCAGCTTAGAACAAACATATCTTTACAATGGTGAATAACTGAAACACAAAGATGGAGGCTTACTTATTGCCCTATTATATAGAGAAGGAGAGAAGGACTTGAATTCCTCCATTAGGGTATGACCACATGACATAGTCATGTGGCTGTGCTTCAGTTGAGCACTATGCAGTTGTATGTACTGCATCTGGTTCTTAATGACTGCATTGTTTAGTTGATATGAATTGTTAATGGCTGTGTGGTATTGAAGGCACCACACAGCTCTTAACAATGCAGACTGACTAAACAGTGAAATCTTCATTACTCACGACTGCCCCATGTGGCCGTACACATAGTATATTAGACAGTTGTTCAACTATTTTGTTTCTGCAATAACTACTGATAATCTTTATTTATATAAAACCTGAAAACTTTTAAAGTTGTGTACCTTGAAAACAGCATCAATAACTTTCTTCATCTCCCATTAAAGGGGTTCTCTGGGCATTTGGTCTAATTAGGGCATGGTGCTAACCTTTGGAGAAAAGCTCTTTTACCTAGGACTCACCCTCCCTCGCTACCACAATGCTGCTGCGCTGCAGGCTCTTCTGCCTAAGTCCTGACCGGATGTGTAGTTTATTTTCTTGTTTGGTTACATTACAAATCAATACAGCCAAATAGGAAAAAAGGAGGTCACATCTGGTTGAGACCCGGGGTGCATCTGGGGAGGGTAACTACTATGTAAAAAAGCTTCCCTCCACAGGTTAGCACCATGTTGCAATTAGACCAAATGCCAATTAGACCAAATGCTCGGAGAATCCCTTTAAGTATTACATTAATTTAACACAAAAAAGTGTATAAATGGCAGAAAACACATCTGTTGTATGGAATGCAATATTTACATGATGTGGGTGGTTGCCACCCTGAGACATTGAATTCATTCTGCTAATCTTTTATATTATCCTTGTTCAATTGAATGCATGGTAATATTTTCAGAATTGTCAACATTAAAGCAATTTTCATGAACCAAATATTAGAGAGGAGGTCTAAGCATGCCAAGTATTACACTGTGTGTATCTTTCTTCTACACAGTCATTATATACATACCAATCTGGGTTGGGTTTTTATTAAAAATAAAAAGCAAACAATGAAATTCAGTTTTGGACAGACTGAAACATTATCTCCTATTCCACACTTTTTTTTAACCTACTCCCTTTGCTGGAACTTGACATTTTCAGTATGTATAGAGAGGACAAGTTGGATCATGACTCCACCTAATGTCGACTGAGCAATAATGAAGCCTTCATCCAGAAAAAAAGCAGAAAAGAAGTATATCATAACTGAACCTCTGGATTTGAGGTGAGCAAAAACCTTTTAATGCTTAGACAACATAGTAGGATCTATCAAGCACTTTGGAGCAAAACTTAAGGCCTAGGGTACTTTCACACTTGCGTTGGTGCGGATCGTTCTGTTTATTTGCACAGACGGATCCGCACCTATAATGCAAACGTTTGTATCCGTTCAGAACGGATCCGTTTGCATTAGGTTTAAAGAAAAATGACGGATCTGTTTTGAATTACATTGAAAGTCAATGGGGAACGGATCCGTTTTCAAATGCACCATATTGTGTCATTGAAAACGGATCCGTCCCCATTGACTTACATTGTAATTAAAAACTGATCCGTTAGGCTCCGCCTCTTCAGACGGACACCAAAATGCTGCATGCTGCATTTTGGTGTCCGCCTCCAAAACAGAATAGTACGGAGGCTAACTGATGCATTCTGAACGGATCCTTATCCATTCAGAATGCATTGGGGCTTAACTGATCCGTTTTAGACCATTTGTGAGAGCCCTGAAAAGGATCTCACAAACGGAATCCAAAACGCTAGTGTGAAAGTACCCTAAACCCGGATAATTAGAAAGTTTATTTATGTTTAGGGACTTTAAGTGTCCATATCTTCTTGCAAGTCTATGTCTTAACATTTTTTATTTATTTTTTACTTACCAAGTGTACAGATGTGCACATTCTTATCTTAGTTAGAAGTTGGTTAAAGACTCTAGTATTTCATTAAACAAATTCAACATAATATCATGACAAACTATTAAACCTCTTAGTTAGGCTGCCAATCACAACACAACCACTGGGTGGCTGGACGTAGATACACAATATAATAGATATCTCATGAAAAAATAGCAAACGATCATGGTTACCAACCTGTTTTGGGCCTCAGTGTCCAAGCATTTTTTTTGTATTCATTTTTTCATCATCACATACCAAGAGCTGTAACCTTGTTATTTTTCTATCGATTCCATCAATAGTTTTTTGCAAGAAAATTTACAGTTGTTAATGGCACCTGAAATACCACAGTGAGAGAGATAGAATAACATTTTATACTGCTTGACAAAAGTCCCAGAAAGAGGACTGAAACATCGCATTGGTGATTAAAGAACACTACTTTTGAACTACCTTTGGGAGAGCCGTGGAATTTTCTTTTCTATTTACTTGGATGCTGGATCACCACCACAGCTGCTGGCATACCATCATTCACATTACTGCTGCAGTGCCACTTGTGTTTATATATATATATATATATATATATATATATCTATATATATATATATATATATATATATATATATATATATAGTGCTACTACTACTTTTGCACAATAAAATCCCTTAAAAAAGTTTTTGCATTGCCACATCCCAAGAGCCAGAACTTTTTAATATGGAGCCATGCGAGTGCTTGATTTTTGCTGGATGATTTTTTTCTAACATAGAGATTTTTTTATTTAGTAAAACTTTATTCAAATCTTATTTTAACACTTGTTAGTCCCACAAGAGGAATCTGACATGTGATGCTTTGATTGCTCACATAGTACTACATACTGTCAGTACTATATACTGACAAGCACTCAGACTACGCCTCTAGCCCCTGGCTGCCATACTAGGACATTGGCACCCCATGATCTTATATATAGGGAGGTGATGCCTGAAAGCGGAAGCTCCCACCCTCTAACCCACTTTGATGCCAGGGTCACTATTGACCATGGCATCTATGGGGTTAAACAGCCCAGATCAGCAGAAGCACAGGAGCCCAAATTTCATATAAGACGTTAGCTCTTGCTCCCCACTGCACAGGGTGCCGCTTAGGCTGGGCCACCATAAAAAGGTGTATTGATGGTCACTGACGGGTTGAAAATATGTAATCTCACACACCACACATCTCTGGATATGTTGAGCAAAGAGGAAAGGTAAAGAAAGACACATCTGTATTATGGGATTTGTACAAAGCAAAAATACATTTCATTAGTGACACCATAGCATAATATATTTCCATTGTAGTGAAAACATTGTTATTACTTTAACTACAGTACATTAGTACCACAGGAAGGTGGCATTAGCAAGTAACTGGTAAAAAAAGAAAATTATAGTGTTAACTAATTCTATAAGGAAATTGCATGAGGCAATCATAAATAGACATATTACCTGTAAAATGATGGCTGTAGCCTCCCTTATTTCACAGAACAATAAAAAAATAAAAATAGAAATCAAACCTGGAATAAGAGTGTCCTGATCTCGTAGGTGGCGTGATGACGTGAAAGTTCACGTTGCGCTCTCCTCCCCTGCTCTCCCTCCCTCCCTCCCTCTATGCCTCCCGTGTAGCGCTTTGGGTGCGAAGTTTGACCCGAAAGTCTGCCTCTCCAGCTGACGGTGTTCCTGGACTGCTCCTGCCTCCTGCCTCCTGACCTCCGGCTTCTGTCTCACCTTCTTCTTCGTGTGCGATCCGGTGTCTCCCCCCTCTTGCTGTGGCTTCGTCTGGATCTCCCCCAGTCCTCCTCTTCGCCTTCTCTGCTCCTCCGTGTTCCTCTGGGCTGCTCCCTGATCTGCCGTTTTCCCCCTGCTGGAGCGGTGCTGCAGCGGTGCTGTGCTCGGCTTTTCCTGCCTTCCAGCTGCCGAGCCGGGCTGGTTGTTTCTGCCTGCCCCTGTCCGCTTCTGTCCGGAGCTGTGCCTGCTGAGTGTCTGCCAAGTGAGGACATCTGGAATCGGGCATCCATCCGACACGTGAGATAAACCTGGGGACTGTGTGTGCTGATTTTTTTTTTTTTTGTTTGTGTTTGCATCTACCTGCATTTACCTGTGGTCTGTGTGAGGCTCCACAGGGGTTGTCTACTTGGACATTGTTCACCTGGACATTGAAGTAGGGACAAAAAAAAGAAAAAAAGGAAAAAAGGAGGAAAAAGAGAAAAACAAATTTCTAAAAAATCCCTAAAAAAAATAAAAAAATTTTTGGAAAGTAAAAGGAGGAGCTTTAAGGAGAAAGAGAGGAAGGTAGAGGGGGAAGAAAGGGGTTAAAAAAAATATATTAATATAAAAAAAGAGGCATCAAATAGAAATGGCCCCCAAGCGGCGTTCAATTGACTCTTCTGGAATTAAGTCAGGGTCTAAGACCTTAGAGAGCAAAATTGATAAGTACCTGAAATCTCCTTCTCTAAGTGAAAAAGATCTATCTAAAGGGAAAATTGTTAACCCCAAGAAAATTGCTAAAATTCCTCAAGCTGAAGAACTGTCGGAGGATGGGTCATTAGAAGTGGGCCAGGAAGGAGGGGAGGAAAGTCTGCTGGCGCTAACAGAGATTGAACACGATCCCTTAGCTCTGGGAAAAATATTGGCTGCTGTTAAAGATAATGGAACTCTAATGCAGGGGATGTCTGTCCAGCTGGGGTCTATGCAGAGTGATATATCTTTAATAAGAGACGAGCTGGCCAAAATCCGCGATCGAGTTCTTAACGTTGAAAAAATGGTTGACTCCCTGCAAACTGATACTGTCATGTTGAAAACTAAGACGGCGCTCCTGGCTTCAGAAAACTCCCTTTTACAAAATAAGCTGGAGGATCTGGAAAATAGATCAAGGCGTTATAATATCCGTATAGTTGGATTTCCAGAAGGAGTTGAAGGCCGCCAGCTAGTGGAGCAACTTAAAGATCTGATTGTGGAAAATCTGGGCGGTGAATATTTTTCGTCTATGTTTCAAATAGAAAGAGCCCACCGGATCCCAGGGGGGAAACCTACCCCAGGGAGGCCGCCACGAGTAATCCAATTAAAACTGCTATTGTCGATGGATAGAGACATGATATTGAGAAGAGCTAGAGAATGCCCATCTATTGACTATCAGGGTACAAAACTGTTATTCTTCCCTGATTTTGCGCGGCAGACCCAAGAGAAAAGGAGAAGTTTCACGGAGATAAAGAAACGTTTGGCATCTAAGGATATTAAATATTCTCTTCAGTATCCAGCGAAATTGAGAGTGATTTATAATGGGACTGCCCAATTCTTTGAAAAACCGCAACAAGTGCTGGACTGGATGGAACAACTGGGCATATGAAATATCTTTCTGAAAGGAAATGAACTGAAATAAATTAGCGGGGGGGCTGGAGGGGAGATGGGATAAGCGGGGGAACGGCCAGGAGATAGAGGTTTGCTGACTAGATCGGGCGGACCAACAGAGGGGGGGGAGAGGGGATGGGTACTACCCTGCAGGGAGGTTTTTTTTTTTTTTTGTTTATAATTGATGTCTGTCAGAACCGTTAGAATTGTCTCTTGGAATGTTAGAGGCCTTGGGGAAAGGGTTAAGAGGCAGGCTAATATGGATGCATTAAAGAGATATCTTCCTGCAATTATCTGCATAGTGGAAACTCATCTTATTGATGAGTCTGTGACCCGTTTGACGACGGGATGGCATTCCCAATCCTACCATTCAACCTTTAGTAGTGCCTCTAGGGGCGTATCGGTCCTGATTCACAATTCTATAGATTTCTCTCTATTAGAATCCTATATAGATGATCAGGGTAGATTTATTTTTTTGTATGGTAGGCTCTATGGCCATAGCTATACTCTCGCTTTCTTCTATATACCTCCGCCATTTTCTGTGTATCCACTTATCCAACTATTGCGTTTTTTGGAAAAGAGACCAGAATGCCGGCTTGTGCTGATGGGAGATTTTAACGCTGTTATGGATCCTGAAAAGGACAGACTGTCTCTAGATGCAAAATTGGGAAGGAATATCCGCAGTTCTCCATTGCCTCAGTTCTGTTTGGAGTTTGGATTGGTGGATATATGGGAATATCTTGGCGGAGGAAAGAGAGTTTACTCCTGTGTTAGCAGAGGGGGTAGAGCAATGTCTAGGATTGATTTAGCGTTTACTAATGAGAGAAATTTGAATAATATTAGAAAGATACGATACGGAGTAAGAACAGTTTCAGACCACTCACCCGTTTCTATTGAGGTTTGCATTGGGGAGGATAAAGATAATAGGGGCCTTGGTTTTAGGCTGAATCCATACTGGCTTACCATTATGGATAATTATCAGTCTATTAAAAAACATGTATCCTCCTTTTGGGAAGTGAATCTCCCCTCTGCTAGAATCAATTCAGTTTGGGACGCCTTGAAAGCATATTTGAGGGGGGTTCTTATAAGTGACATTGCGGCTGTGAGGAGAACATTTAGGAAAAAAGAGGACGAATTGGTTAAGATCGTGGCATCCACAACTGAGCATAAACACAAGGGGGGGTCAGTCAGCACTCCCTGTATGCAGGTGCACGTAACTATGGCAATCATACATACAAAAACAGAAATGAAACAGCACTCTGCAACAAGAACTCTGCCCTAGATGGGAGCTATAAGAGGACATTGGTGATATCACATGCAAACAGTGGAGACATTGGTTTACATTTTGATCAAAAGGTAGTAAGCCCACTCACCCCGACACGGTTGTCTCCTAGAGTGGGTACTAACGCTAAATCTGACCTGCCATGGGCCATGACAGCCACATAAAATCCTCCTAACGCTAAGTCCTACCTGCAGAGTCTTGTTGCAGAGTGCTGTTTCATTTCTGTTTTTGTATCCACAACTGAGCGTTTTACTGCTCAACCTAGCGAAAATAACAAAGAAGAGATGCAGAAGGCTATTTGCTCTTTGGAGGATTTTGTAATGGAGAAAGCAAATCACAGATTGTTCTTTAAGGGACAAAAGTATTTCTCAGAGTCTGGACGTCCTGGTAAGCTCCTAGCCAGAATAATTACACAACAGGATAAGAAAAAGAAAGTTATAACCTCGATTCGTAAGTTAGATGGTGTAATCATATCAGACCCAGAGGAAATTAGAGAGACCTTTTTTCAATATTTTTCTCAGATTTACAGAGCTCCTCCTGGATTACCATCTGATTTGGTGAGGCAGTTCCTGGAGAGAATCCATCTTCCAATGATAACGGAAGCCCAAAAAAAATTTTTGTAAAGAGAATTGTCTCTTTTGGAGATCCAGGAGGCTTTGGACTCTATCTCTGGGAATTCGTCTCCAGGGTTAGATGGTCTTCCATATAATTTCTATTGTAAGTATAGGGATGTTATTCTTCCTCATCTAATGGAGGTGTTTTCTGAAGCCCTACAGGGAGGGAGCCTACCACAGTCCATGATGGAAGCTTTGATAGTCTTAATTCCTAAAAAAGATAAAGATCCGCTGGATTTGAGTTCATATAGACCTATTTCCTTATTGAACTCGGATATTAAGATACTATCAAAAATTCTGGCTAGGAGGCTCTCCGGGGTTATGTCCTCTGTCATTCACCCAGACCAAAATGGCTTTATGCCAAAAAGGGGCACCCACCATAATTTGCATAGGTTTTACACTAACATCCAATCTCCTGGGAGTGGCGCCCGCTCTATTCTGTCATTGGATGCCACTAAAGCGTTTGACAGAGTCGAGTGGGGGTTCCTCTGGGAGGTGATGAAGAGGATGGGCTTTGGCCCTAAGTTTATGGCGATGGTGCAGTTGTTATACAAATGCCCAGCCGCTAGGATCAGGATTAATGACATACTGACAGAGAGCTTCGTACTGGGAAGAGGTACACACCAAGGATGTCCCCTTTCCCCTCTTTTATTCAATATCTATATTGAACCCCTTGCAGCTAGCATTAGGCAGGACTTGAAAGTGGCTGGTTTTGGTGTAATGGGGGAGCAGGATCGTATATCTCTTTATGCAGATGATATTTAGTTTTTTATCCAGCAAACAGAAACTACACTCCCTCGAATTATGGAATTGGTCAATCTGTTTTCTGCTTCTTCCGGACTTGAGGTTAACTGGGAAAAAAACTGCTCTTCTCCCTGTAGATGAATTGCGAGAAACGAGGGAAAACTCTATTATTAATCGGTTAATGATTTCTGACTCAATAAAATACCTGGGGATAATAGTTACTGCCAAAATTCAAGATTACCTACAACTTAATTTGCTTCCCTTATTGTTAAAAGTGAGATCTAAAATTAAGGTATGGCAAAAAATTCTGCTCGCAAGAGCAGACAGAATCTCATTAATAAAAATGGTGGTGCTTCCCCAGGTACTGTATGTTCTTCGCAATTCGCCTGTATGGATTGAAGATAAGTACTTTAGGTTGATAGAGCGGATGCTCAATGATCTGCTATGGGGGAGAAAGCGTGTGAGATTAAAGGCGCTATATTTTTCTATGCCCTACAATCGGGGAGGTCATAACCTCCCCTATTTTAGGGGTTACTATATGGCCTCTCAACTCTGGGAAAATAGCCATGTTTGTAGAAAATTGGTAAAGGACTCGGGTTTTTCAGATTTTTTTACAGTACTAGAGTCCGATTATTTAATTAATATACAAACTGGATATAAACCTTTCTGCAGGATGTCTATTAAAGCTTGGTTGGTTATAAAGGGCTGGTTTAAAGTTGAGGCATTACTAATTTGTACCCCATTATGGCATAACCAAAAACTTCTGAACTTAGAGGACCCTAATTGCAGGGAATACTGGAGGATGAAAAATATTCAATATGTACATCAGGTGGTTAGAAATGGTCAGATCCTGTCGCATATGGAGCTAAAACAAAATGTAGGTGAGGTGGCTTGGTATGCCTACTTCCAATTGAGGTCGGCACTTTTTAGCACTGCTGCTAGTCATTCACTTAACGTAGACACTCCTGAATTTCTGCACAATTTGATCAGTAAGAAAGGATGTATGAAAGTTAAACTCTCACATTGTTATAGGCACTTGATGAAAAAAACTTGATGAATTATGGATTGTTTTTCTCCAGGACAGAGATCCTGGTCTGTTTTACTGTCTGAGGTGGGTTCCCCGGATTGGGAGAATATAGGTGATGGTTTAAGATTGGTTTCTCACAACTTCAACCATATCGTTGTTCAGTTTAATATTATACACAAAATATATTTTACACCTTTATGGCTTCACAGGAGAGGACTTAGAACTTCTTCGGACTGCCTTCGATGTGGGGACCCCGGGGCAGATCATCTTCATCTGTTCTGGGATTGTCCGATAGTGAACAAGTATTGGAGAATGGTTCAAATAGTTTTGGTTCAGAAGCTTAGTGTGAATATTCCTCTATCCCCAAAGATATGGGTCCTTGGTGATCTATCGGAAGTTAACTGCCAGCCCCCCAAGCGCCAATTGCTGACCAAAGTGATGTTTTTGGCTAGGCTTCTCATAGCCAGAGAATGGTGCTCCTCCTCTGCTTCAGAGTGCAACCATTGGCTAAGCTTAGTTAAGAAGGTGAAAAGCTATGAGAAGGTGTTGTACAGACAAAGAGGCTCTTCTATCAAATGGAGTATTATTTGGAAGGATTGGGACAATTAAGAGGTTTATCGTTTTTTTGTTTTTTTTTTCCCTGCGGGGTTGGGAGGGGGGGGGGGTATGGTGGGGTAGATAGGCATGACTTTGTAATGCTATAACTTTTTATGGACTGTATGTCCTATGAACCTCAAAATAAAAATTATATAATAAAAAAAAAGAGTGTCCTGATCTGTGGCAATTGCTCAAAACTTAATTCATTTTGTTCCTATGAATTTATATTTGTGTCCACCATCTATATTTTCATATATAATATAACCCAATTCGTGGAACTGCTGTGGGAACATACCCTATTGTAGGGTATATACAATAGTTAGGATTTTTTTTCATGGTTTTTAATAATTTTTATGTAACCCATTAAGGATCAGTCTTGTTTGGGCCCTATTTTGTTTTCACTTTCCAACAGCATCCCAACTACATTTTCCTCTGATGTAGCTGTATGAGAGGCTTGTTTTTTAGTTGTATTTTTTGCCTCATTTTTGAGTACAGATAACTTATTACTAGGGTTGAGCAAACCCAAACTGCAAAGTTCGGGTTCGTACTGAACTTTACGAGTTTGGGTTCCCAAACCCGAACCCGGACTTTTTCACTGAAGTCCGGGTTCAGTGTTCGAGTGATTTTATTATTTTCAATTATACCATGGTTATAACGGAAAATAATAGCATTCTTAAGACAGAGTGCTAAATAAAATGGCCATTGAGGGGTTAAAAATAATTTAAAAAACTCACCTCATCCACTAGATCGCGCAGCCGGTATCCTCTTCTTTTTACAGGACCTGCAAAAGGACATGCAATGACGTCACCGTGCTTACCACGTGTTGAGCACTATGATGCCACCGCAGGTCCTTCTATGTTCATTCAGAAGGACCTGCGATGAGGTCACCGCGGTCACCACGCGTTAACCGTGGTGACGTCATTTGAGGTCCTGCTAAATGAAGATAGAAGGACCTGCAGTTATGACCTGCAGGTCCTGCAGAAAGAAGAGGATACCGGCTGAGCGATCAAGTGGATGAGGTGAGTTTTTGAATTATTTTTTCTATCTTAAGAATGATATTATTTTCCGTTATAACCATGTTATAACGGAAAATAATAAAGGGAAGTTTGGGTCCCCATTGTCTTCAATGGGGTCAGGGGTCAAGTTCGGGTCCCGAACTTTGACCTGAAGTTCGGCCGAACCCGGCAAACATGAACTTCCACAGGTTCGCTCATCCCAACTTATTACATTTTTTAACCTTTTCAGTTTTTTAACCTTTTTATATGTATAACTGGGGCTGTCACAGTATCTCAAATTACAGGGAAAACAGACCTCACGATGTGACATTTGTCACAATCAGGACTGTGATCCATGATCCTCCATGCAGGCACTATTCCGCAGCAAAACAGCTGCCATTGAAAAAAAACATTTACCATGAACTCCACAAGACCCTTAAAGGTGTATCTGGGACCAAAACATCAGCATCAGATACACGTCCTGTATGTTGCAAGGTGTGTCTTCCATGTATCAGACTTGCTTTAATATCCCATAGATTGAGATTTGTGGAACTTGGGGGTCAAGTCAACACCTTGAGCTCTTCTCTTGTCATCTTTGTCATTCTTGAACTATTTTTGCAGTGTGTCAGGGCACATTATCCTGCTGAAAGAAAATAATTTAATAAGGAAATGCTGTTGCCATTGAGAAATGTACTTGGTCTGCAACAATGTTTAGGTAGGTGGTGTGTGTCAAAGTAATAGCTACATAAATGGCAAGGTTTCCCAGCAGAACATGCTCAGAACATCACACTGCCACCACGGCTATCTTTCTTACCATAGTTTATTCCAGTGCCATGTTATACCCAGGTAAGTAATCTGAAAGCACCTAGAAAATGACGTAAAAGAAAACTTGATTGATCAGAGTAGGGCACCTTCTTCTGTTGCTCCATGGTCCAGTTCTCATGTTCACATGCCTGGTGTAGGCAATTCAGTCTGCCCCAGACTCAGCATGACATTGTGGGAGTTTTAATTTCTGACACTGGTTTACCGGCCCTTTGACCACATTTGGTAAGTTCTCACCACTGCATAGTGGGAACATCTCATGAAACCTGCTGTTTTGAAGATGCTTTGACTATAGTTATCTATTTATCACAATTTGGCTCCTGTCAAAGTTGCTTAGATCCTAACGCTTTCCCATTTTTCCTCCTTTCAACACATCAACTTCAAGAACATTTGCTGCCTAATAAATGCCATCTCTTGACATATTACATTGTCACAAAATAATTAAGGTTATTCACCTTTAAAGGGGCTATCCCATTTCCTGTATTGATGACCTATACTCAGGAGAGGTCAGACCTCCACCACCTTTGATCAGCTGTTTGAAGGGAAAGCAGTGCTGCAGCAAGTGCTGCTTGCCGTTCACATTGCAGCAGTGAGCAGTGTACTGTAATTACAGCTTCTACATCCCAATTACTTCAATTGCAAGATGCATGGAACTGCTCCTACCCATTGAAGTGAATTTGGAAGTGAATTGGGAAATATAAATTTTTGCAGACGACACTAAACTGTGTAAAGTAA
Organism: Bufotes viridis; assembly: GCA_033119425.1. NCBI lineage: Eukaryota > Metazoa > Chordata > Amphibia > Anura > Bufonidae > Bufotes > Bufotes viridis. Next base: position 459,794,091 of record CM065590.1, read on the forward strand.
TTAACATGGAAGATGACAGTATACTGCTACAGTGGGATCTGGAGAGATTGGAGGCTTGGGCAGAGAAGTGGCAGATGAGGTTTAACACTGACAAATGTAAGGTTATGCACATGGGAAGGAATAATGCAAGTCACTCGTACATACTAAATGGTAAAACACTGGGTAACAATGACATGGAAAAAGATCTAGGAATTTTAGTGAACAGCAAACTAAGCTGTAAAAAACAGTGTCAGGCAGCTGCTACCAAGGCCAATAAGATGATAGGTTGCATCAAAAGGGGCATAGATGCCCATGATGAGAAACACAGTCCTGCAACTTTACAAATCACTAGTCAGACCACACATGGAGTATTGTGTACAGTTCTGGGCCTGTGAACAAGGCAGACATAGCAGAGCTGGAGAAGGATCAAAGGAGGGCAACTAAAGTAATAACTGGAAAGGGTGGACTACAGTACCCTGAAAGATTATCAAAATTAGGGCTATTCACTTTGGAAAAAAGACGACTGAGATCTAATAACTATGTATAAATATATCAGGGGTCAGTCCAGAGATCTCTCTCATGATCTATTTATCCCCAGGACTGGGACTATGATGAGGGGACATCCTCTGTGTCTGGAGGAAAAAGGTTTGTACATAAACAAAGAAGAGAATTATTTACGGTAAGAGCAGAGAGACTATGCAACTCTCTTCCTGAGGAGGTGGTGATGGTGAGTTCACTAAAAGGGTTCAAGAGGGGCCTGGATGTATTTCTGGATGATATTAATATTACAGGTTATAGCTGCTAAAGATGGGTTGTTGATCCAGGGAGTTATTCTGGTTGCCTGATTGGAGTCGGGAAGGGATTTATTTCTCTAAAGTGGGGAAAATTGGCTTCGACCTCACAGTTTTTTTTCTGCCTTCCTCTAGTCTTGATCAGCTTGCAGGATAACAGGCTGAACTAGATGGACAAATGTCTTTTTTTCAGCCTTATAAACTATGTTGCTATGTTACTTTTAGAATGTCACTAAAAAAGGTAAACATTTCCAGTGGGCATTTAGGCATTAACAATCTTGATTACTTCTGGAATAGCCTACAGATAAAGGCAGATAAAGACACATTTTGGCCACATACTATAGTCCAGTGAATATAAACTGTAAACTGCTGAGTATAGTAGTATAGTATATGGCCGTTGTGTCCTTGAGCCACACAGTTATTTGTACATTTTATGTAGGAGATACACATATTTATTATTTGTCAAAAATTTTGAAAATTTGGGCAAAATCAAAATGGTTCTATGCATATTGGACATTTTTTTCTTTCTTATCACCACCCATAGCAGGCATACTGTACACTTAGACTAATATATTGATGCAAAACATCTATAACCTCTTGCTAACTACCCATAGACTTCAAACATCTGGGCGGTCAGCATATAACTGAGCAGCAGCAGGAGAGGGGAGCCTTTTACCGAACTCGGGTTCCAAGGTACCACTTGGTACCGAAACCAATGTTTCATTTTTCATCCGAAGTTGATTTACTCATCCCTAAGACCTAGATTATCTCTGTAGTGAGGATCAACAGCCTTTGTTATCCACTGGGGGAGCATTATTTCCCTTTTAACTGGGGCTGATACGTCAAAAGAAATGTTTCTGAGAAATCAGCAATTAAATAAATAGAGGGCAGACGGCCCCATAGAAAGTGAATTGAGGGCAGCTGCGCATGCGCAGTGCGCCCTCCTTCACTTTCGGGGCTCTGTTCTCAATATAGGTGTGGGTCCCAGCGGTGGGACCTGCATCTATCAGACAATGGGGACATATCCTTGCGATATGCCCCCATTGTCTAAGATGGGACAACCCCTTTAAGGCTGCGTTCATATTGCATTTGCATTGTCTGTTTGTTGTATACCTGAAGGGAGCCAAAAGAGTTTCTTTTCGGCCTTCGGCAAGCTGGTATATGTTAGTACACCTTTTTTTTTTTTTACTGTATATAGAATAGTATAATCTGTTGCTATGCTATACATAAATAAATAAAATGTCTTAACGTGGGAACCTATGGGTGATGGATGCCACTCTGTCTATGCAGTAGCATCCATCTGAGGTATATGTTGGGAAATCAATCTTAATACTGCAGTCAAATATTACATTTAGATCATTTTAATCTAACAGCAGGTTTATACGGTCTAGCTTATGGCCTAAAAACACACTGTAGTTAGTTTTCAATTTGTAGCCAGGTGCTTATCCATGCCTAAGAACCTTTACATGCACAGGAATCTTCTTACAGATTAACAGAATTCCAGAGCTGAAGTTCATTCTGATATTTTTCTACATCGAGCCCTGCATTTTTTATTCTGCGGGATAAAATCATGTCATTATACTTTTATTCATGTGCAAAACAGATACTGGAATCTCTTCTTATATACTGTTATACTAGTTTGGCTTGGAGTTCAAATTTCCAAATCTTAATTATTTTTCTAACTGTTTCATTATCCAAGAAACAGGTTAACTAAAATATTATGTGAGGGATTTCATACGATACTTATATATCATTTCATCTTTTAAGAAATTAATCATATGGTAAAGAGACACAAAACAGAAGAGCACTCTGCAAGATCCATTGAGAGGATAACAAAGGATATCACTAGAGATGAGCGAATTTCTCAAAAATTGAATTTGGTCAGTTCACCGAATTCTCCGAAAAGATTTGACTCGAATTAATTTGTGGCGAATCACATTAAAAAACACAGTGCCTTGCAGCAACACGCATAGTGAGTCTGCTGTGGTAGTGAAACAATACTGTGAGTTAGTATGACATGCAGATGACAGGCGTAGTTCTTAGAATATAAAACAGACCAAATAACTTGTGTGTGAGCTCAGCTTTACAGGTCGATGTTAGCGTCAGGTATGAAGAACCATGCAGAGGCCCAAGATCCTACTATAGCATGAAGGAGAGCACTTCTTTTACACCATTGTCAGCTGATTCCACATAGATGTCTACAGAACCTGTTCTATTAAACAATTATACAAGTAGAGTGGAGAGGGTGTCAGCAGTAAGTTTGTGTTGACGTCACTGATTATTTTTCTTTACCAAAAAAAAACGGATCCTGTCTGTTGAGCATCCGCATTCACTCAGTCAGCATTTGGTCAGTAATCCATTAGTATTGCTAATGCCCAAAAAAAAAAAAAACAGATTGGATGCAAAACAGAGATGACATGTGAATGGAATATCTGTATGTCTTCTGTGTTTTGTACCCACTCCTTCTTTTGGCTACCAAATCATAAGCCAATTCTGATAGATTTCAATGTAGGTTGGGTAGCGCTCCAGTTAATGGACGCGGGTCTCAGGGAATGGTTCCTTAAGCCAAATGTTCATGTAGAAAAAGAATGGTTCCTGGACACCACTTTACTTTGTTCAATATAGATTTATTTCATACATAGATAGCGGAATGCCAGTAATAAAAGGTCGACGTTTCGGCATAGACGCTTTCATCAGAACACTGGGAGTGCCGCAGTATGGGAATGGGTAGATGGCTCTATGGCCTCGATGGCTAGTTTGGGCAGTGTCTCTGCCGCTTTGGCTGCCATGGCAGCCAAAGCGGCAGAGACACTGCCCAAACTAGCCATCGAGGCCATAGAGCCATCTACCCATTCCCATACTGCGGCACTCCCAGTGTTCTGATGAAGGCGTCTATGCCGAAACGTCGACCTTTTATTACTGGCATTCCGCTATCTATGTATGAAATAAATCTATATTGAACAAAGTAAAGTGGTGTCCAGGAACCATTCTTTTTCTACCAATTCTGATAGAACCATACAGGCCTTACAGCTGCTACACAAACAGAATCCGTTGTGTGTCTCATTTTTCCTTCCTTCTGACAGAGCAGAAGAAGGGTCAAATAAATGATGATATCAACCAAGCCAAGAAGGGAAACAGTGCCCCAGTCATAAAGTGGGGAGGGTGAGACGGGCATGAGAAGTCCACAGAGTGGCTCAATGACATAGTGTGGAGGTGGCAACAGCATCAGGAGACCACAGAGTGGCAAGGTGACATAGTGTGGAGGTAGCAGCCGCATCAGGAGACCACAGAGTGGCACAATGACAGAGTGTGGAGGTGGTGGCAGAAACATTAGGACATGGCAAGGTGACATGGTGTTGAGGTAACATCAGAATCAGGGGATCACATAGTGGCAAGGTGACATAGTGTGGAGGTGGCAGCAGCATCAGGAGACCACAGAGTGGCAAGGTGACATAGTGTGGAAGTGGCAACAGCATCAGGAGACCACAAGGTGGCAAGGTGACATAGTGTGGAGGTAGCAGCAGCAGCATCAGGAGACCACTGAGTGGCATAGTGATAGAGTGTGGAGGTGGCATCAGCAGCATGAGGAGGCCACAGAGTGGCAAGGTGACATAGCATTAAGGTAGCAGCAGCATCAGGAGACCACAGATAAGCAAGGTGATATAGTGTGGAGGTGGCAGCAGCATCAGGAGACCACAGAGTGACCCGGTGACAGAGTGGGGAGGTGGGTGGCACTAACAGTACCCGCTGACGATGGTGGGTATAAGAAGGAGCACTTGGCATCAGATGTGTGGCATCAGGTGGGTGGCAGCATCAGAATAGTAGCTGAGGCAGGTAGTCAGAAGAAACCGGTCTCTTTTGTCAAGGTTTGGGTAAGACAGCATAGATGATTTAATCTGACGAATCAGGAATTGGTTGGTGGAGATCCTGGATGATCCAGGCCGGATTCATCTTGACAAAGGTCAGTCTCTCCATATTTTGGGAGGACAGGCGTGTTCTCTTTGGGGTAACTATGGCCCCCACCTCACTAAACACCTGATCTGATGCCACACTACTGGCCGGGCAGGACAGCTTTTCCAGAGCAAACTCAGCCAGTTGCGGCCACAAATCCAGTTTGGCTGTCCAGTAGTCCAGCTGATCTTCAAGTATGGCTGGCAGGGAACTGTCTAAGTTTGACACCACCTGCTGATTCAGGTTCTGCTCTATGTCGAGTTGCTGGTGAGCAGTTTCTTCACAATGTGGGTGAAGAAAGCTGCTCATCAGCGATTCTAGACTCAGGCTGCCGCTGATGGAGCTGGTACTGCTCCTGCCCCCCCCCCCCCAAGCAGCCATGGCAGTGTAACATGAAAACATGAGTGCAGAGGGCTCCCCCGGTCAGACCTGCGAGAGAATACACGATGGCTCAGATAGACAGCGGCCAACTGACTACATAGGATGTCTCAATTGTAGTTAAGTTTGTCACCCCTCTCAGCGGGTTAAAAAAAAGGACCCCATTTTGTCCTGGTGGCGTGGGTCTAACAAGGTGGAGAGCCAGTAGTCATCCCTCTACCGAATGGTGACAATTCAGCTGTCAATATGCTAGCAACTGAGCATGCATCGGGTCATCAGGACTCCCTCCCTCTCCACTGCATACTACCACTGTGTGTCTGGGTCATTAGCCCTGTCTTCCTCATCTATCTCTTGCTCCTCCGGCTGCTCCTGCTCCTCCTCTCCTGGCACCTGTGCAGAAAAACCACCCATTTCGCTACACATTGCTTGTGCTCCAATGTCCTCCTCCAGTTCAGCCCCCACAGAGCTCATGTGGCCGTGAGATATAGGCGCCAAATCTCTAGTCCCCTGACCAGCCAGATTTACCAGCATCTTTTCCAGCATAAGAATCAGTGGAATGACGTTGTTCATCCCTTAGTCCTGGCCACTTACAAATAAAGTGGCCCCCTCAAAGGTCATGAGCAAACGGCAGGTGTCATGAGTTGCCACTGGCTAAAATTGAAGTTACACAGGGGAGTACCTCTGTCCGCCTTTATCATCAAGAAATCGTCTATGGCCTTTTTCTGTTTGTACAGTCGGTCCAACATATGGAGGGTGGAATTCCAACGGGTGGAAACGTCGCCTATCGGCCTATGTTGGGGGAGGGTGTGCTTGGTGATGTACGAGTGGCTGAAGTGCATGCAAAATTTGCTGGCCATTTTTAAGATGTATTGCAGATGGATGGAAGACTTCAGGAAACGCTTGACAACCAGTTTGAACATGTGCACCATGTAGGACGCATGGCTCAGCCCTCTTTGATGCAGCACCGACACCATGTTCTTCCCATTGTTGGTCACCATGGTTACAATTTTGAGTTGTCGCGGAGAAAGCGAGGATTCGATTTCTTGATGAAGGATGCGGAGCAGTTCCTCACCTGTGTGACTCCATTCTCAGAGGCAAACTAGGTGCAGAGCAGCGTGACACCGCCGTGCCCAGCACATGTGGTATAGTGCTGGGGCACTGTGAATTGTCCATGCAGTGGAGGCTGAGGACAAGGTGGAGGATGAGGAGGCAGAGGTGGACATTGTCGCAGGACCAATGGCGTGAAAACATGGGGGCGGAAGCGTTGTCATCTGACCAAGTTGCTGGTTTGGCTGGGCAGGAACCACATATAAAGGACATATATTGTCCTTGACCATAGTTACAGCTCCACACATCGGCGCTGCAGTGCACTTTGGCAGACACTGACAGGTTCAAGGACTAGCCCACCTTCTGTTCTACATTGTGTGCAGGGCTGGTACTGCCTTTTTGGCAAATAAATTATGGCTTGGGACTCTCCACCTTGGCTTGGCACAAGCCATCAGTTCTCTGAAAGGTGCAAACTCCACCACTTGGAAAGGGAGGGACTGCAGTACCAGCAACTTGGCCAGAAGCACGTTCAGCTTCTGCACTGTTGGATGAGTGCACGCATACTGTTGTCTCTTTGCAATCGCTTCGGTGATCGATTGCTGACAGAATGACTGACTAGGAGGAGTAGGAGCAAGAGCATCAGGACCAACAGATAATGGGAAGGACAGACAGCTTCCTTCGGCTAAGGTGGTGGAGCCTTGACTGCCTGAAATCGGGTGAGTGCCACTGGGAGATGCAGCAGTTGTGGCGGCAGTCTGGACAATCACATTGGAGCAATGATTGTCCCAGGCCACTTTATGGTGATACTGCATATGTTGACTCAGGGCCTTAGTGCCAACATTAGCACCCTGGCCACACTTCACCTTCATCCCACAGATTCAACAAATGGCCATGTTTACCTCCCCCGGCCGCTTAATAAAAAACTGCCACACCGCCGAGTAGGTGATTTTATCACACCACACTGCCTGATTGATACTGCCACTGACTTCGTGAACCCCTGCACCACTACTTTCCTGGCCGGTAGGATCCTGCAAAGCGGGTGGTCTACCCTTGGCACGTTTGGCTCCTGACCTCCCACTGCTGCCACCCTGCTGACTCCTGGCCACGCTACCAACATGCTGGCTCCACTGCTGCATCACGCACAAGCTGCCACCCTCTTCTCCTGATTATGATGAAGCTTCGTCACCCGGCTACAAAATTGCAATTAGCTACATCATCATGGAGTACTGTCTGCACTTCACTGTCCTCAACAGTCTCTAAGCCAGGAGCCTGACCGCTTGCAACACCAGCTCCAAAGCCACTCTCCTCATCACTACTTGCTCGCCTACCGGAGGAAGCAGCGGATGTCTACTCCGGATCTTGGCTGGGCAGTAGCTGCTGACTGTCCTCTAGTAGCTCGTCCTCGCTGTATAGTGGAGCTGTGCCCACAGCATATAGTGCTTCTCTGGCTTAGGTAACAGAAAGGGCAGAGGCAGGTTGAGGACAGGTGAGGGCACAGGGCCTGCTCCCGGGCCATGCCAACTAAGGGTTGTGTCTGAAGAACCCACCGACTGTTGGCTGGGGGTGTTTGATGTCACATATGACGAAGTCAAAGATCGATTCAACCATTTAAGAACTGCTAGGTTGCTGGTCAAGACACGACCGCTAGCTGACACTGGGAGCTCAGGCCTCTCGAAGTGACCCCTGCTGCCATGCCCTCTTACTCTGCTGAGACCTGTGCCTGCGCCAGAAACAATTAGGCCTGTGCCCCTCCCCTGTGCAGGGCCTGTTACTTCTCTGTCTGAGATAGTGTTAGATGAAATAAGTAAATAAAAAGGAAATGAATACATGCCAAAAAGGGCTGTAATTTTCTCACTTCACCAAACAATGGCTAATAAGCCTCCTTTTTTCCCCTCACTAATACACGCAAAAATAGGCTTTAGAACATATAACTGCGTCCGTCAACGTCAAATAATATTTTTTTGCCACTAATCCTAAGGGAATTAAGTAATGTCTTAACCAGACCCTTATTTCTGATATTTGCGGACTCTATACTGACAGTGAATGTCCCACAGGATTGGCGCATAGAAAATGTGGTGCCAATATTTAAAAAGGGTCCAAAAACAGAGCCTGGAAACTATAGGCCGGTAAGTTTAACATCTGTTGTGGGGAAACTGTTTGAACATTTTCTGAGAGATGCTATCTTAGAGGATCTCAACAGAAATATGGAAATAACGCCATATCAGCATGGCTTCATGAGGGATCGGTCATGCCAAACAAATTTAATCAGTTTCTATGAGGAGGTAAGTTCTAGACTTGACAGCGGCGAATCAATGGATGTCGTATATCTGGACTTCTCCAAAACATTTGACACTGTACCACATAAAAGGTTAGTATATAAAATGAGGATGTTCGGACTGTGAGAAAATGTCTGCAAGTGGGTAAGTAACTTGCTGAGTGACAGAAAACAGAGGGTGGTTATTAACGGTACACACTCAGATTGGGCAACTTTCAATAGTGGGGTACCTCAGGGGTCAGTACTGGGCCCTATTCTTTTCAATATATTTGTTAATGATCTTTTAGAAGGCTTGCATAGTAAAATATAAATTTTTGCAGATGACACTAAACTGTGCAAACTAATTAACACTGAAGAGGACATTATACTGCTACAGAGGGATCTGGATAGATTGGAGGCTTGGGCAGATAAGTGGCAGATGAGGTTTAACACTGACAAATGTAAAGTTATGCACATGGGAAGGAATAATGCAAGTCACCAGTACATACTAAATGGTAAAACACTCGGTAACACTGACATGGAAAAGGATCTAGGAATTTTAATAAACAGCAAACTAAGCTGCAAAAACCAGTATCAGGCAGCTGCCTCCAAGGCCAATAAGATAATGGGTTGCATCAAAAGGGGCATAGACGCCCGTGATGAGAACATAGTCCTACCACTTTACAAATCGCTAGTCAGACCACACATGGAGTACTGTGTACAGTTCTGGGCTCCTGTGAACAAGGCGGACATAGCAGAATTGGGGAGGGATCAGAGGAGGGCAACTAAAGTAATAACTGGAATGCGGCAACTACAGTACCCTGAAAGATTATCAAAATTAGGGTTGTTTACTTTAGAAAAAAGACGACTGAGGGAAGATCTAATAACTATGTATAAATATATCAGGGGTCAGTACAGAGATCTCTCTCATCATCTATTTATCCCAAGGACTGTGACTGTGATGAGGGGACATCCTCTGCATCTGGAGGAAAAAAGGTTTGTACACAAATATAGAAGAGGATTCTTTACAGTAAGAGCAGTGAGACTATGGAACTCTCTGCCTGAGGAGGTGGTGATGGTGAGTACAATAAAGGAATTCAAGAGGGGCCTGGATGTATTTCTGGAGTGTAATAATATTACAGGCTATAGCTACTAGAGAGGAGCTGCCTGAATGGAGTCGGGAAGGAATTTTTTACTCCCCTTAAGTGGGGAAAATTGGCTTCTACCTCACAGGTTTTTTTTTTTTTGCCTTCCTCTGGATCAACTAGCAGGATGACAGGCCGAACTTGATGGACAGATGTCTTTTTTTGTGCCTTATGTACTATGTTACTATGTCACTATGTTAATACACGCCATGAAGGGCTGTAATTCTTTCACTTCCCTACACAACGGCTAAAAAGCCTCCTTTTTTCCCCCCCACTAATACACGCTATAAAGGGCTTTAGAACATATAACTGCAGCCGTGAACGGCAAATAAAGCTTTTTTTGCCACTAATACATGCCAAAAATGGCTTTCATTTTCTCACTTCACCACATAACGGCTAATAAGCCCCTTTTTTTCCCCCCACTAATACACGCCAAAAAAAGGCTTTAGAACATATATCTGTGGCCGTGAATGGCAAATAATATTTTTTTTGCCACTAATAGATGCCAAAAAGGGCTGTAATTTTCTCACTTCACCACACAATGGCTAATAAGACCCTTTTTTCCCCCACTAATACACAACAAAAAAAAGACTTTAGAACATATAACTGCGGCCGTGAAAGGCAAATAATATATATATTTTTTTTGCCACTAATACACACCAAAAAGGGCTGTAATTTTCTCCCTTCAACACACAAAGGATAATAAGTCCCTTCTTCCCCTTACTAATACACGACAAAAAAAGACTTTATATCATATATATAACTGCACCACACAAGGGCTAATAAGACTCCAATAATAAGAACGGTTTGCTAGAATTACAGAGGTATTACAAACCTGAAATAAGCAGCAGTATAATGCCAATTTGGATCCCCAATTAGTGCAGCAAGGTGTAATAGAATCGTTCCTATTACCCAGGCTGTAAACACCCCTATTTAACCCTGTTCTGCTTCAATGCTGTGGAATAATTCCTCCCTATCCTTTCCCTACACTTGTAATGCTCCTTCTCTGAACTTCTATTGAGCAAAATATAAGTTTTCAAGTCTTTCCTAGCACTAACCCTAGCGCCTACTAACGTCTCTCTCTGCACTCAGTACACTGGAAAATGGCTGAACATAGGGCTGTGACATCATAGGGCTGTCTGGCTGCTGATTGACAGCATGCATGGCATCGTGGGTGATCCCTTATTCCTAAAGTTCCTTGCTCCATGTCCTAACATGTGCGGAAGTAATTTTATGAAAAAAATGTGATTCGTTACCATTAAGCGTGAGAAAATTCGGATTCAGTGCAAATCAAATAATTCCTGAAATTCTGAATAATATTCCACTTCGTCAGCTTCGATTCGCTCATCTCTAGATATCACCTAGTCCTTGCGTCAGGAAACTACGGTACACCAGCTGTTGTTAAAATACAACTCTTTGTATACTACTTTCACTTGTATGACTTTGAAGAACAACTGAGCAAGTGTGGAAGCTGGGAATTGTAGTTTTACAACAGTTGAAGTGATGGAGGCTGTTGACCCCTAATTTACATCATAGTGGGGTGTTAGAACTCTATACACTTTATAACCTATTGAAACGTTTTTTGTTTTTTAACAGGGTGCAACATGATGCAAGATGACACAAATGTGATGCTGGCCCTTTTTTGTTCTATTAACAAAAGGATTTAGACAGATTTTGTTTTTACACAACTGAAGTCAATGGCAACATGATGTAATTCTATATGCAATCGGGAGCATAAAAGGACCTCATTCTTCAAGAAAATCTTGTCAATTTGATGCAAGGAAAGGCTTTATAGTATGTGTTTGCATTTCTTATTGGACACTGGAAAAAAATCACTTATTACTGTTATATGGTCCTGTAAGAATTGTTTATTGGGTTCTCCTTTAACCCCCTGCAAACCATCCGTTGAATAGATAGCAGTTTTAAAGTAGCACACTTATAACTCTGCAAGGACATTCCTGAACATAGCAGCAGCATGTCAATTGTGCTGCTGCAGGAGCAGGGAGCCCACTGTCAGTGACAGTTGGGCACCCCATAGAAAAGGCAGGGATACGTTTTGCTGTATACACAGTGCTCAATAAGATCAGATCAGGAAGTGCTCTTGTCACAGTGATTACTGGGGGCTTTGTTTCAGCATGAGCTGCTGTGTGTTAGCAGACCCGGATCAGCAATGAGACTTGTAGAACCTCTCTGGGAGGCTGTATTCCCCTGTGGCTAAACAATAAGTTCCAATTACAGGAGAAATTAGCAATACAAAATGTAATGTTAAATTCCCGCCCAAAGATTTTATAAGACGTTATGGTGGACAGAAAGTGTAAAAAAAGACTAAGTAAAAAAATATAAAGAAATAAAACAAAGTCACCACATGCAACATCACTGCTTCTAGTCCTACCCCCTACAACCATAACCCATGCATCCTCTGTATGAAAACAAATGTTATGGAAAGGGGACATCATTTTACAAAAAATATTTTAGATATTCTTTGTGCTGTTAAAAACGTGAAAAACAAACTATTATATCCTTTTTTGAGTGGCTCCTTACATCTATGAAGTCACATAGTCTAGCAGACACTTTCGTTAGTCAGCTCACCCACTTTGACAACACTTTGCTCTCTGCCCTCCTGGACTTCTGGATCTCTGTCTCAGCTACAGAAGACCTGTTGCTCAGTTTCTGCTCAAGAGTACCATCATTTGCTCCAGCTAACAGCTCGCCAGCACACTCCTTGGTGAACAAACTCAGGTCTACTGCTCTCACAAGGCACAGCGGGTTTCTCAGGCATCTGACATGGTCACAATGCACATACAGTCTGCTTCACAGTGATGACATTCACATTGTGATTCTAACCAAATAATCATGCAGTACAGAGTATCATATAAAAATATTGAACTTTGATTTCATGAGTTACAAAAATATAATGGTTATACTTCAAATAAGAGATAAAAGAATCCATACAAAAAAGAATAATGGGGACACTGTTATTAAGTTTATTAAGGTGATGGCACTAAATTAATTGTGCAGTGATATTACAACTACTTATTTACTTAATATGTAGTTGCTGTTATTATTTGTGTTTATTGTGAACCAATATTAAATACATTTTCAAGGATTATTATGACTTAACATATGCTCATTAGTGATGAGCGAGCACCAAAGTATTCAGGTGCTCAGCCGAGCACCTGAGTATAATGGAAGTCAATGGGAGACAACCAGACACCCACTGCTCTGAAGAGGGGAGGGTGCCTGGTCCATTGGAAAAGGTCAGAAAGTGACAGAAACACCACCAAAATGGATTGGGAACAGCATGGGGATGATGTCTGGATGCATCTTGGACTCCCAGGTCGCTGCTGGGAACCATGTTGTCTGAGTTGTACGCCACTTTTACAGACTGACAAAAATTCACAGAAAAAATTGTTAGAAAACATTCTTTCCTGTATATTCAATTGTATATAAAGTGCAAGTGCTGCCAAAAATTGCAAGCAAGAGGCACTCCGAAACAGTCTGTATATCTCATAAAGGAGGGCCTCATTCACATTGTGGTACAATTGTTCAGGTAGTGGGACGCCTACACTCATAAAGCCTATTCACTAAGTATATTCAATTATATATAAATTGCAAGTGCTGCCAAAAATTACAAGGAATCGGCACTACAATACACCCTTTATTACACATAAAGGTGGGCATCATACACACCCTTGAAAAATTATGATTGGTGGCCTGCTGGTGACCCTCTAAAACATTAGGGGCGAGGGCCTGCTGCTGAGCTGACCCTCTAAAACATTAGGGGCGAGGGCCTGCTGGTGAGCTGATGCGCTAAAACATTATATGCGAGTGCATGCTGTTCAGCTGATGCTCTAAAACATATACGAGTGCATGTTGTTTAAATTACGCTCTAAAACATTATATGCGAGTGCATGCTGTACAGCTGATGCTCTAAAACTTTATATGCAAGTGCATGCTGTTCAGCTGTCCCTATAAAAAAAAATTAGTTGAGGGCCTGCAGTTGAGCTGACCCTATAAAAAAATTGCAGTGGAGGAAATATATGCAATCTGGATGAGGAGGAGGAGGAGGAGGAGGAGAAGAAAACAAGATTCAACCATATACTCTTTTTTTGTGATGGAAAAGATGCATGGGAATACACTACAGTAGATTAAGTACATTATAAATGATAGATTGAAATTGCCTTTCTGTTCATCATCAGCTCAGCTCTCCTCTGGTGGAGTTGAGAAGTCAGGGGCAATCCAGGCCTTGTTTATTTTTACCTGAGTCAACCTTTCAGCATTACCAGTGGACAAGCGGATACGCTTATCTGTTATAATGCCACTAGCAGCACTAAATACATGCTCAGTCAAAACGCTGGTGGCAGGGCAGGCCAGAAACTCCAAGGCGTAGCAATTTCGTGCCACATGTCTAGCTTGGACACCCAGTAGTTGTAAGGCACTGATGGATCATTTAGGACGCTGACACGGTCTGCTATGTATTCCTTCACCATCTTCCAAAACTTTTCCCTCCTTGTAGCACTAGGCCGCCCTTCAGGGTGAGGTTGCTGGCGGGGTGTCATGAAAGTGTCCCATGCCTTGGAGAGTGTTGCCCTGCCTTTATTGGAACTGCTGTATGTTCCCCTTGTCTCCCTTCCTCGGTTGCCTAAGGACGTGTGGACTCTACCGGCCACATTGTCAGATCGAAACGTTTGGAGCAATCTCTCGACAAGTACTTTTTGGTATTGCACCGTTTTACTCATCCTCTCCACCATAGGAATGAGAGATGAGAAGTTCTCTTTGTAGCTGGGGTTGAGAAGGGTGAACACCCAGTAATCCGTGTTATCTAAAATGCATATAACGCGAGGGTCGCGGGAAAGGCAATTAAACATGAAGTCAGCCATGTGTGCCAGAGTTCCAACAGGTAAGACGTCGATGTCGACATTAGGATGACTTTCCATCTCCTCCTCCTCTTCTGCCCATCCATGCTGAACAGATGGAATTAAAGTTCCATGGGTACTACCCTCTGTAGCAGATACAACTGTCTCCAGCTCCTCCTCCTTCTCCTCCTCCTCTTCATGGTGCAATTTGCACTGAGAAGATGAACTGTGGGTGGTCTGGCTAACAGCCTTTGTAATATCCTCCCCATTTCCTCATCTGCCACATTCTGAGCATCCTTCTTAATTGTGAGCAGTGATCGTTTGAGTAGACACAGCAGTTAGAAGGTTACACCAATAGTAGCGTTGTCGCCACTAACCATTTGTGTGGTTTCATCAAAGTTTTTTAATTCCTCACATAGGTCTGACATCAATGTCCACTCCTCGCTTGTGAATAGTGGCAGTTGACTCGAAAGGTGACGACTATGTTGCAGCTGGTATTGCACAACTGCCCTCTGCGCTCACAAAGCCTGGCCAACATGTAGAACATTTCAGCAGTTTCAGCACATGCTCACGTCGCACAACAGTCGGTGAGCTGGAAGCCGAAATAGCTGCTGCAGCATTGACAGACCGGCTGAAGCTGTGGATGACTTGCGGAAATTGGCACTCACGTGGCGCGACTTCAATAGTAGCTCTTGCAAATTGGGGTAGGTTTTGATAAACCGCTGAACCACTAAGTTTTAGACGTGGGCTAGGCATGGGATGTGTGTCAGGCTGCCGAGCTCCAAAGCCGCCACCAAGTTAAGGCCATTGTCAGTCACAACCATGCCTGGTTATAGGTTGAGTGGCGAGAGCCACAGCTCGGTCTAGTCTGCCACAGCTCTGCGGAGGTGTGCTGTTTGTCCCCTAAGCAGATCAGCTTCAGCACGGCCTGTTGACACTTACCCACAGCAGTGCTACTCTGCTTCCAGCTAGTGACTGATGGCTGACTGCTGCTGGAGGTGGAAGTGGAGGAGGAGGCTGTGGAGGAGGAGATGTGTGGGCTGGAGCCAGTTACATAGCTGCTGGTGGAGACCCTGATGGACGTAGGGCCCGCAATCCAGGGTACGACTCACTCCCGGCCTCCACAACAATCACCCAGTGTGCGGTAAAGGAAATGTAGTGTCCCTGGCCACTAGCACTTGTCAATGTGTCCGTGGTGAAGTGGACCGGACCTTCCCAGTAAGTGCGTTGGTCGGGGCATGGGTGATGCTCTGGGACACATTTTGGTGTAAGGCATGCACAGCACACCGTGAAAAATAGTGGCGGCTAGGGACTGCGTACCGAGGGACGGCCACCAAAATCAAGCTGCGGAAGGCCTCAGTGTCCACAAGCCTAAATGGCAAAATTTCAAGGGCCTGTAATTTCGAAAGTTGCATATTTAGTGATATGGCCTGTGGGTGGGTGGGTGGTTGGGTATTTGCTCTTGCTTTTAAATGCCTGTGTTATAGACATTTGGATGCTGCGCTGGGACAGGGAAGTGGATGTTGTTGCTGACTGTTTATGTGAAGGTCTAGGTGCAGGGCGAGGGGCATCCGGGCCTATGCCTTCAACAGGGGATTGGCCAGTACACAAGAGAAGAGGAGGCAGTGGTGTGACCCGCAGACCCAAATTGTGGACCCAGGCATTCGACCCACTTATTAGGGTGCATGGATGCCACGTGGCAGATCATGCTGGTGGTGGTGAGGTTGCTATTGTTCACGCCCCGGCTCATTTTGGTACAGCACAGGTTGCAAACTACCACTCTTTTTTCGTCTGCACTTTCCTAAAAAAAGCGCCATACTCCTAAACACCTACGTCTTGGCAAGGGAGATTTACACATGGGGGTGCTCGGTGTAATGGTTGCAGGCCTGTGTGGGCCGACTTCTCCCTTTTGCAACCTCTTCCAGACTGTTGCGGTGCTGCGGATCCCTACCCCACCGTCCTTGCTCGGCTTTTCCCCTTTCCATATTGGGTCAGTGACCTCATCGTCTACCGCCTCTTCTTCCACTTCCTCACTCTGCTCATCCTCTTGACTTGACCTAACCACAACCTAAGTGTTTAACAACTGTGCCTCATCATCATCCATCTCGTGAACGAATAATTGCCGTTCACCACCGTCATCTTCTTGAGACTGTGAAGGCTCAAGAGGTTGGGAATCAGGACACAATATCTCAGGTACCTCCTCAAGCGTGCTGGGTGCGAGGGCCAAACTAATAGTGGCGCTGGAAAGAGGTCCTTGGAATATACGAGTGTGGGATCACTTGTTTGCCCAGACGCAATCCAACCGACCAACTGTTCACAGCGATCCGACTTGGACAGTGTTGTCCTGCGCCGCCCAGCTAAGTTGGACATGAAACTGGGTATGATGGATGTTTTTGTTTTTTTTCTGGTGCGCTGGCAGAAAGCAGAGTTTCATTGCACCCAGGGCCTCTGCATGCACCATCAGCATCACGCCCACTTCCCTGTACCTTAGTGCTTGCCTTCTTCATATTAATGGTTTTGTCACTATATGTGGCGCAGATTGTTTTACTGTCCGCTAAAGGCACAGTTTTCAGATGCAGGACAGTATACGTCACTGAAACCCACAAAATATGGACCCTATATTAGGCCCAGATTATTGGAATTTGCAATGCAGACACTGTTTGCAGATGTTCTACAGTATTGGTAACAGAACTCCACAGATTATGGACACTATATTAGACCCAGATTATTGGAATTTGTAATATAGACACTGTCTGCAGATGTTCTGCAGTATTGGTTACAGAACTCCACAGATTATGGACACTATATTAGACCCAGATTATTGGAATTTGTAATATAGACACTGTCTGCAGATGTTCTGCAGTATTGGTTACAGAACACCACAGATTATGGACACTAGACGTAGCCCAGATTATTGGAATTTGTAATACAGAAACAGTTTGCAGATGTTCTACAGTATTGGTTAAAGAACACTATAGATTATGGACACTAGATGTGGCCCAGAATTTTGGAATTTGTAATACAGAAACTGTTTGCAGATGTTCTACAGTATTGGTTACAGAACACGACAGATTATGGACACTAGATGTGTCCCAGATTATTAAAGACACAGTCTGTGGATGATGTACAGTACATGTCACTAATAGGTATAAAATAAAAATATCTTGCTGCTGTTAAACACACACAGTAGTCCTTAAAAGGACTTTGGGGTCATTGAAAAGCTTTTGGTAGTAAAAAAAGCAAATGTCTCTCCCTGCAGTCCCTTCCGAAGCACTGTCCCTGAGACTGCAGGAGGTAAATAGATTGCTGCTCTAAAATACACACACACAGTAGTCCTTAAAAGGACTTTTCGGCCTTGGAAAAGCTTTCTCGGAATAAAAACTGTGAAAATCGCTCCCTACACTGTCTTTCCCTTCCTAAGCTACTTGTCTACGTCTGAGCCGAACATGCGTCATCGGGGTCTATATAACACCTGATAATCCGTTCCGGCCAGCCAACCACTGTAATGCCAGCAGCCAACATGGCTACTGGCATGACAGTGAGGGCAGTACTTACCTGCACCTTTATTGGCTGCATAGAATCAGCAAAATGTGCGGGGCGAAGACTCGAGCATTGCACCCAAACACATGCGGTACTCTGTCGAGTACCGCCATGTGCCGAACATAGCGATGCTCGAGCCTAACAGATATTCGGCTGAGCATGCTCGATCATCACTAATGCTCATGCAGTTGTTCATCTCATGTACATCTTCATAACCTATTTCCAGATTGACAGTGTAAATATTTACGGGTACACTTCCATAAACTTACTAAGTATCAACTGAAAAAAATAAAGTGATTCCTAAAATAATATAACTTTATTCAATATACCTTAAAATTGCCACTGAATCGGGCCAAAAAATCTTCTAAAAGCATGGTACCACCTCCTATGTTTTCACAGGCTGGGACACTGTTGAGGTCGGTATAGATATGAGGTCGGCAGGATATGAGGTATGATGGTTATATTTGTTATTCTTCCTCCTGTTGTAGGTATGTTCATGGCTGGCGTGATCACTTGAACCCCCTACCCTCTGATCACGGCTATCTTTGGTGGCACATGCTAAGTATTTTTGTTTTTTGATTTGTGTTTATGTATTTTTGATACCCCCTGATAAACCCATTTGTGTGTGGGGGAAACACGTCGGGGTTTTTTGCCCCTGAAGGCGTGCATGAATTTATTTTACAAAACAATTGATGCGGTTTTCAGTAGACCTATCAATCCCACCTGTGAATGTATACTAGTGGGAAGTATATAGATATCCCACACGATTGCAGCCTGTGGTAGTGGGGATAGGCCTATATGCTCTCAAGTGGGCATGTTTGAATATATTTGAGACCCTTGCATAGGGGCATTCCTATTAGGTAACTCTATAGGCTGCTACAGTAAGGGGTACGTGTTAAAGTAAGAGACAGTTGAGGGATACATAGACTAGGTACATGGACGGAGGATCCCCACCCTTAGGGGTTCTCTCCGGGCTGAGTGTGGATAGGGTTAAATTGAGGGTATTTGAATAGGAACCTCTTTCCCTTCATTCCCCTCCCTATTGATTATCTATACCGACCTCAACAGTGTCCCAGCCTGTGAAACCATAGGAGGTGGTACTATGCTTTTAGAAGATTTTTTGGCCCGATTCAGTGGCAATTTTAAGGTATATTGAATAAAGTTATATTATTTTAGGAGTCACTTTCTTTTTTCAGTTGATATCATGTACATCTTCCCCATACTTTTTTCAGTTTAGTCTCTCCTAACTCACTTTCGCCATATGATAAAATCACTATGTAGATAGTAGTTTTTGTTGCTGTATTCAACCAAACCCATGATGCACATCACCTTTCTCTGCCTCAACTCCAGTACTGCCCCTAACACTGCCCACCTAGTTTATAACTCCTCCCACCCAGCTATTTATGTAAAGACACCTCATCTCTTTGGCACATCCATGGACATAACATCACAAGAAATAAGAAAGAGCTGCATGGGACATACAGCTAAGAGCGGAAGATAGGAGAAAACAAAATAAAAGAAATATATTTCAAAATTACAGCTGCTGTTGAAAATTATCATAATAAAGGATGCTTATGCAATCCGGGAGACCCTTTTAAGGTGTGCAATGGAACATAAATCTTTAATCCTATTTGTCTCAAGGTAAGTGGCCAGTGTTCATGTGTAGGGATGAGCGAACCCGAACTGCATAGCTCGTAAAAGTTCGGGTTTGGGTTCGTTGTTCGGCGATTTCTTCCCGCTTTCTGAATCAGCTAGCCCTTTACTTCTTGCCCTAAAAAGCCATCACAGCCATGCCTATGATCGGCGGCCATTTTTTCTTGTGGTGTGCCAGCACAAGCTGCCACCAAGTCCATTATATCCTACATCAGGGGCTTGGCTGTGCTTATTGTCACCCCTAGAAACTCAGGATAGAATTTTCTATATTTTATTGAGAGGTGAAATTCACTTAAAAAAAAAATAGCAATCCCCTAAATCTGGTGTTCCAGCTGTGGCTAGCCAAGTGTAATACTGTCTGGCAAAGAATATATATTTTTTTATGGGGTGAAATTCAATTTCCAAAATAGCAATACCCTAAATCAGTGGTTTCTGCTGTGGCAGGACAAGTTTTATAGTGTCCGTCAAAGGATGGCTTATGTTCTGGGGTGACATTTAATTACCAAAATAGCAATACCGTAAATCTGGTGTTCCAGCTGTGACTGGTCAAGTTTCATAATGTCCGTCAACGGATATATTATTTTCTGGGGTGAAATTCAGTTGCAAAAATAGCAATACCGTAAATCTGGTGTTCCAGCTGTGACTGGACAAGTTTCATAGTGTTCGTCAAAGGATATATTATTTTCTGGGGTGAAATTCAGTTGCAAAAATAGCAATACCGTAAATCTGGTGTTCCAGCTGTGACTGGACAAGTTTCATAGTGTCTGTCAAAGGATATATTATTTTATGGGGTGAAATTCAATTGCCAAAATAGCAATACCGTAAATCACTGGTTTCAGCTGTGGCTGGCCAAGTTTAATAGTGTCCGGCAAAGGATTTATTTTTTCCTGGTGTGAAATTTAATTGCCAAAATTGCAATCCGGTATATCTGGTGTCCCAGCAGTGGCGGGCCAAGTTTAATAGTGTCCGGCAAAGGATATATTTTGTACTGGGTTGAAATTCAGTTGGAAAAATAGAAATATCGTAAATCTGGTGTTCCAGCTGTGACTGGACAAGTTTCAAAGTGTCCGTCAAAGGATATATTATTTTCTGGGGTGAAATTCAGTTGCAAAAATATAAATACTGTAAATCTGGTGTTCCAGCTGTGACTGGACAAGTTTCATAGTTTCTGGCAAAGGATTGATTTTTTTCTGGGGTGAAATTCAATAGCCAAAATAGCAATCCCCTAAATCTGGTGTCCCAGCAGTGGCTGGCCAAGTTTAATAGTGTCCGACAAAGGATATATTTTGTTGCGGGGTGAAATTCAATTGCCAAAATAGCAATACCATCAATCACTGGTTTCAGCAGTGGTTGGCCAAGTTTAACAGTGTCCGGGAAAGGATAAATTTTGTTCTGGGGAGAAATTCAATTGCCAAAATAGCAATCCCCTAAATCTGGTGTCCCAGCAGTGGCTGGCCAAGTTTAATAGTGTCCGGTAAAGGATAGATTTTTTTTCTGGGGTGAAATAAATTTTCCAAAATAGCAATACCATCAATCAGTGGTTTCAGCTGTGGCTGGCCAGGTTTAATAGTGTCTGACAAAGGATAGATTTTTTCCTGGTGTGAAATTCAATTGCCAAAATAGCAATCCCCTAAATCTGGTGTCCCAGCAGTGGCTGGCCAAGTTTAATAGTGTCCGGCAAAGGATAGTTAATTTTCTGGGGTGAAATTAAATTGCCAAAATAGCAATATACTAAATCTGGTGTTCCAGCTGTAACTGGAAATGTTCAATAGTGTCCGGCAAAGGATATATTTTTTTCTGGGGTGGAATTCAATTGCCAAAATAGCAATACCGTAAATCAGTGGTTTCAGCTGTGGCTGGCCAAGTTTAGTAATGTCCGGCAAAGTATATATTTTGTTCTGGGGTGAAATTCAATTGCCAAAATAGCAATACTGTAAATCAGTGGTTTCAGCTGTGGCTGGTTAAGTTTAATAGTGTCCGGAAAAGAATATATATTTTTTCTGGGGTAAAATTCAATTGCCAAAATAGCAATATCCTAAATCTGGTGTACCAGCTGTAACTGGACATGTTTAATAGTGTCCGGCAAAGGATATATTTTGTTCTGGGGTGAAATTCAATTGCCAAAATAGCAATACTGTAAATCTGTGGTTTCAGCTGTGGCTGGCCAAGTTTAATAGTGTCCGGCAAAGGATAGATTTTGTTCTGGGGTGAAATTCTATTGCCAATATAGCAATCCCCTAAATCTGGTGTCCCAACAGTGCCTGGCAAAGTTTAATAGTGTCCGGCAAAGGATAGATTTTGTTCTGGGGTTAAATTCTATTGCCAAAATTGCAATCCCCTAAATCTGATGTCCAAGCAGTGGCTGGCCAAGTTTAATAGTGCCCAGCAAAGGATAGATAATTTCCTGGTGTGAAATTCAATTGCCAAAATAGCAATCCCCTAAATATGGTGTCCCAGCAGTGGCTGGCCAAGTTTAATAGTGTCCGGCAAAGGATAGTTAATTTTCTGGGGTGAAATTAAATTGCCAAAATAGCAATATACTAAATCTGGTGTTCCAGCTGTAACTGGAAATGTTCAATAGTGTCCGGCAAAGGATATATTTTTTTCTGGGGTGGAATTCAATTGCCAAAATAGCAATACCGTAAATCAGTGGTTTCAGCTGTGGCTGGCCAAGTTTAGTAATGTCCGGCAAAGTATATATTTTGTTCTGGGGTGAAATTCAATTGCCAAAATAGCAATACTGTAAATCAGTGGTTTCAGCTGTGGCTGGTTAAGTTTAATAGTGTCCGGAAAAGAATATATATTTTTTCTGGGGTAAAATTCAATTGCCAAAATAGCAATATCCTAAATCTGGTGTACCAGCTGTAACTGGACAAGTTTAATAGTGTCCTTCAAAGGATATTTTGTTCTGGGGTGAAATTCAATTGCCAAAATAGCAATACCATAAATCAGTGGTTTCAGCTGTGGTTGGCCAAGTTTAACCACTCCCGGACCGCCGTACGCAGGATTGCGTCCTGCGGGCGGCCGGGATCTTCTGAGTGGACGCATTGGCGCGTCCTCTCGCGAGACCCGTGAGTTCCTGTGAACGCGCTTCTGGAGAGTTAGACTACAGCCTGCCAGCGATGATCAATCGCTGGCAGGCTGTAGATGCGATATAAATCGCATCAAACATGTATACCAGACGCTGTTTTGTGAACAGCGTCTGGTATACCTGCTACCTGGTCCTCTGATGGTCCCATTTGCTGGGATCGACCACCAGAGGACCAGGTAACACAGTAAAGTTGCACCAAACACTACACTAACCCCCCCCCACCCCCCCCCTCACCTATTAACCCCTTGATCACCCCATCTAGACCCCTGATCACCCCCCTGTCATTGATCACACCCCTTGTAAGGCTCCATTCAGACGTCCATATGTGTTTTGCGGATCCGTGGATTCACGGATCCGTGGATCCGATCCGCGGATCCGATCCGCAGATCCTCAAAACACAAACCCCACATGTGACCCCATTTTAGAAAGAAGACACCCCAAGGTATTCCGTGAGGGGTATGGCGAGTTCATGCAAAATTTTATTTTTTGTCACAAGTTAGTGGAATATGAGACTGTAAAAAAAAAAAAAAAAAAAATCTCCGCTAACTTGTGCCAAATTTTTTTTTTTCTGTGAACTCGCCATGCCCCTCACGGAATACCTTGGGGTGTCTTCTTCCACAATGGGGTCACATGTGGGGTATTTATACTGCCCTGGCATTTTAGGGGTCCTAAAGCGTGAGAATCCAAATGCGTAAAAATGCCCTGTGAAATCCTAAAGGTACTCATTGGTTTCGGGCCCCTTTGTGCATCTTGGCTGTAAAAGTGGCACACATGTGGTATCGCCAGTACTCAGGAGAAGTAGGGCAGGTGTTTTGGGGTGTATTTTTATATATACCCATACTTTGTGTGAAAAATATCTCTGTAAACGACAACTTTTAAAAATTTTTATACAAAGTTGACAATTTACAGAGATATTTCTCTCACCCAACATGGGTATATGTAAAAATACACCCCAAAACACATTGCCCTACTTCTCCTGAGTACGGCGATACCACATGAGTGACACTTTTTTGCAGCCTGGGTGCACAAAGGGGCCCAAATTCCAACGAGTACTTTTAGGTTTTACATGGCGGCTCACAATTTAGCCCCGCCCAAAATGCCAGAACAGTAAACACACCCCACAAATGACCCCATTTCGGAAAGTAGACACCCCAAGGTATTCACTGAGGGGCATAGTGAGTCCGTGGGAGATTTTTTTTTTTTTTTTGCCAGAAGTTATCAGAAATTGAAACTTTTTTTATTTTATTTTTTCTCAGAAAGTGTCATTTTCCGCTAACTTGTGAAAAAAATGAAATGATACATGAAGTTACCATGCCCCTCCGCGAATACTTTGTGGTGTCTTCTTTCTAAAATGGTGTCATTTGGGGGGTATTTATACTATTCTGACATTCTAGCACCTGAAGAAACATGACAGGCGCTCAGAAAGTCAGAGCTGCTTCAAAATGCCGAAATTCACTTTTTTGCACCATAGTTTGTAAACGCTATAACTTTTACCCAAACCAATAAATATACACTTATTGGACTTTTTTTTATCAAAGACATGTAGAACAATAAATTTAGAGAAAAATTTATATAGAAATGTAGTTTTTAAAAAAAAAATTACAACAGAAAGTGAAAAATGTCATTTTTTTGCAAAAATTTCGGTAATTTTTGATTAATAGCAAAAAAAGTAAAAATGTCAGCAGCAATGAAATACCACCAAATGAAAGCTCTATTAGTGAGAAGAAAGGAAGGTAAAATTCATTTGGGTGGTAAGTTGTATGACGGAGCAATAAACGGTGAAAATAGTATAGTGCAGAATTGTAAAAAGTGGCCTGGTCATTAAGGGTGTTTAAGCTAGGGGGGCTTAAGTGGTTAATAGTGTCCGGCAAAGGATAGATATTTTCTGGGGTGAAATTCAATTGCCAAAATAGCAATCCCCTAAATCTGGTATCCCAGCAGTGGCTGGCCAAGTTTTATAGTGTCCGGCAAAGGGTAGATAATTTTCTTGTGTGAATTTCAATTGCCAAAATAGCAATCCCCTAAATTTAGTGTCCCAGCAGTGGCTGGCCAAGTTTAATAGTGTCCGGCAAAGGAGAGATCATTTTCTGGGGTGAAATTCAATTGACAAAATAGCAATACCTTAAATCAGTGGTTTCAGTGGTGGCTGGCCAAGTTTAATAGTATCCGGCAAAGGATAGATTTTGTTTTGGGGTGAAATTCAATTGCCAAAATAGCAATACCGTAAATCCGTGGTATCAGCTGTGGTTAGCCAAGTTTAATAGTGTCCGGCAAAGGATATGTTTTTTTCCGGGGTGAAATTCAGTTGCAAAAATAGAAATACCGTAAATCTGGTGTTCCAGCTGTGACTGGACAAGTTTCATAGTGTCCATCAAAGGATATATTATTTTCTGGGGTGAAATTCAGTTGCAAAAACAGAAATACCGTAAATATGGTGTTCCAGCTGTGACTGGCCAAATTTAATAACTTCCGGCAAAGGATATATTTTTTTCTGGAGTTAAATTCAATTGCCAAAGTAGCAATCCCCTAAATCTGGTGTCCCAGCAGTGGCGGGCCAAGTTTAATAGTGTCCGGCAATGGATATATTTTGTTCTGGGGTGAAATTCAGTTGCAAAAATAGAAATATCGTAAATCTGGTGTTCCAGCTGTAACTGCACAAGTTTTATAGTGTCCGTCAAAGGATATATTATTTTCTGGGGTTAAATTCAGTTGCAAAAATAGAAATACTGTAAATCTGGTGCTCCAGCTGTGACTGGAAAAATTTCATAGTGTCCATCAAAGGATATATTATTTTCTGGCGTGAAATTCAATTGCCAAAATAGCAATACCCAAATTCTGGTGTTCCAGCAGTTGCAGGCCAAGTGTTAATCTGTCCGTAAAAGGGTATATTACACTCAGCATGCATCTCCAAGTGTATGTCTTTCCGTTAAAGGGAATATTACAGTAAGTGTTAAAATACAGCATAATCCTCTACATTTGCACACACTGTTTTGCATCTCTAAGTTTATTTATTTCCGCTAAAGGGTATATTACACAAAGTGGTAAAATACAAGTTCTGAAAGCATAATCCTATATATTTTTTTACACGCTACTGTGCATCTCCAAGTGTAAATCTTTCCGTAAAAGGATACCTTTCATCCAGGACATAAATACTTGGCCTACACTTGATATTCCCCTAAATCTGTGGTTACTGCTGTGCTTGGATTAGTGTAATACTGTACATAAATAGATAGCCAGATAGTGTTAGGTGCCTGTAAAAAAAAGGCCTGAATTTGAATTCAATACATTGGGCCAAATAATTTTTTTCTTATTGTGGTGAACGGTAACAATGAGGACAACATCTAGTATAGGACGCGGACATGGTCGTTATGTTGCCGTTCTGCCACAGCCACACGTCCTAGTGAACCAACTACCTCAGGTTTCAGTACCCGCCAGAATTAACAGCGATATTTGGTAGGGCCCAATGCCGTTCTAAGGATGGTAAGGCCTGAGCAAGTACAGTCGCTATTCAATTGGGTGGCCGACAGTGGATCCAGCACGTTCACAACATTATCTCCCACCCAGTCTTCTGCAGAAAGCGCACAGGTGGCGTCTGCAAACCAAGCCCATCAGTCTGTCACATCACCCCAATGCGTATCAGGGAAACTGTCTGAGCCTTAAGATATGCAGCAGTCTCTTATGCTGTTTGAAGACTCTGCTAGCAGGGTTTCCCAAGGGAATCCACCTAGCCCTTCCCCAGTGGTTCAAGACATAGAATGCACTGACGCTCAACCACTTATGCTTCCTGATGATGAGGAGATGGGAATACCACCTCATCAGAGTCCGCACGTCTCTGATGATGACAAAACACAGGTGCCAACTTCTGCGGCTTTTTGCAGTGTGCAGACCGAACAGGAGGTCAGGGAGGAAGACTGTGTGGAAGACGATGCAGGGGACGATGAGGTCCTAGACCCCACATGGAATGAAGGTCATGCCACTGACATTTATTGTTCAGAGGAAGAGGCAGTGCTGAGACCGAGCCAACAGCATAGCAAAAGAGGAAGCAGGGGGCAAAAGCAGAACAGCCGCCGCGAAGAGAGTTCGCCTGCTATTGGCCAACGCCACCAGGGACCAAGCACCCCAAAGGCAGCTTCAAGGAGTTCCCTGGCATGGCACTTCTTCAAACAATGTGCTGATGACAAGACCCGAGTGGTTTGCACACTCTGCCATCAGAGCCTGAAACGAGGCATTAACGTTCTGAACCTTAGCACAACCTGCATGGCCAGGCATCTTCATGCAAAGCATGAACTGCAGTGGAGTAAACACCTTAAAAACAAGGAACTCACTCAGGCTCCCCCTCGTCCCTCCAGCACCTGCCGCCCACCAGAAAGAGGATGTGCCACCAACACCACCACCTCCGTCACCAAGCATCTCCACCATGTCACACCGCAGCTTTCAGCACTCCATCTCACAAACCTTGGAGAGAAAGCGTAAATTCCCACCTAGCCACCCTCGAGCCCTGGGCCTGAATGCCAGCATTTCTAAACTACTGGCCTTTGAAATGCTGTCATTCAGGCTGGTGGACACAGACAGATTCAAACAGCTGATGGCGATGGCTGTCCCACAGTATGTTGTTCCCAGCCGCCACTACTTCTTCAAGAGAGCCGTGCCTTCCCTGCACTTCCAAGTATCCGATAAAATCAAGTGTGCACTGTGCAACGCCACCTGTAGCAAGGTCCACCTAACCACAGATACGTGGACCAGTAAGCACGGCCAGGGACGCTATATCTCCCCAACTGCACACTGGGTAAAAGTAGTGGCGGCTGGGCCCCAGGCGGAGAGTTCTTTGGCGGACGTCCTTCTGCCGCCAATGATCGCAGGGCATCATTCTTTGCCTCCTGTAGCCTCCTCCTACTACTACTCAGCTTCCTCCTCCTCCTCTTTCACCTGTTCATCCAGTCAACCACACAGCTTCACCATCAACTTGCACGGTGGATCCTAGCATGCATGCTGGGCCTGCACTCCCTGGATTTTATGTGGCTGCCATGGAACATAACAGGTGGGATTTAGCGTTAGGACCACTCATAAAGGGGGCCTTGGCATGGCGAGTTGCTTATTACCTTTTGATCAAAACGTTAACTAACAAATGTAAATATATATATATATATATATATATATATATATATATATATACATATATAGTCAGCTAGATATAATTCATTTTGTGTATATGTAATATAGTGGATTAAATAAAGTATTGTGAACATTTCTTCAAGTGGAAGTGCCATGGAGCCATGGATTCATCACATCTCAGAGTCTGACTACCAAGTCCTCTATGAGCACCCACCCTGTGTTATTGAGTGCAGTTCTCAATATTGATTATTATATTTGGTAAGAAAGGTGACCAAGGACCCAGTGGTCACTTCAAAGATCCTGTGTATAGATGGGAGAAACTTCCAGGTCAGCCGCCACTGCAAAACTCCACCAGTCTGGGCTTTATGGCAGAGTGGCCCAAAAAAGCCTGCCTGGAGTTTGCAAAAAGCTCCTAAAGGAGTCCTGGACCGAGAAACAAGATTTTCTGGTCTGAATAAACCAAGATTTAACTTTTAAGCATTGTGTCTGGAGAAAACCAGCACTGCTCGTCATCACATGTCTAATACCATTCCTACAGAAAACATGGTGGTGTCAGCATCATGCTGTTGGAGTGTTTTTCAGTGACTGGGACAGAGAGACTGGTCAGGGTTCAAAGCAAGATGAATGGAGCAAAGTACAGAAATATTCTTAATGAAAACCCGATCAAGAGTGTTTACTTGACCTCAGACTGAGCCAATAGGTCACCTTTCAACAAGACAATAACCCTAAGCACACAGCCACAACCATTTAAAGGTGTTGCCAATTATTCAATGACCGAACAGAATGCTTGTTCATCGGGTATTAAATACGGTAGTTGGTTTGGTCACCTATATTATTGTTTTTGGGCAGCAGATCTTGCTGTCTAAACAGCACTCTGCTGCCCACAAAAAACAATTACTCTGTATGGGGATAAACTATGGCATTAGCGACCGCACCTCCCCATACCATGGAGAGGAAATCACCTCCACTGACGAACAGGTGATTGTCAGGAAGGAATTCTTCCATTCCAAACAATTATATTCTCCATCGAGAAGTGTAAAGGGGCCGTTTGGGACAACTCTGTGAATGTCCTTGAGTGGTCTGGCCAGAACCCTGACTTGAACCCAATCAAACATTTCTGGAGAGACCTGAAAAGGGTTGTCCACTGATTGTCCCCATCCAACCTAACAGCGCTTGAGAGAATCTGCAGAGAAGAAAAGCAAAAGATCTCAAAATCCAGGTGTGCAAACCTTGTGACATCATAACTAAGACGATTGAAGACTGTAATCACTGCCAAAGGTGCTTCAACTAAGTACCGAGTAAAGGGACTGTAGAATACTTATGTCAATGCAAGGTATTTTCCTTTAATATTAACTTTGCACACAATTGAACATGGCATCTTAGGGATTACATTATTGACAGAAACCCAGTTGCTATTGTGCCTACCACACTCATTAATGTGAGCCATTTTAAACCCCGCACTTCCTCTGTACATGTACGGCTGTGGTGCTGAAGTGATTAAATAGCGAACTGTATGGCGTACACAGGGTGCCTGTACAGCATGAGGCCTTAAAAGGGTTGTTCAGTTTCAGGATATTAATGACTTGTCCTCAGGATAGGTCATCAATATGAGAATGACAGGGGTCTGGCTCCCAGCACCCAGTTGATCAGCTATTTGAAGAGGCCGCGGTAGTCATGTGCGACATGTCTATCCATATGTCCATCTTGCAAATAATAGAACATGTCCTATACTGGTTGCAGACCACAGATCCATTGAAGTCAATGGGTTTGCAAAAAAAAAAAAATATGTGAATGGCACATGTAAGGTATCTGTATTTTGCGAATCTGCAGTTTTCAAAACTGCAAAATACATACAGTCGTGTGCATGAGGCCTGAAGGCATTGTCCCATTATAACAACCTAGCGACAGCATAGTGAATGAATGTCTAATCAGTGGGGATCCAACCGCTAGGGCCCTCGTCACTTGGCAGCCCCACAGAGCCAAATGGAGCAGCAGAGAGCATGCATGACCGCCACTCCAGTCAAACGGGGAAGCAGTGACCCTGTTCTCATGATCAGTGGATGTCCCAGTCGTTGGACAACTGACGATCAGACATGTTACCCTATCCTGTGGATAAAGGATACATTGTCGTAATTGGACAACCGATTTAAAATGAAATTAACAGAGCACTAGATTCTTTTGTTAAACAAGAATAACTGTGAGCAATTAATAGAAAATGTAATAGATCCAAGACTGAATTTGTTTGACTATTACAGTCTGTGCAGTCAGCAGAAGGAAGACTTTTAGGTTCTTCAGGAGATTTCCGAGTCTCCGTTGGGATGCTGGAATAGCGTTATCATTCTTACACTGATGCATAGCGAGACCACGGTATTGATCCAACTGCAGCGAAAAGGAACATTTGCAGAAAGAGCTCTTCAAGTTTATTGCATAAGGGTTAGAATAAAACCTATAATCTCTTATTTCTTTCATGTTCTGTATTCAGCATATATGAAATAACTCAAAATATCAGATAATGAAAATGTTTAGAACTGTAGAAATGTGTGTCCTTGTACTAATTCAGATGAAGGTTGCATCTGATGATATAGAAGTTCCTATTCATTGAAAAAGAACAAGAAAGTAGTGGAAATGAGGCACCTTGACTTTTTTATCATAGTCTGCAAACGTCATATGTAATAATTTTTGTCTCTGGGGAAAGATACGGTAGCTTTTAAAGTAAATAATTAATGAGAAAGATTAAAGGTATTGGGGCACTCAGCAATTTAGCCAGTCAGTGGCTGTCCTAGTCACATAATCCAGTTTTTAATGCATTTCATTTAGCAATGTCTATAGTTGGGCCCTAGTATAGACCCACGGGAAAAAACCCTGGAGTTGTTCCACCGGTCAATTGGCTGGAATAACTCTGTAGGGGTCCTACCTGTACTATTAGAACTACATTCTTTTTTGATTATCAAAAACTAAAATAAACAAAAACTTATACTAATGTGCATTAAAATGATCAGGCTATGGTAGGGACTAGCTCAATTGAATAGATACAGAGTGAGATACAGTGCCTAGTACTTGGGTGCCATAGGAGTGATTAATTTTGCTTTTGTTGTTATTATATGGCATAATAATTGTGCTTTGGATATATTAGCACTGTGAGGATGGCAAATTATGTACTATGTTGCTGCAGTACAATCCCTTTCTATATAGTGGCCATCTGGCTCTATATTGTGGTATGCTGAGCCAATATTGATAATTAAATGGAGTGGATCTCTTATATATCACTTAAGGTAAAGGTAACCCCTATAGAGCCAAATACACTAAGTGCTTTATACAACTGCACAGAAAAACACTCCTAATGAGCACTATAGGTCAAATTGTGTGTGTGATATGCCGTGTTGCACTGGCAATGTTTGTGTGCAACAATGCTCAGTGTGCCTATCTGTGTGCTACTTGGTGAAGCAATACTCCTACTAACTATAGGTAGTAACACAGATAGCACTAAGCAGAGGATAACAATGCTGTACGCACTGCTCCTTGCAGTGTACACTAACACAGTTCAGTTCACACAAAGGCACTGTGTCCAAAGCAGCGCTGAACTTGTCAGTGCAGTTGCCTCTTATCCATTCCCACAACATGAAGCACTCTCACACACACTATATGCTGCAGTTATAAGCATATGCTGCACACTGTTTATCCCTACTAGTTAATTTGCTGTCCCTTCCCTAAGCCTGCCTAAAACATCACACCTAACACACCGCCACCCTACATGTTTCGCCGGCTTCGTCAGGGGCTGTGGGGTATTAGTGGCTTCTAAGCTGACCATCGAAAAAAAATATGTTTGAGGGCCTGCCATTGAGCTGACCCACTAAAAGGTTGTAGGTGAGGGCCTGCAGGTGGGCTGACCTTTTAAAAATTATATGTGAGGTCCTGCAGGTGAGCTAACCCTGTAAAAGACTGTAGGTGAGGGCCTGCAGGTGAGCTGACCTTCTAAAACATTATATGCGAAGGCCTGCAGGTGAGCTGACCCTGTAAATCATTATATGCGAGGGCCTGAAGGTGAGTTGACCCTGTAAAAGATTGTAGGTGAGGGCCTGCAGGTGAGCTGACCTTCTAAAACATTATATGTGAGGGCCTGCAGGTGAGCTGACCCCGTAAAAGATTGAAGGTAAGCTGACCTTCTAAAAGATTATATGCGAGGTCCTGCAGGTGAGCTGACCCTGTAAAAGATTGTAGGTGAGGGCATGCAGGTGAGCTGACTTTCTAAAACATTATATGCGAGGGCCTGCAGGTGAGCTGACCCTGTTAAAGATTGTTGGTAAGGGCCTGCAGGTGTGCTGACCTTCTAAAACATTATATGCGAGGGCCTGCAGGTGAGCTGACCCTATAAAACATTATATGCAAGGGCCTGCAGGTGAGCTGACCCTGTAAAAGATTGTAGGTGAGGGCCTACAGGTAAGCTGACCCTGTAAAACATTACATGCGAGGGCCTGCAGGTGAGCTGACCATCAAAAACATTATGGGCGAGGACCTTCTGCCGCTTTGTTGACTCTAGTTAACTCCTGACTGATCACACGTCCCCGTGACCTTGACGATACATTTGCATGTCTGCCCTATCAGCTTTCGATGGTACTTTCTGCGCCTACCATGGTGACCACGAGTAACGGGGAATCAGGGTTTGATTCCGGAGAGGGAGCCTGAGAAACGGCTACCACATCCAAGGAAGGCAGTAAGAGCGCCAATTACCCACTCCCGACTCGGGGAGGTAAAGACGATAAATAATAATACAGGACTTCTAAGAGGCCCTGTTATTGGAATGAGTACCCTATTAAGTTCTTTAAATGTGTTGGTCAGAGCACGTGTGATGTTATTTGCTCTTGCATTCAAATGCCTGGGGTAAAGACATTTGGACACTGTGCTGGGACAGGGAAGTGGATGTGGTTGCTGATGGTGCTTGAGAAGTTCCAGGTGCAGGGTGGGAAGCATCCAGGCCTGCACCTTCGACAGGGGCTTCGCCAGCAGCACGTAACAAAGGGGAAGAGGAGGCAGTGGTGTGACCCGCAGACACAGATTGCGGACCCAGTCGTTCGTCCCACTTATTAGGGTGCTTGGATGCCATGTGGCGGATCATGCTAGTGGTGGTAAGGTTTCTAGTATTCACGCCCTGGCTCATTTTGGTACGGCACAGGTTGCAAACTACTATTCTTTTGTCGTTCGCACTTTCCTCAAAAAGCATCATACTGCAGAACACCTACAGTACCCATTGGCAAGAGAGATTTCCGCAAGGGGGTGCTCCGTGGAACAGTTGTGGGACTGTTTGGTGTGGCCCGCCTTCTACCTTTTGCCCCACTGCCCTGTTAATGTCACTCAAAGAAGCGGAAACCGTCTATTGAAAAAATACACTGTATGTCAAATACATTTTTTAAACGCACACGTTACACTTTAGATGTGGACCTGGTAATGTCACTCTCAGAAGCGGACACCGTCTATTGAAAAAGTACACTGTATGTCACAGATACATTTTTTAAACACACACATTACACTGGAGATATCCCGCAGATAATGTCAATGCTGTCACCAGCAGCTAATAAAAATTACAGGGAATGTCAGGTATTTGAGATGAGGAAACAATATATTGGAGAGGTACCACAGGTAAAATCACTGTTTGCAACGTCACAGATAAAAATTTTAAATGCACTTGTTACTCTTTAGATGTGGCCTTGGTAATGTCACTCTCAGAAGCAGATACCGTCTATTGACAAAGAACAATGTATGTCACAGATACATTTTTTAAACGCACACGTTACACTTTAGATGTCGCCCTGGTAATGTCACTGTCAGAAGTGGACAACGTCTATTGAAAAAGTACACTGGATGTCATTGATATTTTTGGGATTCGCACACTTTACACAGGAGATGTGGCACAGATAATTTAACTGTCCACAGCGGACACTGTCTACGGAAAAAGTGCACTGGATGTCACTGATATTTTAGGGATGCGCACACTTTAAACAGGCGATGTGGAGCGGATAATTTAACTGTCCGCAGCGGCCTATTAGATGCTATTTAGCGCAAGATGCGCTAAAAATATATTAAACCCTAATAAAGTAGGCAAGTAGCCCGCACAGTGAGTACGAAATGAGGTGCTCTCGGTTGGCAGACTCACCCAATCCTCTTAAAATACAATTTCAAAAGACAACCGGGTACTCTCTAATATCTAGGAGTTGGTAAGGTTTATTCTGTAACTGGAACTGTCACACCAATAAGTAAAATCAATCCTATAAACAAGAACCGCTTGAACTCTAAATCACAAAAATAACTCAAACATATAAATAAAACAGAAGGGATGCATAAAATATAGCCAGTTATACTGATTGAATTGTAGCCCAAAGTCAGTGTATGCCAGTAATCAGTGCCTTCCCATTGGTATGTGTCAGCATCGTAAAAATCCACCTTATGGGGCCTCCCGCTAATGAATAAATGTGGGTAAAAGTCCTCAATGATACCATCTCCTTTACAGTATAGCTGAATTGATAATCGATGTCCTCTTTTTAAATATTGTCTCTAAAAACTCCTAGAGTATGTATAGTGTGTCGAGCGGCGTCCCTCTCCTGTGACACAGCTAGCGGCGTCCCGCTACAGTTCACTTTAGTATTCAGTCGGCATACAGCACAACCATACGATGCCGGCTGAATACTAAAGTGAACTGTAGCGGGACGCCGCTAGCTGTGTCACAGGAACGGGACGCCGCTCGACACAGTATACATACTCAAGGAGTTTTTAGAGACAATATTTAAAAAGAGGAGACTAAAACATTGCGCTCTAGCACATGCGGTACTCAGCTGAGTACCGCCATGTGCCGAGCATCAAGATGCTCGAGCCGAACTGGTGTTCGACCGAGCATGCTTGATCAACACTAGTCACCTTGTCTCCCAAAAACATATCAGGCAATCAAAACTTTGTATGTGCAATAAATGGTACTAATAAAAATATCACCTCATCCCACAAAAAAGGAACCCTCACACAAGACCATCACAAGAAATGTATACGTGTATAGATATATATATATATATCTATATATATATATATATATATTTATCTCTCTCTCTCTCTCTCTCTCTCTATATATATATATATATATATATATATATACACAATTTTAGGTGTGTGTTGTGCCTCAGATGGAACAAGCATATTGGGGACTGAAATGCCATACCTGTGGAAAACTTGAGATTTTCACGTTGTGCCATCCCCTGCTCATTAATTTCTATAAAATGCCTGTGGTGTCAAAATGCTCACTCCACCCCTTTATAAAAACTTGAGTGATGTAGTTTCCAAAATGGAGTCACTTATTTTAATCTTTGGTTACCTTTGGGTCTCTGCAAATGTAATGTAGCACCCAAAACCCATTCAAGCAAAATCTGCACTCCAAAAGCCAAACAGCTCTAAAAATGGGGTCACTTTTGGGGTGATTCCACTGTAGAGGTACTTCACGGTCTCTTCAACTTCATTATGCAGCCGAAAAGCTATTAAGGCAAAATCTACCATCCAAAGGCCAAGTGGTGAAGGGATGTTCTGAGCCCTGATGTGTGACCATACAGGAGTTTACGACCACATATAAGTTGCTTCCACTTTAAGGGGAAAATGCTTAAAAAATTGAAATGGGGGTGCCTTTTCTCTTATTACTCCTTGTGAAAATGAAATTCGGGGCTGAAGACTAAACTCAGGTTGAAAACGTTTTATTGGAAATTATATTTTTCACTTTCACAGCTAAGTGTTTCTATCTGCACCAGAAATATGCCAAAATAGGCAAATTTATGTTACTAAATGACCCCCTATGTTCTTAAATTGTCTCACAAAATTTAGTCAGGTTTATGGTGCAGGTGGTAATTACGCCAGTAGTAAGGGGGTATATGTTTTGTCAAACGGTACCACGCCCACTTTTATACAGCTACCCCCGCCCCTTTTATATTGCTTGATATAAAATTTATATTGCTTGATATTAAATTTATATTCAATTTATATTGCTTGATATTAAATTTATATTGCTTGATATTAATTTAATACAAGAATATGACATCTTACTACACACTTCTCAGATCCCGGCTATCTGTTTATCAACTTATCAGACCTATTTAATTCTTATGAAATGTGTTAGGTGCTTTAATAATAATAGCATTAAAATCAAAACGATGACAAATTTAACCCCTTAAGGACGCATGACGTACCGGTACGTCATGGTTTCCGAGTCCTTAAGGACCCATGACGTACCGGTACGTCATATCTTTAAAATGCAAGTGCGGTGCGGCAGGGGTTAATAGTAACAGGATGTCCGCTGAAATCATTCAGCGGACATCCTGTCACAACGCCGAGGGGGGTCATTTGACCCCCCCGTATCGGCGATCGCAGAAAACCGCAGCTCAATTCAGACCTGCGGTCAGACCTGCGGTTTACTGCGTTTCCTGTCCATTCAGGTCTCCGGTGACCCGATGAACCGGAAAAGAATGGTGATCGGTGGTGTGATATCACACCACCAATCACCGTTCTTGAATTGGGGACGTTGTGGCGGTGCTGGGATCCGATTGGTCCGGGGAGAGAGGCGGGAGATTCAAACTCCCGGCGCTCCTCTCTCTCCTCCTCTTCCTGCTGCTGCTGCTGCCGAGTGAGGATCGCACCCGCACAGCTCCAGCACCGCTCCAGCACCGTTCCTGTAACCCTCCGACCCCCCCCCCAGCCGGCTCCCATCACCCTCCGCCATCAGGTAGGTTAGGGTCAGCGAGGGAGAGGTATCTTAGGCAGGGCTAGAAGGGATAGTTAGTGTTTAGTAAAAATTTTTTTTCAAATTTCAGTGCTGCTTGTGGTGGTTGGGGTCCACAGCACTTAGCTGTGAGACCCTAAACCCACCCAGGGGTGCTGACCCGTGCTATGATGGTGGAGCAGACGAATCTGTATGCCCAACAGTTCGTCGCTCAGCATCCAGGCTCCTTTTTGGCTAGACCCGGTGGCTGGACGCCAGTCAGTGCAGCCGAGATGAGGACGTTTTGGGGCCTCGTGCTGCACATGGGTCTAGTGCAAAAACCCAGTGTCAGGCATTACTGGAGTGGGGACGTCCTCTATCAGAACCCACTGTACAGTATGGCCATGACGCGTCCCAGATTCGAGGCCATCCGGAAATGCCTGCATTATGCAGATAATGCAGCATGTCCCCCCCAAAGTGATCCTGCCTATGACCGGCTGTATAAGATACGGCCGATCATCGATCATTTCGGGGCCAAGTTTACACAGGCCTACGTACCTGGAAGGGAGGTCGCGGTTGATGAGTCTCTCGTTGCGTTCAAGGGGAGACTCAGTTTCCGCCAATACATTCCCACTAAGCGAGCGAGGTATGGCGTGAAGATGCACAAAATTTGTGCGAGTACCTCAGGGTACACTTACAAATTTTGTGTTTACGAGTGACGAGATTCCCGTATTCAACCCCCAGAATGTCCCCCCACTCTGGGTGTTAGCAGGAAACTCGTGTGGGACCTTGTGCACCCACTGCTGGATAAGGGTTACCACCTGTACGTGGATAACTTTTATACCAGTATTCCCTTGTTCAGGTCCCTTGCCGCCAGATCCACGTTCGCTTATGGGACCGTGCGGAAAAATCAGCGCGGCCTCCCTACCTCCCTCCTCCAGGTACCTATCCCCAGGGGTGAGACCCGTGCCCTTACCAGCGACAACCTGTTGTTGGTCAGGTATAAGGACAAGAGGGATGTCCTTATCCTGACCACAATCCATGGTAACGGCACCACCCCAGTCTCTGTGCGAGTACCACGGCAGCGGTCCTGAAGCCCGATTGTATCGTCGACTACAATCGGTATATGGGAGGAGTTGATCTATCTGATCAAGTCCTCAAACCATATAATGCCATGCGGAAAACCCGGGCATGGTACAAAAAGGTTGCGGTCTACATGGTACAGGTTGCCATGTACAACGCTTTTGTACTATCTCGAGCGCTGGCAGCACAGAGACTTTCCTCCAGTTCTATGAGGCAGTCCTCAAGGACCTGATCTTTTCAGACCGGGAAAGAGCAGGTCGGAGTACCTCGGGAATTGGAGGGGCCCGGATCGTCCCTGGCCAACATTTTCCAGGTGTGGTCCCCCATACTGGAAAGAAGGGACGAACTCAAAAAAGATGCAGAGTGTGTCACAGGAGGGGGATACGGAAAGACACCACCACTCAGTGTGACACTGGCCCCGATCATCCGGGCCTCTGCGTTATCAATTGCTTCAGGGAGTATCACACTTCCATGGAGTACTAAATTTTTATAATTCCCGACAGTCCCCTAGAGAACATAAAAAACTATGGCTCTCAGACTTTGGAGACACTGGAACAAATTTTTGTCACAAAAATATTAGTTTTAGTGCAGGCATCCTCAAACTGCGGCCCTCCAGATGTTGTAAAACTACAACTCCCAGCATGCCCAGACAACCTACAGTGGGAATTGTATTTTTACAACATCTGGAGGGCCGCAGTTTAAGGATGCCTGCTTAGTGTCTCCAAAGTATGAGAGCCATACATATTCGGCATCGCCACGTACGTAAAAAACTTGTCTATAAATATACCCCATAAACTAGCCCTTCGATAAATGCCGTCCAAAAAAATCTAATAAAAACTATGTAAAAAAAGCCATTTTTATTTTCACCTTGGATCCCAAAAAGTGTAATAAAAAGCCATTAAAAAGTCATATGCACCCCCAAATAGTGCCAATCAAACCGCCATCTCATCCCGAAAAAAATGAGCCCCTAAATTAGATAGTCGCCCAACCAAAAAAAATAAAAATTTAGCTCCTAGGCTATGGAGATACTAAAATAATATTTTTTTCTCAAATGATGATATAGTATAATTTGTTTAGATTTTACATGAAGTAGACATATTAGGTATTGCCGCGTCGGTAACAATCTGCCCTATAAAAATAACATTTAACCCAACCCCCCCGGATGAACAGGGTTAAAAAATAAAATAAAAACTGTGTAAAAAAAAAGCTATTTTTTGTCACCTAACATCAAAAAAGTGTTATAGCGAGTGATCAAAAAGTCATATGCACCCCCAAATAGTGCCAATAAA
Organism: Bufotes viridis; assembly: GCA_033119425.1. Classification (NCBI taxonomy): domain Eukaryota; kingdom Metazoa; phylum Chordata; class Amphibia; order Anura; family Bufonidae; genus Bufotes; species Bufotes viridis. The sequence continues at coordinate 459,832,979 of CM065590.1, forward strand.
ACCGCCATCTCATCCCGCAAAAAATGAGCCCCTATATTAGACAGTCACCCAACCAAAAAAAAAAAATGTAGGTCCCAGGATATTGAGATACTAAAATTATTTAATTTGTGTTCCTCAACTGATAATATAGTGTAAAATCTAAACAAATTATAAAAAGTAGAGATATTTGGTATCTCCACGTCCGTAACAATCTGCCCTATAAAAATAACATTTAACCCAACCCCCCCGGATGAACAGCATAAAAAAAAAGTGGAAAAACACAATTTTTTGGGCAAAATTTCCATTTCAATCCATTTTTCCGGTAATAAAGCAAGGGTTAACAGCCAAACAAAACTAAAAATTTATTGCCCTGATTCTGTAGTTTGCAGAAACACCCCATATGTGGTCGTAAATGGATATATAGCCACAAGGCAGGGCATAGAACGAAGGGAACGCCATATGGTTTCTTGAAGGCAGATTTTGATGGATTGGTTTATTTACACCATGTCCCATTAGAAGCTCCCCCTGATGTAGCCTAGACTAGAAACTCCAAAAAAGTGACCCCATATAAAAAACTACACCCCTCAAGGTATTCAAAAAATACTTTACAAACTGTATTAACCCTTTAGGTGTTCCACAAAACTTAATGGCGAATGTAGAAACAATTTTAAAATTAAAATTTTTTGTTATCTTTCCTCAAAAAAGTGTAATATAGAGCAACCAAAAATCATATTTATCCTAAAATAGTACCAAAACAACAACCACCATATCCTGTAGTTTCCTAGATGGGGTCACTTTTATGGAGTTTCTACTCAAGGGGTGCAGCAGGGGGCTTGAAAGGGGACATGGTGTAATTAAACCAGTCCCGCAAAATGTGCCTTCCAAAAACCATATGGCGTTCCCCTTCTTCTATGTCCTGCCATTTAGCCAAATAGTAGTTTAGGACCACATAGGTGGTGTTTCTGCAAAATACAGAATCAGGGCAACCCATATTGAGTCTTGTTTGTCAGTTAACCCATTTTGTCCAGTAATAAAGTAAGGGTTAAAATGGAAATTTTTCCCAAAAATTGAAATTCTGAAATTGTTTCTCCATCTGCCATTAACTCTAGTGGAACACCTAAAGGGTTAACAAAGTTTGTAAACCCAGTTTTGAATACCTTGAGGGGTGTACTTTCTTAGATGGAGTCACTTTTTTGGAATTTCTATTCTAGGGGTGCAACAGGGGGCTTGAAATGGGACATGGTATAAACAAAACCAGTCCCGCAAAATCTTCCTTGCAAAACCCATATGGCGTTCCCCTCCTTCTATGTCCTACCGTTTGGCCAAACAGTAGTTTAAGACCACATATGGGGTGTTTCTGCAAACTACAGAATCAGGGCAACCCATATTGAGTCTTGTTTGGCAGTTAACCCTTACTTTATTACTTGAAAAAATGGATTAAAATGAAAATTTTTCCCAAAAATTGAAATTCTAAAATTGTTTCTCCATCTGCCATTAACTCTAGTGGAACACCTAAAGGGTTAACAAAGTTTGTAAACCCAGTTTTGAATACCTTGAGGGGTGTACTTTCTTAGATGGAGTCACTTTTTTGGAATTTCTATTCTAGGGGTGCAACAAGGGGCTTGAAATGGGACATGGTATAAACACAACCAGTCTCGCAAAATCTGCCTTGCAAAACCCATATGGCGTTCCCCTCCTTCTATGTCCTACCGTTTGGCCAAACAGTAGTTTAGGACCACATATGGGGTGTTTCTGCAAACTAAAGAATCAGGGCAACCCATGTTGAGTCTTGTTTGGCAGTTAACCCTTACTTTATTACTTGAAAAAATGGATTAAAATGGAAATTTTTCCCAAAAATTGAAATTCTGAAATTGTTTCTCCATCTGCCATTAACTCTAGTGGAACACCTAAAGGGTTAACAAAGTTTGTAAACCCAGTTTTGAATACCTTGAGGGGTGTACTTTCTTAGATGGAGTCACTTTTATGGAATTTCTATTCTAGGGGTGCAACAGGGGGCTTGAAATGGGACATGGTATAAACAAAACCAGTCCCGCAAAATCTGCCTTGCAAAACCCATATGGCGTTCCCTTCCTTCTATGTCCTACCGTTTGGCCAAACAGTAGTTTAGGACCACATATGGGGTGTTTCTGCAAACTACAGAATCAGGGCAACCCATATTGAGTCTTGTTTGGCTGTTAACCCTTGCTTTGTTCCTGGAAAACATGGATTATATTGGAAAATTTTCCAAAAAATTGAATTTCTTATATTGTATGTCCATTTGCCATTAACTCTAGTGGAACACCTAAAGGGTTAACAAAGTTTTTAAAATTAGTTTTGAATACCTTGAGGGGTGTAGTTTCTAGAATGGGGTCATTTTTGGGTGGTATCTATTATGTAAGCCTCACAAAGTGACTTCAGACCTGCACTGGTCCCTAAAAAGTGGGATTTGGAAAATTTCTGAAAAATTTGAAAATTTGCTTCTAAACTTCTAAGCTATGTAACATCCCCAAAAAATAAAATGGCATTCCCAATATGCTCCAAAAATGACGTAGACATATGGGGAATGTGAAGTAATAACTATTTTTGGGGGTATTACTATGTATTAGAGAAGTAGAGAAAATGAAACTTTGAAATTTGCTAATTTTTTAAAATTTTTGGCAAAAATTGCATTTTTTTATGCAAAAAAATTAACTTTTTTGACCCAATTTTAGCAGTGTCCTGAAGTACTATATGTGACGAAAAAACAATCTCAGAACGGCCTGGGTAAGTAAAGGCATTTTAAAGTTATTCACACATAAAGTGTACACCTGTACGGTGTATGCGCCTATTGGCCTCCTGTCGTAGGCTCGTCCGAACAAGGGGGGAGCTATCTCCCTGTTAAATATCTCGCTTTTTCGCGTGCGCTTACGGCTAATACATGCCGGGAGGCTCATCTGTCCTGCTGCACGCACATCATCAGAGGCGTGCAGCGTCTTAAATAGCTCTGTACTTCAACTAAGTCAGCTAACTATTTTTGAGGGCTTCGCCGGGGTTACTGCATATCCACCATCAGGATTGCAGTTGATACTCTCGGGGAAGGCACTCATATGATATGCTCCTGATGAATGGCCGACGATGGTCGGAAGGGAAATGCGTCGAGCATAGAGTATAAGCATTGCAGGAATCTAATTGCATGCTGACACTCCTTTCAATACTTGAGCCCCAACAGGGTGAATTTTGACTGCTGATTTGTTCTATAATGGAGTGGTACATTATCCCTAGGGACTTATACCCTGAGGGATATGTAGTGACGCACTCTTAGAACAGCAGCACCCTGGTTGTCTTTTACTCCTAGACACAATAAGGAGTTTTTGTGGTAGGGTGGAGATTGGGACCAGCATAATTATCAGTCTGAACAGTTCCAATCCACTCTACCAGCCTATTTATGTGGAGAATATTTATTTTTAAGTTTATTAAAATAAAGTTTTTTTAACGTACTTTAGTTAGGCAGTAAACAATATTGATCGAGTACGGCTATCCATTATCAAAATTTAGTTAACTTGACACTGGTCAGATTTTCAAAAAATGGCTAAGTCCTAAGGGTGAAATAGGGCTGAGTCCTTAAGGGGTTAATACGTTTTAAAAGCTTTATTAATTTTCCTTATTTACAATACGCAACCGTACATTTTTCAACAGCTTGTAGGGACAGACACGTTTGTTTGTAATTACAGTATCGTATACATAATCGTTTCATGCGTTTTGTTACAAATGAACGCACAATACGGTTATTTTTTCTAAAATCGTTAGTGAACATTTTTAACACATTTTCAAAAGACATTCCTTTAGCGAGACATTGTAAGATATAGATACAGTAATGGCCGCAGACCGTGCTAAGGGCGTCTTGTATCTGTCTGTTTTGATACTTTATAGTCTTAGAATTTTTATATAAAAACTTCATAAACTCGCTAGGAAATATTTCATTTGCGGGTGATAACCCAAAACTATCAAAAAAAATAGATACATCATTCGGGTATAATATAATTAAAATCCAATGCTTCCCCCGCTGATACGAATTATCCGTATTTACAATGTAGGCTGCGGGCCTGTCGATGATTTTATCCCCTGTTAATAAATCACACGGAAATACCCCTTTAAACATGTGCCGGGCATTAATATCAGCTTTATTAAAACAGGCAATTTCATAATTATTCATGTTTATTGAAAATCATATAATACCTCCCGCCGATTATTTATTCCAATAATATTTTCACGAACTGAATATACAATCATGTTAATTGTGTTCGCAATCGGTTCAGCAAATCTAATTTTAGCTCTCAGATTTCCAGTTTTTACTAGAGAGAAATGACCGCCGGGTTCTTGATCCGGCGATAAATCAAAAGCGAACAAAGTGTAACCGTTCAAAAACTCGTGACGATCCACGGATAAAGCGTTGTCGGCCTTGTGTTTCCCCGAAATATGTACTAGGGACATATATTCACGAACAGCTGATTCGTCTTGGAAGTTAGGTTGAAAAGGTTTTGCCGGTATCTGTTGCCCGTCCAAATATTAGGCTGCATAATTCACATTATAGTGGTTGAAGCACAAAGGATTTCTTTGGTAACTCCTGGAAAATGATTTGTTATCCACAAACGCTAGTATTACTGTTTTTGGTAGGTTTCCGAGAAAAAGATTCTCGTGGTTAGATATGCGAGTACCAGCGGGTACGCTATACACTTTAAGCGATGCTCGATCGACCGAGTACTTTGCGTTAGCTGTTAACAGAGCGCGACTGTGACCGATTCTTACAGCGGTCGATACTTGCACTTTTTTGACAAAAAGGGAAGCGTGCTGTATTTGGACTTTAAAATGGGTCGCCTCGGCCGACATAAGGCAGAAAGTGTCTTTGTTTCTGGTCAATTTTATCTTTAGATCTAAACCGTTCAGTATTAACGTCGGTTGATTAAATATATCGGCGTAAACTGGCCCCATTAATTCCACACTTCTAGAGCGTGCTGAATATTGTGTTCTCTTGCTGAAACCGACATTACGTCCGTCGAGAGCCTTGTCATCATGATGTCCCGTTGTGTCTTTATAGAATAAACCGGCTGTAAAATTGTGATGCTAAAGTTTGTGAATTATATATTATTAGGGTCTCTATATACGCTCTATACGTATAAAGGTTGTCGCTTCTTGAAATCAACGTGTCACCGAGCGTTATATCCAGTTGATTAAAAAGACTCGCTATAGGATAGTTAATAAGTGCCATGCGGGATCCTTCTGGTATGGTTGTGTTATCCGGACTAACGATTCTGCAAATGACGTGGAACAATGAGTTATTAAGGTCGTAATAATATTCACCGCTGCCCGAGATGTAGAATTCCAAAGGGGCATTGTCAGTGATTGCGGCGATTGGTTGCACCTCTACATAAAGTGATTTTTCAATGCTTGTCTGTGTAGGCGGTATTTGAAAGATGTCTAACTCTGATTTGGCGTACTCGGCGGATGCGTCATGCACGAAAGCCATAGCGTCTGACTAGAAGATGTCGCTCGGTGAACGACTTCTTGTTTTCTGGCAGCGACGTCTCTTAGGTTGTGATACTTTATTCATAAAAGTTGGTAAGACAATGGCAGCGCGTTCACGTTTTCTTTTACGCGTTTTCTTACGTATTTGTACGACACTAGAGCCCTCCTGGCCTTGCGTCAACCTAATTATACGATCCATAACGGCTGTCAACACCATCGTGACAATGGTGCTTCAGCGCGTCTGAATGCTGGACAAACACAACCGCAATCGCAGGCCGCGCAAGCGTAGCACAGTCGACCAAACAGCTCGCACACTAACAGACCTTCAAATACTCAATTAAATCGTATTCAGTCAGGTGTCCCACAAAATGACGACATGACCTATAACACGGCTGCTACAGACGAACCCCCTGAACCACAAAACGTTTAGATCCGTTTATCTAGAACGTGTTTACCATCAACAGCGAATTTTAATAGTACCATGTACACGGAGCACTTCAGATTCGCTAACCTCAAATCAATTCGCTCATTTGTTGACGCTCTTGATGGAATACACGCTTCTATACAGACATTGTTAGATAGGGTTTTACGGGACGCGGAGCCGAGTGATTTCATACAATTGCATTTAGATAGCGGCGAAACGTTTGATTTGATTTTTTCAAATAGGTACTCTAAGGATGGATTTAGAGCCGAAACATTTTTGGACAATATCGCTAACGCTTTACAGAGTAACGCGGAGTGCATAGCCGGTAATTCACTTAAGCTAGTTGACATCATTGTCAGGTGTCGACGTGGTGGATCCAGACCAGAAGGCGTTTGGGTGGTATCGCGTATAGTCGGATTATTGATTGTAAAAAAACAACATTTATTTGATTTTAATAATTACGATAATAACGTCTGCCTGGCAGCTAGTGTTTACGCTATTTTGGAGGGTGATGCTTTGAGCGACGTTGCATTGTTAGAGAAAGCTCGACAACTGCATAGAGACTTACAAATACCCAAGGGGTATTTGGTGTATTTTACTGACGTTGCTGAATTTGAAAAAAAATGAAACATCACAATTAAAAATTTGTACCACAATAGGGGTCAGTGGCGTTATTATCACACAGCATGCACCGCTAAAGAAAAGACCGTTTATATATTGCACCATGAAAAGCATTATTATGGCATAAATAATCTAAAAGCTTTTATCGGTTTCAATTATTTTTGCGACGTTTGTTGCACTGTATACAAACATAAATATCGACACGGGTGTATGCAGTTTTGTAGAGCGTGCCAGAGACCGAATAGTGTTGAGCAGTCTAATAGTGATGAGCGGCAGGGACAATATTCGAATTTGCGATATTTCGCGAATATTTGGACGAATATTCGCCATATATTCAAAAATTTGCAAATTCGTAGTCATTATTATTTTCCAGCCATTATTTTCTTGATTGTGAAAATTCGTATAAAAATTCGCATAGAAATTTGCATAAATTTGCATAAAAATTCGCATAAACTGGTATCTAAAAGGTATCTTAATTCAAATTTATGCGAATTTTTATGCAAATTGTATGCAAATTTTTATGCGCATTTTCGAAATCAGAAAATAATGACATTATTTTCTTGCTTGCAAAAATTTGCATATAAAAAATTTGCATAAAACGAATATTCGTAATTGCGAATATATTTTGCGATATTATAAATATTCGCGAATTCTCGAAGTGCCGATATTCGCGATTAAAATTCGCAATTCGAAAATTCGTGATCAACACTACAGTCTAATAATACACGGTGCCCAATATGTAGGACGTATTGTCGTTCAGAGGATTGTTTTGAAACGCATAGAAACCTGGCGCTTAGTGATAACGCTCTTTGTAAGAAAAAAAACTTTTTGCAGATTTTGTTACAGATATATAGACTGCGGCGATGATCACAAATGAAACGGTTTAAAATGCACCATCTGCGGTGGGCAGGTTGACAAATTTGATGACCATGTTTGTTACATGCAGCCATACAACCCCAAAAAAATGACTGACAAGTACATCTTTTAGGAATTTGAATGCATGCAAGAAACAGGCTTGCATATACCCAATTTCATTTGCGCAACCACACTATACGGCCCAAACTCCTGCCATTTTAGCGGAAAATCCTGTACTCGTGACTTTGTGCGTTTTTTGCCGACGGTAAGTTTTCGGATTACACGTTCATAGCTCACAACGCAGGACGCTACGACGCTTATTTTGTTTTACAGGAGTTGATTAATGAAAAATTTAAAATTAATATTATAAATAGAGGTGAGCGAACACCTGGAAGTTCGGGTTCGGGAAGTTCGGCCGAAATTCCCGAAAATGTTCGGGTTCGGGATCTGAACTCGACCCGAACTTTATCCCGAACCCCATTGAAGTCAATGGAGACCCGAACTTTTAGGCACTAAAAAGGCTGTAAAGTAGCCCAGGAACGGGCTAGAGGGCTGCCAAAGGCAGCAAAATGTAGGTAAATCCCCTGCAAACAAATGTGGATAGGGAAATTAATTAAAATAAAATAAAATAAATAAAATTTAACCAATATCAATTGAAGAGAGGACCCACTGCAAGGAATCATGCGTCATATCACCCAACACTGGAGAAGGCCACTTTCAGTTATTTCGGACCCAGCACCCAGACAGAGGAGAGCGGTCCCACAGCAAGTAATCATGCGTCATTTCACCCACCACTGGAGAAGGCCACTTTCAGTTATTTCGGCCCAGCCCCCAGACCGAGGATACAGGTCCCACAGCAAGGAATCATGCGTCATATCACCCACCACCGGAGAAGGCCACTTTCAGTTATTTATGCCCCACCACCCAGACAGAGGAGAGAGGTCCCACAGCAAGGAATCATGCGTCATATCACCCACCACCGGAGAAGGCCACTTTCAGTTATTTCGGCCCCACCACCCAGACAGAGGAGAGGTTCATTCAACTTTGGGTTGCACCGCAAGATCATGGTAAAGTTAAAAAAATGAGGATTCAATAAAGAAGTGCCCCGGAGTACAAGAATACATGGTTGAGAGGGAGGCAGTTATAAATGTCTATTTTGCACAACGGAGGGACAGGTCCTGTGGGATCCATGCCTGGTTCATTTTTATGAACATCAGCTTGTCCACGTTGGCTGTGGACAGGCGGCTGCGTTTGTCAGTAATGACGCCCCCTGCCGTGCTGAATACACGTTCAGACAAAACGCTGGCCGCCAGGCAGGCCAGCACCTCCAAGGCATAAAATGCTAACTCGAAGTTGAATGGGGCCGAACCATCAGTCAGTACGTGGAGGGGTGTGCAGACGTACTGTTCAACCATGTTAGTGAAATGCTGCCTCCTGCTAACACGTTCCGTATCAGGTGGTGGTGCAGTTAGCTGTGGCGTGGAGACAAAACTTTTCCACATTTCTGCCATGCTAACCCTGCCCTCAGAGGAGCTGGCCATGACACAGCTGCGTTGGCGACCTCTTGCTCCTCCTTTGCCTTCTCCTTGGGCTTCCACCTGTTCTCAGGGAATGCTCTCAGGAGCGCCTCTACCAGCGTACGCTTGTACTCGCGCATCTTCCTATCACGCTCCAGTGCAGGAAGTAAGGTGGGCACATTGTCTTTGTACCGGGGATCCAGCAGGGTGGCAACCCAGTAGTCCACACACGTTAAAATGTGGGCAACTCTGCTGTCGTTGCGCAGGCACTGCAGCATGTAGTCACTCATGTGTGCCAGGCTCCCCAGAGGTAAGGACAAGCTGTCCTCTGTGGGAGGCGTATCGTCATCGTCCTCCGTATCCCCCCAGCCACGCACCAGTGATGGGCCTGAGCTGTGTCGGGTGCCACCCCGCTGTGAACCTGCTTCATCCTCATCCTCCTCCACCTCCTCCTCATCCTCCTCGTCCTCCAGTAGTGGGCCCTGGCTGGCCACATTTGTACCTGGCCTCTGCTGTTGCAAAAAACCTCCCTCTGACCACTTCTAACAGACTGGCCTGAAAGTGCTAAAAATGACCCCTCAACCTCCTCCTCCTGGGCCACCTCCTCTTCCATCATCGCCCTAAGCATTTTCTCAAGGAGACATAGAAGTGGTATTGTAACGCTGATAACGGTGTCATCGCCACTGGCCATGTTGGTGGAGTACTCGAAACAACGCAACAAGGCACACAGGTCTCGCATGGAGGCCCAATCATTGGTGGTGAAGTGGTGCTGTTCCCCAGTGCGACTGACGCGTGTGTGCTGCAGCTGAAACTCCACTATGACCTGCTGCTGCTCGCACAGTCTCTCTAGCATGTGCAAGGTGGAGTTCCACCTGGTGGGCACGTCGCATATGAGGCGGTGAGCGGGAAGGCCGAAGTTCCACTGTAGCGCAGACAGGCGAGCAGCGGCAGGATGTGAACGCCGGAAGCGCGCACAGACGGCCCTCACTTTATGCAGCAGCTCTGACATGTCGGGGTAGTTGTGAATGAACTTCTGCACCACCAAATTCAGCACATGCGCCAGGCAAGGGATGTGCGTCAAACCGGCTAGTCCCAGAGCTGCGACGAGATTTCGCCCATTATCGCACACCACCAGGCCGGGCTTGAGGCCCACCAGCAGCAACCACTGGTCGGTCTGTTCAATACCCCGCCACAACTCCTGCACGGTGTGGGGCCTGTCCCCCAAACATATGAGTTTCAGAATGGCCTGCTGACGTTTACCCCGGGCTGTGCTGAAGTTGGTGGTGAAGGTGTGTGGCTGACTGGATGAGCTGGTGGAAGCAGAGGAGAAGGAAGCCGAGTAGGAGGAGGAGGCTACAGGAGGCAAAGAATGATGCCCTGCGATCCTTTGGGGCGGAAGGATGTGTGCCAAGGAACTCTCCACCTGGGGCCAAGCCGCCACTACATTTACCCAGTGTGCAGTTAGGGAGATATAGCGTCCCTGGCTGTGCTTACTGGTCCACGTATCTGTGGTTAGGTGGACCTTGCCACAGATGGCGTTGCACAGTGCACACTTGATTTTATCGAAAACTTGGTTGTGCAGGGAAGGCACGGCTGTCTTGGAGAAGTAGTGGCGGCTGGGAACAACATACTGTGGGGCAGCCATCGCCATCAGCAGTTTGAAGATGTCTGTGTCCACCAGTCTGAATGACAGCATTTCAAAGGCCATTAGTTTAGAAATGCTGGCATTCTGGCCCAGGGCTCGAGAGTGGGTAGGTGGGAATTTACCTTTTCTCTCCAAGGTGAGATTGAGAGCTGAACGCTGCCGTGTGACATGGTGGAGATGCTTGGTGACGCAGGTGGTGGTGTCGGTGGCACATCCTCTGTTTGGTGGGCGGCAGGTGGCAACATTTTTCCCGAGGCGGAGGAAGATGCCGAGGCAGCAGCAGAAGAGGGAGCAGGGGGAGCCTGTGTGAGTTCCTTGTTTTTAAGGTGTTTGTGTTCGGGTCGACTATCAGAGCGTGTGTCGATCGTACAGAAGACCCCTATACACTAGGCAGTAGAATTGTGCCAACACTGCCGTCGTAAAGGTAGCCTAAAGTGGGCCACCTTAATATAGTAACCTATGAAAAAGGGGCTTGGGTGGGTGGGTGAAACTTGCGGAGCCGTATGCACCAGGCTGCCGAGGGTGAGTTTAAATAGTATGTTAGGGAGCCTCCCCTCACACAAACCCGGCATTCTATTTGCCTATACTTGTGTTCGGGTCGACTATCAGAGCGTGTGTCGATCGTACAGAAGACCCCTATACACTAGGCAGTAGAATTGTGCCAACACTGCCGTCGTAAAGGTAGCCTAAAGTGGCCAAAAAGAGTCAAACATAGGATTAGTATTGTTGTTTATTACTATTAATGACATTATGACAGTAATTTGTGAAAAGCGACCGACATTTCTAAACGTGGATCTGGAATGTAAGTGACATAGCAAGAAGACTTCCACCTGCCTAATTTTTTGATGACGTGGACGGGGACATTATTCTTAGAAGCAGCTGACGCAGCACCGATTCGAAAAGAGTGTCCAGTAATGGTGGCAGGGTTGACCCCTATATTGACTAAGAGGGTCCTGATGTATTTGAGAAATGCTCGCAAACTGAGTGGTGACTTATTTAACAGTAGTAATGGTGCATGTGGTGGTAGCAAAATAATATGTGACATCCATTCTTCAAATACTGCAACCGGGCACCATTTAGAATTGGTGGGGAAATATGTTACCTGGACCACTTCCCCTGGTCGTGCGGTTTTTGACTGTTGTAACCTAAGTGAATATCCGGATGCGTTTGAAACTAAATCTTCCTTGCGAAGGAAGCACATGGAGGTGGCAGAGCAAGTAAACTCTTCCGGTCTCAGGAAACCGTAATAACACAGATACAAAGCTGTCTTAATTACCCTGCTAATTTCCTGGCCGAATGGCCAACCCTGCAACATGTCTGATATCGCCCTAAACATATGACCTGTAAAGGGCTGACGAGCTGGAATGTAACGACAGGTGGTTTTCTGAATACCCCGTAGTAAGGATTTGATTGGATGGGCAGTGAACAGAGAAGGCTGCTCTGGGTGAACAAGATACCAGTGATACTGAATCCCGGCTAAGTATATTTTTATGGTACTGTGAGCTAATCTGAGGTTTGAGTGGCAAAACCGGATGAATGCCATTAGGTAATTAATGTGTCCTATGTTGACCGGTGGATATGTTACCCTGAATTTGTTGAATAATGACCATGCTGTGTTGTATGTTCTCAAAGTACTTTTAGATAAGGACTGTTCTATCAAACCCCTGACTGTGTCCAATAACGGTTCTAATGCATTACTAGTAGGCTGTGATGCGGGATTGTTGCGGGTAACGGATCTGCCCCCGGAGAGACCTGAAAGAAGAATTGAAAATTAAGTCTGGACAGGGCATCTGCAGCAACATTGTCTTGACCTTGAATATGTGCACAAGCAAAATTGAACTTATGTTCTAAAGACAGCCATACCAGTCTTCTAAGGAAAGCCATGACTTCTATTGACCCAGACCTACCCTTGGTAAGAATATCAACTAGAGCTGCATTATCTGTCACGAACAGGACCGTCTGATTTTCCCACGAGCTACCCCATACCTGGGCTGCTGCTACTACCGGATATATCTCGAACAGTGAAGATGATTGCAAAAACCCTGGGATAGCCAGTACCTCGAGAGGCCAAGGGCCGGCTATCCAGTGATTACGATGTATAGCTGCAAAGCCAGTAGATGCCGCAGCATCCGTGTGAACCACTGGAGATTGGCTCGAGACGGGAGGAATAAGGAATGAGACGCCATTCCATGCTGTAAGGAAGCTATCCCACATCATTAGGTCTGCTAGAGCATCCTGACCTAATTTGACCATGCTGTCTTGCCCTGCGGCCGTGGGTAGTAATTTCAGTAATCTAGAAATAAAGGATCTGCCTTGTGGTATGATTCTCATGGCGAAGTTTAACATACCAAGAAGACTCTGGAGATCTGCTTTTGTAATGATTCTGACCCGTGCCAATTTATGTAGAACCTCTCTGATCCTGGTTAACTTTTCCTGAGGTAAGCTTGCTTGCATGTTAACCGTATCCAGACGAATGCCCAAAAAGGTGATGAGCTTGCTGGGACCCTCCACCTTGTTGGGTGCTACCGGGACGTTAAGGCTGTCAAAGACTTCTCTCAAAACCATCAGATCTCGAGGGACCTGTGTGGGTGGCTCGATTAACAGGAAGTCGTCGAGGTAGTGTATCACATGATGAGCCTGGAAAACGTTGGATAGCACCCAATGTAGGCTTTGAGCGAACTGGTCAAACAACCAAGGACTTGATTTTGCGCCAAAGGTGAGCTTACTCGCAAAATAATACAGCCCCTGCCAACTAATGCCATGCCACTGCCACAACTGGGGTTTTAAGGGTAACAGTTTAAACGCATCCGTGATATCTGCTTTGGACAACCAACTCCCCTGCCCTAACGAAAGGATGACCTGTATGGCTTCGTCTATGGATGAATATTTCATAGAAACCTCTTCAGAAGGTATCAATGAATTCAAGCTGGGAATGGAGAGTGAATGAGGAGCTGACAAGTCATAGATTATCCTTTTTTATTAGAGAATTTTCCTGTGATAACCCCTATGGGATTGATCCTCCAGCAGTCGAATGGTGGTACCAGCATAGGCCCTATCAAATAGCCTTTCTCTAATTCAGCCTGAAGCAGACGTGACACTGAATCAGGATCCCTAACGGCTGATAACAGATTTTTGCAGTCATACGAAGATTGTGGCAACGCTACCAAACCTGTATGGAAACCGTTACGGAGACCATCAATAACGAAATGTACCCATCTTTGGTCAGGATGCGCCTCTAAGAATGACGACAATAAATCTGCATCTACCACGCTTAGTCATGCCGGGGTTTGCCCTTTTGTGGACATGCTGTAACGGCATGAGCCCTAAAGCACTGGGTGCATAAATGTAACAATCTGCATTGGTTATAATGACAGCCTGCGTTGTTGAAATTATTGCATATTTGGGATTTTCCCAAATATTTTATGGGGCGTCCTAATTTATCTACGCCTAAGGTAGGCCTGACAAGTGGCGGTTGTTGGGTATAGCTATTTGGTGGCCGTTCTGTCTTGACACTAGCGCTGGCACACCATTCCGATGTGTGTGAATAAGACCCACAATTATTGCACGCCGGGGCTTTAAGACCCGCAAAATGTCGACAAAACAATTCGGTGTCTATTACCGACCAATCTACTGTATGTTGTAATTGCTTTAACGCGGCCGCTGCTTTGGCTGAGAACGATCTATGATATTCATAAAACGCTGTGCCGCCATATTTGTTGGCAAAATCTATCACTTTAAACAAATAAAGGTCCAGCTCTTCTCTCCTATTAGGACTAACTGAACAGACAACATCTCTAAAGAGGCTAAATGCCAAAACAAATTCTGACACAGTGAGTTTCCTGTTCAGCCTTACATCTCTGGATCTCAAAATCACTGACACCTCCCACAAGCTATCGTTTTGTTATCTGGTACTTCGTGTGTGGCTATTAGTAAAGAGGCTAAATTGACATCCTTACCATCTAAGATGTCTTGACGTACGTTCGCCGGTATAAAATATGATGGCGCTATATTGGGGAAACTGCCTTGAGACCCGGCGCTGGAGGATTGAGTGCCTGACTGAACCTCAGCACTCTGACTGATGGAAATGGAAGTCGAGGCCATATTCTCTACTGCCTCTAACCTGGCCTGGAACTGTGACAAGGAAGACGTCATGGTGTTGATGACTGCGTGGAGTTGTGTCAGTGAAGTTTGAATCGTATTCATGGACACCGCGTCCACGCTAGAAGCGGCGGGTTCAGCAAACAACAGTCTATACAATTCGGCTTTCCTAGCAGATGCTGGATGCGAAATTCCTCTCCTAGACAATTCTGCTGTGAGTCTTGGCACCGTCCATGACCGCATAGAAGGGGCCGCATCTCGTTCAGACTGAGAGTCACCAATACTGTGAGGAGCCAGACTTTCTTCACTATTAGACTGCTGAGACATCTTACTAAAAGAAAGCACATGGTCATAATAAGCTTAATTCCTATTGTGCTACCAACACCAACCATCACCGGATCAGTGCGAACACGAAAGCGCTGCTGACTATGTACAACCCAGTGCACGAGAATTGTACTCCTGAACGGTACTTACATAAGTATTACAACCTGTAGACGTGACAGGATTTATGACGCGTCTGTAGACGAGACAGACTTCGTATTTCCGCAACGTAGCAGGCTGCAAATAACGCCTGTGGTCGTGACAGGACTTCACATTGTGTCTGTGGACGTGACAGATTTGAAGACAGTGCCTGTAGTTGTGACAGGATTTACCGTTACTGTGATCTAGACATTGTTTGCGTAAGCCTGTAATCATGCCCGGCCACTCTGGTATGAAAAGATGACAGATTAGCCTGTCATCCTAAATTGGAGTAGCCTAACCATGAGCAACGTGATAAAGCATGTGTAAGGGTACCCGTGAGCAGCTTGCCTCTACAAAAATTTTTTTTTTTTTTTTTTTTTAAGAGTACAAAACCCTGGAGCAACACAGTGCCTTACCTTTGTGTCTGTGACCCAACACCACTAACATGAACACTTATAAGTGTGACCTACCTATGAATGTATAGCGCTGGCCTATGTACTGTAAATTAAATGACAAACATGAAATTGATATCTTAGCGTGACATGATGCTGAGAATTGTACTGAACATGTATGAACTAAGAATACCTCGTGAATTCTAGCGAATGGAGATACTGTACAGCAATTGATTGCCGAGAAACGTACCTAGACTAAAATAAGAAACTGTGATTAACCACCTGCAAACATTGCTGGGGGAGAGGAAAGGGGAGAAAAGAGAAAAAAAAATAAAAAATTCTTAGCAATGTGAAATGAATATCTCTAACGCATGGGGAGAGGGGGAAAACTAAATAAATGAATAAAATGAATTATTGATCATGAGGGGTGCTCAACGACCCCCAACGTAGTCTATCATACGAGCGTCTCTGACACGTGAAACGAGCCATGTATGGGCAGTCAGCACTAAGAAATAAAACTCAAGTACCAATAAGTAGTCCATTATTTAGTTAGGAGCCCTACTCATTTTACTCGATATACATGTCAAGTATGTTCGTTTCTACAAATGTTGCTCATAGCAACCAATCACAGCGCATCCTGCCCATGCCCTGTTTATGAACAATGAGAGCCGCTCCGTGACTGGTCGTCTAGGGCAGTGATGGGCAACGTGCGGCTCTCCAGCTGTTGCTAAACTACAACTCCCACCATGCCCTGCAGTAAGCTGATAGCTATAGAAAGGCTTTGCATGCTGGGAGTTGTAGTTCTGCAACAGCTGGAGAGCCGCACGTTGCCCATCACTGGCCTAGGGCAACACACTGATTCCTACCACCTAGTGCCTCCTTCCAGATTACAGATTGGACCGTCCTATGGCATATCCATTGAGACCAATCACCAGAATAAATATGAACTGTACAAATACACATCTGCCCTGCACGATTTCCCCCTAAAGTACATGAAAAAGATGTCATATAACATATGCTCCGATCTGCCGCCGAAAACACAGCAGGAGCCGAAACCGTTAGAGGATCAAGCAAACCCTCCCTATGAGAAGGTGAGCGGCGGTAAACCTAGCGTAGCACGTGCTTATGCCGCCGCTGACCAGTACGATCTAACGCCGAGCCCCATACACGCGGGAGCCGAGTATGTCAATACCGATGCAGTGACCATGCTGCAGGAGACCCTACCCCCCCTTTCACCTACCCTATTACGTGTCTCACCGAACAACCGAGGAAGTAATGCGACGAGTAGCCGAGGTAGCGTCTGCCCGAGCCCTGGGCCAGCCGAAACCGGAAGTGACGCAGGCCGGAAACTTGCGGAGCCGTATGCACCAGGCTGCCGAGGGTGAGTTTAAATAGTATGTTAGGGAGCCTCCCCTCACACAAACCCGGCATTCTATTTGCCTATACTTACTCCACTGCAGTTCATGCTTTGCATGTAGATGCCTGGTCATGCAGGTTGTGCTAATGTTCAGAACGTTAATGCCTCGCTTCAGGATCTGATGGCACAGCGTGCAAACCACTCGGGTCTTGTCGTCAGCACATTGTTTAAAGAAGTGCCTTGCCAGGGAACCCATTTAAGCTGCCTTTGGGTTGTTTGGTTCCTGGTGGCGGTGGCCAGTAGCAGGCGAACTCTCTTGGCGGCAGCTGGTCTGCTATTGCCCCGTGCTCCCTCTTTTGCTACGCTGTTGGCTCAGTCTCACCACTGCCTCTTCCTCTGAACTATGAAAGTCTGTGGCACGACCTTCATTCCAAGTGGGGTCTAGGACCTCATCGTCCCCTGCATCGTCTTCCACACAGTCTTCCTCCCTGACCTCCTGTTCGGGCTGCACACTGCAGAAAGATGCAGCAGTTGGCACCTGTGTTTCGTCATCATCAGAGACGTGCGGACTCCGATGAGGTGGTATTCCCATGTCCTCATCATCAGGAAACATGAGTGGTTGTACATCAGTGCATTCTATGTCTTCCACCACTGGGGAAGGGCTAGGTGGATTCCCTTGAGAAACCCTGCCAGCAGAGTCTTCAAACAGCATAAAAGATTGCTGCATAATTTGAGGCTCAGACAGTTTCCCTGATATGCATGGGGGTGATGTGACAGACTGATGGGCTTGGTTTTCAGGTGCCACCTGTGCGCTTTCTGCGGAAGACTGGGTGGGAGATAATGTTGTGAACGTGCTGGATCCACTGTCGGCCACCCAATTGACTAGCGCCTGTACCTGCTCAGGCCTCACCATCCTTAGAACGGCATTAAGGCCCACCAAATATCGCTGTAAATTCTGGCGGGTACTGGAACCTGAGGTAGTTGGTTCACTAGGACGTGTGGCTGTGGCAGAATGGCCACGTCCTCTCCCAGCACCAGAGGGTACACTAACACCACCACGACCGCTTCCGTGTCCCTTACTAGATGTTTTCCTCATTGTTACCATTCACCAAGCACCACAATAAGAAAAAAAATATTTGGCCCAATGTATTGATTCAAATTCAGGCCTTTTTTAACAGGCACCTAACACTATCTGCCTATTTATTTATGTAGCGTATTACACTAATCCAGGCACAGCAGTAACCACTGATTTAGGGGAATATCTATTTTAGGGCTAGTATTTAGGCCCTGGATGAAAGGTATCCTTTTATGGACAGATTTACACTTGGCCTGCAACAGCTCGAACACCAGATTCAGGGTATTGCTATTTTGGCAATTGAATTTCACCCCAGAACAAAATATATGTTTTGGCGGACACTATGAATCTTGGCCTGCAACAGCTGGGACACCAGATTCAGGGAATTGCTATTTTGGCAATTGAATTTCAACCCAGAACAAAATATATGTTTTGGCGGACACTATGAATCTTGGCCTGTAACAGCTGGGACACCAGATTCAGGGTATTGCTATTTTGGCAATTGAATTTCACCCCAGAATAAAATATATGTTTTGGCGGACACTATGAATCTTGGCCTGCAACAGCTGGGACACCAGATTCAGGGTATTGCTATTTTGGCAATTGAATTTCACCCCAGAACAAAATCTATGTTTTGGCGGACACAATTATACTTTGCCAGCCACAGCTGAAACCACTGATTTATGGTATTGCTATTTTGGCAATTGAATTTCACCCCAGAACAAAATATATGTTTTAGCGGACACTATTATACTTTGCCAGCCACAGCTGAAACCACTGATTGATAGTATTGCTATTTTAGCAATTGAATTTCACCCCAGAACAAAATATATGTTTTGGCGGACACTATTATACTTTGCCAGCCACAGCTGAAGCCACTGATTTATGGTATTGCTATTTTGACAATTGAATTTCACCCCAGAACAAAATATATGTTTTGGCGTACACTAGGAATCTTGGCCTGCAACAGCTGGGACACCAGATTCAGGGTATTGCTATTTTGGCAATTGAATTTCACACCAGAACAAAATATATGTTTTGGCGGACACTATGAATCTTGGCCTGTAACAGCTGTGACACCAGATTCAGGGTATTGCTATTTTGGCAATTGAATTTCACCCCAGAACAAAATATATGTTTTGGCGGACACTATGAATCTTGGCCTGCAACAGCTGGGACACCAGATTCAGGGTATTGCTATTTTGGCAATTGAATTTCAACCCAGAACAAAATCTATGTTTTGGTGGACACTATTATATTTTGCCAGCCACAGCTGAAACCACTGATTTATGGTATTGCTATTTTGACAATTGAATTTCACCCCCGAACAAAATATATGTTTTGGTGGACACTATGAATCTTGGCCTGCAACAGCTGGGACACCAGATTCAGGGTATTGCTATTTTGGCAATTGAATTTCACCCCAGAACAAAATATATGTTTTGGCGGACACTATGAATCTTGACCTGCAACAACTGGGACACCAGATTCAGGTATTGCTATTTTGGCAATTGAATTTCACCCCAGAACAAAATATATGTTTTGGCGGACACTATGAATCTTGGCCTGCAATAGCTGGGACACCAGATTCAGGGTATTGCTATTTTGGCAATTGAATTTCACCCCAGAACAAAATATATGTTATGGCGGACACTATGAATCTTGGCCTGCAACAGCTGGGACACCAGATTCAGGGTATTGCTATTTTGGCAATTAAATTTCACCCCAGAACAAACTATATGTTTTGGCTTACACTATTATACTTTGCAAGCCACTACTGGAACACCAGATTCGGAGTATTGCTATTTTGGCAATTGAATATCACCCCAGAACAAAATATATGTTTTGGCGGACACTATTATACTTTGCCAGCCACAGCTCAAACCACTGATTTATGGTATTGCTATTTTGGCAATTGAATTTCACCCCAGAACAAAATATATGTTTTAGCGGACACTATTATACTTTGCCAGCCACAGCTGAAACCACTGATTTATAGTATTGCTATTTTGGCAATTGAATTTCACCCCAGACCAAATATATGTTTTGGCGGACACTATTATACTATGCCAGCCACAGCTGAAACCACTGATTTATGTTATTGCTATTTTGGCAATTGAATTTCACCCCAGAACAAAACATATGTTTTGGCGGACACTATGAATCTTGGCCTGCAACAGCTGGGACACCAGATTCAGGGTATTGCTATTTTGGCAATTGAATTTCACCCCAGAACAAAATATATGTTTTGGCGGACACTATGAATCTTGGCCTGCAACAACTGGGACATCAGATTCAGGGTATTGCTATTTTGGCAATTGAATTTCACCCCAGAACAAAATATATGTTTTGGCGGACACTATGAATCTTGGCCTGCAACAACTGGGATACCAGATTCATAAAATAATCTATCCTTTGCCAGACAGCAGACAGTATTATACTTGGCTAGCCAAAGCTGGAACACCGGATTTAGGGGATTGGTATTTGGGCAATTGTATTTAACCCCTTAATAAAATATAGAAATTGCTCTCCTGAGTTTCTAGGGGTGACAATTAGCACAGCCAAGCCCCTGATGTAGGGTATAAGAAAAAAAAAATAGTATTGATGGATTGATGGACTTGGTGGCAGCTTGTTCTGGTGCACCACAAGTCACAAAATGGCCGCGATCACCCCAAAAAATAAGTGACAGAAAAACGCTCTGTGCAGCCTAAAAACCAGTGAACAAGTAACTAGCAGAAGTTCAATCATTCACAGCTGTAGATCGATCCGTTCATTAGGTGCTGTTGCTGACTTTTCCCTGCCTAATCTCGCCCTCACAGAAGCTGTGTCCTCACCCTACACTAATCAGAGCAGTGTGATGTGCAGCGCTATGTGACTCCAGCTTAAATAGAGGCTGGGTCACATGCTGCACTTGGCCAATCACAGCCATGCCATTAGTAGGCATGGCTGTGATGGGCTCTTAGGGGCAAGAAGTAAAACGCTAGATGATTGGCTTCTGTGCAGCCCTTCAGAAAGCGGGAAGTAATCGCCGAACAACGAACCCGAACCCGAACTTTTTTTAAAATGTCCGGGTTCGGGTCCGTGTCCCGGACACCCCAAAATTTGGTACAAACCCGAACTATGCTCGAACTGTTCGCTCAACACTAATTATAAATCAAGGCACTCGGTTAATGTGTGTGACCCTGAATGACCTAAAAATTAGATTCATAGACTCGCTGAATTTCATGCCTATGAAGCTCAGCAAGATGCCCGAGGCTATGGGTTTTTCAGGCGCCAAGGGACACTTCCCGCATTTTTTAAACACGACAGAAAATCAAAACTACATAGGAGTCCTACCAGCTATTACGGCGTCGATTACCTATGCCCGGTGAGAAAAAAGAATTCACGGTTTGGTACGAGAAACATAAAAATTACACCTTTAATTTTCAGGAAGAGTTAAAAGCCTACTGTAAGCAGGATGTTGAGGTTTTGAGAAGGGCTTGTGAGTGTTACAGGGACACTATTATGGCCATGACAGAAAAAAAAGTTCTGCAATACATTAAACGTGAAAAGAAATACAGAACGGTCACTAAATGTATTGATCCGTTCCAACTTTTCACATTGGCATCCGTGTGCATGGCTATGTACCGGTTTAAATTTCTACCCAAAAATACCATAGCGATTGTCCCTGTAGATAATTACCACAAGACCCAGAAACGATTTTCAACACCAGCTATACAGTGGCTCATGTACATTGAACATGCTGAAGGCATTTCTATACAACACGCGGTAAAGGGCGGTGAAAAAAAGGTCGGTAAATATTTTTTGGACGGGTATGCGTTTGTTAACGGTAAACACACCGCTTTTGAATTTCAGGGCTGTTTTTATCACGGGTGTCCTGTGTGCTATAACGCGCATGACAGCAACGAGCTTACAAAATCGTCCTATGGGCAGCTGTACTAATCTTTCCTAGTCAGGAAAAGCCGACTACAGCGACAAGGATTTACGGTCCGCGTCCTGTGGGAACACGAGTGGCGGGAAATGATTGCAAACGACTCGGGGGTCAAAGACTTTCTGCTTAAAATGAAATTCCCGACTCCTTTGGTCCCTCGTGACGCGCTTTACGGCGGTCGCACTAACGGCATTAAACTTTATCACAAGGTGCAGCCCGATGAAACAGTGCATTATTACGATTTCACCAGTCTGTACCCTTTTGTTAATAAAACTAAGACTTACCCTGTAGGACACCCAAAAATCATTTATGATCATTTTGGTTACATCAAAAAATACTTTGCATGGCCTGCAACAACTGGGACACCAGATTCAGGTATTGCTATTTTGGCAATTGAATTTCACCCCAGAACAAAATATATGTTTTGGCGGACACTATGAATCTTGGCCTGCAACAGCTGGGACACCAGATTCAGGGTATTGCTATTTTGGCAATTGAATTTCACCCCAGAACAAAATATATGTTATGGCGGACACTATGAATCTTGGCCTGCAACAGCTGGGACACCAGATTCAGGGTATTGCTATTTTGGCAATTAAATTTCACCCCAGAACAAACTATATGTTTTGGCGGACACTATGAATCTTGGCCTGCAATAGCTGGGACACCAGATTCAGGGTATTGCTATTTTGGCAATTGAATTTCACCCCAGAACAAAATATATGTTATGGCGGACACTATGAATCTTGGCCTGCAACAGCTGGGACACCAGATTCAGGGTATTGCTATTTTGGCAATTAAATTTCACCCCAGAACAAACTATATGTTTTGGCTTACACTATTATACTTTGCAAGCCACTACTGGAACACCAGATTCGGAGTATTGCTATTTTGGCAATTGAATATCACCCCAGAACAAAATATATGTTTTGGCGGACACTATTATACTTTGCCAGCCACAGCTCAAACCACTGATTTATGGTATTGCTATTTTGGCAATTGAATTTCACCCCAGAACAAAATATATGTTTTAGCGGACACTATTATACTTTGCCAGCCACAGCTGAAACCACTGATTTATAGTATTGCTATTTTGGCAATTGAATTTCACCCCAGACCAAATATATGTTTTGGCGGACACTATTATACTATGCCAGCCACAGCTGAAACCACTGATTTATGTTATTGCTATTTTGGCAATTGAATTTCACCCCAGAACAAAACATATGTTTTGGCGGACACTATGAATCTTGGCCTGCAACAGCTGGGACACCAGATTCAGGGTATTGCTATTTTGGCAATTGAATTTCACCCCAGAACAAAATATATGTTTTGGCGGACACTATGAATCTTGGCCTGCAACAACTGGGACATCAGATTCAGGGTATTGCTATTTTGGCAATTGAATTTCACCCCAGAACAAAATATATGTTTTGGCGGACACTATGAATCTTGGCCTGCAACAACTGGGATACCAGATTCATAAAATAATCTATCCTTTGCCAGACAGCAGACAGTATTATACTTGGCTAGCCAAAGCTGGAACACCGGATTTAGGGGATTGGTATTTGGGCAATTGTATTTAACCCCTTAATAAAATATAGAAATTGCTCTCCTGAGTTTCTAGGGGTGACAATTAGCACAGCCAAGCCCCTGATGTAGGGTATAAGAAAAAAATAGTATTGATGGATTGATGGACTTGGTGGCAGCTTGTTCTGGTGCACCACAAGTCACAAAATGGCCGCGATCACCCCAAAAATAAGTGACAGAAAAACGCTCTGTGCAGCCTAAAAACCAGTGAACAAGTAACTAGCAGAAGTTCAATCATTCACAGCTGTAGATCGATCCGTTCATTAGGTGCTGTTGCTGACTTTTCCCTGCCTAATCTCGCCCTCACAGAAGCTGTGTCCTCACCCTACACTAATCAGAGCAGTGTGATGTGCAGCGCTATGTGACTCCAGCTTAAATAGAGGCTGGGTCACATGCTGCACTTGGCCAATCACAGCCATGCCATTAGTAGGCATGGCTGTGATGGGCTCTTAGGGGCAAGAAGTAAAACGCTAGATGATTGGCTTCTGTGCAGCCCTTCAGAAAGCGGGAAGTAATCGCCGAACAACGAACCCGAACCCGAACTTTTTTTAAAATGTCCGGGTTCGGGTCCGTGTCCCGACACCCCAAAATTTGGTACAAACCCGAACTATGCTCGAACTGTTCGCTCAACACTAATTATAAATCAAGGCACTCGGTTAATGTGTGTGACCCTGAATGACCTAAAATTAGATTCATAGACTCGCTGAATTTCATGCCTATGAAGCTCAGCAAGATGCCCGAGGCTATGGGTTTTTCAGGCGCCAAGGACACTTCCCGCATTTTTAAACACGACAGAAAATCAAAACTACATAGGAGTCCTACCAGCTATTACGGCGTCGATTACCTATGCCCGGTGAGAAAAAGAATTCACGGTTTGGTACGAGAAACATAAAAATTACACCTTTAATTTTCAGGAAGAGTTAAAAGCCTACTGTAAGCAGGATGTTGAGGTTTTGAGAAGGGCTTGTGAGTGTTACAGGGACACTATTATGGCCATGACAGAAAAAAAGTTCTGCAATACATTAAACGTGAAAAGAAATACAGAACGGTCACTAAATGTATTGATCCGTTCCAACTTTTCACATTGGCATCCGTGTGCATGGCTATGTACCGGTTTAAATTTCTACCCAAAAATACCATAGCGATTGTCCCTGTAGATAATTACCACAAGACCCAGAAACGATTTTCAACACCAGCTATACAGTGGCTCATGTACATTGAACATGCTGAAGGCATTTCTATACAACACGCGGTAAAGGGCGGTGAAAAAAGGTCGGTAAATATTTTTGGACGGGTATGCGTTTGTTAACGGTAAACACACCGCTTTTGAATTTCAGGGCTGTTTTTATCACGGGTGTCCTGTGTGCTATAACGCGCATGACAGCAACGAGCTTACAAAATCGTCCTATGGGCAGCTGTACTAATCTTTCCTAGTCAGGAAAAGCCGACTACAGCGACAAGGATTTACGGTCCGCGTCCTGTGGGAACACGAGTGGCGGGAAATGATTGCAAACGACTCGGGGGTCAAAGACTTTCTGCTTAAAATGAAATTCCCGACTCCTTTGGTCCCTCGTGACGCGCTTTACGGCGGTCGCACTAACGGCATTAAACTTTATCACAAGGTGCAGCCCGATGAAACAGTGCATTATTACGATTTCACCAGTCTGTACCCTTTTGTTAATAAAACTAAGACTTACCCTGTAGGACACCCAAAAATCATTTATGATCATTTTGGTTACATCAAAAAATACTTTGGCATTGCCAAAGTTAAAGTGTACCCACCCAGAGATTTATTTTTCCCGGTCCTGCCTGTAAAGCTAAATAAAAAATGAATGTTTCCGCTATGCTACACAAGTGGCTCGAACTGTCAGAAAGACATTTGCAGTCACACAGACGAAGAGCATTCACTGACCGGTACATGGTGCACCATAGAACTAGCTTTAGCTGTTGAAAAAGGTTACAGAATCGGCGAGATCTACGAGATCTGGCATTTACTGAACACAACAGACGATCTGTTCGCCCCGTACATCAAATTACACCTCAGAGATAAACAGGAGGCTTCCGGTTATTCCAGTTGGTGTAAAACGGATCCTGAAAAAACGTCTTACATAGAGTCATTTTTAAAAAAAGAAGATGTCCGCTTGCGCTCTGATAAGATAGCTGTAAACCCAGCAAAAAGACAAATTTCAAAACTGTTCCTAAACTCTTTATGGGGTGAGTTTGGACAGCATTCTAACTTGTCACATACCAGCATAGTCACGGACCCTGACAAACTTTTCAAATTAGCTTTTGTGCTGTACTACGACCTCTCTGAGGTTAATTTCATCGATGACGATATGGCAATTGACGTAGTCAATTGGCGCTATGTAAAAGAGCGCTACACACACAACAAAAACACAAACATTTTTATAGCCTGTTTTATAACCGCCTATGCCAGACTCGAATTATACAAGCTCCTAGACAGACTACAGGAACGTTGTCTTTATGACGACACAGACTCCGTCATATTCGTGAGTAAGGGGTCTGAATGGACCCCACCCTTGGGTGATTTTCTCGGCAAACTAATTAGTGAAATACCAGACGACGCACACATTACCGAGTTTGTATCCGCCGACCCAAAGACTTATGGATACAAACTCAACAACAGGAAAACCGTATTGAAGGTTAAGGGTATAACACTCAATGTCGCTAACACAAGGCTTGTTAATTTTGACAGTTTAAAAGACCTTGTGTTGGATTACTCACACAACCACGACCCCAAGACGCAGAAAACAATAGGTATCGAACAAGACAGCATTTTCAGAAATAGGAAGCGCTTGAACGTAGAGACAAGACCGTTACGTAAAACGCAAAAGTGCGTCTACACAAAGAGACAGCTGACGGCTGACTTTACAACGCTGCCTTTCGGCTATTAAACATGACTGCGCAATTTCAACACCCTTTTTCGTGTATTCTAGCAGGTCCTTTAAATTCCGGAAAGAGTTTTTTTGTTAAAAAGTCGCATTCACCAAATACGTGCACCACAGAAATTTGAGCATTATGTATCTCGTTCAAAACGTTTTTTGTCAGGGTAAGAAAAGCAGAACCATAAATTTAAACACTAAATACATGGTCCTTTTTAAGAACCTGCGTGATAAATTACAGGTTATTACGTTGGCTCGTCAGATGTACCCTGGTAAAACACGTTTCTTTTTAGAAGCTTTTGAAGATGCTACACACAAGCCTTACGGCTATTTACTTGTAGATTTAAGATCTGACACGCCTGAGGACCTACGACTCAGAACCGGTCTGTTCCCACCAGATCTGCCGGTGGCTTATGTGTGCAAAAAGAAGCTCTAAAATGAGGCATTTCATATCTTTACGGTTATTTTTGTTAGTGTCGCTGGTGCTGTAAAGATGTCGAGCAGGATCCAGCGTAATTGGGATCTTTTAAAAGCATTAGTCAAAACTAATCTGAAGGCCCAAAAATCAATATTACGTAACGCCAGTAATGATTTGATATCGGCCATTGGCGAGATCGCTCTCAACATCCTTAAAGGAAAGATCCCTCATAAAGAGCGCCAAAAAAATATATTGAAAAAATGGCGTAGGGCAATAAAGAAATTAAGCAATAAAAAGTACTCCATTAAAGGAAAGAAGCGCATTGTGAACCAGAGTGGTGGTTTTATAGGAGCTTTGCTCAGCTTTGCAATTCCTTTAATCACTAGTCTGATAGCTAATACAGCCGGTGGTTCCTAATGCAGTATGCCGAGAAAATGTTCCTGGTTTCCAAAAATGAATTGGACAGGCTTAAAAAAACATCCGTAGATGCAACAGATATACGCCAAACAGCCATACGACGATTAGATGACGAGATTAGCGAAATACTACACAGAAATGACCTTTCAGATGATGAAAAAATTAAAAGATACACAACCGTGTTACAGAGGTACTTAATGCTCAGCAAACAGTCAGGTAAAGAAATGTCAACTTTAACCCTAATTACACAGCTGCAAACCGATCGACAACAATTGTCAAATACCGCCTCAATCAGCACAGATACTAAAGAAATACTTGACAATATTAATACACGTTATAGAAAAAATGCAGAACTATTGTTAAGTAAACTGTACCGCTAAGCTAATAACCCGTACTGGAACGATATGGGTGAATTCATTTGCAAAGAACAAACTGTACCCGGCTCTAACATTATTGACCTGCTTCGAACAGCTACCCAGAGTCACGGATTGCCTAAGATTAAACCTCACGGTTGGGACTATTTTATGGAGACTATCGCACAGTTGAACGTCCCGTCAACGGTTATTGGTAATACAAGAACAAAAGAACTTTTCGATGATTTGAAAAAACGGGCACTGAGTGACCCCCTTTGACGCGGCTCGAAGCCCTTTTACACCGCCGGTGTTATTAACATCACCGACGGTATCGACGCGGTGGGTCATTACTACCTAAAAAGAGGCTACCGCCTTTGTTGCAAGCGGCTTGGTTAACGTTGTAAATTTTCTTACTTTGGCGATTGTATATAAATTTTCTTTGTATTAAACATCTTATGTTTTTTATTTGCTTTATGTACATTTTTACTTTGCATGTATATAAAATTTATTTGTGTGTAATGTCTAATAATGTTTTATTTACTATACATAAACAGTTTTAAATAAAATGTAGTCCGTTTTTTCTTTTTACAATAAATATAATAGCCTGATTATTTAAAATGGTATAAACAGGTCGCGTTGTTAAGTAGACGCGGCTTAAAACGCTGCCATAATGTTGTCAACTGCTGAAATATTGAGTAAACAGTACTACATACCAAAAGCCGTCGGCTCTTATGGGGACGTGGAATCCTTATTCAGAGAAGTACGGAAATTTGGCATAAGAAAAGACTCGTAAAAAATTGGTTGGTCAACGAGGATACTTACACATTGTACAAACCTGTTAAAAAATCATTTTCAAGAACCAAGGTTGTGGTGTCTGATATAGATGATCAATGGCAGGCAGATCTTGTGTCGATGACAGATTTTTCTAAAGAAAATAATGGTGTAAAATACTTGCTGACGGTCGTTGATATTCTATCTAAATATGCTTGGGTGTTGGGCCTTTCAAATAAGTCCGGCACTACAGTGGCTTCCGCTTTTGACCAGATATTTAAGTTAAGCGGGCGAACCCCCAGAAAGCTCCAGACTGATCGGGGCCGTGAGTTTATAAACAAACCTATGAGACGTCTTTGTGAAACCTATAAAATACATCATTTTTTAACTACAAATGCTGTTAAGGTTAGTCGAACGTTTTAATAGAACGCTGAAAACTAAAATGTGGCGTTATCTTAGAGAACAAAACACGTACAGGTACATCGACAAGTTACAAGACCTGGTGTATAGTTATAACCACACATACCACAGAACTATAAGGCGTCCCCCCGTCGATGTGACAAAAGAGAACTCTTTAGCCGTTTGGAAAAATATCTACGGTTATTACGTTACTATTAAAAAAGTTAAACAATATATTAAATATATTATATTAAATATAGGCGATCACGTCAGAATTGTGCGCTATAAGGGGACTTTCACAAAGGGATATGAACAAACCTATATGGACGAGATATTTAAAATTTACTCTGTAAACACTAGGTGTCTCAGACCCCTTTATAAGTTGAAAGACCTGACCGACGAGTTCATTGAAGGCTCGTTCTACCCGGAGGAAGTCCAAAAAGTTCCCCTCAACAAGCTGCGGGTTTACAGGGTTGAAAAAATACTGAAAAAGAAGAAAGTTCGGGGAAAAACGTTGTGTTTTGTAAAGTGGACAGGATACCCCGACAAGTTTAAATCTTGTGTGCCTGAAAAACAGTTGTTGAGTCTGTAAACTATGGAGGACGGATCGTTTTTTATCACGCTACCCTGCAACGCATCCGCCAAACTTTACCCAGAAAACAGCATCGCCGATTACACCACTAAGTTAGCAAAAGCGGTCCATCTTCGCGGTCCTTACGAAGTGGCTTTAGTGGAGATTCAGTATCCACATACGTGGGAAACCTTTGGCCCCGGAAATGGTGTATTCTACATAACGCACCGCGACAAGTCGATCCGTGAGCTTTTTGTTAATTCGGGTTATTACTCCAATATGCATGAGCTCATCAAAGCCATTAATAGCAAACTTGAATCTATAAAAATACCCCCCGATCAACTGCGCCTAAGATACGACGATATTGACAGAACCTTTTATGTAATGAATTCACCATGATATAAGTTCATGCCATGTGTGAAATTGGGGAATATTTTGGGGCTATCGGGTTATTCGCAAGCTCCGGCGCTCAAGAATGTAGACGTCGAGCACATCATTCTCCGCTACAAAGGACCCGGCTTACCTGTTTTAGAACATCATGCTGGTGGTGTAAAGGGAATTGCTCTAGTTTCATCAAAAGAGCAAAAAATGAATCCCGATATTAAAGCCGGTTTTTATACAATGTTTGTTTGTACAGATATCGTCCAACATCAACTTGTTGGCGATAGTTACATACAACTTTTAAGAACTGTCGAGTTAGGCGGTAAAAATGGGGATATAGTCATGCAAAAGTATCACCGGCCGGACTATATAACTGTTTGTAAACATCATTTTGACACGGTTACAATATCGATACTCACTGATCAGGCTAAACCTGTTAAATTCAAATACGGCAAGACTATTGTGCGATTACACTTTAGACCGCGCGCTGTGACAACGCACTAAAATGTTGTCCCACAGAGTGTACGGTGACCCGGACGCATATACGCATTATTACATAACGCAAGCCGGTCATGGTTTATATGGATTAAACGGTACAGAATTCATGCATGGTTCTGGCCTCAGAACCTGGCCTCGTTGTCACAACGGCATTGACAGCCGTTATGGATCGTATAAATAGGTCGACGCAAGGCCAGTAGGGCTCTGGTGTCGTACAAATACGTAAGAAAACGCGTAAAAGAAAACGTGAACACGCTGCCA
Organism: Bufotes viridis; assembly: GCA_033119425.1. NCBI lineage: Eukaryota > Metazoa > Chordata > Amphibia > Anura > Bufonidae > Bufotes > Bufotes viridis. The sequence goes on from CM065590.1 coordinate 459,863,399, forward strand.
TTGTCTTACCAACTTTTATGAATAAAGTATCACAACCTAAGAGACGTCGCCGCCAGAAAACAAGAAGTCATTCACCGAGCGACAACTTCTAGTCAGACGCTATGGCTTGCGTGCATGACGCATCCGCCGAGTACGCCAAATCAGAGTTAGACATCTTTCAAATACCGCCTACACAGACAAGCATTGAAAAATCGCTTTATGTAGAGGTGCAACCAATCGCTGCAATCACTGACAATGCCCCTTTGGAATTCTACATCTCGGGCAGCGGTGAATATTATTACGACCTTAATAACACATTGTTACACGTCGTTTGCAAAATTGTTAGTCCGGATAACACAACCATTCCAGAAGGATCCCGCGTGTCACTTATTAACTATCCTATAGCGAGTCTTTTTAATCAACTGGATGTAATGCTCGGTGACACATTGATTTCAAGAAGCAACAACCTTTATACGTATAGAGCGTATATAGAGGCCCTAATAAATTATAATATATATATATATACGGCTGGCAGCTTTCCGTCTAAATCTTGTAATGTCAGATTGTAGAGTATAGATAAGACTTCTCCTGAGGCATACTGTCCCCTAGTGTCACAATGTCAAACTGTACCAATAGTTACATAAAATATATGGATAACTGAGACACAGTCTATCCCATAGTGTTTATTACTATATGAAAATGCATTCAGAAATATGCTTGGGTGCACATATTTGGTTTGCAACCCTGTATGCATCATGCCAATCATCTGCAGGTTTTCATTTGCTGTACACTTTGCTAAAAATACACATTTGTATGCACCAAATACCAATCATGAAGTAATGTACAGGTTGCTTGCTAACGTGTATTTAGAACCTAAGAGGGCATTTTCATTAGCAATGTATAATATTTGTTCCTGCAAATATATCTATAAATATATCTAAATTCAAATTACTAGACATTACTAGAGAAACTGGGTCAACACTAAAGAAGAGGGACACCTGCAACATGGTCTTACATAACCTCTGCTCAATGAGAGACAAGTATATAAAAAAAAAAAAGATTTACTGTAATTGTTAACTGGACCATAACATGGAAATAAATGCATTAGAAATAGCTTTTACTAATCAAGTACTGATTTTCTATGCTTGGTCATCAATATTTAAAGGCTATAAACACTAGACATGTAAAAATGAGTGGTTACTTTGAGTAGAAAAGTTTCAGTTTGCAATCTTCATTCTTTTGTCTGTTTTCAGACCCCTTGATTCAGTCAGTTTACAGCCTGTTCCTAGTTTCAGACCCCTCTTATATGGACATGTCCCTCCTCCCTGTAATACATGCTGGATGAGAGGTCTGTGTGTCCAGGGTGCTGTTGGTGTCACTAGCTCCATTGTATCAGCACAGCTTTATTTCTGTACTGATCTTCCATTCTACAGCTTACAAGGATCTCTTCTCTCTTGTGCTGATGCTAAACTACATTTACACAAGCCAAAAATCGACAATCTGCCCATGCTTCCTTCCCGACAATTGGCTGCAGGGTCATGCTGTATAAATTCAGCTTAAGACACTGATGCTAATGAGTTTATGTGATTTCCACTCCTTCTTCAGAGTTTGCACTGTGTGTTATTTTTCTGTCTACACTTGTATGCAGCCTACGTGATTGTCTCCTTGCAAACTGCCTTGTGTGTGGCTTTTCTCCCTATTGACAGTACATCTTGTGTGAGCTGCCCTCCTTGGGTGATTTCCCTCCTCTTGCATACCTTCTTCTGCTGTGTTCAACTTTTCCCCATCCCTGTTATTTCTAAAACTGAATACTTAAAGGGGTTATCCCATGAATTCAAAACTCATTTTACTCACTTATCTGGAGTACTTTCTCTTTTTTTGTTGGTGGGCATTATCACACATGAGAGAATCAAGCACCTGCATCTCACAGGAAGCATATAGTACCTCACATATAGCCTCAGAGATACACATGGTATGTCATGACCCTCCAGTTTCCTTCAACACTGTTTAGATAGAAATATAGCTATTTACCTCTATTAATTTAGAAGTAGGGAAAAATAAATGACAAGTGTTGGTCAGTTTCACCTGATTCAATATAAGATCATAACTCCAGCACTGAGGCTAAGGAGTAGGGAAGCTAATGAGCATGTTAGTCTACCTCTGAATGGAGAAGATGTACCAGAGGGATAAGCAACACGGGGCGCTACCAGAGAGAAAAATGTTATGTACATAAAATACTGAACAATATTTTTTTGCATGTATACCCATACAAAATGGCATCCTGTCTGTCTCCATCCCACCATCAAACAGTGTTAGAAAGACTAACACCCTAATGAACGCCTGCTGTCTTTTGATGGTGGGAGGTGTAGGACCCCAGTCTACAACATTTTTCTGGCATCTCTGCAGGTAAGTTGGGTGGAATAGCTTCCAAAGTGCTCCAGCGCTAATTCCCTGTGGTTACTAACAGCCAGTGTTCTTGCCGCTGGCTCCTGCTTTACATCCACAGTCGGATAAAGCTCCGACATGACTGTTAACCCTTTGACCATGTTGCAATTCATATTTCGGCAAGATAAAAGAAAATCTCCATTATTTACTGTAAAACAAATGTTATTGTGCACAGATTAAATAAAAATAAAAAATACACACATTATGCATCTGCAAGGCAGAAATAACCTGAAGAATTCAATTATCAGGTTATTTATTGTGAAACATACAACGTACAGAATAAACAAATGTCGAAAATCACTTTTTTCTATATTTCCACAGCAAAAAAAAAAATTATATAAGTTACACCATAAATTATATGCATCGCTGAACAATGCAAAAAAAAATAATGAATTTTTTCCTGCATAAAACTATGCCTCACACAGCAATGTGAGTGGAAAAATAAATAAATAAAACGTTATAGCTGCTATAATGCAGAGGCAAAAGGAAACATTTTTCTGATCAGTAAAACTTTTTTAGTTTGGGAATTAAGGGGTTAAAATGTGCTTTGATAAATTACTGTAGAGAGAGGCCATTTTTTTAATCTGATACATGAAACTCAATGGGCCTAAATATTCAGCAAGCTGCATTACCAAAATAGCTTTCCTAAAGATATAAGGATACTTGACTGTTGAACAGTAGCCATGAGACACCAATTATTTTCTGTTTTAACACCTAGACTTTGCTATAAATGCTTGGATAGTATACCACTGAGATCATAGTAGGGGTGTGTTGCTAACCAGATTCCTGCAAATCAGAAAGCTATTTCTTTTGTTGCTGTTATGTTCTCAGCAAAACATAACGGTCTGTGTGGCACAATTCTGAGATTTTGTAAAAACTTATGTACAGTAAGTCATCTTAGTAATGAGTAGAGATGAGCAAAACCTGGTTTGTTACAAACGTTCCAAAATTTTATCCGGGAGACGAATCAAAAACTTTTTAGATTTGTTTCAGAAAAATCCAGTAAAATGGAGTGCAGCGTCATTTTACTGTACATGTCAGCGGAAAAAAGCACGAGGGAGGAAGAAGAAAGACACTCACATGCCCCTAAGAGGAAGTGGGTTGTGAGAGCTTGCCCTCATTAGCTCACAAGCCAACATACAGCCTGGGTGAGACAATCAGTGCTGCAGCAGGCAAAGAGGTGCCCTTGCATAACGAGCAGAACGTCAATCTGTGTTGGCCTGTGAATGAGGGTGGATGGCTCTATGAAGTTACTGACAGAAAAGGATCTTAGAGACATAGTACAGTCACAATCAAGCTTCTATTCTAGTGTGAGAGACAGTGAAGGGAAATGCTACAAAGAAGAAGAATTGTGTAGAATAGGGAAAGGCAGTGAAAGCTTTCAAGCAGGGAGTGGGGAGCTGAGGCTGGGTGTGCCTGGCAGTGCCTTCTAGTTGCAATTACTGCCTCACAGCACAGCTGCAGCTGCTGCTACCTGCAAGAACATTTGTAAGCTCAAAATCATACAACATGTGTTTTACCATGAGGGGATAGACAGAATTTGAAATTTAAATGAAAACACCTGAAATACTAGTCTGAATTGCGTGTCAGAGCTTCAGATAGTTCACATTTATTGTTTGGAGGTTTGGGAATATAGCAATAACAAATGACAAAACAGGTGCACACTGCGGTCTTACTAAGCCCCCTTAAACTGACGTTAAAATTGAGAGATTAGTCAACATGTCCTGGAGTGGAGGACATGTCTTAAGCCCAAGCACCACGCCAAGGATTCTTAAGTAGCTTGGCACCTAACACTCATCGACCTGTGCCATATGGGCAATGCCAAGAGCCAGTGGGCATCACAGGAATGTATAGGCCGGGTCACAGCAAACTCCTCAGTTACCTCCAGCATGAAACCATGCCTGCAATGAGAGGAGGGAGAGGGCTGTGAGCCCAACCCAAGACTGGCTGATATGGTCCAGGTCTCACAGGTGCACCTAAATGTAGCCTGTGGATGGAAAACAGGCTACATTTACATAGGAGTTTATATACCTCCAAAAATTATATATACACAAAACAACTGACAGGTGGCATGAAGCAGGATGTGCTCAGCCCAAAAATGCAGTTGGGCATATATATACAGGGGAGCAGATCCTGCACTTGTGGCCTGTTGCTAATGGCGATCCCCAGCAAAAATGCATACGGTGGAGGATGCCTGTAGCGGACCACAAGTACCACAATAGACATCCTACACAAGATGGCAATTATGTGGATGTGATAAATAATATAACAATATAGCAATAACAAATGACAAAACAGGTGCACACTGCGGTCTTACTAAGCCCTCAAACTGATGTTAAAATTGAGAGAATATACCAATATATGTGTGTCTTACAGAGGGTTTAATCTCTGAGTGAAAACATGAAATACTGGGCCGAAATCCGTATCGTTGCATCTCTAGACAGTTCAAGTGTTGGTGTTGGGGGAAGGTGGGAGAAATAATCTTATAGTATGTTGACAACTTGTGTTTTACACTACAGAAAGTTTTTTTCTGAATCTGCATATTTAAACAAATTAGAAGACATTAGGCCCAAAACTGTTAGAGGTGCCGATACTCCGTTATTTTCAGTCAAATGTCGGTGGCAGTGTCTTCAGTGTGTTTGTGGAAAGAGAAGAACCAAAGCCAAGGAGCCTACCATGATATCTCACAGTCTTATAAAAGTGGCAGTGAGGGTGAGGCAACATCAGAGAAGGAAGGTGGTGGCAGTGGCAGCAATAAAGAGCAGAAGTGACCTACCTCCTAAAGAACAACCAGGGCCATATCTGCTTAAGGATCTAGTGATGCTGCTGACACTGTGAAAGCATTAGGCTCAAAATGTGGCAGAGCTAAGCTCTGTTCTAGCTCTGCGCAGATATCTTCTGTCTGGCAGTTTTTCTCCATGTTAACGGAAGACAAAAGTGTTGCCCTGTGGAAGATCTGCAAAAATAAAATAAGCCATGAGCAGCCAAACACAAACATACTGTAGGTACCACAGCTCTTTTGAAGCACATGAAGCGGTATCACCTCATCCCATGGGCAAACATAGGAGGCAGGCAGTTACCGCAACAAGGGTTTCCTCCTTCTCCCGGTCTTCCTTGCAGCAGCCAGGCTGCATCCACAGGCAGTACAGTGTCTTTCACATCATCATCATCCCTTTCTGCCTCTCCCACTCAGACTCCTCTTTGTCCTCCTCTCAATTGTCAGCCATTGATAATGGAATGCATAGCCAAGAGACAAGTCTACACACCAAGCAATTCGCTAGTGCCCAAGCTTAAATTTCAGCTGGCGGTGCAGTCGCTGCCATACCATTCAGTAGTCTGCTGCCTTTAGGGAGCTAATGGTATGCATTCATCCTCGCTGGAAGATACCTAGTCACCATTTCTTTTCTCTAACAGCCCCTTCTGCCTTGTACTCTCATGTGGCAGAGAACGTAGGTAACTCTCTGCGGTGTTGCTGTGCGGCAAGTTTCATGCCACAGTGGACACCTGGAGCAGCTGTTATGGGCAGGGGCAGTACATGATTTTCACAGCCCACTGGGGCAATGTTTTTTGTGGCAGCAGCGAGGCAGCACCCCGGCAAAAAGACCTAGTCTTTTTGAACACCCCTCCCTTCCCGATTGTGTCGGCCTGGCTCCCACACCTGGCACTTTCGCATCCTCTGCCTCCTTCTGCATGGACATGCTCCACTCCTCAACAGCAGGGCACAATGTCGCTCTCAATCCCCCAACTTATCACATGTGTCAAGTTAAACGTTGCCATGCAGTGTTGGAGCTGATCGGCCTAGGCAAGAGTAGCCACACAGACGAGCAGTTGCTAAAGTACATCGAGCAGCAAACATCCCGCTGGCTGTAACTCCGTCTACACCAACTGGGAAAGGGGATCAGCAACAATGGCTGCAACATTGTGGTCACCCTGAATCTGACAGAAGTAACATGTGCTCCCTGCATGGCGCATGTCATTAAACTAATCATGCAACTCTTTTTTTAAGAAGCACACTGGCTTTTGCAAGGTGTTTGCAATGTTCAGGAGACTGTCCCTGCATTTCAGCCATTCTTACATGCAGGGGGATGCTCTACTGGACTTTCGAACTCTCCTGGTTGTTCCAACTCGCTGGAATTCAACATTGCACACACTAGAGTATCTGTATGAGCAGAACATTTCCTCAGCATGGAACATGTCTTATTTCAAAGTCAGGGAGTGGCAGCTCATTTGAGATGTCAGTCGGGTGCTGAAGCCCTTGGAAGAGGCCACAAAGTTTGTTAGCAGGGATAACTACGGCATGAACAATGTCATCCCCCTCATATTTATCTTCAAACAGAGACTGACGCTCATGCAGCAGGGGACAACGGCAGTAGAAGAACAACTAACACATCTTGCAGATTGCCCTGTAGCTGTTGGGGACCCACAAAGAGAAACACCTATAGAGGAAAAGGAGGATGATGATGAGGAGCTGCCACTACAAGAGGTGGGGTTGTGCTAGTGCATTGTAGTCTACGAGGATAGAAATCTAATGACTGCTTGTTATAGTTCCCTATGTAAAAAAAAAGCTTTTAGAGAAATAAAAAAAATATAAAAATTCTAATCATTCCCCTTTCCCCTAAAAAATGCAATTATAGGCATCATGGCATTCGAAAAAGCCCATACTATTAAGATCTAAAAATATTTATCCCATACAGGAAACCACCAAATGGGACAAAAGTCAAAATAGCCAATTTACTGTTTTTTTGGTCGCTTCAATTCCCACAACATTTTTTATAAAAAAAGCAATTAAATAAAAAAGGGAATCAAAAAGTACAGGTCACCCACAAAAAAATTATCCCCCAGCTCTGTACACATAACTACAAAAAAGTTCTAAGGGTCATATTATGGTGATGAAAAGAAAAAAATATTTCATGTTTTTTTTGTTTTTTTTAAGTAATAAAATGCTAGAAAAGCTATACATAGTGGTATCAACTGTGTGGAAATCCTGACTGATCCACGCCTGATTCATCTTGATACAGTGTCCCACTATGTGCTATATGTGGGCACTTTAAACTCTTGCTAAATGTCATATCAAATGTACTGTGGTATCATGCTGTAATTCCCTTTAACAGGCTGGCAGTGTCATTTGCCTTTATTAGCCCCTAGGTGGTGCTGGCAACACTTATATGTATAGCTGGGGGGGGGGGGCGGTGTCAAGTCAGTGTGTGTCATGAGGATGAGAATGAAGAGTGGAGGAAGTTAATGGAGGAGGTTAGTGATGATCGAGCACTAAAGTATTCGGTTGTTCGGGTGTTCGGCCCGAACACATTGCTAGATTTGTGTGCTCGGCCGAGCACCCAAGTATAATGGAAGTCAATGGGAGACCACCAAGAACCCCCTGCTCTGTGACAGAAAGTGACAGAAGCACCACTGAAATGGATCAGGAATAGAGTTGAGCGAACAACTGGAAGTTCGGGTTCGACGGGTTCGGCTGAACTTCAAAAAAAATGGGGACCCGAACTTCTGGGCACTAAAATGGCCCTAAAAATTTAATAGAAAAGGCTAGAGGGCTGCAAAAGGAGGCAAAATGTGCTTAAGAGCATGGCAAGTACTCTGCAAACAAATGTTGATAGGAAAGTAACTTAAAATAAAATAAAATAAATAAAAATGAAAAATTATTTACCTGCAACTCGGAGGAGGAGGTGGATGTGGAGTCAGAGGTTGAGGAGGCGGTGAATATGGTGTTGTAGGTGGAAGCAGCGATGGAGGAGCTAACAATGTTTTTTTTTTATTGGTGTAGCCCCCAAAATAATTGGACAAATAAAAAAAAATCAAAGAATGCGTGCACTTGAGTACAAAAATGTATGGTTGAGGCGGGTATAAATATCTATTCTGCACAAGATACAGACAAGTCTTGTGGAATCCAAGCCTGGTTCATTTTAATGAACGTGAGCTTGTCCACGTTGGCTGTGGACAGGTGGCTGCGTTTGTCTGTAACGACGCCCCCTGCTGTGCTAAATACACGTTCAGACAATACACTGGCTGCAGGGCAGGCCAGCACCTCCAAGGCATCAAGGGCAAGCTCAGGCCCATGTGGACAATTTGGAGACCCAGAAGTTAAATGCGGCAGAACCATCAGTCAGTATGTGAAGGCGTGCGCACATGTAATGTTCCACCATGTTGTTCAAATGCTTCCTCCTGCTAAGACCTTCCATATCAGCTGGTGGTGCTGGTTGCTGTGGCGTGGTGACAAAACTTTTCCACATGTTGGCCATGCTAACCCTGCCTTGTGAGGTGCTGGCTGTGGCCAAGCTGCGTTGGCAACCACTTCCTCCTCCACGACTTGTCCCCCGGTGTCAGTTGGAAATACTCTCAGGAGCGTGTCTGCAAGCGTGCACTTGTAGTCGCGCATCTTCCTATCATGCTCCAGTGAGGAAATTTAGGACGGAACATTGTCTTTGTAATAGTGATCCAGCAGGATGGCCACCCAGTAGTCAGCACAAGTTAAAATGTGGGCAACTCTGCGGTCGTTGCGCAGGCACTGTAGCATGTAGTCGCTCATGTGTGCCAGGCTGCCCAGAGGTAAGGATAAGCTGTCCTCTGCGGGTGGTGTATCGTCTGTGTCCTCCATATCCCCTCAGCCAAGCTCCAGTGATGGCCATGAGCTGCTTTGGGTGCCACCCTGCTGTAAACCCGGTTCCTCCTCCTCTACCTCCTCCTCCTCCAGAACTGTGCCCTGGTTGGCCACATGTGTACCTGGCCTCTGCTGGTGCAGGAACCCACCCTCTAAGCCACTTCTGAATGACTGGCCTGAAACCCAGTGAAATGCCCCCTCTTCCTCCTCTTCTTCCTCCTGTGCCACATCCTCTTCCACCATCGCCCTAAGTGTTTTTTTAAGGAGACATAGAAGTGGTATTGTAACGCTAAGAACGGCTTTATCGCCACTGGCCATGTTGGTTGAGTACTCGAAACACAGCAACAAGGCACACAGGTCTTGCACGGAGGACCACTCATTGGTGGTGAAGTGGTGCTGTTCCGCAGAGCGACTGACCCGTGCCTGCTGCAGCTGAAACTCCACTATCGCCTGCTGCTGCTCGCACGGTCTCTCCAGCATATGCAGGGTGGAGTTCAACCTAGTGGGCACATATATGAGGCGCATATGAGGCAGTGAGCGGAAAGGACAAAGTTATGCTGCAGTGCAGACAGTCGAGCAGCAGCAGGGTGAGAATGCCAAAAGTGCGCACAGACGGACCACACTATGTGTTAGGTGGCTGACTGATAAGGTCTGAAAAATGCCTTATCAGTCAGAAAAATGCGTTGCAATATTGGATCTGGGTAGTTTTAAGAAATGTCTGCACCACCAAATTCAGCACATGCGCCAGGCAAGGGATGTGCATCAAACCGGCTAGTCCCAGAGCTGCTACGAGATTTTGCCCATTATCGCACACCACCAGGTCGGCTCACTGGCAGCAACCACTCATTGGTCTGTTCTTCTATGCCCCTCCACAGCTCCTGTGCGGTGTGGGGTTTGTCCTCCAAACACATGAGTTTTAAAACGGCCTGCTGACATTTATCGCTGGCTGTGCGGAAGTTGTTGGTGAAGGTCTTTCACTGACCGGATGAAGAGGTGATAGAAGAGGAGGAGGAGGAAGCGGAGTAGAAGGAGGAGGCAACAGGAGGCAAAGAATAATGCCCTGCAATTCTTGGTGGTGGAAGGACATGCGCCAAACCGCCATCCGCTTCGGGCCCAGCGGCCATTACATTTAGCCAGTGTGAAGTTAGGGAGATATAGCGTCCCTGCCCGTACTTACTGGTTCATGTATCTGTGGTTATGTGGACCTTGCCACAGATGGCATTGCGCAGTGCACACTTGATTTTATCCTCCACTTGGTTGTGCAGGAAAAGGGACAGCTCGCCTGGAAAAGTAGTGGCAGCTGGGAACGACGTACTGTGGGACAGCCTCCACCATCAGCTGTTTAAAACAGTCGGTCTCCACCAGACGGAATGACAGCATTTCAAAGGCCAGTAATTTTGAAATGCTGGCATTCAGGACCAGGGATCGAGGATGGGTAGGTGGTATTCTCTCTTTCTCTCCAGTGTTTGGTAGATGGACAGCTGAACGCTTGCGTGTGACATGGTGGAGATGCTTGGTGATGATGACGGAGGTGGTGGTGTTGTTGGCACTCTGACTCCAGAAGTGGAGGAAGAGGCAGAGACAGCAGCAGAAGAGGAAGCAGGAGGAGCCTAAGACCTTTTCTTGGTTTTTAAGGTGTCAACCATTAAGTTCACTAACAGTAAGGCAGTGTCATAAACAGAATAAATTTCTTTAGGTCACACAACAGTGTAGCGGAGCAATTCAATACAATTACTTCACTATCAACAAAAATGTGATTTTTTAAACCAACAACGTGACAGCAGAGGTTAACAGTTTATTTTGACCGTCAGAAATGCAGCGTACACCGCAAATGTGCTATCTACTACAAAACCGGTATTTTAGCAACCAACTATGTAAATGCGGAGTTCCACAGGTTACGTAAAATGACTGAAATACAGGATAGGCCTCAGATCTGCTATGTAGCACAAAACCAGTGTTTATTGCAAGAAATGCGTTTTTTCACTGCAAAATTTTAAAACAGTTTTTTTTGTGTTGTATGCAAACGTGTTCTGTGGCACAACCGTATGGGTTTATTTTCCCAACTACAGAAATGCAGTTTTTCAAAGCAAAATTTTTAAACAGTTTTTTCAGCGTTGTATGCAAACGTGCTCTGTGGAACAACAGTACGGGTTTATTAACCCAACTACAGAAATGCAATATGTCACCCCAAAAATTATAAAACAGTTTTTTCAGCGTTGTATGCCAACGTGCTTTGTGTTACAACAGTACAGGTTTATTAACCCAACTACTGAAATGCAGTTTTTCACCGAAAAATTTTAAAACAGTTTTTTCAGCGTTGTATGCAAACATGCTCTGTGGCATAACCGTATGGGCTTATTTACCCAACTACAGAAATGCAGTTTTTTACAGTAAAATGTTTAAACAGTTTTTTCAGCGTTGTATGCAAACGTGCTCTGTGGAACAACAGTACAGGTTTATTTACCCAAATGCAGAAATGCAGTTTTTCACCGCAAATTTTTAAAACTGTTTTTTTTGCCGTTGTATGCAAACTTGCTCTTTGGCACAACAGTACGAGTTTATTAATCCAACTGCAGAAATGCAGTTTTTCACAGCAAAATTTTAAAACAGTTTTTTCAGTGTTGTGTGCAAACGTTCTCTGTGGCACAACAGTACAGGTTTATTAACCCAACTACAGAAATGCAGTTTTTCACCGCAAAATTTCTAAAACAGTTTTTTCAGCGTTGTATGCAAACATGCTCTGTGGCATAACCGTATGGGCTTATTTACCCAACTACAGAAATGCAGTTTTTTACAGTAAAATGTTTAAACAGTTTTTTCAGCGTTGTATGCAAACGTGCTCTGTGGAACAACAGTACAGGTTTATTTACCCAAATGCAGAAATGCAGTTTTTCACCGCAAATTTTTAAAACTGTTTTTTTTGCCGTTGTATGCAAACTTGCTCTTTGGCACAACAGTACGAGTTTATTAATCCAACTGCAGAAATGCAGTTTTTCACAGCAAAATTTTAAAACAGTTTTTTCAGTGTTGTGTGCAAACGTTCTCTGTGGCACAACAGTACAGGTTTATTAACCCAACTACAGAAATGCAGTTTTTCACCGCAAAATTTCTAAAACAGTTTTTTCAGCATTGTATGCAAACGTGCTCTGTGGCACAACAGTACGGGTTTATTAACCCAACTACAGAAATGCAATATGTCACCCCAAAAATTATAAAACAGTTTTTTCAGCGTTGTATGCCAACGTGCTTTGTGTTACAACAGTACAGGTTTATTAACCCAACTACTGAAATGCAGTTTTTCACCGAAAAATTTTAAAACAGTTTTTTCAGCGTTGTATGCAAACATGCTCTGTGGCATAACCGTATGGGTTTATTTTCCCAACTACAGAAATGCAGTTTTTCAAAGCAAAATTTTTAAACAGTTTTTTCAGCGTTGTATGCAAACGTGCTCTGTGGAACAACAGTACGGGTTTATTAACCCAACTACAGAAATGCAATATGTCACCCCAAAAATTATAAAACAGTTTTTTCAGCGTTGTATGCCAACGTGCTTTGTGTTACAACAGTACAGGTTTATTAACCCAACTACTGAAATGCAGTTTTTCACCGAAAAATTTTAAAACAGTTTTTTCAGCGTTGTATGCAAACATGCTCTGTGGCATAACCGTATGGGCTTATTTACCCAACTACAGAAATGCAGTTTTTTACAGTAAAATGTTTAAACAGTTTTTTCAGCGTTGTATGCAAACGTGCTCTGTGGAACAACAGTACAGGTTTATTTACCCAAATGCAGAAATGCAGTTTTTCACCGCAAATTTTTAAAACTGTTTTTTTTGCCGTTGTATGCAAACTTGCTCTTTGGCACAACAGTACGAGTTTATTAATCCAACTGCAGAAATGCAGTTTTTCACAGCAAAATTTTAAAACAGTTTTTTCAGTGTTGTGTGCAAACGTTCTCTGTGGCACAACAGTACAGGTTTATTAACCCAACTACTGAAATGCAGTTTTTCACCGAAAAATTTTAAAACAGTTTTTTCAGCGTTGTATGCAAACATGCTCTGTGGCATAACCGTATGGGCTTATTTACCCAACTACAGAAATGCAGTTTTTTACAGTAAAATGTTTAAACAGTTTTTTCAGCGTTGTATGCAAACGTGCTCTGTGGAACAACAGTACAGGTTTATTTACCCAAATGCAGAAATGCAGTTTTTCACAGCAAAATTTTAAAACAGTTTTTTCAGTGTTGTGTGCAAACGTTCTCTGTGGCACAACAGTACAGGTTTATTAACCCAACTACTGAAATGCAGTTTTTCACCGCAAAATTTTAAAACAGTTTTTTCAGCGTTGTATGCAAACGTGCTCTGTGGCACAACAGTACGGGTTTAATAACCCAACTACTGATATGCAGTTTTTTTACCACAAAATTTTAAAACAGTTTTTTCAGTAGTAGGCATGGCTGTGATCAGGGGCGGACTGAGAACCCTCAGAGCCTCTGGGGAAAAAAAATCGTTATGCCCCTGATCCCATCACTACAGAGTCCCGCGCTTTACGGCTCAGGCGGCGTGACGTCATCGTGCAGCTTGCAGCCTATCAGAGGAACAGGGAAGGGAGACGCCTCTCCCTCCCCTGCCCTACATCACAGCCATCTGTATCGCTGTCCTGAGGATGGCGATACAGATGACTATGGAGATGAACGCTTCCACAATTGAAGCGTTCATCTCCCTGTGACCTGCCACCGTGCGCCCCCTCCCCGGCCGGGCCATCGGACCACATCCGAAGTGCCCGACCGCTCGGTCCGCCACTGGCTGTCATGGTTTCTTAGGGAAAAGTATTTATACGCTTATTGATTGGCTGCCCTGCAGCCTTTCAAAAAGCGGAAAGAAATCGCCGAACAACGAACCCGAAATTTTAGGGAAATGTATGGGTTCAGGTACGGGTGCGAAAAACCATAATGTTCGGTATGAACCCGAACTTTAGAGTTCGGGTTCGCTCAATCCCTATCAGGAACAGCATGGGGATGATGTCTGGATGCATCTTGGACTCCCAGGTCGCTGCTGGGAACCATGTTGTCTGAGTTGTACGCCAGTTTTACAGACTGACAAAAATATGCACAAAACCCCCCCAAAAATAAATTTCACAGGAAAAATTTTTAGGAAACATTCTTTCCTATATATACAATTGTATCTAAAGTGCAAGTGCTCCAAAAAAGTACAAGCAAGAGGCTCTCAGAAACAGCCTGTATATCACATAAAGGAGGGCCTCATTCACATTGTGGTACAATTGTTCAGGTAGTGGGACTCCTATACTCATAAAGCCTATGCACTAAGTGAAAGGGCTGCCAAAAATTACAAGGAACCGGCACTGCAATACACCCTTTGTTACACATAAAGAAAGGCATCATACACACCCTTAAAAAATTATCATTGATGGCCTGCTGATGACCCTCCAAAATATTAGGAGCAAGGTCCTGCTGTTGACCCTCTAAAACATTAGGGACGATGGCCTGCTGCTGAGCATTGCAAAAAATAATGTGCAAGTGCCTGCTGCTTAGCTGACCATTGAAAAAATGATGGGCGAGTGCCTGCTGCTGAGATGACCCTGCAAAATATTTTACGGAAGGGCCTGCTACTGAGATGACCCTGTAAAATATTGTAGTTGCGGGCCTGCAGATGAGCTGACCCTGTAAAATATTGTAGTTGAGGGCCTGCAGGTGAGCTGACCCTATAAAATATTGTAGTTGAGGGCCTGCAGGTGAGCTGACCCTGTAAAATATTTTAGGTGAGGACCTGCAGGTGAGCTTACCCTCTAAAATATTGTAAGTGAGGGTCTGCAGGTGAACTGACCCTTCCTGAAGAGGGACATAAGGAGATCTTGTGCACTGATTCCCAAACTCTTCAGCATCCACAGTCAGAAGAAGATGACGGTGGGGAATGGCAATTAGTGTTTCGTGAGGTGGATGATGCGGATGAGACACAGTTATCAATAAGTGAGGGTCTTGTTACTTCAACAACACAACTGAGGAGGATGAACCGAGTGAGGAAGTGGAAGAGGGGGTGGTGGACGATGACATCACTGACCCAACCTGGGAAGGTGGCAAGCCAAGCAGGGACAGCAGTACAGAGGGGAGGGATCCACAGCACCGCAACTGGCTGTAAGAGGCTGTGGAATGGCAAAAGGGAGAAGGCGGGCCACACCAAATAGGCCCGTGTACAGATGTCCTTAACCCAGGCCTTTAAATGTAAGCCAGCCACTCACAGGCCAAAGCACTAAATGCACACCTTTAAAAATTGCTAGCCCTGGAAATGTTGCCATTTAGGCCTGTGGACACTGAGGCTTTCCTCAGCCTCATGGTGGCGAATGTCCCTCGTTTCTCAGTTTCCAGCCGCCAATATTTTTCTCAGTGTGCCGTCCCCACATTACACCAGCAATTGTGTCCCTTAACATCACCCGTGCCCTGACCAACGCAGTTATTGGAAAGGTCCACTTAATGACTGGCACACGGACAAGTGCTTTTGGCCAGGGCCGCTACATTTCCGTGACGCCACACTGGGTGAACCTTGTGGAGTCCGGTAGCTAGTGGTACCCTGGGATGGCACAGGTGCTACCAACGCCAAGAATTGCGGGCCCCCATTCCATCAGGATTTTCACCACCACCTACATTAGTTGCAGCAAACCCCCCTTCTTCTACTCCTACTCCACTTACACCTCGGAATTCTCATCTTGCAGCACTAGTCAGCCATCAGTCGGTAGCTGGAAGCAGTGTAGCACGGCAGTGGGGAAGCGGCAACAGGCATGCTTGGTTGTTGTGTCTGATAATGACTGTAACTTGTTTGTAACTTTGGCGCTTGACAAGTTTACACACATGGCAGTCATACAACATACATGTCCCATGCATAACAAACATCCCAATCTTATACATTAATATAACTAAAAACATAACACACAAGAGTGGAGGTAAAAAAATGGCATGGCCTGTTAATTAACTCATCAATAACCAAATAACCATAACTTTTTTTACAACCATAAACAATAATAACAATAATAATAATACCAACAACAATAGAACCACAAACCATACTAATAATAGAACAGAATGTCATTGCGGATAAATTTACAGCTGTCAACACTGGCGGCAGAGTATGTTGTTCCTTGTGCAACCCAGGAGGGAAGATGAGGGGAACACACAGCAGTTCCAACAGAGGCAGGACAACACTCTTCAAGGCCTGGAACAGTTTCATGATACCCCACCAGCACCGTCTCCCGGATGGGCGGCCTAGTGTTACAAGGCGGGAAAAATTTTGGAAGATGGTGTACATAGCAGACTGTGTCAGCGACCTCAGTGATCCCTCTGTGCCTTACAACTATTGGGTGTCCAAGCTGAACACGTGGCACAAACTGCCACTCTACGCCTCAGAGGTGCTGGCCTGCCCTGCCGCCAGCGTTTTGTCAGAGCGGGTATTTAGTGTTGCTGGGTGCATAATAACTGATAAGCACATCCGTCTGTCAACTGAAAATGCTGACAGGTCGATTTATAAAAATGAACAAGTCCTGGATTGCCCCTGACTTCTCTACTCCTCCTCCATCATATCAACATGCTTTTTAGGCTGCTCTCACTCATATAATGCTTTTCAGGGTCTGTTCACCTGCAGGCCCTCACAATTCATGTTTTTTTAGGTTCAGATCATATGCAGGCCTAAACTTATAATGTTTAACAGGGTCAGGTCACATGCAGTCCTTCACAATTCATGTTTATAGGGTCAGCTGACCTGAATGTGCTTGCAAATAATGTTTTAAAGGGTCAGCTGACCTGAAGGCACTCACAAATGATGTTTTAGAGGGTCAGCTGACTGGAAGGCACTTCCAAATAATGTTTTTGAGGGTTAGTGCACCTGGAGGCCCTCAGCTACATTCTTTTACTCAGTTTCATCGCGCCCAGGGCCACAGCCTCTGTGTGCACCATCAGCATCACGGCAATTTCCACTGCTCTTACTGCCCGCCTTCTTAATATTAAATGTTATATGGAGTGTTTAAACTAGGGACTAGGGGGGAAAGAAATTACATTATAGGAGGGGAAGATAGTGCAGATAGAGACCGGGGGCAAGGTAGTGGGACTGGGGGAGAAATGGAAGGAGGGACTAGAAAAGTTCAGAAGGAAAGGTGTAGGGCAAAAAATATGCATAAACCTCTCAAATGTATGTATACTAATGCCAGAAGCCTGACTAATAAAACTGGGGAACTGGAATTAGTGATGTGTGAGGAGGATTATGACATAGTGGGAATAACTGAGACATGGCTGGATGATAGCTATGACTGGGCTGTTAATGTACAAGGTTACAATCTGTTCAGAAAGGATCGTCAAAACCAGAGAGGGGAGGGTCCGCCTTTACATAAAGTCCTGTCTAAAGCCCACTCCGGGAAGACATCTGTGAGGGACACGAAAATGTGGAGTCATTGTGGATGGAGATAAATGGAGCCAAAAACAATAATAAATTACTAATAGGAGTTTACTATAAACCACCTAATATACCAGAGTCCGCAGAAAATCTATTATTAAACGAGATAAACAAGGCGGCAAACCATAATCAGGTGGTTATTATGGGGGACTTCAACTACCCAGATATAGACTGGGAAACTGAAACCTGTACATCCCATAAAGGAAACAGGTTCTTGGCAATAGCCAAAGACAATTACCTTTCCCAAATGGTTCAGGACCCAACTAGAGGGACGGCCATACTGGACTTAGTATTAACCAATAGACCTGATAGAACAACAGACGTGCAGGTCAGGGAACACCTGGGAAATAGTGACCATAAAGTAATAACCTTCCAATTATCCTTCAAACGAGAGTTTCTACAGGGAGGAACAAGAATACCGGACTTCAAAATAGCAAAATTTAGCCAACTAAGAGAGGCCGTAGGCCCAATTAACTGGGACATAGTCCTCAAAAATAAAAATACAACCACAAAATGGGAGATTTTTAAAAGCATTGTAACATCAAATTGTGATCGATGCATACCTTATAGAAATAAAAGGCTAAGAAATAAGAAGAAACCAATGTGGATAAATAGAACCGTAAAAAAGCAATAAATGACAAAAAGAAAGCATATAAATCACTAAAACAGGAGGGGAGCCAGGAAGCACTGATAAACTATAAGGAAAAAAATAGAATATGTAAAAACTAATAAAAACTGCCAAACTAGAGACCGAGAGATTAATTGCCAAAGAGAGCAAAACTAACCCTAAAATGTTTTTCAATTATATAAATGGTAAAAATATAAACCTGAAGGAGTCGGCCCTCTACATAGCAATGAGGGGGAGTTGCAGAAAGCGATGAGGATAAAGCCAAGCTATTAAATATTTTCTTCACCACTGTTTTCACTGAGGAAAATAAACTGTCAGATGAAATGCAAAATGTAAAAGTAAATTCCCCTTTAAAAGTGCCCTGTCTGACCCAGGAAGAAGTACAGCAGCGACTTAAAAGATTAAAATAGACAAATCGCCAGGACCGGATGGCATACACCCCGTATCCTAAGGGAATTAAGTGATGTCCTAGCCAGACCCTTATTTTTGATATTCACGGACTCCATACTGACAGGGAATGTTCCACCAGACTGGCGTATAGCAAATGTGGTGCCAATATTCAAAAGGGTCCAAAAACAGAGCCTGGAAATTATAGGCCGGTAAGTTTAACATCTGTTGTGGGTAAACTGTTTGAAGGTTTTGTAAGAGATGCTATCTTGGAGTATCTCAATGAAAATAAGCAAATTACACCATATCAGCATGGCTTCATGAGGGATCGGTCATGTCAAACTAATTTAATCAGTTTCTATGAGGAGGTAAGTTCTAGACTTGACAGCGGCGAATCAATGGATGTCGTATATCTGGACTTCTCCAAAGCATTTGACGCTGTACCACATAAAAGGTTAGTATATAAAAATGAGAACACTTGGACTAGGAGAAAATATCTGTATGTGGGTAAGTAACTGGCTCAGTAATAGAAAACAGAGGGTGGTTATTAACGGTACACACTCAGATTGGGTCACGGTCACTAGTGGGGTACCTCAGGGTTCAGTATTGGGCCCTATTCTCTTCAATATATTTATTAATGATCTTGTAGAAGGCTTGCACAGTAATATATCAATTTTTGCAGATGACACTAAACTGTGTAAAGTAATTAACACTAAAGAGGACAGTTTTCTGCTACAGAGGGATCTGGATAGATTGGGGGCTTGGGCAGAGAAATGGCAGATGAGGTTTAACACTGACAAATGTAAAGTTATGCACATGGGAAGGAATAATGCAAGTCACCCGTACATACTAAATGGTAAAACACTCAGTAACACTGACATGGAAAAGGATCTAGGAATTTTAATAAATAACAAACTAAGCTGTAAAAACCAGTGTCAGGCAGCTGCTGCTAAGGCCAATAAGATAATGGGTTGCATCAAAAGGGGCATAGATGCCCGTGATGAAAATATAGTCTTACCACTTTATAAATCACTAGTCAGACCACACATGGAGTACTGTGTACAGTTCTGGGCTCCCGTGAACAAGGCAGACATAGCAGAGCTAGAGAGGGTTCAGAGGAGGGCAACTAAAGTAATAACTGGAATGGGGCAACTACAGTACCCTGAAAGGGTATCAAAATTAGGGTTATTCACTCTAGAAAAAAAGACGACTGAGGGGAGATCTAATAACTATGTATAAATATATCAGGGGTCAGTACAAAGATCTCTCCCATCATCTATTTATCCCCAGGACTGTGACTGTGACGAGGGACATCCTCTGCGTCTGGAGGAAAGAAGGTTTGTACACAAACATAGAAAAGGGTTCTTCACGGTAAGAGCAGTAAGACTATGGAACTCTCTGCCTGAGGAGGTGGTGATGGTGAGTACAATAAAGGAATTCAAGAGGGGCCTGGATGTATTTCTGGAGCGTAATAATATTTCAGGCTATAGCTACTAAAGATGGGTCGTTGATCCAGGGAGTTATTCTGACTGCCTGATTGGAGTCGGGAAGGAATTTTTTCCCCTTAAGTGGGGAAAATTGGCTCTACCTCACAGGGGTTTTTTGCCTTCCTCTGGATCAACTTGCAGGAAACAGGTCGAACTGGATGGACAAATGTCTTTTTTCGGCCTTATATACTATGTTACTATGTTACTATGTTATATATACTTAAGTATGTCACACGTACAGTAGCGTAGGATTTGTAAGTGTATGCGCCAATAAATTAAAAACGGTATTTGGGATGCGCACACATTACACAGGAGATTTAGCCCTGATAATGTCTCAGACTAGCATACACTGTCTATGGATAAAGTACAGTATTTGTCAGTGATATGTATTAAACGCAAACACAGTAGATGTGGCACAAATTATATACATTTGCGCTACAGACACTATTTTCTGGTGTAGTACAGAATTTGTAACAGAAAGACACACGGTATAGACACTAGATTAGGCGCTAATTTACATTTGCGCTACAGACACTGTTTTCGGATGCAGGACAGTATATGTCACAGAAACCCACAGAATATGGACACTATATTAGGCCCAGATTATTGGAATTTGCATTACAGACATTTTTGTTGGGTGTAGTACAGTATTGGTTACAGAACACCACAGATTATGGACACTATATTAGGCCCAGATTATCGGAATTTGGAATACAGACACTGTTTGTAAATGTAGTTCAATATTTTTTACACAAAGCCACACACTATGGACACAAGATTTGGCCCAGATTATTAAAGACACAGCATGCGGATGATGTACAGTATATGTCACTAATGGGTATTAAATAAAAATATCTTGCTGCTGTCAAACACACACAGTAGTCCTTAAAAGGACTTTGGGGTCTTTGAAAAGCTTTTGGTAGTAAAAACAGCAAATTTATCTCCCTGCACTATGTGTCCCTTCCGAAGCACTGTCCCTGAGACTGCAGAAGGTAAATAGATTGCTGCTCTAAAACACACACACACAGTAGTCCTAAAAAGGACTTTTGGGTCTTGGAAAAGCTTTCTCAGAATAAAAACTGTGAAATTAGCTCCCTACTCTGTCTTTTCCTTCCTACGCTCTGCTCTCCCTGTCTACGTCTGAGCCGAACATGCGTCATCTGGTGCTATATAGCACCCGATGACGCGTTCCGGCCAGCCAATCAATGTAATGCCAGCAGCCAACATGGCTACTGGCAATACAGTGAGGGCAGTACTTACCTGCACCTTTATTGGCTTCTTAAAACCCGTGAAACATGCGGGGCGGAGACTCGAGCATTGCGAGTACCGCCATGTGCCGAGCATAGCGATGCTCGAGCCGAAAAAGATATACGGCCGAGTATGCTCGCTCATCACTAGAGCAGGTGAATCAGAGCAGTCCACAATGTAGCTGCTATTTTAGCCCCTTGGCTCTGGCCATGCTATGGGAGTATAGAGAACACTATTACAGCAGCACAGCACAGACCAGTAAGTATACGTCTGGATAAAGAGGAAGTCTAGTGGAGGTTAGCGCTAAATTAGTCTATGGACTTCAGAAGCACCAGTGACTAGAAGGTACCTGGACACAGCCGGATGATTAATGCGCAAAATTATCCTTTACCACATGCCTCTATGGACATTGTGGATCAGATTCAATGAAGGAATACTTACAAATAATGGAGCAGAGGATCTACTTTTACACAACAGGCTTTTCAACAGATATATGCAACGCATAGCGACAAATATATATTTATTTTGCCACTAATATACTAAAAACAGGGCTTCAAAATATATTACTGCACCGCAGAATGTCAATTAGGCCCAATTTTTTTTCTAGTTTTACACAACAGGCTTTTCAACAGATATATGCAACGCTGGATGGCAAATATATTTTTATTTCGCTACTAATACATTGAAAGCAGGGCTTCAGAATATGTCCCTAGAGATGGCCTTGTGGTTCGCCCGGCGGTCGTTTCGCTGCGAACTTTGCTCGTTCGCTGTTCGCCGAACAGACAGACAATATGGCGATGTCTGCTGGCGCCATATTCTTTTGCATTGCGTCCAACTTTGACCCATGACACATCCATCAGATGGTACAGGACAGCCAATAGAGACGTTTCAGAACATGGACACACCCCTACCCTATATAAAAAAAAAACTGATCTGGAAGCCATTTTATATTTTGTCTTTTGTCAGTGTAGGGAGAGGTTGCTTTATTAAGCAGGGACATGCTGTTAGGGACACCAAACGCTAGCTAGTATACCTGATTCCACAAAATATTTATTCAGGCCTGCGATATACCTGATTCCCAAAAATAGTTTTTTAGGCCTGCGATATACCTGATTACACAAAATAGTTATTTAGGCCTGCTATATACCTAATTACACAAAATATTTATTTAGGCCTGCGATATAACTGATTCCAAGAATTATTCATTTACGTCTCCTATATACCTTATTCCACAAAATATTTATTAAGGAGTGCGATATACCTGTTTCCACATAATACTGCTCTTCTCTAGGGACTTTCACACACACTAAGTTTCAAAATGACAGGCAGAGAAAAAAGCAGGCCATTCCGCAGGGGTGGTATGGGTAGGGCAGGTGCACCAGGCTGTAGCCTAAGTGGGAAGTTGGAGAAGGTGCGTGCGATTTCGTCAAAGGACGCACCAGAGCTGGTTGAGTGGCTCACTCAGCCTTCCACTTCTGCACCCTCCTCATCCTCTGTATCTGCACCCTCCTCACTCTCTTCTGTGTGCACTCCCAAAGACCCCACCACCACCACCATAGCCCCTTCACTCGAGTAACAGTTATTATTTTCCCATCCATTCCCAGACCTTACCGATGCGCAGCCATTATTGGCATCAGATGAGGAAGAGGAGGTAGCAACCGCCTCCACCCAGCTATCTGATGACAGTACCCAGATCAGCCCAAGGAGGGAGGTCCCCGCTGTTGATGCCTACTCCGAGATCTCTAATGTCAGTGGTGGTGAAGGTGACAATGCTGATGTGTCGATGGACCTCATGTGGGTGCCCACAAGTGAGGAAGAGGTGGGGAGTTCAGAGAGAGAGACGGAGCAGCAGATAGGGGGGAGGAGAAGGAGGAGAAGCCGGCAGAACTCGCAGTGCACAGGAGGCCAAAACCAGAGTGCAAATGTATCTGGAGCAAGACATCCATCATGCACAGTCACATCTGGCACCCCCAGGACGCCAGCACATGGCTCCGCAGTGTGGGCTTTTTTTTATCCTGTCAGCTGCTGACAATAGTGTTGCCATCTGCAGCCTGTGCTGTCAACGCATAAGTCGCGGTAAGGCCAACACTCACCTAGAGATGACCGCCTTAAGAAAGCACCTGGCCTCCCATCACTGAGCCAAGTGGGAGCAATGCCGTCAGAACCCACAAAGCCACACTAATGGTGCTCCACGTCCTGCCTCTTCTCCATCTCCTTCTCCTCTCGCCTCCCAATTGTCCTCCACCTTCCACCGTGCCGTCGTCGCGTTCATCTGGCAGAAGGCAGTCTTCTGTGGCCCAAATGTTCGAGCGTAAAAAGATGA
Source organism: Bufotes viridis (assembly GCA_033119425.1). Lineage (NCBI taxonomy): Eukaryota > Metazoa > Chordata > Amphibia > Anura > Bufonidae > Bufotes > Bufotes viridis. Next base: position 459,886,962 of record CM065590.1, read on the forward strand.
TGACGCCGGATAACCCTCTTGCTCATCGGCTGACCGCTGGCTTGTTGGAACTGCTAGCCCGCCATCTACTGCCATATTAACTGGTGGCCTTTAGAAAATTTGTGGCCATTGGCACACCACAATGGAAGGTCCCTAGAAGGAAATATTTCTTCCCAGAGCTATATGGCCACGTTCAGTTGCAAGTTAATATATCTCTGGGACACAGTGTCAGTGCCAAGATACCTGACCACAGACACATCGTCTAGCAAACACGGGCAGGGAAAGTTCATATCTTTTACTGCCCACTGGGTGAACCTTCTGACGGCCGTCAAGCATGTAACCCGTGGCACCCATGTGGATTTGGTGTTACTGCCACGGATTGCATGCGGGCCTGCATCTTCTTCTCTCCTCCTACTCCATCCTCCTATGTCTCCTCCTCGGCTGACTCATTCTTTTCCACTGCTACCGCCTCTTCTGCTGTGCCCCCCAAGCTACTCAGATCCTATTCAACGTGTTAGTTGAGATGTTGCCATGCTGTGCTGCGGCTGTTGTGCCTGGAAGCCAAGAGCCACACCGGTCCTGCATTGCTTTCAACTCTGCAGTCACAGATCGATCAGTGTGTAACCCCTCTCAATTTGACAGTTGGTAAAGTAGTGTGCGAGAATGGTGCAGGTCTGCTGAGCTTGCTGATACAGGGCAAAATTACACACATACACAGAACCAGAGATAGGTGCACGCTGCCGTCACACTAAACCCTCACACTGATGTTAAAAATTGAGAGTTAGTTCGACATATCCTACTAGGAGGACGTGTCTTAAGCCTCGGGCGCCAGCGTCAAGGTCTCTCAAGTAGCCCGTGGGCCCTAACACTCACCTACCTGCGCCATATGGGCGATATCAGGGGCCAGTGGGCAATTACAGGAGCATTAGGATGACTCACAAACATCTCCTCTGTTACCTCCAGCATGTGGCCATGCTTGCAATGGGAGGTGGGAGGTGTCTATGAACCCTACCCAAGACTGACTGATATAGCCCAAGGCCAAGCAGGTGCACCCAAATGTGACCTGAAGATGAAAAACAGGCACATTTAAATTGGAGTTTATACACCTCCATACATATATATATATAAACCATCAAAAAATGTGGTGATAAGAAAGCAGGATGCGCTCATACCCATATGCAGTTGTGCATTTCTGTAGGGGAGCACATCCTGCACTTGTAGTCCGTTGCTAATGGCAATCACCAGCAAAAATGCATACAATGGATGATGCCAGCAACGGACTACAAGTACCACAATGGACATCCTACATAAGATGAAATTTATGTGGATGTGGCAAGAATTCAGAACAAACACAGAACCAGAGATAGGTGCACGCTGCCGTCACACTAAACCCTCACACTGATGTTAAAAATTGAGAGTTAGTTCGACATATCCTACTAGGAGGACGTGTCTTAAGCCTCGGGCACCAGCGTCAAGGTCTCTCAAGTAGCCCGTGGGCCCTAACACTCACCTACCTGCGCCATATGGGCGATATCAGGGAGCCAGTGGGCAATTACAGGAGCATTAGGACGACTCACAAACATCTCCTCTGTTACCTCCAGCATGTGGCCATGCTTGCAATGGGAGGTGGGAGGTGTCTATGAACCCTACCCAAGACTGACTGATATAGCCCAAGGCCAAGCAGGTGCACCCAAATGTGACCTGAAGATGAAAAACAGGCACATTTAAATTGGAGTTTATACACCTCCATACATATATATATAAACCATCAAAAAATGTGGTGATAAGAAAGCAGGATGCGCTCATACCCATATGCAGTTGTGCATTTCTGTAGGGAGCACATCCTGCACTTGTAGTCCGTTGCTAATGGCAATCACCAGCAAAAAATGCATACAATGGATGATGCCAGCAACGGACTACAAGTACCACAATGGACATCCTACATAAGATGAAATTTATGTGGATGTGGCAAGAATTCAGAACAAACACAGAACCAGAGATAGGTGCACGCTGCCGTCACACTAAACCCTCACACTGATGTTAAAAATTGAGAGTTAGTTCGACATATCCTACTAGGAGGACGTGTCTTAAGCCTCGGGCACCAGCGTCAAGGTCTCTCAAGTAGCCCGTGGGCCCTAACACTCACCTACCTGCGCCATATGGGCGATATCAGGGGCCAGTGGGCAATTACAGGAGCATTAGGACGACTCACAAACATCTCCTCTGTTACCTCCAGCATGTGGCCATGCTTGCAATGGGAGGTGGGAGGTGTCTATGAACCCTACCCAAGACTGACTGATATAGCCCAAGGCCAAGCAGGTGCACCCAAATGTGACCTGAAGATGAAAAACAGGCACATTTAAATTGGAGTTTATACACCTCCATACATATATATATAAACCATCAAAAAATGTGGTGATAAGAAAGCAGGATGCGCTCATACCCATATGCAGTTGTGCATTTCTGTAGGGAGCACATCCTGCACTTGTAGTCCGTTGCTAATGGCAATCACCAGCAAAAAATGCATACAATGGATGATGCCAGCAACGGACTACAAGTACCACAATGGACATCCTACATAAGATGAAATTTATGTGGATGTGGCAAGAATTCAGAACAAACACAGAACCAGAGATAGGTGCACGCTGCCGTCACACTAAACCCTCACACTGATGTTAAAAATTGAGAGTTAGTTCGACATATCCTACTAGGAGGACGTGTCTTAAGCCTCGGGCACCAGCGTCAAGGTCTCTCAAGTAGCCCGTGGGCCTAACACTCACCTACCTGCGCCATATGGGCGATATCAGGGGCCAGTGGGCAATTACAGGAGCATTAGGACGACTCACAAACATCTCCTCTGTTACCTCCAGCATGTGGCCATGCTTGCAATGGGAGGTGGGAGGTGTCTATGAACCCTACCCAAGACTGACTGATATAGCCCAAGGCCAAGCAGGTGCACCCAAATGTGACCTGAAGATGAAAAACAGGCACATTTAAATTGGAGTTTATACACCTCCATACATATATATATAAACCATCAAAAAATGTGGTGATAAGAAAGCAGGATGCGCTCATACCCATATGCAGTTGTGCATTTCTGTAGGGAGCACATCCTGCACTTGTAATCCGTTGCTAATGGCAATCACCAGCAAAAAATGCATACAATGGATGATGCCAGCAACGGACTACAAGTACCACAATGGACATCCTACATAAGATGAAATTTATGTGGATGTGGCAGAATTCAGAACAAACACAGAACCAGAGATAGGTGCACGCTGCCGTCACACTAAACCCTCACACTGATGTTAAAAATTGAGAGTTAGTTCGACATATCCTACTAGGAGGACGTGTCTTAAGCCTCGGGCACCAGCGTCAAGGTCTCTCAAGTAGCCCGTGGGCCTAACACTCACCTACCTGCGCCATATGGGCGATATCAGGGAGCCAGTGGGCAATTACAGGAGCATTAGGACGACTCACAAACATCTCCTCTGTTACCTCCAGCATGTGGCCATGCTTGCAATGGGAGGTGGGAGGTGTCTATGAACCCTACCCAAGACTGACTGATATAGCCCAAGGCCAAGCAGGTGCACCCAAATGTGACCTGAAGATGAAAAACAGGCACATTTAAATTGGAGTTTATACACCTCCATACATATATATATAAACCATCAAAAAATGTGGTGATAAGAAAGCAGGATGCGCTCATACCCATATGCAGTTGTGCATTTCTGTAGGGAGCACATCCTGCACTTGTAGTCCGTTGCTAATGGCAATCACCAGCAAAAAATGCATACAATGGATGATGCCAGCAACGGACTACAAGTACCACAATGGACATCCTACATAAGATGAAATTTATGTGGATGTGGCAGAAATTCAGAACAAACACAGAACCAGAGATAGGTGCACGCTGCCGTCACACTAAACCCTCACACTGATGTTAAAAATTGAGAGTTAGTTCGACATATCCTACTAGGAGGACGTGTCTTAAGCCTCGGGCACCAGCGTCAAGGTCTCTCAAGTAGCCCGTGGGCCCTAACACTCACCTACCTGCGCCATATGGGCGATATCAGGGGCCAGTGGGCAATTACAGGAGCATTAGGACGACTCACAAACATCTCCTCTGTTACCTCCAGCATGTGGCCATGCTTGCAATGGGAGGTGGGAGGTGTCTATGAGCCCCTACCCAAGACTGACTGATATAGCCCAAGGCCAAGCAGGTGCACCCAAATGTGACCTGAAGATGAAAAACAGGCACATTTAAATTGGAGTTTATACACCTCCATACATATATATATAAACCATCAAAAAATGTGGTGATAAGAAAGCAGGATGCGCTCATACCCATATGCAGTTGTGCATTTCTGTAGGGAGCACATCCTGCACTTGTAATCCGTTGCTAATGGCAATCACCAGCAAAAAATGCATACAATGGATGATGCCAGCAACGGACTACAAGTACCACAATGGACATCCTACATAAGATGAAATTTATGTGGATGTGGCAGAAATTCAGAACAAACACAGAACCAGAGATAGGTGCACGCTGCCGTCACACTAAACCCTCACACTGATGTTAAAAATTGAGAGTTAGTTCGACATATCCTACTAGGAGGACGTGTCTTAAGCCTCGGGCACCAGCGTCAAGGTCTCTCAAGTAGCCCGTGGGCCTAACACTCACCTACCTGCGCCATATGGGCGATATCAGGGAGCCAGTGGGCAATTACAGGAGCATTAGGACGACTCACAAACATCTCCTCTGTTACCTCCAGCATGTGGCCATGCTTGCAATGGGAGGTGGGAGGTGTCTATGAGCCCTACCCAAGACTGACTGATATAGCCCAAGGCCAAGCAGGTGCACCCAAATGTGACCTGAAGATGAAAAACAGGCACATTTAAATTGGAGTTTATACACCTCCATACATATATATATAAACCATCAAAAAATGTGGTGATAAGAAAGCAGGATGCGCTCATACCCATATGCAGTTGTGCATTTCTGTAGGGAGCACATCCTGCACTTGTAATCCGTTGCTAATGGCAATCACCAGCAAAAAATGCATACAATGGATGATGCCAGCAACGGACTACAAGTACCACAATGGACATCCTACATAAGATGAAATTTATGTGGATGTGGCAAGAATTCAGAACAAACACAGAACCAGAGATAGGTGCACGCTGCCGTCACACTAAACCCTCACACTGATGTTAAAAATTGAGAGTTAGTTCGACATATCCTACTAGGAGGACGTGTCTTAAGCCTCGGGCACCAGCGTCAAGGTCTCTCAAGTAGCCCGTGGGCCCTAACACTCACCTACCTGCGCCATATGGGCGATATCAGGGAGCCAGTGGGCAATTACAGGAGCATTAGGACGACTCACAAACATCTCCTCTGTTACCTCCAGCATGTGGCCATGCTTGCAATGGGAGGTGGGAGGTGTCTATGAGCCCTACCCAAGACTGACTGATATAGCCCAAGGCCAAGCAGGTGCACCCAAATGTGACCTGAAGATGAAAAACAGGCACATTTAAATTGGAGTTTATACACCTCCATACATATATATATAAACCATCAAAAAATGTGGTGATAAGAAAGCAGGATGCGCTCATACCCATATGCAGTTGTGCATTTCTGTAGGGAGCACATCCTGCACTTGTAATCCGTTGCTAATGGCAATCACCAGCAAAAAATGCATACAATGGATGATGCCAGCAACGGACTACAAGTACCACAATGGACATCCTACATAAGATGAAATTTATGTGGATGTGGCAAGAATTCAGAACAAACACAGAACCAGAGATAGGTGCACGCTGCCGTCACACTAAACCCTCACACTGATGTTAAAAATTGAGAGTTAGTTCGACATATCCTACTAGGAGGACGTGTCTTAAGCCTCGGGCACCAGCGTCAAGGTCTCTCAAGTAGCCCGTGGGCCCTAACACTCACCTACCTGCGCCATATGGGCGATATCAGGGAGCCAGTGGGCAATTACAGGAGCATTAGGACGACTCACAAACATCTCCTCTGTTACCTCCAGCATGTGGCCATGCTTGCAATGGGAGGTGGGAGGTGTCTATGAGCCCTACCCAAGACTGACTGATATAGCCCAAGGCCAAGCAGGTGCACCCAAATGTGACCTGAAGATGAAAAACAGGCACATTTAAAATTGGAGTTTATACACCTCCATACATATATATATAAACCATCAAAAAATGTGGTGATAAGAAAGCAGGATGCGCTCATACCCATATGCAGTTGTGCATTTCTGTAGGGAGCACATCCTGCACTTGTAATCCGTTGCTAATGGCAATCACCAGCAAAAAATGCATACAATGGATGATGCCAGCAACGGACTACAAGTACCACAATGGACATCCTACATAAGATGAAATTTATGTGGATGTGGCAGAAATTCAGAACAAACACAGAACCAGAGATAGGTGCACGCTGCCGTCACACTAAACCCTCACACTGATGTTAAAAATTGAGAGTTAGTTCGACATATCCTACTAGGAGGACGTGTCTTAAGCCTCGGGCACCAGCGTCAAGGTCTCTCAAGTAGCCCGTGGGCCCTAACACTCACCTACCTGCGCCATATGGGCGATATCAGGGGCCAGTGGGCAATTACAGGAGCATTAGGACGACTCACAAACATCTCCTCTGTTACCTCCAGCATGTGGCCATGCTTGCAATGGGAGGTGGGAGGTGTCTATGAGCCCTACCCAAGACTGACTGATATAGCCCAAGGCCAAGCAGGTGCACCCAAATGTGACCTGAAGATGAAAAACAGGCACATTTAAATTGGAGTTTATACACCTCCATACATATATATATAAACCATCAAAAAATGTGGTGATAAGAAAGCAGGATGCGCTCATACCCATATGCAGTTGTGCATTTCTGTAGGGAGCACATCCTGCACTTGTAGTCCGTTGCTAATGGCAATCACCAGCAAAAAATGCATACAATGGATGATGCCAGCAACGGACTACAAGTACCACAATGGACATCCTACATAAGATGAAATTTATGTGGATGTGGCAAGAATTCAGAACAAACACAGAACCAGAGATAGGTGCACGCTGCCGTCACACTAAACCCTCACACTGATGTTAAAAATTGAGAGTTAGTTCGACATATCCTACTAGGAGGACGTGTCTTAAGCCTCGGGCACCAGCGTCAAGGTCTCTCAAGTAGCCCGTGGGCCCTAACACTCACCTACCTGCGCCATATGGGCGATATCAGGGAGCCAGTGGGCAATTACAGGAGCATTAGGACGACTCACAAACATCTCCTCTGTTACCTCCAGCATGTGGCCATGCTTGCAATGGGAGGTGGGAGGTGTCTATGAACCCTACCCAAGACTGACTGATATAGCCCAAGGCCAAGCAGGTGCACCCAAATGTGACCTGAAGATGAAAAACAGGCACATTTAAATTGGAGTTTATACACCTCCATACATATATATATAAACCATCAAAAATGTGGTGATAAGAAAGCAGGATGCGCTCATACCCATATGCAGTTGTGCATTTCTGTGAGGAGCACATCCTGCACTTGTAATCCGTTGCTAATGGCAATCACCAGCAAAAAATGCATACAATGGATGATGCCAGCAACGGACTACAAGTACCACAATGGACATCCTACATAAGATGAAATTTATGTGGATGTGGCAAGAATTCAGAACAAACACAGAACCAGAGATAGGTGCACGCTGCCGTCACACTAAACCCTCACACTGATGTTAAAAATTGAGAGTTAGTTCGACATATCCTACTAGGAGGACGTGTCTTAAGCCTCGGGCACCAGCGTCAAGGTCTCTCAAGTAGCCCGTGGGCCCTAACACTCACCTACCTGCGCCATATGGGCGATATCAGGGAGCCAGTGGGCAATTACAGGAGCATTAGGACGACTCACAAACATCTCCTCTGTTACCTCCAGCATGTGGCCATGCTTGCAATGGGAGGTGGGAGGTGTCTATGAGCCCTACCCAAGACTGACTGATATAGCCCAAGGCCAAGCAGGTGCACCCAAATGTGACCTGAAGATGAAAAACAGGCACATTTAAATTGGAGTTTATACACCTCCATACATATATATATAAACCATCAAAAATGTGGTGATAAGAAAGCAGGATGCGCTCATACCCATATGCAGTTGTGCATTTCTGTAGGGAGCACATCCTGCACTTGTAGTCCGTTGCTAATGGCAATCACCAGCAAAAAATGCATACAATGGATGATGCCAGCAACGGACTACAAGTACCACAATGGACATCCTACATAAGATGAAATTTATGTGGATGTGGCAAGAATTCAGAACAAACACAGAACCAGAGATAGGTGCACGCTGCCGTCACACTAAACCCTCACACTGATGTTAAAAATTGAGAGTTAGTTCGACATATCCTACTAGGAGGACGTGTCTTAAGCCTCGGGCACCAGCGTCAAGGTCTCTCAAGTAGCCCGTGGGCCCTAACACTCACCTACCTGCGCCATATGGGCGATATCAGGGGCCAGTGGGCAGTACAGGAGCATTAGGACGACTCACAAACATCTCCTCTGTTACCTCCAGCATGTGGCCATGCTTGCAATGGGAGGTGGGAGGTGTCTATGAGCCCTACCCAAGACTGACTGATATAGCCCAAGGCCAAGCAGGTGCACCCAAATGTGACCTGAAGATGAAAAACAGGCACATTTAAATTGGAGTTTATACACCTCCATACATATATATATAAACCATCAAAAAATGTGGTGATAAGAAAGCAGGATGCGCTCATACCCATATGCAGTTGTGCATTTCTGTAGGGAGCACATCCTGCACTTGTAGTCCGTTGCTAATGGCAATCACCAGCAAAAAATGCATACAATGGATGATGCCAGCAACGGACTACAAGTACCACAATGGACATCCTACATAAGATGAAATTTATGTGGATGTGGCAAGAATTCAGAACAAACACAGAACCAGAGATAGGTGCACGCTGCCGTCACACTAAACCCTCACACTGATGTTAAAAATTGAGAGTTAGTTCGACATATCCTACTAGGAGGACGTGTCTTAAGCCTCGGGCACCAGCGTCAAGGTCTCTCAAGTAGCCCGTGGGCCCTAACACTCACCTACCTGCGCCATATGGGCGATATCAGGGGCCAGTGGGCAATTACAGGAGCATTAGGACGACTCACAAACATCTCCTCTGTTACCTCCAGCATGTGGCCATGCTTGCAATGGGAGGTGGGAGGTGTCTATGAACCCTACCCAAGACTGACTGATATAGCCCAAGGCCAAGCAGGTGCACCCAAATGTGACCTGAAGATGAAAAACAGGCACATTTAAATTGGAGTTTATACACCTCCATACATATATATATAAACCATCAAAAATGTGGTGATAAGAAAGCAGGATGCGCTCATACCCATATGCAGTTGTGCATTTCTGTAGGGAGCACATCCTGCACTTGTAGTCCGTTGCTAATGGCAATCACCAGCAAAAAATGCATACAATGGATGATGCCAGCAACGGACTACAAGTACCACAATGGACATCCTACATAAGATGAAATTTATGTGGATGTGGCAAGAATTCAGAACAAACACAGAACCAGAGATAGGTGCACGCTGCCGTCACACTAAACCCTCACACTGATGTTAAAAATTGAGAGTTAGTTCGACATATCCTACTAGGAGGACGTGTCTTAAGCCTCGGGCACCAGCGTCAAGGTCTCTCAAGTAGCCCGTGGGCCCTAACACTCACCTACCTGCGCCATATGGGCGATATCAGGGGCCAGTGGGCAATTACAGGAGCATTAGGACGACTCACAAACATCTCCTCTGTTACCTCCAGCATGTGGCCATGCTTGCAATGGGAGGTGGGAGGTGTATATGAGCCCTACCCAAGACTGACTGATATAGCCCAAGGCCAAGCAGGTGCACCCAAATGTGACCTGAAGATGAAAAACAGGCACATTTAAATTGGAGTTTATACACTGTGGTAAGGTGCAGGGTGCCGTCGTGGATGGCAGGTATGTGTCACCGAGGTTCATAGCCTCGGTGAGGTAAGAGCCCGTTTTTGTTGATGTCAGCAGCAGCTAGTGCTACTGACAGAGTTTAAATAGCATGGCTGCAAAGCCGATCCGGGCCGGCTCTTACCGGGAGCAGCTAAAGTGTAGGGTGGGTGGCTGCTCCCCACGACCCAGTCCTGGTTTTGGGCTGGGTTTAAAAGCTCAGCCAGCTCAGCAGCTGGAGGCTGTGATTATCCTGGGGCTGCTAACAGGGCTGAGGAGTTCTCTGTCCTGGAGGAAAGAGCTCAGCAAGGAGGTGTTTGTTCCTGGCTACCTGAAGCTGGATTCTCCCTGCGGCTGGGCCGACAGCGTGGTGCGAACCTGCACCTACACCTCCCAGGTGACTGAACCTGTGTTGGCCTGTTTTTGTTTTGCCACGTTATTTCCGTTGTGTGTGAACTGTCACCAAAGAGACTGTTTTTCATTTATGGTGTGCAAGTGTGAATAAAACACTGTTTGTTGCACAATCTGGACTCCTTGTTTTGCCTCTAAACTGCACCCGCACCGCTGTCTACCAGAGCGACTCCCACATTTGGTGGAGGATGCGGGCATGCGCAGTGAGGCTGGCGTGAACGCCCGAAGTTTTGTTTTTCTAAAGTGCATGGAATATATTAAGCCAGCAAAGCTGCAAGCAGGAGTTTCTGGCAACATGGAGGCTGCTGTGAAGGCTCTCATAGAGGCTAACGTGCAGCAGCAGGAGACCAACCAACTACTGCTACAACATGTGATGGCGTTACAGGCGGCAGGAGCGTCCCACCACGTCCATGATGCCCGGAAGCGGTCGTGCGGCGATCCCAAAAATGACCCCCGCAGAGCGGCGTTGAGGCGTACCTGGCGGTTTTGAGAAGGTCGCCGTGAGGAAAAGCTACCCGTGACCAGTGGGCCGAGGTGGTTGCTCCGTTCCTGGCATCCGGACCCCAGCAAGTTTTTTGATTTGGCAGACGACCAGGCTGCTGACTATTCCACGGTGAAGGGGAGATCCTGGCCAGACTGGGGGTAACGTGTTGGTCCGGGCTCAGCGGGTCCACCAGTGGGACTTCAAAGTGGCTGAACCCGCCAGGCCGCAGTACTATGAGTTGCTGCACAGGTTGCAAAAATGGCTGCAGCCTGAGGTTCTAGAGTCCGACTGCTATGCTGGACCGGCTGCTGGCTGACATGTTTTGGAGGGCCTTGCCTTACCCCCTTCAACACTGGATTGGCCAGGTATCCCCACCGATGCCCTTGAGATGGTCGACCTGGTGGAGCGATATGAGGCCACCAGAAACCTGCAGGGGGTTCTTTTGGGAGGGGGCCAGTCAAACCCGGAAATCTCCACCCCAGTCCCGGCGGCGGCCAAACCCGCCCGGGATGTACCTCTTGCAGATCCGTCCTCAGTGGTCTGTTGGCAGTGTCGGGAGCCTGGACACATAAGGGCCAACTGTCCACAGTGGGGGAACCCATGGAGACTAATTATGGGTACCGGGCTTCCATGTATGCCCGGAGACTGTGTGCGACCGGCATCCCGGGACAATAGACAATCGTCATCTGTGCCAGGTGCAAGTCGGGGATAACCTGGCAGTGGCGCTGTTGGACTCAGGAGCCTGGTAACCCTGGTAAGTGCTGCCCTGGTACAGCCCACCCAGTATACGGGCCGGACAGTGGGTGTGGTGTGCATACACGGAGACTTAAAGGACTATCCCACTGCTGTAATGTCTCTGTCCACGGCGGTCGGCACCTGGACTTGTGAAGTGGCGATCTCCACAAAGCTGCCCTATGAACTAATAATTGGGAGAGACTTCCCTGGTTTTCCGTCACTGTGGCCTGAGATGAAAGTGACTAATAGCCCTGAGACAGGGGTAACCCTAGCAGAGTGGCCTGATACCCTGGAAGGCCAGAACCCTGGGAGCCCGAGTCTGAAGGGCCAGCGGTAGGGGTGACCACTGCTGCAGCGGTAGTGGGGAGACAACCCCACTGAGTGTAATGGTGGGAGACACGGAGGACTTGCCACCGGGACCTGAGTTGGCAGACCTCAATGTCTCCGGGGAAAATTTTGGGACCGCACAACACCGGGACCAAACCCTAACCAGGGCCTGGGAGAATGTGCTGGAAATTGATGGTAAACCCCAGAAACCAGGGGCTGAATTAATGTTCCCACGATTTATTGTTCTGCAGGATATGTTGTATCGGGTGAACCAAATCCGAGGTGAACCTGTTGAACAGTTGGTGGTGCCCACAGCGTATCGCAAGCTTGTCATGGAGCTTGCCCACCAACATGTTCTTGGGGACACCTGGGGTGGCAGAAAACCCAGGACCGCATACTGCAGCGGTTTTATTGGCCCAGTGTGTTCAAGGAAGTAGAAAATTATTGTAAGTCCTGTCCAACCTGTCAGGTAACTAGCCCCCAGCCACATTTCTGTAGTCCTCTGGTACCTCTGCCAATTATTGAAGTACCGTTTGAGCGAATTGCTATGGATTTAATTGGGCCTGTACCAAAGTCTGCTAGGGGCCACCAACACATTCTGGTAGTTCTCGACTATGCCACTCGGTATCCGGAGGCGGTGCCTCTGCGACATACCTCAGCTAAGCTCATTGCCAAAGAGTTAATGGAGATGTTTTCCCGTGTGGGCCTGCCAAAACAGGTTCTGACAGACCAAGGGACCCCTTTTATGTCCAAAGTAATGAAGGAACTGTGTAAATTGTTGCGTATAAAGCAGTTACGGACGTCCGTTTACCATCCGCAAACAGACGGTCTTGTTGAGAGGTTTAACCAAACTCTAAAAAATATGTTAAAAAGGGTGGTGTCTAGAGATGGGAAGGACTGGGACCTGCTTCTGCCCTATCTCATGTTCGCCGTGCGAGAGGTGCCCCAGGCCTCTACTGGGTTCTCGCCCTTCGAACTGCTTTATGGCAGACACCCTCGGGGCCTGTTGGATATCGCCAAGGAAGCATGGGAACAACAGCCTGTCCCCCACAAAAGTGTCATTGAGTATGTCGCCCAGATGCAGGAACGGATGGAAAGGGTGTTGCCCTTGGTCCGGGAGCATATGGAGGCAGCGCAACAAGCCCAGAGTAGGGTGTACAACCGTCAGGCTCGGGTACGGGACTTCAATCCGGGAGATCGGGTTTTGGTTCTGGTACCCACCCTTGACAGCAAATTCCTAGCTAGGTGGCAGGTGAGTCGAAAAGTGAGTGGGCCAGTCCCATAGTCCTAATACCCAAGCCGGATGGGACGTTGCGGTTCTGCAACGACCTTCGCAAGTTAAATGAAGTATCCAAGTTTGACGCGTATCCCATGCCCCGAGTAGACGAGCTTGTTGAAAATTTAGGACAAGCCCGTTATTTTTCTGTGCTGGACCTCACTAAAGGGTACTGGCAGGTACCCTTAACGGAGGCGGCTAAGGAAAAAACCGCGTTTGTTACCCCGCAGGTCCTGTATCACTACAAGGTGTTACCCTTTGGCCTGCATGGCGCCCCCGCCACTTTCCAGAGGTTAATGGACATAGTGCTGCGACCACATCGTCGGTACGCCTCGGCCTACTTAGATGATGTAGTCATCCACAGCACCGACTGGGAAAGCCATTTACCCAAGGTGCAGGCGGTAGTGGATGCCCTGAGGAAAGCTGGACTAACCGCCAATCCAAAAAAGTGTGCGATTGGGTTGGAAGAGACCAAATATCTGGGATATGTAATTGGGCGGAGTCATCAAACCTCAGGTAACTAAGGTAGAGGCCATTCGTAGCTGGCCCCGACCGGTCACCACCAGGCAGGTAAAGTCGTTCCTGGGGATTGAAGGATACTACATGAGGTTTGTGCCCCACTTTGCCACAATAGCAGCGCCATTGACAGACCTGTTGAAGGGGCGAAAGTCTGGGAGCGTTAGCTGGAGTGAGAAGGCGGAGGAGGCTTTCTCCGCGTTGAAGTCGGCCCTGTGTGGGTCCCCGGTTTTGGTGACACCCGACTTCAACAAGGAGTTTGTCGTACAGACCGACGCCTCGGAGGTAGGCCTCGGTGCAGTACTGTCGCAGGAGGTCAACGGGGAAGAACATCCCGTTGTCTTCCTGAGCCGTAAGCTCAGTCCCGCCGAGTCCAGATATAGTATAGTGGAGAGGGAGTGCCTGGCTATCAAGTGGGCACTCGAATCTCTCCGCTACTACCTGTTAGGGAGGAGGTTCCGTCTGGTGACCGACCATTCCCCCTCAAATGGATGAGTCAGGCCAAGGAGAGGAATGCTCGGGTCACCAGGTTGTTCCTATCCCTTCAGAATTTCAAGTTCTCCGTGGAACATAGGGCAGGTCGCTTGTAGGGAAATGCAGATGCCCTTTCCCGCGTCCACTGCCTCACATGTGTCCACCCCTCAGGGTTGAACAAAGGGGGTGTGTGGTAGGTGCAGGGTGCCGTCGTGGATGGCAGGTATGTGTCACCGAGGTTCATAGCCTCGGTGAGGTAAGAGCCCGTTTTTGTTGATGTCAGCAGCAGCTAGTGCTACTGACAGAGTTTAAATAGCATGGCTGCAAAGCCGATCCGGGCCGGCTCTTACCGGGAGCAGCTAAAGTGTAGGGTGGGTGGCTGCTCCCCACGACCCAGTCCTGGTTTTGGGCTGGGTTTAAAAGCTCAGCCAGCTCAGCAGCTGGAGGTGGTGATTATCCTGGAGCTGCTAACAGGGCTGAGGAGTTCTCTGTCCTGGAGGAAAGAACTCAGCAAGGAGGTGTTTTGTTCCGGGCTACCTGAAGCTGGATTCTCCTGCGGCTGGGCCGACAGCGTGGTGCGAACCTGCACCTACACCTCCCAGGTGTCTGAACCTGTGTTGGCCTGTTTTTGTTTTGCCACGTTATTTCCGTTGTGTGTGAACTGTCACCAAAGAGACTGTTTTTTTCATTTATGGTGTGCAAGTGTGAATAAAACACTGTTTGTTGCACAATCTGGACTCCTTGTTTTGCCTCTAAACTGCACCCGCACCGCTGTCTACCAGAGCGACTCCCCACAACAGCTCCATACATATATATATAAACCATCAAAAAATGTGGTGATAAGAAAGCAGGATGCTCTCATACCCATATGCAGTTGTGCATTTCTGTAGGGGAGCACATCCTGCACTTGTAGTCCGTTGCTAATGGCAATCACCAGCAAAAAATGCATACAATGGATGATGCCAGCAACGGACTACAAGTACCACAATGGACATCCTACATAAGATGAAATTTATGTGGATGTGGCAAGAATTCAGAACAAACACAGAACCAGAGATAGGTGCACGCTGCCGTCACACTAAACCCTCACACTGATGTTAAAAATTGAGAGTTAGTTCGACATATCCTACTAGGAGGACGTGTCTTAAGCCTCGGGCACCAGCATCAAGGTCTCTCAAGTAGCCCGTGGGCCCTAACACTCACCTACCTGCGCCATATGGGCGATATCAGGGGCCAGTGGGCAATTACAGGAGCATTAGGACGACTCACAAACATCTCCTCTGTTACCTCCAGCATGTGGCCATGCTTGCAATGGGAGGTGGGAGGTGTCTATGAACCCTACCCAAGACTGACTGATATAGCCCAAGGCCAAGCAGGTGCACCCAAATGTGACCTGAAGATGAAAAACAGGCACATTTAAATTGGAGTTTATACACCTCCATTCATATATATATATAAACCATCAAAAAATGTGGTGATAAGAAAGCAGGATGCGCTCATACCCATATGCAGTTGTGCATTTCTGTAGGGGAGCACATCCTGCACTTCTAGTCCGTTGCTAATGGCAATCACCAGCAAAAAATGCATACAATGGATGATGCCAGCAACGGACTACAAGTACCACAATGGACATCCTACATAAGATGAAATTTATGTGGATGTGGCAAGAATTCAGAACAAACACAGAACCAGAGATAGGTGCACGCTGCCGTCACACTAAACCCTCACACTGATGTTAAAAATTGAGAGTTAGTTCGACATATCCTACTAGGAGGACGTGTCTTAAGCCTCGGGCACCAGCGTCAAGGTCTCTCAAGTAGCCCGTGGGCCCTAACACTCACCTACCTGCGCCATATTGGCGATATCAGGGGCCAGTGGGCAATTACAGGAGCATTAGGACGACTCACAAACATCTCCTCTGTTACCTCCAGCATGTGGCCATGCTTGCAATGGGAGGTGGGAGGTGTCTATGAACCCTACCCAAGACTGACTGATATAGCCCAAGGCCAAGCAGGTGCACCCAAATGTGACCTGAAGATGAAAAACAGGCACATTTAAATTGGAGTTTATACACCTCCATACATATATATATAAACCATCAAAAATGTGGTGATAAGAAAGCAGGATGCGCTCATACCCATATGCAGTTGTGCATTTCTGTAGGGGAGCACATCCTGCACTTGTAGTCCGTTGCTAATGGCAATCACCAGCAAAAATGCATACAATGGATGATGCCAGCAACGGACTACAAGTACCACAATGGACATCCTACATAAGATGAAATTTATGTGGATGTGGCAAGAATTCAGAACAAACACAGAACCAGAGATAGGTGCACGCTGCCGTCACACTAAACCCTCACACTGATGTTAAAAATTGAGAGTTAGTTCGACATATCCTACTAGGAGGACGTGTCTTAAGCCTCGGGCACCAGCGTCAAGGTCTCTCAAGTAGCCCGTGGGCCCTAACACTCACCTACCTGCGCCATATGGGCGATATCAGGGGCCAGTGGGCAATTACAGGAGCATTAGGACGACTCACAAACATCTCCTCTGTTACCTCCAGCATGTGGCCATGCTTGCAATGGGAGGTGGGAGGTGTCTATGAACCCTACCCAAGACTGACTGATATAGCCCAAGGCCAAGCAGGTGCACCCAAATGTGACCTGAAGATGAAAAACAGGCACATTTAAATTGGAGTTTATACACCTCCATACATATATATATAAACCATCAAAAATGTGGTGATAAGAAAGCAGGATGCGCTCATACCCATATGCAGTTGTGCATTTCTGTAGGGGAGCACATCCTGCACTTGTAGTCCGTTGCTAATGGCAATCACCAGCAAAAATGCATACAATGGATGATGCCAGCAACGGACTACAAGTACCACAATGGACATCCTACATAAGATGAAATTTATGTGGATGTGGCAAGAATTCAGAACAAACACAGAACCAGAGATAGGTGCACGCTGCCGTCACACTAAACCCTCACACTGATGTTAAAAATTGAGAGTTAGTTCGACATATCCTACTAGGAGGACGTGTCTTAAGCCTCGGGCACCAGCGTCAAGGTCTCTCAAGTAGCCCGTGGGCCCTAACACTCACCTACCTGCGCCATATGGGCGATATCAGGGGCCAGTGGGCAATTACAGGAGCATTAGGACGACTCACAAACATCTCCTCTGTTACCTCCAGCATGTGGCCATGCTTGCAATGGGAGGTGGGAGGTGTCTATGAACCCTACCCAAGACTGACTGATATAGCCCAAGGCCAAGCAGGTGCACCCAAATGTGACCTGAAGATGAAAAACAGGCACATTTAAATTGGAGTTTATACACCTCCATACATATATATATAAACCATCAAAAAATGTGGTGATAAGAAAGCAGGATGCGCTCATACCCATATGCAGTTGTGCATTTCTGTAGGGGAGACATCCTGCACTTGTAGTCCGTTGCTAATGGCAATCACCAGCAAAAAATGCATACAATGGATGATGCCAGCAACGGACTACAAGTACCACAATGGACATCCTACATAAGATGAAATTTATGTGGATGTGGCAAGAATTCAGAACAAACACAGAACCAGAGATAGGTGCACGCTGCCGTCACACTAAACCCTCACACTGATGTTAAAAATTGAGAGTTAGTTCGACATATCCTACTAGGAGGACGTGTCTTAAGCCTCGGGCACCAGCGTCAAGGTCTCTCAAGTAGCCCGTGGGCCCTAACACTCACCTACCTGCGCCATATGGGCGATATCAGGGGCCAGTGGGCAATTACAGGAGCATTAGGACGACTCACAAACATCTCCTCTGTTACCTCCAGCATGTGGCCATGCTTGCAATGGGAGGTGGGAGGTGTCTATGAACCCTACCCAAGACTGACTGATATAGCCCAAGGCCAAGCAGGTGCACCCAAATGTGACCTGAAGATGAAAAACAGGCACATTTAAATTGGAGTTTATACACCTCCATACATATATATATAAACCATCAAAAATGTGGTGATAAGAAAGCAGGATGCGCTCATACCCATATGCAGTTGTGCATTTCTGTAGGGGAGCACATCCTGCACTTGTAGTCCGTTGCTAATGGCAATCACCAGCAAAAATGCATACAATGGATGATGCCAGCAACGGACTACAAGTACCACAATGGACATCCTACATAAGATGAAATTTATGTGGATGTGGCAAGAATTCAGAACAAACACAGAACCAGAGATAGGTGCACGCTGCCGTCACACTAAACCCTCACACTGATGTTAAAAATTGAGAGTTAGTTCGACATATCCTACTAGGAGGACGTGTCTTAAGCCTCGGGCACCAGCGTCAAGGTCTCTCAAGTAGCCCGTGGGCCCTAACACTCACCTACCTGCGCCATATGGGCGATATCAGGGGCCAGTGGGCAATTACAGGAGCATTAGGACGACTCACAAACATCTCCTCTGTTACCTCCAGCATGTGGCCATGCTTGCAATGGGAGGTGGGAGGTGTCTATGAACCCTACCCAAGACTGACTGATATAGCCCAAGGCCAAGCAGGTGCACCCAAATGTGACCTGAAGATGAAAAACAGGCACATTTAAATTGGAGTTTATACACCTCCATACATATATATATAAACCATCAAAAATGTGGTGATAAGAAAGCAGGATGCGCTCATACCCATATGCAGTTGTGCATTTCTGTAGGGGAGCACATCCTGCACTTGTAGTCCGTTGCTAATGGCAATCACCAGCAAAAATGCATACAATGGATGATGCCAGCAACGGACTACAAGTACCACAATGGACATCCTACATAAGATGAAATTTATGTGGATGTGGCAAGAATTCAGAACAAACACAGAACCAGAGATAGGTGCACGCTGCCGTCACACTAAACCCTCACACTGATGTTAAAAATTGAGAGTTAGTTCGACATATCCTACTAGGAGGACGTGTCTTAAGCCTCGGGCACCAGCGTCAAGGTCTCTCAAGTAGCCCGTGGGCCCTAACACTCACCTACCTGCGCCATATGGGCGATATCAGGGGCCAGTGGGCAATTACAGGAGCATTAGGACGACTCACAAACATCTCCTCTGTTACCTCCAGCATGTGGCCATGCTTGCAATGGGAGGTGGGAGGTGTCTATGAACCCTACCCAAGACTGACTGATATAGCCCAAGGCCAAGCAGGTGCACCCAAATGTGACCTGAAGATGAAAAACAGGCACATTTAAATTGGAGTTTATACACCTCCATACATATATATATAAACCATCAAAAATGTGGTGATAAGAAAGCAGGATGCGCTCATACCCATATGCAGTTGTGCATTTCTGTAGGGGAGCACATCCTGCTACTTGAGAGACCTTGACGCTGGTGCCCAAGGCTTAAGACACGTCCTCCTAGTAGGATATGTCAAACTAACTCTCAATTTTTAACATCAGTGTGAGGGTTTAGTGTGACGGCAGCGTGCACCTATCTCTGGTTCTGTGTTTGTTCTGAATTCTTGCCACATCCACATAAATTTCATCTTATGTAGGATGTCCATTGTGGTACTTGTAGTCTGTTGCTGGCATCATCCATTGTATGCATTTTTGCTGGTGATTGCCATTAGCAACGGATTAGAAGTGCAGGATGTGCTCCCTACAGAAATGCACAACTGCATATGGGTATGAGCGCATCCTGCTTTCTTATCACCACATTTTTGATGGTCAAAATTACACACATGCCTTGCATGGCACATGTCTTGAACTTAGTCGTGCAGCGATTCGTTGCCAAATACCCAGGACGCTCTTGCGGCAGGCCAGGAAAATCTCTGGACATTTTAGAAGATCGTGACACGGCTATGGCTCGCCTTGCTGCCGTTCAGCTGTGACACCACGTGCCTGTCAGACGCCTGATTTATGACTTCCTGGAACTCCACCTTGTATATGCTTGATAGACTTCTCCAGCAGAAACGCGATGTTAATGACTACCTCTATGAACTCGGTGGCAGGACAGTTGCTGTGGACCTTGGTTTCTTTTCACCGCGCCAGTTGCTGCTCATGCGCGATGCATGCAGACTTCTCGGCCATTTGATGAGATCAACAAACTGGTCAGTCGCAGTCAGGCTGCCATCAGTGACATTGTACCTTATGCCTTCTTTCTGAGCGTGCATTGCGTCGTGTCATTGACAAAGCCGTCGAGGAGCAGGAGCTGGAAGATGAGAAAGACGCAATGCTGAATGGAATCCCAGGGGGAGATACTCCATCTGAGACAAGTCAGCAGGAGTCTGAAGAGGAGTTAGAGGAGGATGATGACTGGGGGGAGGAGGGGGAGGAGGAGAAAGAAGAGCAGGCTTCAAACTGTTTGGGTATCCCTGGTGTGGTCCGTGGATGGGGGAGGAGACCGAGGACGACATTCTCCTGGGCAATGAGAAGTAGCCAGGGCGCCCCACCGCTTCCAATTTAGTGCAAATGGGGCCTTCATGCTCCAGTGTTTTAAGAGGGATCCATGTATAAAAAGCATACAGGGCAAGGATCTGTACTGGGTGGCAACATACTTAGTTGCGCGGTACAAACACAAAATGGCGGACATGTTACCACCATCACAGAGGACTGGCAGAATGCAGCATTTCCAGGCCATGCTGCGAAAGATGCTGCATTCTACTGTTGCAGGTATAGAAAGGCAGCTGGAGTAACCACTCCGTCACCCAGGAAGCATGGCTCTTTTGAAGGACTAAAAACCACGGTCCCTAGAGAGTTACGGCCCATGGGGAAATATGTGGCAATATCGGAAAGCTATGGAGGACTGGAAAGTCAGCGTATGGGATCAACTGCAGCCCATGGACCCGATCTTTGAGAGGAGCGTGGTGTGGTTCTCTGTTGAGAGGGGGTCTGGCTTCATCCAAGATGACAAGACCTGGCAGGAACTGTATTTTAACAGGCGATCTGTGAAGCGCTGTTACCTTCCTCAGGGCCGCCACAGCCTATATAAGGGAGACACCTTCATGGAATCCCTTTGGGGTCCATTTGCTGTAGCGTTAATCTGCCTTGAGAAACCTCTGATCCCGTTGTCAGCACCGGAGGTATGGCCGGAAGACTCAGCTGCAATAAGCAAAGTGCGCTGTCTGCAAGATTTAACAGATGGTGTGCTCCGCTTCTGAGAGCGACCTCAACCAGAGCCAGTGCTGCTCATCCCAGGGTTACCTACTTCATCTGAGAGATAGGAGGAACACCAGACCACCGACCTCCCTGCCTGTGGCCTATGTGAACTCCTAGAAGGTCTTTGCTATGGCCATTTCTCCCAGAGCGGAAGTTCAGGCTGAACCTTCCCAGCTTCCTTCAGAACGAGAAACATGTATCACCAGGAGTAGAGTTGAGCGAACACCTGAATGTTGGGGTTCGAGAAGTTTGGCGGAAATTCCCGAAAATGTTCGGGTTCGGGATCCGAACTCGACGCAAACTTCACCCCGAACCCGAACTTCATTGCAGTCAATGGGGACCCGAACTTTTGGTCACTAAAAGGCTGTAAAATAGCCCAGGAAAGGGCTAGAGAACTGCAAAAGGCAGCAAATGTAGGTAAATACCCTGCAAACAAATGGATAGGGAAATGACTTAAAATAAATAAAAACTGAACCAATATCAATTGGCAACTTGAGGAGGAGGAGGAGGGGGAATAGGAGGTTGGGGTGGCATCAGGTGGGAATGCTATCGGAGTTGAAGTTCTCATCACAGCCAAAAGGATTCATGTCTGCCTGCAGTGCCACTGGCCTCATTCACAGACTCAGGGCCATGGCACCCACAAAGAGGAGAGAGGCCCAGTAACAGCAACACAGGCCTCAGGTCAACCTGCAATGGAAAGGGCCATTATCATTTATGTAGGCCCCTGACACCCAGACAGAGGAGAGGTCATTTCACAGTAAAAAGAGTTTAATGTCTCTCACCCAAGTTGTGCATTTCTGTAGGGAGCACATCCTGCACTTGTAGTCCGTTGCTAATGGCAATCACCAGCAAAAATGCATACAATGGATGATGCCAGCAACGGACTACAAGTACCACAATGGACATCCTACATAAGATGAAATTTATGTGGATGTGGCAAGAATTCAGAACAAACACAGAACCAGAGATAGGTGCACGCTGCCGTCACACTAAACCCTCACACTGATGTTAAAAATTGAGAGTTAGTTCGACATATCCTACTAGGAGGACGTGTCTTAAGCCTCGGGCACCAGCGTCAAGGTCTCTCAAGTAGCCCGTGGGCCCTAACACTCACCTACCTGCGCCATATGGGCGATATCAGGGGCCAGTGGGCAATTACAGGAGCATTAGGACGACTCACAAACATCTCCTCTGTTACCTCCAGCATGTGGCCATGCTTGCAATGGGAGGTGGGAGGTGTCTATGAACCCTACCCAAGACTGACTGATATAGCCCAAGGCCAAGCAGGTGCACCCAAATGTGACCTGAAGATGAAAAACAGGCACATTTAAATTGGAGTTTATACACCTCCATACACATATATATATAAACCATCAAAAAATGTGGTGATAAGAAAGCAGGATGCGCTCATACCCATATGCAGTTGTGCATTTCTGTAGGGGAGCACATCCTGCACTTGTAGTCCGTTGCTAATGGCAATCACCAGCAAAAATGCATACAATGGATGATGCCAGCAACGGACTACAAGTACCACAATGGACATCCTACATAAGATGAAATTTATGTGGATGTGGCAAGAATTCAGAACAAACACAGAACCAGAGATAGGTGCACGCTGCCGTCACACTAAACCCTCACACTGATGTTAAAAATTGAGAGTTAGTTCGACATATCCTACTAGCAGGACGTGTCTTAAGCCTCGGGCACCAGCGTCAAGGTCTCTCAAGTAGCCCGTGGGCCCTAACACTCACCTACCTGCGCCATATGGGCGATATCAGGGGCCAGTGGGCAATTACAGGAGCATTAGGACGACTCACAAACATCTCCTCTGTTACCTCCAGCATGTGGCCATGCTTGCAATGGGAGGTGGGAGGTGTCTATGAACCCTACCCAAGACTGACTGATATAGCCCAGGGCCAAGCAGGTGCACCCAAATGTGACCTGAAGATGAAAAACAGGCACATTTAAATTGGAGTTTATACACCTCCATACATATATATATAAACCATCAAAAATGTGGTGATAAGAAAGCAGGATGCGCTCATACCCATATGCAGTTGTGCATTTCTGTAGGGGAGCACATCCTGCTACTTGAGAGACCTTGACGCTGGTGCCCAAGGCTTAAGACACGTCCTCCTAGTAGGATATGTCAAACTAACTCTCAATTTTTAACATCAGTGTGAGGGTTTAGTGTGACGGCAGCGTGCACCTATCTCTGGTTCTGTGTTTGTTCTGAATTCTTGCCACATCCACATAAATTTCATCTTATGTAGGATGTCCATTGTGGTACTTGTAGTCTGTTGCTGGCATCATCCATTGTATGCATTTTTTGCTGGTGATTGCCATTAGC
Organism: Bufotes viridis; assembly: GCA_033119425.1. Taxonomy (NCBI): domain Eukaryota; kingdom Metazoa; phylum Chordata; class Amphibia; order Anura; family Bufonidae; genus Bufotes; species Bufotes viridis. The sequence goes on from CM065590.1 coordinate 459,910,667, forward strand.
AACGGACTAGAAGTGCAGGATGTGCTCCCCTACAGAAATGCACAACTGCATATGGGTATGAGCGCATCCTGCTTTCTTATCACCACATTTTTTGATGGTCAAAATTACACACATGCCTTGCATGGCACATGTCTTGAACTTAGTCGTGCAGCGATTCGTTGCCAAATACCCAGGACGTCTTGCGGCAGGCCAGGAAAATCTCTGGACATTTTAGAAGATCGTACACGGCTATGGCTCGCCTTGCTGCCGTTCAGCTGTGACACCACGTGCCTGTCAGACGTCTGATTTATGACTTCCTGGAACTCCACCTTGTATATGCTTGATAGACTTCTCCAGCAGAAACGCGATGTTAATGACTACCTCTATGAACTCGGTGGCAGGACAGTTGCTGTGGACCTTGGTTTCTTTTCACCGCGCCAGTTGCTGCTCATGCGCGATGCATGCAGACTTCTCGGCCATTTGATGAGATCAACAAACTGGTCAGTCGCAGTCAGGCTGCCATCAGTGACATTGTACCTTATGCCTTCTTTCTGGAGCGTGCATTGCGTCGTGTCATTGACAAAGCCGTCGAGGAGCAGGAGCTGGAAGATGAGAAAGACGCAATGCTGAATGGAATCCCAGGGGGAGATACTCCATCTGAGACAAGTCAGCAGGAGTCTGAAGAGGAGTTAGAGGAGGATGATGACTGGGGGGAGGAGGGGGAGGAGGAGAAAGAAGAGCAGGCTTCAAACTTTTTGGGTATCCCTGGTGTGGTCCGTGGATGGGGGGAGGAGACCGAGGACGACATTCTCCTGGGCAATGAGAAGTAGCCAGGGCGCCCCACCGCTTCCAATTTAGTGCAAATGGGGCCTTCATGCTCCAGTGTTTTAAGAGGGATCCATGTATAAAAAGCATACAGGGCAAGGATCTGTACTGGGTGGCAACATACTTAGTTGCGCGGTACAAACACAAAATGGCGGACATGTTACCACCATCACAGAGGACTGGCAGAATGCAGCATTTCCAGGCCATGCTGCGAAAGATGCTGCATTCTACTGTTGCAGGTATAGAAAGGCAGCTGGAGTAACCACTCCGTCACCCAGGAAGCATGGCTCTTTTGAAGGACTAAAAACCACGGTCCCTAGAGAGATTACGGCCCATGGGGGAAATATGTGGCAATATCGGAAAGCTATGGAGGACTGGAAAGTCAGCGTATGGGATCAACTGCAGCCCATGGACCCGATCTTTGAGAGGAGCGTGGTGTGGTTCTCTGTTGAGAGGGGGTCTGGCTTCATCCAAGATGACAAGACCTGGCAGGAACTGTATTTTAACAGGCGATCTGTGAAGCGCTGTTACCTTCCTCAGGGCCGCCACAGCCTATATAAGGGAGACACCTTCATGGAATCCCTTTGGGGTCCATTTGCTGTAGCGTTAATCTGCCTTGAGAAACCTCTGATCCCGTTGTCAGCACCGGAGGTATGGCCGGAAGACTCAGCTGCAATAAGCAAAGTGCGCTGTCTGCAAGATTTAACAGATGGTGTGCTCCGCTTCTGAGAGCGACCTCAACCAGAGCCAGTGCTGCTCATCCCAGGGTTACCTACTTCATCTGAGAGATAGGAGGAACACCAGACCACCGACCTCCCTGCCTGTGGCCTATGTGAACTCCTAGAAGGTCTTTGCTATGGCCATTTCTCCCAGGCGGAAGTTCAGGCTGAACCTTCCCAGCTTCCTTCAGAACGAGAAACATGTATCACCAGGAGTAGAGTTGAGCGAACACCTGAATGTTGGGGTTCGAGAAGTTTGGCGGAAATTCCCGAAAATGTTCGGGTTCGGGATCCGAACTCGACGCAAACTTCACCCCGAACCCGAACTTCATTGCAGTCAATGGGGACCCGAACTTTTGGTCACTAAAAAGGCTGTAAAATAGCCCAGGAAAGGGCTAGGAAACTGCAAAAGGCAGCAAAATGTAGGTAAATACCCTGCAAACAAATGGATAGGGAAATGACTTAAAATAAATAAAACTGAACCAATATCAATTGGCAACTTGGAGGAGGAGGAGGAGGGGGAATAGGAGGTTGGGGTGGCATCAGGTGGGAATGCTATCGGAGTTGAAGTTCTCATCACAGCCAAAAAGGATTCATGTCTGCCTGCAGTGCCACTGGCCTCATTCACAGACTCAGGGCCATGGCACCCACAAAGAGGAGAGAGGCCCAGTAACAGCAACACAGGCCTCAGGTCAACCTGCAATGGAAAGGGCCATTATCATTTATGTAGGCCCCTGACACCCAGACAGAGGAGAGGTCATTTCACAGTAAAAAGAGTTTAATGTCTCTCACCCAGACAGCAAGCAAGTAAACGAAATATAGGCCCCTGACACCCAGACAATGGGGCGGTCATTAGACAGTAAAAAGAGTTTAATATCTCCCACCAAGACAACAAATGATTAAACGACATATAGGCCCCTGACACCCAGACAATAGGGCGGTCATTAGACAGTAAAAAGTGTTAAATGTCTGCTACCAAGACAGCAAGCAAGTACGTGAAATTTAGGCCACTGACACCCAGACAATGGGGCGGTCATGACAGTAAAAAGAGTTTAATATCTCCCACCAAGACAACAAATGATTAAACGACATATAGGCCCCTGACACCCAGACAATGGTGCGGTCATTAGACAGTAAAAAGAGTTAAATGTCTGCCATCAAGACAGCAAGCAAGTATGTGAAAGTTAGGCCCCTGACACCCAGACAGAGAAGAGAGGTCCCATAGCAACAAAAGAGGCATCATGTCACCCACCAAAGGAGAAGGCCACTTTTAGTTATTTAGGCCTCAGCACCCAGACAGAGGAGAGAGGTCCCAAAGCAGAGAATCAGGCTTCATGTCACCCACCAATGGAGAAGGCCACTTTCAGATATTTAGGCACCCAGACGGAGGAGAGGTTCATTCAACTTTGGGTTGCCACCCAAAATAATGGTAAAATTAAAAAAAGAGGATTCAATAAAGAAGTGCACTGGAGTACAAGAATATATGGTTAATGGGAGGTAGTTATAAATGTCTATTCTGCACAAGGGATGGACAGGTCCTGTGGGATCCATGCCTGGTTCATTTTTATGAACGTCAGCTTGTCCACGTTGGCTGTGGACAGGCGGCTGCGTTTGTCAGTAATTATGTCATCTGCCGTGCTGAATATACGTTTAGACAAAACGCTGGCTGCCGGGCAGGCCAGCACCTCCAAGGCATAAAAGGCTAGCTCTTGCCATGTGGACAATTTGGAGACACAGAAGTTGAATGGGGCCGAACCAACAGTCAGTACGTGTAGAATCAGGAGATGTGGTGCGCTCTCCGTGGAAGGTGCAGCACGGACAGCGTCCGGATCCAGGACGCACCAAGGTACTTTAGGAAAACGAAGAAAATGTCCAGCTTCATACACCAACTCTTTCTTTATTTCAAAGCGATAAAAACAGCGGGATACATGTCGCGTCTACGCGTTTCGGATCTCTGTTGCAAATACCGATCCTTAATCACCTTAAAACAGTCAGTACGTGGAGGGGTATGCATACATACTGTTCCACCATGTTAGTGAAATGCTTCCTCCTGCTAACACGTTCCGTATCAGGTGGTGTTGCAGGTAGCTGTGGCTTGGTGACAAAACTTTTCCACATCTTTCCCATGCTAACCCTGCCCTCAGAGGAGCTGGCCGTGACACAGCTGCGTTGGCAACCTCTCTCTCACTCCTCCTCTGCCTTCGCCTTGAACATACACTTGTTCCCCTGTGACATTCGGGAATGCTCTCAGTAGCGCGTCTACCAACGTGAACTTGTACTCGCACATCTTCCTATCACGCTCCAGTGCAGGAAGTAAGGTGGGCACATTGTCTTTGTACCAGGGATCCAGCAGGGTGGCAACCCTGTAGTCCGCACACGTTAAAATGTGGGCAATTCTGCATGTAGTCGCTCATGTGTGCCAGGCTGCCCAGAGGTAAGGACAAGCTGTCCTCTGTGGGAGGAGTATCATCATCGTCCTCCGTTTCCCCCCAGCCACGCATCAGTGATGGGCCTGAACTGCGTTGGGTGCCATACCAATGTGAACATGCTAAATCCTCATCCTCCTCCTTCTCATCCTCCTCGTCCTCCAGTAGTGGGCCCTGGCTGGCCACATTTGTAACTGGCCTCAGCTTTTGCAAAAAAACTCCCTCTGAGCCACTTCTAAGAGACTGGCCTGAAAGTGCTAAAAATTACCCCTCTTCATCCTCCTTCTCCTCCTGGGCCACCTCCTCTTCCATCATCGCCCTAAGTATTTTCTCAAGGAGACATAGAAGTGGTATTGTAACGCTGATAACGGGGTCATCGCCACTGGCCATGTTGGTGGAGTACTCAAAACAGCGCAACAGGGCACACAGCTCTCGCATGGAGGCCCAGTCATTGGTGGTGAAGTGGTGCTGTTCTGCAGTACGACTTACTCGTGCGTGCTGCAGCTGAAACTCCACTATGGCCAGCTGCTGCTCGCACAGTCTCTCCAGCATGTGCAAGGTGGAATTCCACCTGGTGGGCACGTCGCATATGAGGTGTTGAGCGGGAAGGCCGAATTTACGCTGTAGCGCAGACAGGCGAGCAGCGGCAGGATGTGAACTCTGGAAGCGCGCACAGACGGCCCGCACTTTATGCAGCAGCTCTGAAATGTCGGGGTAGTTGTGAATTAACTTCCGCACCACCAAATTCAGCACATGCGCCAGTCAAACCGGCTAGTCCCAGAGCTGCGACGAGATTTCGCCCATTATCGCACACCACCAGGCCAGGCTTGAGGCCCATCGGCAGCAACCACTCGTCGGTTTGTTGTTCAATACCCCGGCACAACTCCTGCGCGGTGTGGGGCCTGTCCCCCAAACATATGAGTTTCAGAACGGCCTGCTGACATTTACCCAGGGCTGTGCTGAAGTTGGTGGTGAAGGCTTGGGGCTGACTGGATGAGCAAGTGGAAGAAGAGGAGGAGGAAGACGAGTAGGAGGAGGAGGCTACAGGAAGCAAAGAATGATGCCCTGCGATCCTTGGCCGCAGAAGGATGTGCGCTAAAGAACTCTCCGCCTGGGGCCCAGCCGCCACTACATTTACCCAGTGTGCAGTTAGGGAGATATAGCGTCCCTGGCCGTGCTTACTGGTCCACGAATCTGTGGTTAGGTGGACCTTGCCACAGATGGCGTTGCGCAGTGCACACTTGATTTTATCGGAAACTTGGTTGTGCAGGGAAGGCACGGCTGTCTTGGAGAAGTAGTGGCAGCTGGGAACAACATACTGTGGGGCAGCCATCGCCATCAGCAGTTTGAAGCTGTCTGTGTCCACAAGCCTGAATGACAGCATTTCAAAGGCCAGTAGTTTAGAAATGCTGGCATTCAGGCCCAGGGCTCGAGAGTGGGTAGGTGGGAATTTACCTTTTCTCTCCAAGGTTTGTGAGATGGAGAGCTGAACGCTGCCGTGTGACATGGTGGAGATGCTTGTTGACGGAGGTGGTGGTGTTGGTGGCACATCCTCTGTTTGGTGGGCGGCAGTTGCCAACATTCCTCCTGAGGCAGAGGAAGAGGCCGAGGCAGCAGCAGAAGAGGTAGCAGGGGAGCCTGAGTGAGTTCCTTGTTTTTAAGGTGTTTACTCCACTCTGCAGTTCATGCTTTGCATGTAGATGCCTGGTCATGCAGGTTGTGCTAAGGTTCAGAACGTTAATGCCTCGCTTCAGGCTCTGATGGCACAACGTGCAAACCACTCGGGTCTTGTCATCAGCACATTGTTTAAAGAAGTGCCATGCCAGGGAACTCCTTAAAGCTGCCTTTGGGGTGCTCGGTCGCTGGTGGCGGTGACCAGTAGCAGGCGAACTCTCTTGGCGGCAAATGTTCTGCTTTTGCCCCTTGCTCCCCCTTTGCTACGCTGTTGGCTCAGTCTCACCACTGCCTCTTCCCCTGAACTATGAAAGTCAGTGGCACATTCTAGGACCTCATCGTCCCCTGCATCGTCTTCCACACAATCTTCCTCCCTGATCTCCTTTTTGTTCTGTACACTGCAATAAGACGCAGCAGTTGGCACCTGTGTTTTGTCATCATCAGAGACGTGCGGACTCCGATGAGGTGGTATTCCCATGTCCTCATCATCAGGAAACATCAGTGGTTGTGCATCAGTGCATTCTATGTCTTCCACCACTGGGGAAGGGCTAGGTGGATTCCCTTGGGAAACTCTGTCAGCAGAATCTTCAAACAGCATAAGAGACTGCTGCATAACTTGAGGCTCAGACAGTTTCCCTGATATGCATGGGGGTGATGTGACAGACTGTTGGGCTTGGTTTTCAGGTGCCACCTGTGCGCTTTCTGCAGAAGACTGGGTGGGAGATAATGTTGAGAACATGCGGAATCCACTGTCGGCCACCCAATTGACTAGCACCTGTACCTGCTCAGGCCTTACCATCCTTAGAACGGCATTGGGCCCCACCAAATATCGCTGTAAATTCTGGCGGGTACTGGAACCTGAGGTAGTTGGTTCACTAGGACGTGTGGTTGTGGCAGAATGGCTACTTCCTCTCCCAGCACAAGAGGGTACACTAACACCACCCCCACCGTATCTGCTTCCCTTACTAGATGTTTTCCTCATTGTTACCGTTCACCAGGCACCACAATAAGAAAAAAAATATTTGGCCGAATGTATTGATTTCAAATTCAGGCCATTTTTTTACAGGCACCTAACACTATCTGCCTATTTATTTATGTAGCGTATTACATTAATCCAGGCACAGCAGTAACCACTGATTTAGGGGAATATCTCTTTTAGGGCTAGTATTTAGGCCCTGGATGAAAGGTATCCTTTTATGGACAGATTTACAATTGGCCTGCAACAGCTCGAACACCAGATTCAGGGTATTGCTATTTTGGCAATTGAATTTCACCCCAGAATAAAATATATGTTTTGGCGGACACTATGAAACTTGGCCTGCAACAGCTGGGACACCAGATTCAGGGTATTGCTATTTTGGCAATTGAATTTCACCCCAGAACAAAATATATGTTTTTGCGGACACTATTATATTTTGCCAGCCACAGCTGAAACCACTGATTTATGGTATTGCTATTTTGGCAATTGAATTTAACCCCAGAACAAAATATATGTTTTGGCGGACACTATTATATTTTGCCAGCCACAGCTGAAACCACTGATCTATGGTATTGCTATTTTGGCAATTGAATTTCACCCAAGAACAAAATATATGTTTTGGCGGACACTATTATATTTTGCCAGCCCCAGCTGAAACCACTGATTTATGGTATTGCTATTTTGGCAATTGAATTTCACCCCAGAACAAAAGATATCTTTTGGCGGACACAATTAAATTTTGCCAGCCACAGCTGAAAACACTGATTTATGGTATTGCTATTTTGGCAATTGAATTGAATTTCACCCCAGAACAAAATATATGTTTTGGCGGACACTATGAATCTTGGCCTGCAACAGCTGGGACACCAGATTCAGGGTACTGCTATTTTGGCAATTGAATTTCACCCCAGAACAAAATATATGTTTTGGCGGATACTATTATATTTTGCCAGCCACAGCTGAAACCACTGATTTATGGTATTGCTATTTTGGCAATTGAATTTCACCCCAGAACAAAATATATGTTTTGGCGGACACTATTATATTTTGCCAGCCACAGCTGAAACCACTGATCTATGGTATTGCTATTTTGGCAATTGAATTTCACCCAAGAACAAAATATATGTTTTGGCGGACACTATGAATCTTGGCCTGAAACATCTGGGACACCAGATTCAGGGTATTGCTATTTTGGAAATTGAATTTCACCCCAGAACAAAATATATGTTTTGGCGGACACTATTATATTTTGCCAGCCACAGCTGAAACCACTGATTTATGGTATTGCTATTTTGGCAATTGAATTTCACCCCAGAACAAAATATATGTTTTGGCGGACACTGTGAATCTTGGCCTGCAACAGCTGGGACACCAGATTCAGGGTACTGCTATTTTGGCAATTGAATTTCACCCCAGAACAAAATATATGTTTTGGCGGATACTATTATATTTTGCCAGCCACAGCTGAAACCACTGATTTATGGTATTGCTATTTTGGCAATTGAATTTCACCCCAGAACAAAATATAAATTTTGGCGGACACTAGGAATCTTGGCCTGCAACAGCTGGGACACCAGATTCAGGGTATTGCTATTTTGGCAATTGAATTTCACCCCAGAACAAAATATATGTTTTTGCGGACACTATTATATTTTGCCAGCCACAGCTGAAACCACTGATTTATGGTATTGCTATTTTGGCAATTGAATTTAACCCCAGAACAAAATATATGTTTTGGCGGACACTATTATATTTTGCCAGCCACAGCTGAAACCACTGATCTATGGTATTGCTATTTTGGCAATTGAATTTCACCCAAGAACAAAATATATGTTTTGGCGGACACTATTATATTTTGCCAGCCCCAGCTGAAACCACTGATTTATGGTATTGCTATTTTGGCAATTGAATTTCACCCCAGAACAAAAGATATCTTTTGGCGGACACAATTAAATTTTGCCAGCCACAGCTGAAAACACTGATTTATGGTATTGCTATTTTGGCAATTGAATTGAATTTCACCCCAGAACAAAATATATGTTTTGGCGGACACTATGAATCTTGGCCTGCAACAGCTGGGACACCAGATTCAGGGTACTGCTATTTTGGCAATTGAATTTCACCCCAGAACAAAATATATGTTTTGGCGGATACTATTATATTTTGCCAGCCACAGCTGAAACCACTGATTTATGGTATTGCTATTTTGGCAATTGAATTTCACCCCAGAACAAAATATATGTTTTGGCGGACACTATTATATTTTGCCAGCCACAGCTGAAACCACTGATCTATGGTATTGCTATTTTGGCAATTGAATTTCACCCAAGAACAAAATATATGTTTTGGCGGACACTATTATATTTTGCCAGCCCCAGCTGAAACCACTGATTTATGGTATTGCTATTTTGGCAATTGAATTTCACCCCAGAACAAAAGATATCTTTTGGCGGACACAATTAAATTTTGCCAGCCACAGCTGAAAACACTGATTTATGGTATTGCTATTTTGGCAATTGAATTGAATTTCACCCCAGAACAAAATATATGTTTTGGCGGACACTATGAATCTTGGCCTGCAACAGCTGGGACACCAGATTCAGGGTACTGCTATTTTGGCAATTGAATTTCACCCCAAAACAAAATATATGTTTTGGCGGATACTATTATATTTTGCCAGCCACAGCTGAAACCACTGATTTATGGTATTGCTATTTTGGCAATTGAATTTCACCCCAGAACAAAATATATGTTTTGGCGGACACTATTATATTTTGCCAGCCACAGCTGAAACCACTGATTTGTGGTATTGATATTTTGGCAATTGAATTTCACCCCAGAACAAAATATATGTTTTGGCGGACACTATGAATCTTGGCCTGAAACATCTGGGACACCAGATTCAGGGTATTGCTATTTTGGAAATTGAATTTCACCCCAGAACAAAATATATGTTTTGGCGGACACTATTATATTTTGCCAGCCACAGCTGAAACCACTGATTTATGGTATTGCTATTTTGGCAATTGAATTTCACCCCAGAACAAAATATATGTTTTGGCGGACACTGTGAATCTTGGCCTGCAACAGCTGGGACACCAGATTCAGGGTACTGCTATTTTGGCAATTGAATTTCACCCCAGAACAAAATATATGTTTTGGCGGATACTATTATATTTTGCCAGCCACAGCTGAAACCACTGATTTATGGTATTGCTATTTTGGCAATTGAATTTCACCCCAGAACAAAATATATATTTTGGCGGACACTAGGAATCTTGGCCTGCAACAGCTGGGACACCAGATTCAGGGTATTGCTATTTTGGCAATTGAATTTCACCCCAGAACAAAATATATGTTTTGGCGGACACTATGAATCTTGGCCTGCAAACAGCTGGGACACCAGATTCAGGGTATTGCTATTTTGGCAATTGAATTTCACCCCAGAACAAAATATATGTTTTGGCGGACACTATTATATTTTGCCAGCCACAGCTGAAACCACTGATTTATGGTATTGCTAATTTGGCAATTGAATTTCACCCCAGAACAAAATAAATGTTTTGGCGGACACTGTGAATCTTGGCCTGCAACAGCTGGGACACCAGATTCAGGGTCCTGCTATTTTGGCAATTGAATTTCACCCCAGAACAAAATATATGTTTTGGCGGATACTATTATATTTTGCCAGCCACAGCTGAAACCACTGATTTATGGTATTGCTATTTTGGCAATTGAATTTCACCCCAGAACAAAATATATATTTTGGCGGACACTAGGAATCTTGGCCTGCAACAGCTGGGACACCAGATTCAGGGTATTGCTATTTTGGCAATTGAATTTCACCCCAGAACAAAATATATGTTTTGGCGGACACTATTATATTTTGCCAGCCACAGCTGAAACCACTGATCTATGGTATTGTTTTGGCGGACACTATGAAACTTGGCCTGCAACAGCTGGGACACCAGATTCAGGGTATTGCTATTTTGGCAATTGAATTTCATTCCAGAACAAAAGATATGTTTTGGCGGACACTATTATATTTTGCCAGCCACAGCTGAAACCACTGATTTATGGTATTGCTATTTTGGCAATTGAATTTCACCCCAGAACAAAATAAATGTTTTGGCGGACACTATTATATTTTGCCAGCCACAGCTGAAACCACTGATTTATGGTATTGCTATTTTGGCAATTGATTTTCACCCCAGAACAAAATATATGTTTTGGCGGACACTATGAATCTTGGCCTGAAACATCTGGGACACCAGATTCAGGGTATTGCTATTTTGGAAATTGAATTTCACCCCAGAACAAAATATATGTTTTGGCGGACACTATTATATTTTGCCAGCCACAGCTGAAACCACTGATTTATAGTATTGCTATTTTGGCAATTGAATTTCACCCCAGAACAAAATAAATGTTTTGGCGGACACTGTGAATCTTGGCCTGCAACAGCTGGGACACCAGATTCAGGGTACTGCTATTTTGGCAATTGAATTTCACCCCAGAACAAAATATATGTTTTGGCGGATACTATTATATTTTGCCAGCCACAGCTGAAACCACTGATTTATTGTATTGCTATTTTGGCAATTGAATTTCACCCCAGAACAAAATATATGTTTTGACGGACATTATGAATCTTGGCCTGCAACAGCTGGGACACCAGATTCAGGGTATTGCTATTTTGGCAATTGAATTTCACCCCAGAACAAAATATATGTTTTGGCGGACACTATGAATCTTGGCCTGCAACAGCTGGGACACCAGATTCAGGGTATTGCTATTTCGTCAATTGAATTTCACCCCAGAACAAAATATATGTTTTGGCGGACACTATTATACTTTGCCAGCCACAGCTGAAACCACTGATTTATGGTATTGCTATTTTGGCAATTGAATTTCACCACATAAAATAATCTATCCTTTGCCAGACAGCAGACAGTATTATACTTGGCTAGCCAAAGCTGGAACACCAGATTTAGGGGATTGGTATTTGGGCAATTGTATTTAACCCCTTAATAAAATATAGAAATTGCTGTCCTGAGTTTCTAGGGGTGACAATTAGCACAGTCAAGCCCCTGATGTAGGATATAGCAAAAAAAAACTAGTATTGATGGATTGATGGACTTGGTGGCAGCTTGTTCTGGTGCACCACAAGTCACAAAATGGCCGCCGATCACCCCAGAAAATAAGTGACAGAAAAACGCTCTGTGCAGCATAAAAACCAGTGAGCAAGTACCTAGCAGAAGTTCAATCATTCACAGCTGTAGATTGATCCGTTCATTAGGTGCTGTTGCTGACTTTTCCCTGCCTAATCTCGCCCTCACAGAAGTTGCGTCCTCTCCCTACACTAATCAGAGCAGTTTGACGAGCGGCGCTACGTGACTCCAGCTTAAATAGAGGCTGGGTAACCGGGAGATGGAAAAAGATGCTTGGTCGGTCCTCTTACTTCCAATTTGGGGCACTGCGCATCGGCTTGCAATGTACTGTGCCACCAGATATGAGTGGTATGTTAAGTAGTACTATTCCTATCAGTTTAATCCCTGTTACATCCCCTATCAGTGGCCGGTGTATGGAATAGATTTTAGGAACTGGGAGATGGAAAAAGATGATTGGTCGGTCCTCTTACTTCCAAATTGGGGCACAGAAAAATTAGGCATGCACACATGCCAGAAAAATTCGGTATTGTTGCAGCCGCTGCTGTAGCAGCGGCCAAAAAATTTATGTTTTCCAGGCAGAAAGTGCACTAAAACATTGTGGCTTGAACCCTAGTTGGTGGCGGATAAGTCATGCAAGTCGTCCGGCATGCATAGATAAAATACAGCATCGTGTGGACTATTTTTAGCCCAAGGCAGCGCATCTCATCAGGCCTTTTTAGTCAAATGTATCGCCCACTGTCAGTCCCTTCGGGATCCATGCCTCATTCATCTTAATAAAGGTGAGGTAATCTAGACTTTTTTGACCTAGACGACTTCTCTTCTCAGTGACAATACCTCCTTTCTGACAGGACACTTGAAGCGGGGCAGGCCTAAAGTTCTATCGCAAATTGGGATAGCTCAGGCCACAGGTCAAGCCTGCACACCCAGTAGTCAAGGGGTTCATCGCTCCTCAGAGTGTCAATATCTGCAGTTAAGGCGAGGTAGTCTGCTACCTGTCGTTCTCTGAGGGCGGACCCCGAAGGACTGTGGTGATGCGTAGAACTTAAAAAGCTCTGCATGTCCTCTATCAACAACACATCTATAAAGCGTCCTGTCCTTGCCGTCGTGGTCATAGTAGGAGGAGGATTACTTTCACCTCTTCCCCTGTTTGATTCCCGTTGTGCTGTGACATCACCCTTATACGCTGTGTAAAGCATACTTTTTAATTTATTTTGGAACTGCTGCATCCTTTCCGACATCTGGAAATTCGGTAACATTTCAGGCACTTTCTGCTTATACCGAGGTCTAGTAGCATGGCCACCCAGTACAGGTCGTTCTCCTTCAGCCTTTCTATATGGGGGTCCCTCAACAGGCATGACAGCATGAAAGACCCCATTTGCACAAGGTTGGATGCCGAGCTACTCATGTCCTCACTGATCTCACTGAAGGTCTGTTCTTTCCCCCAGCCACGTACAACACCACCGGTCCCAGATAGGTGACAACAACGAGCACCCTGAGATGCCTGCTGTGGTTGGTCTTCCTCCTCCTCAAACCCACATTCCTCCTCTGACTCCTCAGACTCCTCTTCCAGCGTTGCCGCAGGTCCAGCAAGCGATGCTGATACGGCTGTTTCTGTGGTGATGATGACCACAACTCTTCCTCTTCACGCTCATCTACAGCCTGATCATGCACTCTTCGCAGGGCACGATCCAGGAAGAAAACAAATGGGATGATGTCGCTCATGGTGCCTTCAGTGTGACTGACTAGGTTTATCACCTCCTGAAAAGGACACATGAGCCTACAGGCATTGCGCATGAGCGTCCAGTAACGTGGCAAAAAAATTCCCAGCTCCACAGAGGCTGTTCTAGCACCCCGGTCATAAAAAATACTCATTGACGGCTTTTTCTTGTTGGAGCAGGCGGTCGAACATTAGGAGTGTTGAATTCCAACATGTCGGGCTGTCACAAATCAAGCTCCTCAATGGCATGTTGTTTCGGCGCTGGATATCTGAAAATTGCACCATGGCCGTGTAGGAACGCCTGAAATGGCCACACACCTTCCTGACCTGCTTGAGGACGTCCTGTAAGCCTGGGTACTTATGCACAAAGCGTTGTACAATCAGATTCAACACATGTTGCCCAAATTCAATGCCGCCAACAAATTGCTTCCATTGTCACACACCACTTTGCCGATCTCCAGTTGGTGCGGAGTCAGCCACTGATCCACCTGTGCGTTCAGGGTGGACAGGAGTGCTGGTCCAGTGTGACTCTCTGCTTTCAGGCAAGTCAACCCCAAGACAGCGTGACACTGATCCGGGATGTGGAATAGCCCCTGGGGAGCTGGGGGGGTGCAGTTGATGATGTGGAGCAAGACGCAGCAGCAGAAGAGGACTCAGCCGATGAGGTTAGCGAAGAGGATGGAGTAGAGGAGGTGGCAGCAGGCCTGCCTGCAAGTCGTGGCGGTGTCACCAACTCCGCTGCAGAGCCACGCATTCCATGCAGATTTACCCAATGCGCATTGTACGTGATATACCTGCCTTGACCGTGCTTTGCAGACCAGGTATCAGTGGTCAGATGGACCCTTGCCCCAACACTGTGTGCCAGACATGCCATGACTTCCTTTTGCACAATAGAGTATAGATTGGGGATTGCCTTTTGTGAAAAGAAATTTCGGCCGGGTACCTTCCACTGCGGTGTCCCAATAGCTACAAATTTTTTGAAGGCCTCAGACTCCACCAGCTTGTATGGTAAAAGCTGGCGGGCTAAGAGTTCCGACAAGCCAGCTGTCAGATGCCGGGCAATGGGGTGACTCTGTGAGATTGGCTTCTTACGCTCAAACATGTCCTTGACAGACACCTGCCTGTGGGCAGATGAGCAGGAACTGCTGAAGGTGAGAGGCGGAGTGGCGGGTGGTTGAGAGGGGGCAGGGAGGACAGCAGTGGTTGACGTGGCTGAAGATGCTGGACCAGGAGGAGCATGGTGGCTTTGAGTTTGTGTGCTGCTTGTACTCATGTGTTGATCCCATAGGCGTTTGTGATGTGAGATCATGTGACTTCGCAAAGCAGTTGTACCTAGGTGGGTGTTGGACTTTCCACGACTCAGTTTCTTTTGGCACAGGTTGCAAATGGCATTGCTGTTATCAGAGGCAGACACACACAAAAAATGCCACACTGCTGAGCTTTGCAATAACGTCATTCTGGTGGGGGCAACTGCATGTGTTGATTGGCAGGCTGTCTGGCTGACCCCGGGTGCCGATACATGCTGTCTGACTGTGCCACTAACTCCTTGCGACGACCTCCCCCTGCTTCCAACTCGTCGCCTCTGCCTCTCTGTCTCCCCATCTGAACTTTCCCCCTGTTCTTCTTCTCTTCGAGCAGGCACCCACGGACACATCGTCATCATCAATCGCTTCACTTGTATCTGACAACTCAGCAAAGAAAGCAGCAGCGGGTACAACATCATCATCATCACACTGTACGTCCATGTGTGTAATGCTGCCTGACTGAGACATATCCCTGTTATCTACATCATCTGGCAATAATGGTTGCGCATCACTCATTTATTCCAACTAATGTGTAAATGACTCCTCTGACAGATCAAGTGAAGCAGCTGTGGTGCTAGTGTTGGTGGCGGCAGGCGGGCGAGTGGTAACTTGAGAGGTGCCCGAAGCTGAGCTGGAGGAGGATGGTGTGTCAAGGTTCCGAGCGGAAGCTGTAGAAGATTGTGTTAGCCAGTCAACTATGTCCCCAGAACTTTTCGAGTTCAGGGTACGTGGCCTCTGAACACTGTGAATCACAGCACAACGACCACGACGGCCCCTGCGGGGTGGCCTGCCTCTGCCTGTCATTTTTTTTAAATTAGTTTAGTTGTACTTTGCGTGCAAGCTACTGTGACACCAGATATGAGGCACTGTGCACTGGCAGAAGTTGGAAGAGTAGACGCTGTAGGCCTGACACACACGCTTGCAGACAACTAACTGCTATTCAATCTATTACAGTCAACATTGTTGTTGTTTTTGTTAATGTAATCTACTGTGACACCAGATATGAGTTGCACTGGTGACACTGTGCACTTGCAGGGCCTGAAACACACATGCTTGCAGGCAACTGACTGCAATTATATTACAGTCAAAATTTATTATTTTTTAAATGCAAGCTACTGTGACACCAAATATGAGTGGTGGCACTGGGCAAGTGGGCACAGTATACAGCCTGACACACACGCTGGCAGGCAACTGCAATTAGATTATACAGGAAAAAAAAAAAAAAGCAGACTGATGTACTAGCGCTAAAAAGGGCATTTTGGGTTGCTGTCAGGAAGCTGTCCTTACAGCAGAGATCAGATGAGTCTTTCAGAACTGGAGTGGACACTGAATACACTAGCCTAGCTATTGATTTCCCTATTAAATCAGCAGCAGCTACACTGTCCCTCCTTTCACTAAGACTGCAGCTTCCGAATGAATCTAAAATGAATGCTGTTCAGGAGATGGGAGGGTCTGGGAGGGAGGGTATGCTGCTGATTGGCTGGAATGTGTCTGCTGACTGTGAGGTACAGGGTCAAAGTTTACTCAATGATGACGAATAGGGGGCAGACCGAACATCGCATATGTTTGCCCGCCGCAGCGAATGTGCAGAAGCTGGGAACTTTTCGATGGCGAATAGTTCGGGACATCTTATTTGCGAATTCAACTTAGAGCTGGGTTCCTAATGGTTGTATTGCTAGAATATAACGAAGATTGAGAATATAGCGCTATATTCTCAATCTTCGTTATATAATTCTAACAATACAACCATTAGGAACCAAGCTCTAAGTTAAATTCGCAATGCGATTTATATAAACTGCATTAATCGCATTGCGAATTTAACTTAGAGCTGGGTTCCTAATAGTTGTATTGCTAGAATGTAACGAAGATTGAGAATATAGCGCTATATTAGTTATTTTCGTCAATTCTAGCAATGCAACCATTAGGAACTCAGATCTACGTTGAATTCGCAATGTGATTAATACAGGTTATATTAATCACATTGTGATTACAGCTTAGTTCTGAGTTCCTAATGGTTGTATTGCTAGAATTGACGAATATAACGAATATAGCGCTATATTCTCAATCTTCGTTATATTTTAGCAATATAACCATTAGGAACCCAGCTCTAAGTTAAATTCGCAATGCGATTAATGCAGGTTATATTAATCGCATTGCGATTACAATTACAAACACTGCAGCTTCAGAATGAATCTAAGATTGATGCCGTCCATGCTTTTTAATAGGAGGTGGGAGCGTCTGGGAGGGAGTGTATGCTGATTGGCTAGAATGTGACTGCCGACTGTGAGGTACAGGGTCAACGTTTGCACAATGATAAAGTATAGGGGCGAACGCAAACATCTCATATGTTCGCCCGCCGCAGCGGACGCGAACAAGCTATGTTCAACGGGAACAGTTCGCAGGCGACTAGTTCGGGACATCTCTACAGTCTGGGTGCCAGGGGCCTACATTAATGATAATCGCCTGCTGCATTGGTGGGTAACATGATGCCTGTTTTGCTGTTATGGGACCTCTCTCCTCTGTCTGGGTGCCAGGGGCCTACATTAATGATAATCGCCTGCTGCATTGGTGGGTAGCATGATGCCTGTTTTGCTGTTATGGGACCTCTCTCATCTGTCTGGGTGCCAGGGGCCTACATTAATGAAAATCGCCTGCTGCATTGGTGACATGATGCCTGTTTTGCAGTTATGGGACCTTTCTCCTCTGTCTGGGTGCAAGGAGCCTACATTAATAATAATCGCCAGCTGCATTGCTGGGTGACATGATGCCTGTTTTGCTTTTATGGGACCTCTCTCATCTGTCTGGGTGCTAGGGCCTAAATTAATGAAAGTGGCCTGTTGAATTAGTGGGTGACATAATGCCTGTTTTGCTGTTATGGGACCTCTCTCCTCTGTCTTGGTGCTAGGGCCTAAATTCCTGAAAGTGGCCTGTTCCATTGCTGGGTGACATGCTGCCTGTTTTGCAGTTATGGGACCTTTCTCCTCTGTCTGGGTGCAAGGAGCCTACATTAATAATAATCGTCTGCTGCATTGCTGGGTGACATGATGCCTATTTTGCTGTTATGGGACCTCTCTCATCTGTCTGGGTGCTAGGTCCTAAATTAATAAAAGTGGCCTGTTGCATTAGTGGGTGACATAATGCCTGTTTTGCTGTTATGGGACCTCTCTCCTCTGTCTGGGTGCTAGGGCCTTATTTCCTGAAAGTGGCCTGTTCCATTGCTGGGTGACATGCTGCCTGTTTTGCAGTTATGGGACCTTTCTCCTCTGTCTGGGTGCAAGGAGCCTACATTAATAATAATCGTCTGCTGCATTGCTGGGTGACATGATGCCTGTTTTGCTGTTATGGGACCTCTCTCCTCTGTCTGGGTGCCAGGGGTCTACATTAATGATAATCGCCAGCTGCCTTGGTGGGTGACATAATGCCTGTTTTGCTGTTATGGGACCTCTCTCCTCTGTCTGGGTGCTAGGGCCTAAATTCCTGAAAGTGGCCTGTTCTATTGCTGGGTGACATGCTGCCTGTTTTGCAGTTATGGGACCTTTCTCCTCTGTCTGGGTGCAAGGAGCCTACATTAATAATAATCGTCTGCTGCATTGCTGGGTGACATGATGCCTGTTTTGCTGTTATGGGACCTCTCTCCTCTGTCTGGGTGCCAGGGGTCTACATTAATGATAATCGCCAGCTGCCTTGGTGGGTGACATGATGCCTGTTTTGCTTTTATGGGACCTCTCTCATCTGTCTGGGTGCTAGAGCCTAAATTGATGAAAGTGGCCTGTTGCATTAGTGGGTGACATAATGCTTGTTTTGCTGTTATGGGACCTCTCTCCTCTGTCTGGGTGCTAGGGCCTACATTAATGATAATCGCCTGTTCCATTGCTGGGTGACATGATGTCTGTTTTGCTGTTATGGTAACTTTCTAGTCTGTCTGGGTGCAAGGGTCATACATTAATGATAATCGCCTGCTGCATTGGTGGGTTACTTGATGACTGTTTTGCTGTTATGGGACCTCTCTCCTCTGTCTGGGTACTAGGGTCTAAATTCCTGAAAGTGGCCTGTTCCATTGCTGGGTGACATGATGCCTGTTTTGCTGTTATGGGAACATTCTCCTCTGTCTGGGTGCAAGGGTCCTACAGTAATGATAATCGCCTGCTGCATTGGTGCGTGACATGACACCTGTTTTGCTGTTATGTGACCTCTCTCCTCTGTCTGGGTGCTAGGGTCTAAATTCCTGAAAGTGGCCTGTTCCATTGCTGGGTGACATGATGCCTGTTTTGCTGTTATGGGAACATTCTCCTCTGTCTGGGTGCAAGGGTCCTACATTAATGATAATCGCCTGTTGCATTGGTGGGTTACTTGATGCCTGTTTTGCTGTTATGGGACTTCTCTCCTCTGTCTGGGTGCAAGGGGCCTACATTAATTATAATCGCCTGCTGTATTGGAGGGTGACATAATGCCTGTTTTGCTTTTATGGGACCTTTCTCCTCTGTCTGGGTGCCAGGGTTCTACATTTATGATAATCGCCTGCTGCATTGGTGGGTGACATGATGCCTGTTTTGCTGTTATGGGACCTCTCTCCTCTGTCTGGGTGCCAGGGACCTACATTAATGATAATCGCCTGCTGCATTGGTGGGTGACATCATTCCTGTTTTGCTGTTATGGGACCTCTCTCCTCTGTCTGGGTGCCAGGGTTCTACATTAATGATAATCGCCTGCTGCATTGGTGGGTGACATGATGTCTGTTTTGCTGTTATGGGACCTCTCTCCTCTGTCTGGGTACCAGGGGCCTACATTAATGATAATCGCCTGCTGCATTGGTGGGTGACATGATGCCTGTTTTGCTGTTATGGGACCTCTCTCATCTGTCTGGGTGCCAGGGGCCTACATTAATGATAATCGCCTGCTGCCTTGGTGGGTAACATGATGCCTGTTTTGCTGTTATTGGACCTCTCTCCTCTGTCTGGGTACCAGGGGCCTACATTAATGATAATCGCCTGCTGCATTGGTGGGTGACATGATGCCTGTTTTGCTGTTATGGGACCTCTCTCATCTGTCTGGGTGCCAGGGGCCTACATTAATGATAATCGCCTGCTGCCTTGGTGGGTAACATGATGCCTGTTTTTTTCGGTTATGGGACCTTTCCTCTCTCTCTGGGTGCCAGGGGCCTACATTAATGATAATTGCCTGCTGCATCGGTGGGTAACTTGATGCCTGTTTTCCTGTTATGGGACCTCTATCCTCTGTCTTGGTACTAGGGCCTAATTTGCTGAAAGTGGCCTGTTCCATTGCTGGGTTACATGATGCCTGTTTTGCTGTTATGGGACCTTTCTCCTCTGTCTGGGTGCCAGTAGCCTACTAACCACTTACGGACCATAGGTTTATACCCCCCTAGTGACCAGGCCCTTTTTTACATATCGGCACTTCACAACTTTAACGGTTTATTGCTTAGTCATACAACCTGGCACCCAAATTAATTTTACCTCCTATTCTTCTCACAAATACGGATTTCTTTTGGTGGTTTTTGATTGTTGCTGAGATTTTTCGTTTTTCTGATATTAATTAAAAAATAACGCAATTTTCTCAAAAAATGTGTATTTTTAACTTTTTCTGCTAAAATTGTTCTAATATAATTACATTTCTATACAAGTTTGTGTCAGAATTTATTGTGCTAAATGTCTTTGATAAAAAAAAATCCAATAAGTGTATATTTATTGGTTTGCGCAAAAGTTATAGCGTTTACAAACTATGGTACAAAAAAGTGAATTTCCGCATTTTAAAGCAGCTCTGACTTTCTGAGCACCTGTCATGTTTCTTGAGGTGCTAGAATGCCAGGATAGTATAAATACCCCCCAAATGACTCCACTTTGGAAAGAAGACACCCCAAAGTATTCGCGGAGGGGCATGGTGAGTTCATGTATGATTTAATTTTTTTTCACAAGTTAGCGGAAAATGACACTTTCTGAGGAAAAAATTAAAAATAAAGTTTCCATTTCTGCTAAGTCACTATGCCCCTCATTGAATACCTTGGGGTGTCTACTTTCCGAAATGGGGTCATTTGTGGGGTCTGTTTACTGTTCTGGCATTTTGAGCGGGGCTAAATTGTGAGCAACCCCGTAAAGCCTAAAGGTACTCGTTGGACTTTCGGCACCTTTACGTACCTAGGCTGCAAAAAAGTGTCACACATGTGGTATCGCCGTACTCAGAAGAAGTAAGGAAAAGTAACTCTATGACATCTATCTCAAAGTTGTCATTTACAAAGCTATTTCTCACACACAGGATGGGTATGTGTAAAAAGACACCCCAAAACACATTGCCCTACTTCTCCTGAGTACAGCGATACCACATGTGTGACACTTTTTTGCAGCCTAGGTGCGCAACAGGGCCCAAATTCCAATGAGTACATTTCAGGAGGGCAATTTTAGGCATTTGGATTCCAGACTTCTTCTAATGCTTTAGGGCCCCTAAAATGCCAGGGTAGTATAAATAACCCACATGTGACCTCATTTTGGAAATAAGACACCCCAAGGTATTCCGTGAGGGGCATGGCGAGTTCATAGAAGATTTTTTTTTCTTTGTACAAGTTAGCGGAATTTGATTTTTTTAGTCTCCATTTCCGCTAACTTCTGACAAAAAGTTCAATCTTTCATGGACTCAATATGCCCCTCAGCGAATACCTTGGGGTGTCTTCTTTCCAAAATGGGATCATTTGTGGGGTGTTTGTACTGCCCTGGCATTTGAGGGTCTCCACAATCATTACATGTATGGCCAGCATTAGGAGTTTCTGCTATTCTCCCTACATTGAGCATACAGGTAATGATATTTTATTTGTCCGTTCAGCCCATGGGCTGAAAGAAAAAATGAACGGTACAGATTTCTTCATTCGCATCGATCAATGTGGATAAAAAAATCTCTGCCAAAAAATGTGCAAAAAAATAAAAAAAGAGGGGAAAGGCGTCTGCCAGGACATAGGAGCTCTGCCCAACACCCACTAAACTCGTATGCCCTGGCAAACCCGATTTCTCCATTCACATCAATCGATGTGGATGAATTAATCATTGCCAGAATTTTTTTTTTTTTTTTTTACAAAGTGTTTGCCAAAGCATATGAACACCGTCCCTCAA
Organism: Bufotes viridis; assembly: GCA_033119425.1. Lineage (NCBI taxonomy): Eukaryota > Metazoa > Chordata > Amphibia > Anura > Bufonidae > Bufotes > Bufotes viridis. Next base: position 459,932,576 of record CM065590.1, read on the forward strand.
CTCATAAGTAGTGTTGAGCGAACAGTTCGAAAATCGTTCGGGTCCGTACCGAATTTTGGGGTGTCCGTGACACGGAAACGAACACGGACATTTTCAAAAAAGTTCGGGTTCGGGTCCGGTGTTCGTCGATTTCTTCCTGCTTTTTGAAGGGCTGCATAGCAGCCAATCAGCTAGCGTTTTACTTCTTGCCCTAAGAGCCCATCACAGCCATGCCTACTAATGGCATGGCTGTGATTGGCCAAGTGCACCATGTGACCCAGCCTCTATTTAAGCTGGAGTCACGTAGCGCCGCACGTCACACTGCTCTGACTAGTGTAGAGAGAGGATGCAGCTTCTGTGAGGGCGAGATAGGCAGGGATAAAGAAGTGATTGAATGATCTACCTTTCTACACCTGTGCATCAGAACAACTCAGCTGAGCTGTTCACTGAAAGTCACTATTTTGTTGAGACTGGCCAGAGCGATTTTTACTGGCACATGTTACTGGGCTGATAGGCGGCGGCCATTTTGGGACTTGTGGTGCTACAGCAAAAGCTGCCACAACGTCCATTAATCTCATGTAATAGTCGATTTTTTCATAGATATACTACATCAGGGGTTTGGCTGTGCTTGTGTCACCCATACTAACTGCAAAGATATTTAATATATCAGTGGTGAAACTGAAAGTAACCCACTTGGATAGCAAATCCCATGAATGTGCTGTTCCAGCTAGGCTAGCCAGTGCCACTACTTTGTCCAATACTGTCAGCCAGAAATTTTTTTTTTTTTATGTGCCAGAAATATAAATTAGAAAAAGCTTTCACCGTAATAATAAAATTATTCTGGTGTTAGACCAGAAGAAGCACTCCTGTTGTAATTAATACTGTAAAAAGGCTTAGGCAATATTTCACCCAGTGTGGGAAATTTATCTAGCAAAATTAGCATTTTAAAAATTCCGGTGTTCTGAAATACCAGCAGTCCTCTTGTAATTAATACCGCCAAAAGGCATTATATCGTCCAGTGTTGTAATTTTGGTGAAAAAAAGGCCAATTTAATCAATCTGGTGTTTGTTAGACCAGAAACACTAGGCCTCACGTTTTTACTCCTGTAAAAAGGAATTATATCTCCCCGTGTGGGAATCTATGTACCAAAACTAGCATTTTAAAAATTCTGGTGTCAATTTGCAGCAGTTTTCTTGTAAATAATACCGCCAAAAGGCATTATTGTCCAGTGTTGTAATTTTGGTGGAAAAAAAGGCCAATTTAATCAATCTGGTGTTTGTTAGACCAGAAACACTAGGCCTCACATTTTTACTCCTGTAAAAAGGAATTATATCTCCCCGTGTAGGAATCTATGTACCAAAACTAGCATTTTAAAAATTCTGGTGTCCAATTTGCTGCAATTTTCTTGTAATTAATACCGGAAAAAGGAATTATATCTTCCAGTGTGGGAATTTATGTACACAAACTAGCATTATAAAAATTCTGGTGTCCAATTAGCAGCAGTGTTCTTGTAATTAATACCGCCAAAAGGCATTATTGTCCAGTGTTGTAATTTTGGTGAAAAAAAGGCCAATTCAATCAATCTGGTGTTTGTTAGACCAGAAACACTAGGCCTCACGTTTTCACTCCTGTAAAAAGGAATTATATCTCCCCGTGTGGGAATCTATGTACCAAAACTAGCATATAAAAAATTCTGGTGTCCAATTTGCAGCAGTTTTCTTGTAATTAATACCGGAAAAAAGAATTATATCTTCCAGTGTGGGAATTTATGTACACAAACTAGCATTATAAAAATTCTGGTGTCCAATTAGCAGCAGTGTTCTTGTAATTGATACCGCCAAAAGGCATTATATCGTCCAGTGTTGTAATTTTGGTGAAAAAAAGGCCAATTTAATCAATCTGGTGTTTGTTAGACCAGAAACACTAGGCCTCACGTTTTTACTCCTGTAAAAAGGAATTATATCTCCCCGTGTGGGAATCTATGTACCAAAACTAGCATTTTAAAAATTCTGGTGTCAATTTGCAGCAGTTTTCTTGTAAATAATACCGCCAAAAGGCATTATTGTCCAGTGTTGTAATTTTGGTGGAAAAAAAGGCCAATTTAATCAATCTGGTGTTTGTTAGACCAGAAACACTAGGCCTCACATATTTACTCCTGTAAAAAGGAATTATATCTCCCCGTGTGGGAATCTATGTACCAAAACTAGCATTTTAAAAATTCAGATGTCCAATTTGCAGCAGTTTTCTTGTAAATAATACCGCCAAAAGGCATTATATCGTCCAGTGTTGTAATTTTGGTGAAAAAAAGGCCAATTTAATCAATCTGGTGTTTGTTAGACCAGAAACACTAGGCCTCACGTTTTCACTCCTGTAAAAAGGAATTATATCTCCCCGTGTAGGAATCTATGTACCAAAACTAGCATTTTAAAAATTCTGGTGTCCAATTTGCTGCAATTTTCTTGTAATTAATACCGGAAAAAGGAATTATATCTTCCAGTGTGGGAATTTATGTACACAAACTAGCATTATAAAAATTCTGGTGTCCAATTAGCAGCAGTGTTCTTGTAATTAATACCGCCAAAAGGCATTATTGTCCAGTGTTGTAATTTTGGTGAAAAAAGGCCAATTTAATCAATCTGGTGTTTGTTAGACCAGAAACACTAGGCCTCACGTTTTCACTCCTGTAAAAGGAATTATATCTCCCGTGTGCGAATCTATGTACCAAAACTAGCATTTTAAAAATTCTGGTGTCCAATTTGCTGCAGTTTTCTTGTAATTAATACCGGAAAAGGAATTATATCTTCCAGTGTGGGAATTTATGTACACAAACTAGCATTATAAAAATTCTGGTGTCCAATTAGCAGCAGTGTTCTTGTAATTAATACCGCCAAAGGCATTATTGTCCAGTGTTGTAATTTTGGTGAAAAAAGGCCAATTCAATCAATCTGGTGTTTGTTAGACCAGAAACACTAGGCCTCACGTTTTCACTCCTGTAAAAGGAATTATATCTCCCGTGTGGGAATCTATGTACCAAAACTAGCATATAAAAAATTCTGGTGTCCAATTTGCAGCAGTTTTCTTGTAATTAATACCGGAAAAAAGAATTATATCTTCCAGTGTGGGAATTTATGTACACAAACTAGCATTATAAAAATTCTGGTGTCCAATTAGCAGCAGTGTTCTTGTAATTAATACCGCCAAAAGGCATTATTGTCCAGTGTTGTAATTTTGGTGAAAAAAAGGCCAATTTAATCAATCTGGTGTTTGTTAGACCAGAAACACTAGGCCTCACGTTTTCACTCCTGTAAAAGGGAATGATATCTCCCCGTGTGGGAATCTATGTACCAAAACTAGCATTTTAAAAATTCTGGTGTCCAATTTGCAGCAGTCTTCTTGTAATTAATATTGGGAAAAGGAATTATATCTTCCAGTGTGGGAATTTTGGGGCTAAAAAATAATATATTTTATTGTGGTGCGAGTTGAATCGCAACAATGAGGAAACATTCTATTAAGGGACGAGGACACGGTCGTGGTGGTGTCCGTGGAGCCTCTGTTACTGGCAGAGGACGTGGCGGTTCGGCCTCAGGCGCACAAAGTAGTGAACCAACTCCCTCAAGTAGCCGGCAGAATTTACAGCGATATTTGGTGGGGCCCAATGCCGTTATGAGGATGGTAAGGCCTGAGGAGGTACAGGCATTAGTCGATTGGGTGGCCGACAGTGCTTCCAGCACGTTCACCACATTGTCTTCCGCCCAGTCTTCTGCGGAAAGCGCACAGGTGGCACCTGAAAACCAAGCCCATCAGTCTGTCACATCACCCCCATGCATATAAGGGAAACTGGCTGAGCCTCAAGTTATGCAGCAGTCTCTTATTCTGTTTGAAGACTCTGCTCCAAAGGTTTTCCAGGGGCGTCCACCTATCCCTTCCCCAGCGGTGGAAGACATTCCATGCACTGACACACAACCACTTATGTATCCAGATGATGAGGACATGGGAATACCACCACAGCAGAGTGACCGAGTCTCTGATGATGACGAAACACTGGTGCCCACTGCCGCGTCTTATTGCAGTGTGCAGACTAAACAGGAGGAGGTCAGGGAGGAAGACTGGGTGGAAAACGATGCAGAGGACGATGAGGTCTTAGACCCCACGTGGACTGAAGGTCGTGCCGCTGACTTAAATAGTTCAGAGGAAGAGGCAGTGGTGAGACCGAGACAACAGCGAAGCCAAAGAGGGAGCAAGGGGCAAAATCAGAACAGCAGCCGTCCAGAGAGTTCGCCTGCTATTGGCCAGCGCCAACAGGGACCCAGAACCCCAACGGCATCTTCAAGGAGTTCCCTGGCATGGCACTTCTTCAAACAATGTGCTGAGGACAAGACCAGAGTGGTTTGCACGCTGTGCCATCAGACCCTGAGGCGAGGTATTAACGTTCTTAACCTGAGCACCACCTGCATGATCAGGCATCTACATGCAAAGCATGAACTGCAGTGGAGTACACACCTTAAAAACAAGGAACCCGCTCAGGCTCCCCCTGCTCCCTCTACCGCTGCTGCCTCGGCTTCCGCCTCGAGAGGAATGTTGCCATCTGCCGAGCAGCAAACAGAGGATGTGCCATCGACACCACCACCGCCACCGTCACCTAGCGTCTCCACTATTTCACACAGCAGCGTTCAGCTCTCCATCTCTCAAACCTTTGAGAGGAAGCGCAAATTCCCACCTAGTCACCCTCGAGCCCTTGGCCTGAATGCCAGCATTTCTAAACTACTGGCCTTTGAAATGCTGTCATTCCGGCTGGTGGACACAGACAGCTTCAAACAGCTGATGGCCATGGCTGTCCCCCAGTATGTGGTTCCCAGCCGCCACTACTTCTCCAAGACAGCCGTGCCTTCCCTGCACATGCAAGTGTCCGATAAAATCAAATGTGCACTGCGCAACGCCATTTGTGGCAAGGTCCACCTAACCACAGATACGTGGACCAGTAAGCACGGCCAGGGACGCTATATCTCCCTAACTGCACACTGGGTAAATGTAGTGGCGGCTGGGCCGCAGGCGGAGAGTTCCTTGGCGCACGTCCTTCCGCCGCCAAGGATCACAGGGCATCATTCTTTGCCTCCTGTTGCCTCCTTCTCCTACTCGGCTTCCTCCTCCTCCTCCTCTGCTTCCACCAGCTCATCCAGTCAGCCACACACCTTCACCACCAACTTCAGCACAGCCCGGGGTAAACGTCAGCAGGCCATTCTGAAACTCATATGTTTGGGGGACAGGCCCCACACCGCGCAGGAGTTGTGGCGGGGTATTGAACAACAGACTGACCAGTGGTTGCTGCCGGTGGGCCTCAAGCCCGGCCTGGTGGTGTGCGATAATGGGCGAAATCTCGTGGCAGCTCTGGGACTAGCCGGTTTGACGCACATCCCTTGCCTGGCGCATGTGCTGTATTTGGTGGTGCAAAAGTTCATTCACAACTACCCAGACATGTCAGAGCTGCTGCATAAAGTGCGGGCCGTCTTTGCGCGCTTCCGGCGTTCACATCCTGCCGCTGCTTGCCTGTCAGCGCTACAGCGGAACTTTGGCCTTCCCGCTCACCGCCTAATATGCGACGTGCCCACCCATTGGAACTCCACCTTGCACATGCTGGAGAGACTGTGCGAGCAGCAGCAGGCCATAGTGGAGTTTCAGCTGCAGCACGCACTGGTCAGTCGCACTGCGGAACAGCACCACTTCACCACCAATGATTGGGCCTCCATGCGAGACCTGTGTGCCCTGTTGCGCTGTTTAGAGTACGCCACCAACATGGCCAGTGGCCATGCCACTGTTATCAGCGTGACGATACCAATTCTATGTCTCGTAGAGAAAACGCTTAGGGCGATGATGGAAGAGGAGGTGGGCCAGGGCCAGGAGGAGGAGGATGATGGGACGTTTTTAGCACTTTCAGGCCAGTCTGTTAGAAGTGGCTCAGAGGGAGGTTTTTTGCAACAGCAGAGGGCAGGTACAAATGTGGCCAGCCAGGGACCACTACTGGAGGACGAGGAGGATGAGGAGGAGGAGGATGAGGATGAAGCAGGTTCACAGCGGTGTGGCACCCAGCACAGCGCAGGCACATCCCTGGTGCGTGGCTGGGGGGATACAGAGGATGATGACGATACGCCTCCCACAGAGGACAGCTTGTCCTTACCTCTGGGGAGCCTGGCACACATGAGCGATTACATGCTGCAGTGCCTGCGCAATGACAGCAGAGTTGCCCACATTTTAACGTGTGCTGACTACTGGGTGGCCACCCTGCTGGATCCACGGTACAAAGACAATGTGCCCACTTTACTTCCTGCACTGGAGCGTGATAGGAAGATGCGCGAGTACAAGCGCACACTGGTAGACGCGCTCCTGAGAGCATTCCCAACTGTCACAGGGGAACAGGTGGAAGGCCAAGGCCAAGGCAGAGGAGGAGCTAGAGGTCGCCCACGCAGCAGTGTCACGGCCAGCTCCTCTGAGGGCAGGGTTAGCATGGCAGAAATGTGGAAAAGTTTTGTCTCCACGCCACAGCTAACTGCCCCACCACCTGATACGGAACGTGTTAGCAGGAGGCAACATTTCACTAACATGGTTGAACAGTACGTCTGCACACAACTCCACGTACTGACGGATGGTTCGGCCCCATTCAACTTCTGGGTTTCCAAATTGTCCACGTGGCCAGAATTAGCATGTTATGCCTTGGAGGTGCTGGCCTGCCCGGCGGCCAGCGTTTTATCTGAACGTGTATTCAGCACGGCAGGGGGCGTCATTACTGACAAACACAGCCGCCTGTCCGCAGCCAACGTGGACAAGCTGACGTTTATAAAAATGAACCAGGCATGGATTCCACAAGACCTGACCCTCCCTTGTGAAGAGTAGTCCTTAATAACTGTCTTAAACCATGTTGTCTTGTACTCCTGGCCACTTCTTCATTGAAAAATCAATTTTTGAAATTAAGTAGGATCTTGGTGTGCAACCCAGAGTTGAATGAACCTTCCCTCTGTCTGGGTGCCGGGGCCAAAGTACATGAAAGTGTCTTTCTCCTGTGTTGGGTGATATGAATGTTATACTTGTGTTGTCTGACATCTCTCCTTTGTGTGGGTGCAGGGGGCCAAAGTCACTGAAAGCAGCCTTCTCCTGTGCTGGCTGATATAAATGCCTGATTCTCTGCTGTGGGACCTCTCTCCTCTTTCTGGGTGCAGGGGTCAAAGAAACAAAAGGTGGCCTACTCCTGTGGTGGTTGATGTAAAACTGATGCTTGTGCTATCTGACCTGTCTCCTCTGTGTCGGTGCTAAGGCCTAAGTCACTGAAAGCGGCCTTCTCCTGTGCTGGCTGATATAAATGCCTGAATCTCTGCTGTGGGACCTCTCTCCTCTTTCTGGGTGCAGGGGTCAAAGAAACAAAAGGTGGCCTACTCCTGTGGTGGTTGATGTAAAACTGATTCTTGTGCTATCTGACCTGTCTCCTCTGTGTCGGTGCTAAGGCCTAAGTCACTGAAAGCGGCCTTCTCCTGTGCTGGCTGATATAAATGCCTGATTCTCTGCTGTGGGACCTCTCTCCTCCAGGTGGCTGCAGGGGTCAAAGTCTCTAAAAGTGCCCTTCTCCTGTGGTGGTTGATGTAAAACTGATGCTTGTGCTATCTGACCTGTCTCCTCTGTGTCGGTGCTAAGGCCTAAGTCACTGAAAGCGGCCTTCTCCTGTGCTGGCTGATATAAATGCCTGAATCTCTGCTGTGGGACCTCTCTCCTCTTTCTGGGTGCAGGGGTCAAAGAAACAAAAGGTGGCCTACTCCTGTGGTGGTTGATGTAAAACTGATGCTTGTGCTATCTGACCTGTCTCCTCTGTGTCGGTGCTAAGGCCTAAGTCACTGAAAGCGGCCTTCTCCTGTGCTGGCTGATATAAATGCCTGAATCTCTGCTGTGGGACCTCTCTCCTCTTTCTGGGTGCAGGGGTCAAAGTCTCTAAAAGTACCCTTCTCCTGTGGTGGTTGATGTAAAACTGATGCTTGTGCTATCTGACCTGTCTCCTCTGTGTCGGTGCTAAGGCCTAAGTCACTGAAAGCGGCCTTCTCCTGTGCTGGCTGATATAAATGCCTGATATAAATGCCTGAATCTCTGCTGTGAGACCTCTCTCCTCCGTCTGCGTGCAGGGGTCAAGGTCTCTCAAAGTGGCCTTCTCCTGTACTGGGTGATGTGAAACTGATGTTTGTGCCATCTGACATGGTTGCCGGGGTCCCATTAAATGATGGCCTACTCCTGTGGTGGGTGATCTAAATGCCTGATTCTCTGCTGTGAAACCTCTCTCCTCCGTCTGGGTGCAGGGGTCAAAGTCTCTCAAAGTGGCCTTCTCTTGTGCTGGGTGATGTGAAACTGATGTTTGTGCCATCTGACATGGTTGCCGGGGTCCCATTAAATGATGGCCTACTCCTGTGGTGGGTGATCTAAATGGCTGATTCTCTGCTGTGAAACCTCTCTCCTCCGTCTGGGTGCAGGGGTCAAGGTCTCTCAAAGTGGCCTTCTCCTGTGCTGGGTGATGTGAAACTGATGTTTGTGCCATCTGACATGGTTGCCGGGGTCCCATTAAATGATGGCCTACTCCTGTGGTGGGTGATCTAAATGCCTGATTCTCTGCTGTGAAACCTCTCTCCTCCGTCTGGGTGCAGGGGTCAAGGTCTCTCAAAGTGGCCTTCTCCTGTGGTGGGTGATGTGAAACTGATGTTTGTGCCATCTGACATGGTTGCCGGGGTCCCATTAAATGATGGCCTACTCCTGTGGTGGGTGATCTAAATGCCTGATTCTCTGCTGTGAAACCTCTCTCCTCCGTCTGGGTGCAGGGGTCAAGGTCTCTCAAAGTGGCCTTCTCCTGTGCTGGGTGATGTGAAACTGATGTTTGTGCCATCTGACATGGTTGCCGGGGTCCCATTAAATGATGGCCTACTCCTGTGGTGGGTGATCTAAATGCCTGATTCTCTGCTGTGAAACCTCTCTCCTCCGTCTGGGTGCAGGGTCAAAGTCTCTCAAAGTGGCCTTCTCCTGTGCTGGGTGATGTGAAACTGATGTTTGTGCCATCTGACATGGTTGCCGGGGTCCCATTAAATGATGGCCTACTCCTGTGGTGGGTGATCTAAATGCCTGATTCTCTGCTGTGAAACCTCTCTCCTCAGTCTGGGTGCAGGGGTCAAGGTCTCTCAAAGTGGCCTTCTCCTGTGCTGGGTGATGTGAAACTGATGTTTGTGCCATCTGACATGGTTGCCGGGGTCCCATTAAATGATGGCCTACTCCTGTGGTGGGTGATCTAAATGGCTGATTCTCTGCTGTGAAACCTCTCTCTCATCCGTCTGGGTGCAGGGGTCAAGGTCTCTCAAAGTGGCCTTCTCCTGTGCTGGGTGATGTGAAACTGATGTTTGTGCCATCTGACATGGTTTCCGGGGTCCCATTAAATGTAGTTAAACTTGAATACTGCGCGCTGCTGTGAACGCGCGCTCCTGTGAGCACGCGTTCACAGCAAATCTCACAAGATGACGCCAATAGGCGTCGCTGAGACCGCTGCCGTCCGGACGCCTATCGGCGTTAGTGTGATAGCAAGTGGTTATTGATATTATCGCCTGCTGCATTAGTGGGTGACATGATGCCTGTTTTGCTGTTATGGGACCTCTCTCCTCTGTCTGGGTGCTAGGGCCTAAATTGCTGAAAGTAGCCTGTTCCATTGCTGGGTAACATGATGCCTGTTTTGCTGTTATGGGACCTCTCACCTCTGTCTGGGTGCTAGGGCCTAAATTCCTGAAAGCGGCCTGTTGCATTGGTGGGTGACATGATGCCTGTTTTGCTGTTATGGGACCTCTCTCCTCTGTCTGGGTGCCAGGGACCTACATTAATGATAATCGCCTGCTGCATTGGTGGGTGACATAATGCCTGTTTTGCTTTTATGGGACCTCTCTCCTCTGTCTGGGTGCCAGGGGCCCACATTAATTATAATCGCCTGCTGCATTGGTGGGTGACATGATGTCTGTTTTGCTGTTTTGGGTCCTCTCTCCTCTGTCTGGGTGTTAGTGCCTACATAAATGATAATGGCCTGTTCAATTGCAGGTTGACCAGAGTCCTGTGTTGCTGTTACGGGACGGCTCTCCTCTTTGCGGGAGCCATGGACCTGAATTAGTGATTGTTGCCTGTGGCACTGCTGGGTTAAATCAATACTGTTTTGGCGTGATTTGAACTCTCCAATTTGTGGGTGCCAGGGGCCTGAGTCTGTGCATGAGGCCTGTGACGCTGCAGGCAGACATGAATCCTTTGTGGCTGTGATGAGAACTTCTCCAACTCCCATGTATAGTTGCCATGGGCCTGAAGCTGTGAATGAGGCCTGTGGCGCTGCAGGCAGACATGAATCCTGTATGGCTCTGAGGAGAACTTCAACTACCATTGCATTCCCACCTGATGCCACCCCAACCATCTATTCCACCTCCAAGTTGCCAATTAATATTGGTTAATTTTTATTTATTTTATTTTATTTTAAGTAATTTCCCTATCCACATTTGTTTGCAGGGGATTTACCTACATTTTGCTGCCTTTTGCAGCCCTCTATCCCTTTCCAGGGCTATTTTACAGCCATTTTAGTGCCCAAAAGTTCGGGCCTCCATTGACTTCAATAGGGTTCGGGGTCAAGTTAGGGTCAAGAACCCGAACATTTTTGTGAAGTTCGGCCAAACTTCTCGAACCCGAACATCCAGGTGTCTGCTCAACTCTAGACTCTATCCCTGAGGAAGAAAGGCGATCCTTTCGAAATGCATCAGATTTTTGGTCCACTACAGCTCCTGTAGCTGTAAGCTAGCGTGACATGACCAGCGCTCTGATATGGAGCGCAAGCTTTTGTGAATAGGAAATGTGCTGCTGGCCGGGTCACGTTTTCCAACTAGACAGCCTGACTGCTTCTAGCGGACTGGAGGATTCACCACTACTAGTGTTGAGCGAACCTGAATTGTAAACTTCGGGTCCGTACCAAACTTTACAATTTTTGGTAACGTGACCCGAACCTAAACTTTGCCGGAAAAGTTTGGTTTCGAGTTCGGTGTTTGGGCATTTAATAAAGCTTGTTGAGAGGCTGAAAGGCTGCCTACTGGCTGTGATTGGCCGGTGCATCATGTGACCCAGCCTCTATATAAGCTGGATCACGTGTAGCACCGCCCATCAGCTCTCAGTAGTGAAGGGACAGTGTCAGTGACACTATCTTTGCACCCCTGACGCAGAAAGCTAATCATAAATCTGGCTGTTAATTCTGTGGGTGACCTACAGTAATTTTTTTTGTGAGTGCAATGCAACATTGTACATTGTAGAAATATAATAGTTAATCTGTCTGTTAGTTAGGTGAACGTCATATGCCCATTTATTGAGCGAAGAACTCCTGCACTGCATACGTGACAAGGAAATTGATATAGTTAATGCATCTGTTAGGTGCACGTGCACTGCATATGTGACAGAGAAATTGATAAAGTTAATCCGTCTGTCATTTAGGTGCACGTCATATACCCATTTATTGCATGAAGTATGCCAGCACTGCATACGTGACAGGGAAAATGATATAGTTAATCCGTCTGTTATTTAGGTGCACGTCATATACCCATTTATTGCGTAACGTACACCTGCACTGCATACGTGACAGAGAAATTTTTTTAATTAATCTGTCTGTTAGTCAGGTGCATGTCATATACCCATTTATTGCGTGAAGTATACCTGCACTGCATACGTGACAGTGAAACTGATATAGTTAATCCGTCTGTTAGTTCAGTGGGTGACCTCAAAGAATGAGGAGAGCATCAAATAAGGGACGTGGCCCTGTTCTCCTGTTTCAGGGAGAGTATGAGGTCGATCTGTGCCAGCTACACGCCCAAATGAAACACCTTCCTCAGGTGCACGTAGGTGACAGAACGTTCAGCATTATTTTGTAGGCCTGAATACCGGTGTACGAATGGTGAGGCCAGAACAAGTAGAGGCAGTAATAGATTGGGTGGCTGACAGTGCCTCTAGTTCCTTCACATTGTCTCCAACACGGTCTCCTTTTCAAAGTGCAGAATTGGCACTTGCAGCCCATTGGCAGTCTGAGCACCAAGTCATGCAGCAGTATCTTATGCTTTTTGATGACTCTGCTGGGTTTCCGAGGGCCATCCACATAGCCCTGCACCAGAAGTGGAAGAGATTGAGTGCACTGATGCTCAACTACTTATGTTTCAGGATGTGGCCATGGGAGGACAACTCTGATGATGATGAATCACAGGTGCCAACTGCTGCTGCTTTCTGCAGTGTGCAGGCCGGCAAGGAGGGCAGTGGTGAAGAGTGGGTGGAAGATGATGTGGAGGATGATGAGGTCCTAGACCCCACATGGAATCAACCTCATGCGAGTGATGTGTGCAGTTCGGAGGAAGAGGTAGTGGTCACACAGCACCAGCCACACAGCAAAAGAGGGAGCAGTGTGCAAAAGCAGAGTAGCCGTCCCTTCGCCAGTACGCCTGCTACTGCCCACCACACCCAGTGACTGAGCACACCAAAGCCAGCTCCAAGGAGTTCCTTGGCGTGGTAGTTCTTCAGACAATGTGCTGACGGCAAAATGTGAGTGGTTTGCACACTGTGCAATCAGAGCCTGAAGCGAGGCATACATTTTCTAAACCTGAGCAGCATCTGCATGACCAGGAATCTAATTGAAAAGCACGAGCTTCAGTGGAGTAAACACCTCAAAAACCACAAAAGATCTTAGGCTCCTCCTGGTCCCTCTTCTGCTGCAGTCTTGGTCTCTCCTTACCCTCTCTAGAGTGACATTGGAACCTGCCACCCCGCAAACTGAGGATGTGGCAGCAACGCCACCACGTCCGTCACTGTCACCAAGCATCTCCCAAACACTTGAGAGAAAGAGGAAGTTCCCCCCTACCCACCCATGATCCCTGGCCCTGAATGCCAGCATTTCAAAATTCCTGGCCTTTGAAATGCTGCCATTCCGTCTGGTGGAGACGGAGTCTTTTAAAAAACTTATGGTGGTGGCTGTCCCACAGTATGTGGTTCCAAGCCACCACGACATTTCCAAGCGAGCCATCCCCGCCCTGCACAACCAAGTGGCAGACAAAACTAGGTGTGCACTGCGCAAAGCCATCTGTGGCAAGGTCCACATAACCACGAATACATGGACCGGTAAGCACAGGCAGGGAAGTTATATCTCCCTAACAGCACACTGGGTAAATGTAGTGGTGGCTGGGCCAGAGGCGGATAGCAGTTTGACGCATGTCCTTCCACCCCCGAGGATTGCAGGGCATTTCTATTTGCCTTCTGTTGCCTCCTACTCCGCTTCCTCCTCTACCACCTCCTCATCCTTTCAGCGTAACACCTTCACCACCAACTTCAGCACAGCCAGGGGGAAGCGACGGCAGGCTGTTTTGAAACTCATACTTTTGGGGGAAAAAGCACACACCGCGCAGGAGCTGTGGACGGGCATGGAACAACAGACTGATGAGTGGTTGTTGCCACTGAGCTTCAAGGAAAAGTGCGGTCCGTCTGAGTACGCTTTAGGTGTTCTCACCCTGCTGCTGCTCGCCTGTCTGTGCTGCAGCATAACTTTGGACTTCCCGCTCACTGCCTCATATGTGACGTGCCTACAAGTTGGAACTCCACCTTGCCCATGCTGGAGAGACTGTGCGAGCAGCAGCAGGCGATAGTGGAGTTTCAGCTGCAGCATGCATGGGTGAGTCACTCTGCAGAACAGCACCACTTCAGCACCAATGAGTGGGCCTCCATGCGGGACGTGTGGGCCGTGTTGCGCTGTTTCGAGTACTCCACCAATATGGCCAGTGCCGATGACGCACTCCTCAGCGTTACTATTCCACTTCGATGTCTCCTTGAACAAACGCTTGGGCGATGATGGAAGAGGATGTGGCAGAGGAAGAAGAGGGAACATTTCCACTGTTATCAGGCCAGTCATTCACAAGTGTCTTGGAGGGTGGGTTCCTGCACCAACAGAGGCCAGGTACACAATTGTCCAACCACGGCACAAGGAGGAGGAGAATGATGAGGAGGAGGAGGAACAGTGTTCACAGCAGGGTGGCACCCAAAGCAGCTAATGGACATCACTGGAGCGTGGCTGGGGGAAAACAGAGGACACAGATGATACATCTCCCACAGAGGACAGCTTGTCATTGCCTCTGGGCAACTTGGCACACATGAGCGACTATATGCTGCAGTGCCTGCACAAAGACCGCAGAGTTGCCCACATTCTAAACAGTGCTGATTACTGGGTGACCATCCTGCTGGATCCCCGTTACAAGGACAACGTGCCATCATAGGCACCAACATAGGCCCTGGCCAGGAACACAATTGTCCAGCCAGGGCACAGTTCTGGAGGATAAGGAACAGGAGGATACGCTGGGGGATACAGAGGACACAGAGGATATACCTCCCTCAAAGAGGATAGCTTGTCCTTGCCTCTGGGAAGCCTGGCAGACATGAGCGACTACATGCTGCAGTGCCTGCGCCACCCTGCTGCATCCCCGTTACAAGGACAACGTGCCGTACTTATTACCCTCACTGGAGTGTAATAGGAAGATGAGCCCGCTAGTAGACATGCTGCTGATGGCATTCACACATGACACCGGGGACTCAGTGGAAGCACAATGTAAAGGCAGAGGAGGAGGAGGAAGAATTTGCCAATGCAGCTGGGTCACCAGCAACACCTCAGAAGGCAGGGTTAGCATGGGCAAAATGTGGAAAAGCTTTGTCATCACGCCACAACAACCTGCACCACCAGCAGATCTGGAACGTCTTAGCAGGAGGCAGCATTTCAGAAACATGGTGGAAGAGTACACGTACTTACTGATGGGTTTGCCCAGGGGCGAAGCTACAGGGAAGCGTGGGTAGCACACTGTTTTGGGTCCCTGACCTAGAAGAACCCATCCAGGAGGAGGAGGAGGAGGACTTAAAGACTTTGTCAGGGCCCCCTCAACAGTATTATACAATGAAATTAGATACAGTGGCAGTATAGACAGTGTAGAAAGCGGATGGAAAATAAACCCAAACAGCCTGACACCCCACACACTCAACACCCCCCCCCCTCCCCCCTTTCACTCAAACCATTAACAAACTATTCACAAATTTACTTAAAAACATGATAAAATAACTATAAGGCAGCTAAACTAACCATATAAAGAAACAAAACTATATACACGCCTCATCCTTAACTTAAGGTCAACCAAATACAAGTGGCTCGGAGGGTGGGTATCTGCACCAACATAGGCCCTGGCCTGGAACACAATTGTCCAGCCAGGGCACAGTTCTGGAGGATGAGGAAGAGGAGTAGGAGGAACGCTGGGGGATACAAAGGACACAGATGACATACCTCCCTCAAAGAGGATAACTTGTCCTTGCCTCTGGGCAGCCTGGCAGACATGAGCGACTACATGCTGCAGTGCCTGCGCAACAACTGCCCAGTTACTGCCACATTCTAACTTTTGCTGATTACTGGGTGGCCACCCTGCTGCATCCCCTTTAGGCGGACAACGTGCCGTCCTTAACTCCCTCACTGGAGTGTAATAGGAAGATGAGCCCGCTAGTAGACATGCTGCTGATGGCATTCACACCTGACAACGGGGACTCAGTGGAAGCACAAGGTGAAGGCAGAGGAGGAGGGGGAAGAATTTGCTCGGCAAAGGATATATTTTGTTCTGAGGAAAAATTCAATAGCCAGAATAGCAATACCGCAAATCAGTGGTTTCAGCTGTGGCTGGCCAAGTTTAATAGTGCCCGGCAAAGGATAGATAATTTTCTGGGGTGAAATTCAATTGACAAAATAGCAATACCATAAATCAGTGGTTTCAGCTGTAGCTGGCCAAGTTTAATAGTGTACGGCAAAGGATATATTTTTTTCTGGGGGGAAATTCAATTGCCAAAATACCATTACCGTAAATCTGGTGTTCCAGCTGTGACTGGACAAGTTTCATAGTGTCTGTCATAGGATATATTATTCTCTGCGGTTAAATTCAGTTGCAAAAATAGAAATACTGTAAATCTGGTGTTCCAGCCGTGACTGGACAAGTTTATTAGTGTTCGGCAAAGGATTTATTATTTTTTGGGGTGAAATTCAGTTGCCAAAATAGCAATACCATAAATCAGTGGTTTCAGCTGTGGCTGGCCAAGTTTAATAGTGAACGGCAAAGGAAATATTTTTTTCTGGAGTGAATTTCAATTGCCAAAATAGCAATCCCCTAAAAATCTGGTGTTCCAGCTCTGACTGCACAAGTTTCATAGTGTCCGTCATAGGATATATTATTTTCTGCTGTGAAATTCTGTGGCAAAAATTGAAATACCATAAATCTGGTGTCCCCGCAGTGGCTGGCCAAGTTTAATAGTGTACGGCAAAGGATATATTTTTTTATGGGGTGAAATACAATTGCCAAAATAGCAATACCATAAATCTGGTATCCCAGCAATGGCTGGCCAAGTTTAATAGTGTCCGTCAAAGGATTTATTATTTTCTGCTGTGAAATTCAGTTGACAAAATAGAAATACAGCAAAACTGTTGTTCCAGCTGTTGCAGGCTTCATTTAAAACTGTCCGTAAAAGGGTATATTTATTTCTGGGGTGAAATTTAATTGCCAAAATAGAAATACCCTGAATCTGGTGTTCCAGCTGTTGCAGGCCTAGATTAGATCTGTCCGTAAAAGGGTATATTTTTTTCTGGGGTGAAATTTAATTGCCAAAATAGCAATACCCGGAATCTGGTGTTCCAGCTGTTGCAGGCCGAGTTTAAATCTGTCTGTAAAAAGGTATATTTTTTTCTGGGATGAAATGTGATTGCCAAAATAGCAATACACTGAATCTGGTGTTCCAGTTGTGACTTGAAAATTTCCCTAGTGTTCGTCAAAGGATATATTATTTTCTGGGGTAAGAGTCAGTAGCAAAAGTAGAAATACAATAAATCTGGTGTTTCGGCTGTGGCTGGACAAGTTTAATAGTGTCCGGCAAAGGATATATTTTTTTTTCTGAGGTTAAATTCAATTGCCAAAATAGCAATACCATAAATCAGTGGTTTCAGCTGTGGCTGGCCAAGTTGAATAGTGTACGTCAAAGGATAGATTTTTTTCTGGGGTGAAATTCAATTGCCAAAATAGCAATACCATAAATCAGTGGTTTCAGCTGTGGCTGGCCAAGTTTACTAGTGTACAAAAAAGGATATATTTTTTTCTGGGGTTTAATTCAATTGCCAAAATAGCAATACCATAAATCAGTGGTTTTAGCTGTGGCTGGCCAAGTTTAATAGTGTACGGCAAAGAATATTTTTTTTTCTGGGGTGAGATTCAAATGCCAGTATAGCAATACCGTAAATCTGGTGTCCCAGCAGTGGCTAGCCAAGTTAAATAGTGTCCGGCAAAGGATAGATAATTTTCTGGGGTGAAATTCAATTACCAAAATAGCAATACCCTGAATCTGGTGTCCCAGCTGTTGCAGGCCAAGTTTAGATCTGTCCGTAAAAGGGTATATTTTTTTCTGGGGTTAAATTTAATTGCCAAAATAGCAATACCCTGAATCTGGTGTTCCAGCTGTTGCAGGCCTAGTTTAAATCTGTCTGTAAAAAGGTGTATTTTTTTCTGGGGTGAAATTCAATTGCCAAAATAGCAATACCATAAATCTGTGGTTTCAGCTGTGGCTGGCCAAGTTGAATAGTGTACGGCAAAGGATATATTTTTTTCTGGGGTGAAATTCAATTGCCAAAATAGCAATACCGTAAATCTGGTGTCCCAACAGTGGCTGGCCAACTTAAATAGTGTACGGCAAAGGATAGATAATTTTCTGGAGTGAAATTCAAATGCCAAAATATTAATACCATAAATCAGTGGTTTCAGCTGTGGCTGGCCAAGTTTAATAGTGTACGGCAAAGGATATATTTTTTTCTGGGGTGAAATTCAATTGCCAAAATAGCAATACCATAAATCAGGGTTTTCAGCTGTGGCTGGCCAAGTTTAATAGTGTACGGCAAAGGATATATTTTTTTTCTGGGGTGAAATTCAATTGCCAAAATAGCAATACCATAAATCAGGGGTTTCAGCTGTGGCTGGCCAAGTTTAATAGTGAACGGCAAAGGAAATATTTTTTTCTGGAGTGAATTTCAATTGCCAAAATAGCAATCCCCTAAAAATCTGGTGTTCCAGCTCTGACTGCACAAGTTTCATAGTGTCCGTCAAAGTATATATTATTCTTTGCGGTGAAATTAATTTGCAAAAATTTCATAGTGTCCGTCATAGGATATATTATTTTCTGCGGTGAAATTCTGTGGCAAAAATTGAAATACCATAAATCTGGTGTCCCCACAGTTGCTGGCCAAGTTTAATAGTGTACGGCAAAGGATATATTTTTTTATGGGGTGAAATACAATTGCCAAAATAGCAATACCATAAATCTGGTATCCCAGCAGTGGCTGGCCAAGTTTAATAGTGTCCGTCAAAGGATTTATTATTTTCTGCGGTGAAATTCAGTTGACAAAATAGAAATACAGTAAAACTGTTGTTCCAGCTGTTGCAGGCTTCATTTAAAACTGTCCGTAAAAGGGTAAATTTATTTCTGGAGTGAAATTTAATTGCCAAAATAGCAATACCCTGAATCTGGTGTTCCAGCTGTTGCAGGCCTTGATTAGATCTGTCCGTAAAAGGGTATATTTTTTTCTGGGGTGAAATTTAATTGCCAAAATAGCAATACCCTGAATCTGGTGTTCCAGCTGTTGCCGGCCTAGTTTAAATCTGTCTGTAAAAAGGTATATTTTTTTCTAGGATGAAATTTAATTGCCAAAATAGCAATACACTAAATCTGGTGTTCCAGCTGTGACTTGAAAATTTCCCTAGTGTTCGTCAAAGGATATATTTTTTTCTGAGGTGAAATTCAATTGCCAAAATAGCAATACCATAAATCAGTGGTTTCAGCTGTGGCTGGCCAAGTTGAATAGTTTACGTCAAAGGATAGATTTTTTTCTGGGGTGAAATTCAATTGCCAAAATAGCAATACCATAAATCAGTGGTTTCAGCTGTGGCTGGCCAAGTTTAATAGTGTACAACAAAGGATATATTTTTTTCTGGGGTTAAATTCAATTGCCAAAATAGCAATACCATAAATCAGTGGTTTTAGCTGTGGCTGGCAAAGTTTAATAGTGATACGGCAAAGAATATATTTTTTCTGGGGTGAGATTCAAATGCCAATATAGCAATACCGTAAATCTGGTGTCCCAGCAGTGGCTAGCCAAGTTAAATAGTGTCCGGCAAAGGATAGATAATTTTCTGGGGTGAAATTCAATTACCAAAATAGCAATACCCTGAATCTGGTGTCCCAGCTGTTGCAGGCCAAGTTTAGATCTGTCCGTAAAAGGGTATATTTTTTTCTGGGGTTAAATTTAATTGCCAAAATAGCAATACCCTGAATCTGGTGTTCCAGCTGTTGCAGGCCTAGTTTAAATCTGTCTGTAAAAAGGTGTATTTTTTTCTGGGGTGAAATTCAATTGCCAAAATAGCAATACCATAAATCTGTGGTTTCAGCTGTGGCTGGCCAAGTTGAATAGTGTACGGCAAAGGATATATTTTTTTCTGGGGTGAAATTCAATTGCCAAAATAGCAATACCGTAAATCTGGTGTCCCAACAGTGGCTGGCCAACTTAAATAGTGTACGGCAAAGGATAGATAATTTTCTGGAGTGAAATTCAAATGCCAAAATATTAATACCATAAATCAGTGGTTTCAGCTGTGGCTGGCCAAGTTTAATAGTGTACGGCAAAGGATATATTTTTTTCTGGGGTGAAATTCAATTGCCAAAATAGCAATACCATAAATCAGGGTTTTCAGCTGTGGCTGGCCAAGTTTAATAGTGTACGGCAAAGGATATATTTTTTTTCTGGGGTGAAATTCAATTGCCAAAATAGCAATACCATAAATCAGGGGTTTCAGCTGTGGCTGGCCAAGTTTAATAGTGAACGGCAAAGGAAATATTTTTTTCTGGAGTGAATTTCAATTGCCAAAATAGCAATCCCCTAAAAATCTGGTGTTCCAGCTCTGACTGCACAAGTTTCATAGTGTCCGTCAAAGTATATATTATTCTTTGCGGTGAAATTAATTTGCAAAAATTTCATAGTGTCCGTCATAGGATATATTATTTTCTGCGGTGAAATTCTGTGGCAAAAATTGAAATACCATAAATCTGGTGTCCCCACAGTTGCTGGCCAAGTTTAATAGTGTACGGCAAAGGATATATTTTTTTATGGGGTGAAATGCAATTGCCAAAATAGCAATACCATAAATCTGGTATCCCAGCAGTGGCTGGCCAAGTTTAATAGTGTCCGTCAAAGGATTTATTATTTTCTGCGGTGAAATTCAGTTGACAAAATAGAAATACAGTAAAACTGTTGTTCCAGCTGTTGCAGGCTTCATTTAAAACTGTCCGTAAAAGGGTAAATTTATTTCTGGGGTGAAATTTAATTGCCAAAATAGCAATACCCTGAATCTGGTGTTCCAGCTGTTGCAGGCCTAGTTTAAATCTCTCTGTAAAAAGGTATATTTTTTTCTAGGATGAAATTTAATTGCCAAAATAGCAATACACTGAATCTGGTGTTCCAGCTGTGACTTGAAAATTTCCCTAGTGTTCGTCAAAGGATATATTTTTTTCTGAGGTGAAATTCAATTACCAAAATAGCAATACCATAAATCAGTGGTTTCAGCTGTGGCTGGCCAAGTTGAATAGTTTACGTCAAAGGATAGATTTTTTTCTGGGGTGAAATTCAATTGCCAAAATAGCAATACCATAAATCAGTGGTTTCAGCTGTGGCTGGCCAAGTTTAAAAGTGTACAACAAAGGATATATTTTTTTCTGGGGTTAAATTCAATTGCCAAAATAGCAATACCATAAATCAGTGGTTTTAGCTGTGGCTGGCAAAGTTTAATAGTGTACGGCAAAGAATATATTTTTTTCTGGGGTGAGATTCAAATGCCAATATAGCAATACCGTAAATCTGGTGTCCCAGCAGTGGCTAGCCAAGTTAAATAGTGTCCGGCAAAGGATAGATAATTTTCTGGGGTGAAATTCAATTACCAAAATAGCAATACCCTGAATCTGGTGTCCCAGCTGTTGCAGGCCAAGTTTAGATCTGTCCGTAAAAGGGTATATTTTTTTCTGGGGTGAAATTTAATTGCCAAAATAGCAATACCCTGAATCTGGTGTTCCAGCTGTTGCAGGCCTAGTTTAAATCTGTCTGTAAAAAGGTGTATTTTTTTCTGGGGTGAAATTCAATTGCCAAAATAGCAATACCATAAATAAGTCAGCTGTGGCTGGCCAAGTTGAATAGTGTACGGCAAAGGATATATTTTTTTCTGGGGTGAAATTCAATGGCCAAAATAGCAATACCGTAAATCTGGTGTCCCAGCAGTGGCTGGCCAAGTTAAATAGTGTACGGCAAAGGATAGATAATTTTCTGGGGTGAAATTCAAATGCCAAAATAGTAATACCATAAATCAGTGGTTTCAGCTGTGGCTGGCCAAGTTTAATAGTGTACGGCAAAGGATAGATAATTTTCTGGGGTGAAATTCAATTACCAAAATAGCAATACCCTGAATCTGGTGTTTCAGCTGT
Source organism: Bufotes viridis (assembly GCA_033119425.1). Lineage (NCBI taxonomy): Eukaryota > Metazoa > Chordata > Amphibia > Anura > Bufonidae > Bufotes > Bufotes viridis. The sequence continues at coordinate 459,954,185 of CM065590.1, forward strand.
TGCAGGCCAAGTTTAGATCTGTCTGTAAAAGGGTATATTTTTTTCTGGGGTGAAATTTAATTGCCAAAATAGCAATACCATAAATCAGGGGTTTCAGCTGTGGCTGGCCAATTTAATAGTGTACGGCAAAGGATATTTTTTTTTCTGGGGTGAAATTCAATTGCCAAAATAGCAATACCGTAAATCTGGTGTCCCAGCAGTGGCTGGCCAAGTTAAATAGTGTACGGCAAAGGATAGATAATTTTCTGGGGTGAAATTCAAATGCCAAAATATTAATACCATAAATCAGTGGTTTCAGCTGTGGCTGGCCAAGTTTAATAGTGTACGGCAAAGGATATATTTTTTTCTGGGGTGAAATTCAATTGCCAAAATAGCAATACCATGAATCAGGGGTTTCAGCTGTGGCTGGCCAAGTTTAATAGTGTACGGCAAAGGATATATTTTTTTCTGCGGTGAAATTCAATTGCCAAAATAGCAATACCATAAATCAGGGGTTTCAGCTGTGGCTGGCCAAGTTTAATAGTGTACGGCAAAGGATTTTTTTTTTTCTGGGGTGAAATTCAATTGCCAAAATAGCAATACCGTAAATCTGCTGTCCCAGCAGTGGCTGGCCAAGATAAATAGTGTAAGGCAAAGGATAAATAATTTTCTAGGGTTAAATTCAATTGCCAAAATAGCAATAACATAAATCAGTTGTTTCAGCTATGGCTGGCCAAGTTTAATAGTGTCCGTCAAAGGATATATTATTTTCTGCGGTGAAATTCAGTTGCAAAAGTAGAAAAACATTAAAACTGCTCCAGCTGTTGCAGGCTTCGTTTAAATCTGTCCGTAAAAGGGTATATTTTTTCTGGGGTGAAATGTATTTGCCAAAATAGCAATACCCTGAATTTGGTGTTCCAGCTGTTGCAGGCCTAGTTTAGATCTGTCCGTAAAAGGGTATATTTTTTTCTGGGGTGAAATTTAATTGCCAAAATAGCAATATCCTGAATCTGGTGTTCCAGTTGTCGCAGGCCAAGTTTAAATCTGTACGTAAAAGGGTATATTTTTTTCTAGGGTGAAATTCAGTTCAGTCAATTCAGTCAAAATTGACATACTGTAAATCTGGTGTTCCAGCTGTGACTGGACAAGTTCAATAGTATCCGTCAAAGGATAGATTTTGTTCTGGGGTGAAATTCACTTGCCAATATAGCAATACCCTGAATCTGGTGTTCCAGCTGTTGCAGGTTAAGTGTTAATCTATCCGTAAAAGGATATATTACACTCAAGGTGTATATACAAGTGCTGAGAGGGTCATCCTCAATAACTTCACACGCTACCGTGCATCTCCCTTTGTATTTCTGTCAGTTAAATGGTATATTACACAAATTGTTAAAATACAATTGCTGAAGTCATAATCCTACATATTTTTTAACACGCTACTGTGCATCTCCAAGTGTAAATCTGTCCATAAAAGGATACCTCTTATCCAGGGCCTAAATACTAGGCCTACAATTGATATTGCCCTAAATCAGTGGTTACTGCTGTGCCTGGATTAGTGTAATACGCTACATAAAAAAATAGGCAGATGGTGTTAGGTGCCTGTAAAAAAAAGGCATGAATTTGAAATCAATACATTGGGCCAAATATTTTTTTTCTTATTGTGGTGATTGGTGAATGGTAACAATGAGGAGAACATCTAGTAAGGGACGCGGACGCGGTCGTGGTGATGATAGTGGACCCTCTGGTGCTGGGAGAGGACGTGGCCATTCTGCCACAGCCACATGTCCTAGTGAACCAACTACCTCAGGTTCCAGTACCCGCCAGAATTTACAGCGATATTTGGTGGGGCCCAATGTCGTTCTAGGGATGGTAAGGCATGAGCAGGTACTGGCACTAGTCAATTGGGTGGCTGACAGTGGATCCAGCACGTTCACAACATTATCTCCCACCCAGTCTTCTGCAGAAAGAGAAAAGGTGGCGCCTGAAAACCAAGCCCATCAGTATGTCACATCACCCCCATGCATATCAGGGAAACTGTCTGAGCCTCAAGTTATGCAGCAGTCTCTTATAATGTTTGAAGACTCTGCTGGCAGGGTTTCCCAAGGGAATCCACATAGCCCTTCTCCAGTGGTGGAAGACATAGAATGCACTGATGCACAACCACTGACGTTTCCTGATGATGAGGACATGGGAATACCACCTCATCGGAGTCTGCACGTCTCTGATGATGACGAAACACAGGTGCCAACTGCTGCGTCTTTCTGCAGTGTGCAGACCGAACAGGAGGTCAGGGAGGAAGACTGTGTGGAAGACGATGCAGGGGACGATGAGGTCCTAGACCCCACATGGAATAAAGGTCGTGCCACTGACTTTCATAGTTTAGAGGGAAAGGCAGTGGTGAGAGCGAGCCAACAGCGTAGCAAAAGAGGGAGCAGGGGGCAAAAGCAGAACAGCCGCCGCCAAAAGAGTTCGTCTGCTACTGGCCACTGCCCCAAGGGACCGAACACGCCAAAGGCAGCTTCAAGGAGTTCCCTGGCATGGCACTTCTTTAAACAATGTGCTGATGACAAGACCAGAGTGGTTTGCACGCTGTGCCACCAGAGCCTGCATGACCAGGCATCTACATGCAAAGCATGAACTGCAGTGGAGTAAACACCTTAAAAACAAGGAACTCACTCAGGCTCCCCCTGCTCCCTCTATGCTATCATTCAGGCTGGTGGACATAGACAGCTTCAAACATCTGATGGCCATGGCTGTCCCACAGTATGTTGTTCCCAGCCGCCACTACTTCCCCAAGACAGCCGTGCCTTCCCTGCACAACCAAGTATCCGATAAAATCAAATGTGCACTGCGCAACGCCATCTGTGGCAAGATCCACCTAACCACAGATACGAGGACCAGTAAGCATGGCCAGGGACGCTATATCTCCCTAACTGCACACTGGGTAAATGTAGTGGCGGCTGTGCCCCAGTCGGAGAGTTCCTTGGCGCATGTCCTTCCGCCTTACCACTCACCGCCTCATATGCGACGTGCCAACCAGGTGGAACTCCACCTAACACATGCTGGAGAGACTGTGCGAGCAGCAGCAGGTCATAAGGGAGTTTCAGCTGCAGCACGCTCGCGTCAGTCGCACTGCGGAAAAGCAGGAATTCACCACCAATGATTGGGCCTCCATGCGAGACCTGTGTGTCCTGTTGCGCTATTTAGAGTATTCCACCAACATGGCCAGTGGCGATGACACCATTATCAGCAGTACAATACCACTTCTATGTCTCCTTATAAAAACGCTTAGGGCGATGATGGAAGCGTAGGTGGCCCAGGAGGAGAAGGAGGATGAGGGGTCATTTTTAGCACTTTCAGGCCAGTCTGTTAGAAGTGGCTCAGAAGAGGTTTTTTGCAACAGCAGAGGCCAGGTACAAATGTGGCCAGCCAGGGCCCACTACTGGAGGATGAGGAGGATGAGGAAGAGGTGGAGGAGGATGAGGATGAAGCAGGTTCACAGCGGGGTTGCACCCGACACAGCTTAGGCCCATCACTGGTGCGTGGCTGGGGTGATATGGAGGACGATGACGATACGCCTCCCACAGAGGACAGCTTGGCACACATGAGCGACTACATGCTGCAGTGCCTGCGCAATGACAGCAAAGTTGCCCACATTTTAATATGTGCGGACTACTGGGTTGCCACCCTGCTGGATCCCTGGTACAAAGACAATGTGCCCACCTTACTTGCTGCACTGAAGCATGATAGGAAGATGCGCTAGTACAAGCGCACGCTTGTAGATGCGCTCCTTTGAGCATTCCTAAATGTCACATGGGAACAGGTGGAAGTCCAAGGCCAAGGCAGAGGAGGAGCAAAAGGTCGCTAACGCAGCTGTGTCACTGCCAGCTCCTCTGAGGGCAGGGTTAGCATGGCAGAAATGTGGAAAGGTTTTGTCTCCACGCCACAGCTATCTGCACCACCACCTGATACGGAACGTGTTAGCAGGAGGCAGCATTTTACTAGCATGGTTGAACAGTACGTCTGCAGATCCCTCCACGTACTGACTGATGGTTCGGCCCCATTCAACTTCTGGATCTCCAAATTGTCCACGTGGCCAGAGTTAGCATTTTATGACTTGGAGGTGCTGGCGGCCAGCGTTTTGTCTGAACATGTATTCAGCACGGCAGGGGGCGTCATTACTGACAAATGCAGCCGCCTGTCCACAGCCAACATGGAAAAGTTGACGTTCATAAAAATAAACCAGACATGGATCCCACATGACCTGTCCCTCTCTTGTGCAGAATAGACATTTATAGCTGCCTCCACCTCAACCATGTATTCTTGTACTCCGGGGCACTTCTTTATTGAATCCTCATTTTTTTTAACTTTACCATGATCTTGCGGTGCAACCCAAAGTTGAATGAACCTCTCCTCAATCTGGGCGCCGAGGCCTAAATAACTGAAAGTGGCCTGTTACAATGGTGGGTGACTGAAGCCTGAACCTCTGCCATGCGACTTCTCTTCTCTGTCTGGGTGCTGATGGCTAAATATCTGGAAGTGGCCTTATCCAGTAGTGTGTGATATGACGCCTTATTCCTTTCTGTGGGACCTCTCTCCTCTGTCTGGGTGCTGGAGCCTAAATAACTCAAAGTGGCCTTCTCCAGTGGTGGGTGATATGACACCTGATTCTCTGCTGTGGGACCTCTCTCCTCTGTCTGGGTCCCGTGGGTTAAATATCTGGAAGTGGCCTTCTCCAGTGGTGGGTGATATGACACCTTATTTCTTGCTGTGGGACCTCTCTCCTCTGTCTTGGTGCTGGGGCCTAAATAACTCAAAGTGGCCTTCTCCAGTGGTGGGTGATATGACACCCGATTCTCTGCTGTGGGACCTCTCTCCTCTGTCTGGGTGCAGCAAGTTAAATATCTGGAAGTGGCCTTCTCCAGTGGTGGGTGATATGACGCCTTATTTCTTGTTGTGGAACCTCTCTCCTCTGTCTGGGTGTTGGAGCCTAAATAACTGAAAGTGGCCTTCTCCAGTGGTGGGTGAAATGACGTCTGATTCTCTGCTGTGGGACCTCTCTCCTATGTCTGGGTGCTGGGGTCTAAATAACTCAAAGTGGCCTTCTCCAGTGTTGGGTGATATGACGCCTTATTCATTGCTGTGGGACCTCTCTCCTCTGTCTGGGTGCTGGGGCCTAAATAACTCAAAGTGGCCTTCTCCAGTGGTGGGTGATATTACACCATATTCTCCGCTGTGGGACCTCTCTCCTCTGTATGGCTGCTGGGGCCTAAATAACTGAAAGTGGCCTTCTCCAGTGGTGGGTGATATGACGCCTGATTCTCTGCTGTGGGACCTCTCTCCTCTGTCTGGGTGCTGGGGCCTAAATAACTGAAAGTGGCCTTCTCCAGTGGTGGGTGATATGACGCCTTATTCCTTGCTGTGGGACCTCTCTCCTCTGACTGGGTGCTGGGACCGAAATAACAGAAAGTGACCTTCTCCATTGGTGAGTGACTTGAATCCTGATTCTCTGCTATGAGATCTCTCTCCAATTGATATTGGTTAATTTTTATTTATTTTATTTTAATTCATTTCCCTATCCACATTTGTTTGCAGGGCATTTACCTATATTTTGCTGCCTTTTGCAGCCCTCTAGCCCTTTCCTGGACTATTTTACAGCCTTTTTAGTGCCCAAAGTTCGGGTCCCCATTGACTTCAATGGGTTTCGGGTTCGGGATGAAGTTCGGGTCCCAAACCCGAACATTTTCGGGAAGTTCGGCCGAACTTCTCGAACCCGAACATCCAGGTGTTCGCTCAACTCTAAGTGTGTTTATTACAAATTTCATTATATTTGGCCTAGTATACTGGCCGACATCTGTTGTATTTTGCTTCCAATACCGAACTACATCTGAATACTGTGTGTACATTACAAATTCCATTATCTTGGGCCTAGTATACTGGCCGACATCTGTTGTATTTTGCTTCCAATACCGAACTACATTTGAATACTATGTGTACATTACAAATTCCATTATCTTGGGCCAAGTTTACTGGCCAAAATCAGTTGTATTTTGCGTCCAATATCGAACTACATCTGAATACAGTGTGTATATTACAAATTCCATTATCTTTGGCCTAGTATACTGGCTGAAATTTGTTGTATTTTGCTTCCAATACCGAATTACAACTGAATACTGTGTGTGTCTTACAAATTCCATTATCTTGGGCCTATTTTACTGGCCGAAATAAGTTGTATTTTTCTTCCACTACCGAACTAAATCGGAATATAGTGTGTGTATATTGCAAATTCCATTATCTTGGGCCTAGTATACTGGCCGACATCTGTTGCATTTTGCTTTCAATACCGAACTACATCTGAATACTGTGTGTATATTACAAATTCCATTATCTTGAGCCTAGTATACTGGCCGACATCTGTTGTATTTTGCTTGCAATACCGAACTGCATCTGAATACTGTGTGTACATTACAAATTCCATTATCTTAGGCCTAGTTTACTGGCCGAAATCAGCTGTATTTTGCTTCCAATACCGAACTACATCTGAATACAGTGTGTTTATTACAAATTCCATTATCTTGGGCCAAGTTTACTGGGCAAAATCTGTGAAATTTACCTTCCAATACTGAACTGCATCTGAATACAGTGTGTATATTACAAATTCCATTATCTTTGGCCTAGTATACTGGCCGAACTCTGTTGTTTTTTGCTTCCAATACCGAACTACATCTGACTACTGTGTGTTTTTTACACAGTAAATAAGAGGTACCACCACTGCCTCCTCTTCCCCTGTGTTATGCACTGCTGGCCAATCCCCTGTCAATCCCCGGAGGCCCGCATGACCCTCACCCTGTACATGGTGTTTATTTTGTCAGTCTGTAAAAGTGGCGTACAACTCGGACAACATGGTTCCCAGCAGTGACATTGGAGTCCAACATGCATCCAGACATGGTCCCCCTGCTGTTCCTGATCAATTTCAGAGGTGTTTCCATCACTTTCAGACCTTTTCATATGATCCAGGCACCCTCCCCTCATCCAAGCAGGGGGTGCCTGGTTGTCTCCCATTGACTTCCATTATACTTGGGTGCTCGGCTGAGCGCACAAATATTGTTATGTGTTCGGACCGACTACCCGAAAACATTGGTGCTCGCTCATCACTACCCACAACCCTATATGTCACTATAACTTTGTCAGTACTAATGCTGTCTTGGTGTTAATGAGCTTGAAAGGGGTTAGATATAGTCCCAAGTCCTAAGAGTGCCATTTACAACTTTCCAGAGCAATCTGAGCACCTTCAATCCAGGCTGAATGGAATCTGGCAGCCAATCCAATTGAATCGGTCATAAATTTGCTCATCTCTATATGCAATTTCTACTCCTCAACAGTGTTGATTCTATGAATCTTAATAAGAAACATAACCTCATTGCCATGACAAATAATTTGGCCTTTGGTTGTTTTTTTACACAGTACTTTGTATTCAAGCTTTTTAGGTTGCCATTGCATTGGCTGTCAAAGACAACTTTTTCTCGGGTTTACGTAGTGAAAGAATATATTGTCTCTTTATTTTCAACATTTTAGGTTTTATATTCACCCTTCCCATTAAATGTTTTTTTCCCTTCATCAGTTGTGTTGTACAGATACTTTTCTATTGTATTTAGTAGTGGATCATACAACAAGTCCAAAGTATGGGGCAGAGGCTGAGAAAATGAGTAGAAAAAGAATGTTCTGTCTCCTCAATAAAATTATTTTGGAATGATTTAAACAGCCAAACATGTAAGAGACTATAGATACACTTGCAGATTTCTGTACGTATACCTCTGTTAGTGCAATCGGATTTTATCAGACATTTTATTAGAGATATCTAATATTTTAACTTAATTTGAAATCATTTTAATTAATACAGTGATTTTAATTGATTTTTATTTTTAATTACCATATTTTCCGCACTGTAAGAAGCACTTTTTCCACCGAAAAGTGAGCGTAAAATGACAGTGTGTCTTATCGTGAGAATGCTAATGACTGCTTCCATTATGCAAGAGGCGTGGGGAGTGGTAAAGGAAGCACTGCCCTGGCTCTACTCATCCTCCCTGGTCTTCTTCCGGGCACTAAGCTGAACTGTATGATGACTGTATATTGCATAAGGACGTAGTGCACATAGTTGAACACTATGACCTGACAATCAGGTAACAGTGCAGCACTGGCTGGAAAGAGAGCAGGAAGCGGTGAGTCCTGATTTGGAGAGTGGCAGCACCATCTGAAGCAAGTGAGGTAAGTTTTTATTTTTGTTTGTTTGTTTTTATATCTGAGCTGAGGTCTGATGGGGTCTAATCTGAGTCTGATGGGTGTCTTATAAGAGGCTGGTGGGGTCTGATCTGAGGCTGATCGGGGTCTGATGGAGGCTGGCGGTCTAATAGATATCTGATCTGAGGCTGATGGAGGTTGGGCGGTCTGATCTGAGGCTTATCGAGGTCTGATCTGAGGCTGATCAGGGTCTGATGGAGGCTGGGGGTCTAATAGAGATCTGATCTGAGGTTTATGGAGGTTGGGGGTTTGATCTGCAGCTGATGATGATCTAATCTGAGGTCTGATGAAGCTTGGGGGTCCTTATTTTTTGGTCTGCTCTGAAGTCTGATGAAGAATAGGGGCCTGATTTGGAGTTCTGTTGAGGATTGGGTGTCTGATCTGAGGTTTGATGAAAAATATTTTTTTCCTTATTTTCCTCCTCTAAATTCTAGGTGCATCTTTTATTATGGTGCCTATTATAGTTCAAAATATATGGTTATTTAAATGGTCATATTAATTTTCTGTTTTTACCGTTGTTTATTATACATAACTTATGATAAAAGCTGTCATTATTTTTCAGTAAAAAACTTAGTAGGGAAGCTTCTATAACATACTAAAGGAACAAGCTAAAGAGATCACATACTTCCTGTAATGTGTGAAATGGAATCTTGAGAAGTGCTATGTGCTGTTGTGAGCTGAAAGTAAAGTGTGGTCAAATGTCTAAACAGATGGAAGAGACTTATTATGCTTACACACAAATAGTAGCTTTTTCATGACATTGCTGTCTGCATAGGGGTAAGGTTAACTTTTGCTAGCTGCAGGGGTCACAATGTGTACTTCACCCGAGCATGCTATAATTAAGAGGAAAGGATGCTTGGGTTGACAATGTATACCTTAAACCAAGCAGGAAATCTTTAATGATGTGGAATGCTTGTCTTAATTGCCTTTTTCTCCTTCATACTGGGAGAGTTTAAAAGAATTTAAAGGTGAATTGAAATAGCAAAATACTGTGCTACGCTGCGTATTGTTTCCAGGTGATGGAGTGGTGGCAGTATTATATGTAAAAATAGAATTGAAATAGAATGGAATGGTTAGTGCACTACTCTGCTCAAGTTACAAGATTTGACTCCAAGCGGGAAAAAAAGAAGCTAGAGTATGTTCAGAATGCAAAGATTACATTATACTACGTAAAAACTAACAAGCCGAAAATGAAATAGAATTGGAAGTGAAAGTGCAGTAATATTCAGTATACCATAGACAACTTAACATTATTGAATTGGTGACCACTTAATTGGGTAACAGCCAGGAGGTTCCATTATCGTGCAATCTAAATAGTTATCCAAGTGGCATTGTTGGTTACAGATAGAGTAGAGCGAACACCTGGATGTTCGGGTTTTCGAGACGTTCGGCCGATCCCCATTAAAGTCAATGGGGACCCAAACTTTTGAGCACTAAAAAGGCTATAAAATATACCAGGAAAGGGCTAGAGGGCTGCAAAAGGCAGCAAAATGTAGGTAAATCCCCTGCAAACAAAAGTGGATAGGTAAATGACTTAAAATAAAATAAAATAAATAAAAATTAACCAATATCAATGGGCAACTTGGAGGAGGAGGATGTGGAATAGGAGGTTGGGGTGGCATCAGGTGGGAATGCTATGGGAGTTGAAGTTCTCATCACAGCCAAAAAGGATTCATGGCTGCCTGCAGTGCCACAGGCCTCATTCACCGACTCAGGGCCATGGCAACCGCAAAGAGGAGAGCAGTCCGGTAACAGCAACACAGGCCTCAGGTCAACCTGCAATGGAACAGGCCATTATCATTTATGTAGGCCCCTGACACCCAGACAGAGGAGAGGTCATTTGCCAGTAAAAAGAGTTTAATGTCTCCCACCAAGACAACAAATTATTAAACGACATATAGGCCCCTGACACTCACACAATGGGGCAGTCATTTGACAGTAAAAAGAGTTAAATGTCTCCCACCAAGACAGCAAGCAAGTAAACGAAATATAGGCCCCTGACACCCAGACAATGAGGAGGTCATTAGACAGTAAAAAGAGTTAAATGTCAGCCACCAAGACAGCAAGCAAGTACGAAAAATCTAGGCCCCTGAAACCCACGCAATGGGGCAGTCAATAGACAGAAAAAAGAGTTAAATATCTGCCACCAAGACAGCAAGCAAGTACATGAAATTTAGGCCCCTGACACCCACACAATGGGGTGGTCATAAGACAGCACAAAGAGTTAAATATCTGCCACCAATACAGCAAGCAATAAAACGAAATTTAGGCCCCTGACACCCAGACAATGGGGCGGTCATTAGACAGTAAAAAGAGTTAAATGTCTGCCACCAAGACAGCAAGCAAGTATGTGAAATTTAGGCCCCTGACACCCACACAATGGGGCGGTCATTAGACAGTAAAAAGAGTTAAATGTCTGCCACCAAGACAGCAAGCAATTAAACAAAGTTTAGGCACCTCACACCCAGACAATGGGGCGGTCATTAGACAGTAAAAAGTGTTAAATGTCTGCCACAAAGACAGCAAGCAAGGACGTGAAATTTAGGCCCCTGACACCCACACAATAGGGCAGTAATTAGACAGCAAAAAGAGTTAAATGTTTGCCACCAAGACAGCAAGCAAGTGTTTTAAATTTAGGTGCTTGACACCCACACAATGGGGCTGTCATTAGACAGCAAAAAGAGTTAAATGTCTGCCACCAAGACATTAAGCAATTAAACGAAATTTAGGCCCCTGACACCCAGACAAAGGGGAGGTCATTAGACAGTAAAAAGAGTTAAATGTCTGCCACCAAGACAGCAAGCAAGTACCTGAAATTTAGGCCCCTGACACCCACACAATGGGGCGGTCATTAGACAGCAAAGAGAGTTAAATGTCTGCCACCAAGACAGCAAGCAAGGACGTGAACTTTAGGCCCCTGAAACCCACACAATGGGGCGGCCATTAGACAGCAAAAAGAGTGAAATGTTTGCCACCATGACAGCAAGCAAGTGTGTTAAATTTAGGCCCCTGACACCCAGACAATGGGGCTGTCATTAGACAGTAAAAAGAGTTAAATGTCTGCCATCAAGACAGCAAGCAAGTACCTGAAATTTAGGCCCCTGACACCCACACAATGGGGCGGTCATTAGACAGCAAAAATAGTTAAATGTCTGCCACCAAGACAGCAAGCAAGTGCATGAAATTTAGGCCCCTGACACCCACACAATGGGGATGTCATTAGACAGCAAAAAGAGTTAAATGTCTGCCACCAAGACAGCAAGCAATTAAACGAAATTTAGGCCCCTGACACCCAGACAATGGGGCGGTCATTAGACAGTAAAAAGAGTTAAATGTCTGCCACCAAGACAGCAAGCAAGTACCTGAAATTTAGGCCCCTGACAACCCCACAATGGGGCACTCGTTAGACAGCAAAAAGACTTAAATGTCTGCCACCAAGACAGCAAGCAATTAAAATAAATTTAGGCCCCTGAAACCCAAACAATGGGGCGGTCATTAGGCAGTAAAAAAAGTTAAATGTCTGCCACCAAGACAGCAAGCAAGTAAGTGAAATTTAGGCCCCTGACAACCACACAATGGGGCAGTCATTAGACAGCAAAAAGAGTTAAATGTCTGCCACCAATACAGCAAGCAATTAAAATAAATTTAGGCCCCTGAAACCCAAACAATGGGGCGGTCATTAGGCAGTAAAAAGAGTTAAATGTCTGCCACAAAGACAGCAAGCAAGTACCATGAAAGTTAGGCCGCTGAGAGGTCCCATAGCAGCAAAAAAGGCATCATGTCACCCACCAACGGAGAAGGCCACTTTCAGTTATTTAGGCCCCGGCACCCAGACAGAGGAGAGAGGTCCCATAGCAGAGAATCAGGCTTCATGTCACCCACCAATGGAGAAGACCACTTTCAGATATTTAGGCACCTGGCACCCAGATGGAGGAGAGGTTCAGTCAACTTTGGGTTGCCCCGCAAAATAATGGTAAAATTAAAAAAAGAGAATTCAATAAAGAAGTGTCCTGGAGTACAAGAATATATGGTTAAAGAGAGGTAGTTATAAATGTCTATTCTGTACAAGGGATGGACAGGTCCTGCGGGATCCATGCCTGGTTCATTTTTATGAACGTCAGCTTGTCCACGTTGGATGTGGACAGGCGGCTGCGTTTGTGAGTAATGACGCCACCTGCCGTGCTAAATACACAGGCAGACCAGCACCTCCAAGGCATAAAAGGCTAGCTCTGGCCATGTGGACAATTTGGAGACACAGATATTGAATGGGGCCGAACCATCAGTCAGTACGTGGAGGGGTGTGCACATGTACTGTTCCACCATGTTATTGAAATGCTGCCTCCTGCTAACACGTTCCTTATCAGGTGGTGGTGCAGTTAGCTGTGGCGTGGTGACAAAACTTTTCCACATCTCTACCATGCTAACCCTGCCATCAGACGAGCTGGCTGAGACACAGCTGCATTGGCGACCTCTTGCTCCTCCTCTGCCTTCGCCTTGGGCTTCCACTTGTTCCCCTGTGACGTTTGGGAATGTTCTCAGGAGGGCGTCTACCAGCGTGCGCTTGAACTCGCGCATCTTCCTATCACGCTCCAGTGCAGGAATTAAGGTGGGCACATGGTCTTTGTATCGGGTATCCAGCAGGGTGGCAACCCAGTAGTCCGCACACGTTAAAATGTGGGCAACTCTGCTGTTGTTGCGCAGGCACTGCAGCATGTAGTCACTCATGTGTGCCAGGCTGCCCAGAGGTAAGGACTAACTGTCCTCTGTGGGAAGCTTATCGTCATCGTCCTCCGTTTCCCCCCAGCCACGCACCAGTGATGGGCCGGAGCTGAGTTGGGTGCCACCCCGCTGTGAACATGCTTCATCCGTATCCTCCTCCATATCATCCTCGTCCTCCTCGTCCTCCAGTAGTGGGCCCTGGATGGCCAAATTTGTACCTGGCCTCTGCTGTTGCAAAAAAAACTCTTCTGAGCCACTTCTAACAGACTGGCCTGAAAGTGATAAAAATGACCCCTCCTCCTCCTTCTCCTCGGCCACATCCTCTTCCATCATCGACCTAAGTGTTTTCTCAAGGAGACATAGAAGTGGTATTGTAACGCTGGTAACGGCGTCATCGCCACTAGCCATGTTGGTGGAGTACTCAAAACTTCTGAACCACTAAATTAGCACATGCGCCAGACAAGGGATGTGCGTCAAACCGGCTAGTCCCAGAGCTGCGACGAGATTTTGCCCATTATCGCACACCTCCAGGCCGGGCTTGAGGCTCACCGGCAGCAACCACTCATTGGTCTGTTGTTGTATACCCCGCCACAACTCCTGCGCGGTGTGGGACCTGTGCTGAAGTTGGTGGTGAAGGTGTGTGGCTGACTGGGTGAGCAGGTGGAAGAAGAAGAGGAGAAAGCCGAGTAGGAGGAGGAGGCAACAGGAAGCAAAGAATGATGCCCTGTGATCCTTTGCGTTGGAAGGACATGCGCCAAACAACTCTCCGCCTGGGGCCCAGACGCCACTACATTTACCCAGTGTGCAGTTAGGGAGATATAGCGTCTCTGGCCGTGCTTACTGGTCCACGTATGTGTGGTTAGGTGAAACTTGCCACAGATGGCGTTACGCTGTGCACACTTGATTTTATCGTATACTTGTTTGTGCAAGAAAGGCAAGGCTTTCTTGGAGAAGTAGGGGCAGCTGGGAATAACGTACTGTGGGACAGCCACCGCCATCAGCTGTTTCAAGCTGTCCATGTCCACCAGCCTGAATAACAGCCTTTCAAAGGCCAGTAGTTTAGAAATACTGGCATTCAGGCCCAGAGCTCGAGTGTGGCTAGGTGGTAATTTATGCTTTCTCTCCAAGGTTTGTGAGATGGAGAGCTAAGCGCTGCCGTGTGGCATGGTGGAGATGCTTGGTGACGGAGGTGGTGGTGTTGGTGGCACATCCTCTGTTTGCTGGGCGGCAGGTGCCAACGTTCCTCTCGAGGCGGAGGAAGAGGCCGAGGCAGCAGCAGAAGAGGGAGCAGGGGGCGCCTGAGTGAGTTCCTTGTTTTTAAGGTGTTTACTCCACTGCAGTTCAAGCTTTGCATGTAGATGCCTGGTCATGCAGGTTGTGCTAAGGTTCAGAACGTTAATGCCTCGCTTCAAGCTCTGATGGCACAGTGTGCAAACTAGTGATAAGCGGCAGGGGCAGTATTCGAATTTGCGATATTTCGCGCATATTTGGGCGAATATTCGCCATATATTCGAAGATTCGTAATCTCCAGTCATTGTTTTCTGATTGCGAAAATTTGCATAAAATCTGCATAAAAATTCGCATAAACTGACTTTTAATATACCTTTTAAATTCCAGTTTATGTGAATTTTTATGCAAATGTTTATGTAAATTTATGCGAATTTTCGCAATCAGAAAATAATGACATTATTTTCTTGTTTGCGGAAATTTGCATATAAAAAACTCGCATAAAAACGAATATTCGCAATTGCGAATATATTTTGCGATATTCTAAATATTCGCAAATTCTCGAAGTGCCGATATTCGCGATTAAAATTCGCAATTCGAAAATTCGTGATCAACACTAGTGCAAACCACTCGGGTCTTGTCGTCAGCACATTTTTTGAAGAAGTGCCATGTCAGGGAATTCCTTGAAGCTGCCTTTGGGGTGCTCGGTCCCTGGTGGCGGTGGCCAGTAGCAGGCGAATTCCCTTGGCGGCGGCTGTTCTGCTTTTTCCCCCTGCTTCCTCTTTTGCTACGCTGTTGGCTCGGTCTCACCACTGCCTCTTCCTGTGAAGTATGAGAGTCAGTGGAAAGACCTTCATTCCATGTGGGGTCTAGGACCTCATCGTCCCCTGTATCGTCTTCCACACAGTCTTCCTCCCTGACCTCCTGTTCGGTCTGCACACAGCAGTTCGTCATCATCAGAGAGGTGTGGACTCTGATGAGGTGGTATTTCCATGTCCTCATCATCAGGAATAATAAGTGGTTGTGCGTCAGTGCATTCTATGTCTTCCACCACTGGGGAAGGGCTAGGTGGATTCCCTTGGGAAACCCTGCCAGCAGAGTCTTCAAACAGTATAAGAGACTGCTGCATAACTTGAGGCTCAGACAGTTTCCCTGATATGCATAGGGGTGATGTGACAGACTGATTAGCTTGGTTTTCAGGCGCCACTTGTGCGCTTTCTGCAGAAGACTGTGTGGGAGATAATGTTGTGAACGTGCTGGATCCACTGTTGGCCACCCAATTGACTAGCGCCTGTACTTGCTCAGGCCTTACCATCCTTAGAACGACATTGGGCCCCACCAAATATCGCTGTAAATTCTGGCGGGTACTGGGACCTGAGGTAGTTGGTTCACTAGTTTGAGTGGCTGTGGCATAACGGCCACGTCCTCTCCGAGCACCAGAGGGTCGACTAACACTACAGCGTTCCTTACTAGATGTTTTCCTCATTGTTACCGTTCACCACAATAAGAAAAAAATTATTTCGCTCAATGTGTTGAGTTCAAATTCAGGCCTTTTATTTACAGGCACCTAACACTATCTGGCTACCTATTTATGTACCGCACAGATTTAGGGGAATATCAATTGTAGGCCTAGTATTTAGGCCCTGGATGAAAGGTATCCTTTTACGGACAGAATTACACTTGGAGAGGCACAATAGTGTGTGCAAACGTTGAGGATTATGCTTTCAGCGCTTGAATTTTAACACTTAGTATAATATACCCTTCTACGGAAACAAATACACTTAGAGAAGCACGGTAGCGTGTGCAAATATAGAGCATTTATTTATCAGGCCTTGAATTTAGACGCTAACACGCTGAGTATAATATACCATTTTATGGACAGATTTACACTTGGCCAGCAACAGCTGAAACAACCGATTTATGGTATTGCTATTTTGGCAATTGAATTTAACCCCAGAAAAAAAATCCATCCTTTGACAAACACTATTAAACTTGGCCAGCCACTGCTAAGACACCAGATTTAGGGGATTGCTATTTTGGCAATTGAATTTCACCCAAGAAAAAAATATATCCTTTGCCGGACACAATTAAACTGGGCCAGCCACAGCTGGAAAACCAGATTTAGGGGATTGCTATTTTGGCAAATGAATTTCATCCCAGAAAAAAATCTATCCTTTGCCGGACAGTATTGAACTTGGCTAGCCACAGCTGGAACACCAGATTTACTGTACTGCTATTTTGGCAATTGAAGTTCACTCCAGAACAAAATCTATCCTTTGCCGGACACTATTAAAATTGGCCAGCCACTGCTGGGACACCAGATTTAGGGAATTGTTATTTTGGCAATTGAATTTCACCCCAGAAAATGATCTATCCTTTGATGGACACTATTAAACTTGGCCAGCCACAGCTGAAACCAACGATTTACGGTATTGCTATTTTTGCAATTAAATTTCACCCCAGAAAAATATCTATCCTTTGCCAACCAGCATTACACTTGGCTAGCTACAGCTGGAACACCAAATTTAGGGGATTGGAATTGATGGACTTGGTGTCAGCTTGTGCTGGTTCACCACATGACACAAAATGGCCGCCGATTACCCCAGAAAAAAGTGACAGAAAAATGCTCTGGGCAGCCTAAAAACCAGTGAGTAGAGTTGAGCGAACACCTGAATGTTCGGGTTCGAACCCCATTAAAGTCAATGGGGACCCAAACTTTTGGGCACTTAACTGGCTGTAAAATAGCCCTGGGAAGGGCTAGAGGGCTGCAAAAGGCAGAAAAATGGAGGTAAATGCCCTGTAAACATATGTGAATAGGAAAATGACCTAAAATAAAATAAAATACAGAAAAATAATAAATAAACATTGTAAACCTGAGCCCAAGTGAATGACAGAGGCACCTGTCACCCAGCAAACAGAGGATGTGGCAGCAACGCCACCACATCTTTCATCGGGATTCGTCACCAAGCATCTCCACCAAATCCCATGGAAGTGTTCAGCTATCAGCTGTCCATCTCCCAAACACTGGAGAGAAAAGAAATAGAAAGAGGAAGTACCCCCCTACCCATCGCTCTGAATGCCTTATTTCAAACTTCCTGGTCCGTTTAAATGCTTTCATTCTGTCTGGTGGACAGTTTTAAAAACCTTATGGCGGTGGCTGTCCCACGGTACCTGTATCCCAGCCTGCGCTACTTTTGCAGGCGAGCCATCCCTTCCCTGCACAACCAAGTGGCGGACAAAATCAACTGTGCACTGCGCAACGCTATCTGTGGCATCGTCCACATAACCAAAAACACATGCATTTTTGCAAATGTCCTTCCGCCCCCGAAGATTGCTGGGCATTTCTCTTTGTATCCTGTTACCTCCTCCTCCTACTCGGCTTCCTCCTCCTCTACCTCCTCATCATCCATTCAGCGTAACACCTTCACCACCCACAGCAGCACAGCCAAGGGGAAACAACAGCAGGTTGTTTTAAAACTTGTGGGTTTGGGACAAACCCCGCACCGCGCAGGAGCTATGGACAGGCATGGAACAACAGACCGACCATCGGTTGGTGCCACTGAGCCTCCAGCCCGGCCTTGTGTTGTGCGCTAATGGGCAAAATATACTAGAAGGTCTGGGCCTATCCGGTTTGACACACATCCCTTGCCTGCCACGTGTGCTGAATTTGGGGTGCAGAACTTCCTAAACACCAGACAGTGAAAATCAATTCAGTTAATCGAACACACACAACACCTCCACCCCACCTTTCACTCAAACTATTAATAAACTATTTACAAATTTTCTAAAAAACATATTAAAATAACTATAATGCAGTTAAACTTACTATATAAACAAACAAAACTATATACACGCCTTATCCTTAACTTAATAACAGCCAAATACAAGTGGCTCGGAGGGTGGGTTCCTGCACCAACATATTCCCTAGCCTGGAACACAATTGTCCAGCCTAGGCACAGTTCTGGAGGATGAGGAGGATGAGGAGGAACCGTGTTCTCAGCAGGGTGGCACCCAAGCCAGCTCACGGGCAGCTGGGTCACCATCAGCACCTCAGAAGGCTGGGTTAGCATTGGCGAAATGTGGGAAAGCTTTGTCATCACGCCACAACAACCTGCACCACCAGCAGATCTGGAACGTCTTAGCAAGAGGCAGCATTTCAGCAACATGGTGGAAGAGTACACGTACTGACTGATGGGTTTGCCCAGGGGCGTAGCTACAGGGAAGCATGGGAAGCACACTTTTTTGGGTCCCTGACCTAGAAAGGGGCCCATCCAGGAGGAGGAGGAGGACTAAAAGACTTTGTCAGGGCCCCCTCAACAGTATTATACAATGAAATTAGATACAGTGGCAGTATAGACAGTGTAGAAAGCGGATGGAAAATAAACCCAAACAGCCTCACACCCTACACACTCAACACCCCCCCCCCTTTCACTCAAACTATTAACAAACTATTTACAAATTTACTTAAAAACATATTAAAATAACTATAAGACAGCTAAACTAACCATATAAAGAAACAAAACTATATACACGCCTTATCCTTAACTTAAGGCCAACCAAATTCAAGTGGCTCTGAGGGTGGGTATCTGCACCAACATAGGGCCTGGCCTGGAACACAATTGTCCAGCCAGGGCACAGTTCTGGAGGATGAGGAAGAGGAGTAGGAGGAACGCTGGGGGATAAAGAGGACACAGAGGATATACCTCCCTCAAAGAGGATATATTGTCCTTGCCTCTGGGCAGCCTGGCAGGCATGAGCAACTACATCCTGTAGTGCCTGCGCAACGACCGCCCAGTTACTGCCACATTCTAACTTTTGCTGATTACCGGGTGGCCACCCTGCTTCATCCCCGTTACAAGGACAACGTGCCGTCCTTAATTCACTCACTGGAGTGTAATAGGAAGATGAGCCCGCTATTAGACATGCTGTTGATGGCATTCACACCTGACACCGGGGACTCAGTGGAAGCACAAGGTGAAGGCAGAGGAGGAGGAGGAAGAATTTGCCAATGCAGCTGGGTCACCAGCAACACCTCAGAAGGCAGGGTTAGCATGGGCAAAATGTGGAAAAGCTTTGTCATCACGCCACAACAACCTGCACCACCAGCAGATCTGGAACATCTTAGCAGGAGGCAGCATTTCAGCAACATGGTAGAACAGTACACGTACTGACCGATGGGTCTACCTAGGGGAATAGCTACAGGGGAAGCAGGGGAAGCAACTGCTTTGGGGCCGTGACCTAGAAAGGGCCCACCCAGGAGGAGGAGGAGGACTAACAGTATTATACAATGAAATTATATACAGTGGCAGTATAGTATAGAAAGCGAATGGAACAGCTGCTGGGCCTGGTCTGAGAGAGTGATCTTTAGTAGCCACAGGCATGGCGGCATGAAAGGAAGGGGTTTGCGCAAAAATTACTGGGGGAGGGAGGGCCCATTCAAAAATTTGCTGTGGTACCCAATCATTTCTAGCTACGCCACTGTGTCTGCCCCATTCAACTTCTGGGTCATCAAATTGGGCAGATGTCCTGAGGTTGCCCTTTGCGCCTTGGAGGTGCTGGCCTACCCTGCAGCCACTGTATTGTCTGAACGTGTGTTTAGCATGGCTGGTGGCATTATCACAGACAAGCGCAGCCTCCTGTCTCCAGACAATGTGACTAAGCTTTTGTTTATTAAAAAGAACCAGTCATGGATCTCACAGGACTTGTTTGTATCTTATGCAGAATAGACATGTATACTGGCCTCACCCAACTACTGTAATACTACCGTGCACTTACACTTTGTTTTATTTTTTATATTTTCCCACTGTTTTGGGGTCTACACTGATTTATTTAAACAAATTAAAAATAAAAAAAACAGTTATTGGCAACTACCTTTGGCTTCACAGCCCAAAAAGGCTTTATTTCATGCAAAAATGTAACCGCCAATTGTAAATTGTAAATGTGATGTGCGGCGCTACGTGACTCCAGCTTAAATAGAGTCTGGGTCACATGCTGCACTTGGCCAATCACAGCCATGCCATTAGTAGGCATAGCTGTGATAGCTTCTTAGGGCAAGAAGTAAAACACTAGCTGATTGGCTGCTGTGCAGCCCTTCAGAAAGCGGGAAGAAATCGCCGAACAACGGACCCGAACCCAAACTTTTTTGAAAATGTTCGGGTACGGGTCCCGAACACCCCAAACTTCGGTACGAACTCGAACTATACAGTTCGGGTTCGCTCATCCCTACCATTGAGCAATTAACTAGCAGAAGTTGAATGATTCACAGCTGTAGATCAATTACTTCATTAGGTGTTTTTGTTGAGTTTTACCTGCCTAATCTCGCCCTCACAGCAGCTGCATCCTATCCCTACACTAATCAAAGAAGAGATACGTGCGGCGCTATGTGACTCTAGCTTAAATAGAGGCTGGGTCACATGCTGCACTTGGCCAATCACAGCCATGCCATTAGTAGGCATGGCTGTAATGGCTTCTTAGGGCAAGAAGTAAAATGCTAGCTTATTGGCTGCTGTGCAGCCCTTCAGAAAGCGGGCAGAAATCACCGAACAATGGACCTGAACCCAATTTTCTTTATAAAACCAGATAAATAAGGGGCATAACAGCAATACCCACCAAAGTAAATTTTACATTAACCTACTTTTTAAATATATTTATACAAAAACTGATACATAGTAATATTAATGAATATCATCATAATACTTTCATATATGAACCCACCCCCCCACCCCTCATTTTTGTCTCTGGGGCCTGGCCACCCTGGATTGTTGATGAAACCATACTGAACCCCGGAAGATAAAAAAAAATTAAATATTATAAATAAATAAATCAGTCCTCAGTTAAATTCACAAGGCCATATTTTTTTCCACTTCTGTATCTGCTGATGGCTCTGTGAGACGCACCTCTCGTAGTTCTTAACCCTGCCAACCAGAGAAAACCAGTCTGAGAAACTAGGATGTCGGTCTGAGCCCAAATCTCTGACTATAATAATTCTTGCTAATTATAATAACTTCTGCCAAAGAAGGTCCTCACGCATATAAGACTTTGTGGGGGATTGCACAAATCCAGGTATAGCAGTTTCTACATTAAATGTAGATCTAAATGTATTTCTACACTCAAGTGCCTCAGCTACCTTGCCCCAAAAGACACAAATCACCGGACATTCCCAGATCATATATAAAAATTCTGCTGGATAATTGTTACATTTCCGACAGGTAAACTTCAGGTTATCATAGATCCTGCCGAGCATGGACGGATAGTAGTATACACGGTGCAGTATATTAAATTGCACTAACCTATGATTACTTGATGGCGAGGATTTCTTTATAGTTTTTTAGATTTGCTTCCAATTGATAGTAGTACTCATACCGGGTTCTTGTGCCCACCTTGCCTCACTCTTAAAAGCGATAATACTAGATAAACTTTTTATTAATTTTCTCTAAATTTGTGCAGTGAAGACCCTACCTCCTTCATTATGTAACAAAAGTCCATAAACTAGTGGGCCTTAACTTGTAACTACTTTTTATCTATAGTGCATAAAAATGCATGCTTTAATTTTTTATATCTGTATAAAGTAAGAGGACTACTTACCTCCCCCTGTTAACTCATCTATCTTTTTCAGAAATCCATTAGTGACTATGTGATCCACTAGTGTAATACCATTTATCTCCCAGTATCTATAATCTTCAATTAACTTAAAATCTCTAAGGTTATAATTGTGCCATAATAGTGTTAATTTCATGGCTTAGGAAATCCCCAGAATTTTTTTAATCCTCATTCAAACCAAATGTATAGTGCGGCAAAGTAGGCATTTCCTACCCCTTGCTTCCAAATACCTGGTCTCCAGAATATTGAAGAAATTATGATGGCGTCCTGTATACTCGGCGGTAAAATATTGAATAATCAGATCTGATCCCCTCATAAGCCACTGTATCTGAGCGGCTAGGTAGCAACCCAGCAAAAAGGGTATAGATAGACCCCCATCTTCATGAGATAACCAGAGATAATTCTCCTTTATACCGACTCTAGAGAGTCCCCAAATAAGATCATTGAAGAGGCATTCAAATTGGTTAAATAAGGTGTCCTCTATCCCTATTGGCCATGACATAATTTTGTATAGAATTTGCGGTAATAAGATTATTTCTATCAATGCTATTCTATCTGCCTTAGCTAAGTAAAGTTTTTGCCACACTTGAATTGTACCCTTAATTTTTTCAATAGTAGGCAGGATATTTAATTTACAGTAGTCCTGGATGACCCGATTTATCCTAATTCCCAGGTATTCTATTGAGTCTATAATTGAGAGGGCCCTCAGCTCGCCACCCCCCCCCCTTGTTGAAGAGCTCTGTTTAATTGGAGGAGGACTGATTTGTTCCAATTGACCTCAAAACCTGGCCAAATTTGTTGATCACATTCATCACGTAGGGGACCGCCCGGGCCCCTTCTTTTAAGTACAACATTACATCATCCGCGTACAAGCTTATTTTGTCTTTCATACCCATCCCTCCAAATCCTTTAATAATTTGGGTTGGTTAGAATCATAACGTTTTGGAAAATTTGGGTCGAATTTCCAAAATTTAGAATTCATTTTCTCATCTCTAGCTGTCACCCAATTCCCACCCATTCACAGTTCCTATCTATCCAGCTTGGCGGCTAGCACGGTCAGCCGTGGTGCAAACTTTTCCTATTCTTATCTAACAGTAAATGGAATCTGAGTAAGGCTCCATTCACATCTCCGTAAGTGTTTTGCAGATCCACAAAACACGGACACCGGCAATGTGCGTTCTGCAATTTGCAGACCGCACATCGCCGGCACTATAATAGAAAATACCTAATCTTGTCTGCAATTGCGGTCAAGAATAGGACATGCTCTATTTTTTTGCGGAAACAGAAGTGTGGATGCGGAAGTACGGACCAGGAAATGCGGATGTGGACAGCACATAGTGTGCTGTCCGCATCTTTTCCGTCCCCATTGGGAATTAATAGGTCTGCACCCATTCCGCAAAATTGCGGAACGGATGCGGACCCATTTTGCAGAAGTGTGAATGGACCCTAAGGCCCCTTTTACACTGGCGAGTTTTCCGCGCGGGTGCAATGCGTGAGGAGGACGCATTGCACCCGCACTGAATCCTGACCCATTCATTTCAATGGGTCTGTGTACATGAGCGTTTTTTTTCACGCATCACTTGTGCGTTGTGTGAAAATCGCAGCATGTTCTATATTCTGCATTTTTCACGCAGCCCTAGCCCCATAGAAGTGAATGGGGCTGCGTGAAAAACGCATTGCATCCGCAAGCAGGTGCGGATGCGTTGCGTTTTTCACTGATGGTTGCTAGGAGATGTTTGTAAACCTTTAGTTTTTTATCACGCGCGTGAAAAACGCATCAAAACGCATTGCACCCGCGCAGAAAAAACTGAACAACTGAACACAATCGCAGGCAAAACTGAATGGCTTTGCCTGTGAAATCGCAGTTTTCCCTGAACGCATCCACAACGCATCCGGACCTAATCCGGACACGCTCGTGTGAAAGAGGCCTAAGAGTGATGCAGGGGCACAGCCCTAAAGCCAGCCATACTTACTCTTGTCAGGTGCTTTATTACTGATGTGGTACTCCATGAGAGCATTATAGCAGATTTAAAAATCTCAAACAAAAACATTACACACACTATCAACCACAATAGTAGAAAATATAGGGCAGCGGATGCTTCAAATCCCTTATCAGACACCTAAATAAATTCAGACCTCAGAGCAGACACCATAAAATGTTACCCCTCTCATATGTCTGGTAAGTGCTCAACTATGGACAGGACACATCACGTCCTGACTGGCAGCAGGGACACTCCAGTAGAGAAATGTATTATCTCTCTGCTCCAATTTGAGACAAATGTTGTTGCAACTGCCGTTTCTATGTCTCACTCCCCACTTTCTGAAAAGTGTGGCATGGCAAGGGTAGGGAGGGGCCAACTGGCACATTTATCTTAATTTGTGCCGGTTTTCTGGCGCTAATGAAGAAAGAAATCTACATTAGTTCTGAGCTGCCGTAGATTTCATTTTGGTATATGGACTGCTGGATGATATGCCTAATTTATGATGGGGCCTGCATCTTGCCATAAATTCGTTGCATCCTCTGGCATCACAGGGGATATCAATGACACATGTTTAACACCAGTCTTTGATAAATCTCTCCCAAAATATGTTGCTATGTACGGTATGTCATGTAAATATCTGGAGATAAGCTAAAACAGACTGGGAGAGACTTACTAAGTGTAATGTTGCACAACTAAGCACAAATCTGGCAAAATGAGAAGTTCATATTACTGTATGCGCCAAGTTTAATACAGGATGTATTTTAGATCAGTGTTTCCCAATCAGTGTGCCTCCAGCTGTTGCAAAACTACAACTCCCAGCATGCCCATACAGCAAAAGGCTGTCCGGGCATGCTGGGAGTTGTAGTTTTGCAACAGCTGGAGGCACACTGGTTGGGAAACACTGTTTTAGATCATGGGATAATAAGAAACATTTAATATGCCAAACACAGTATGTCTGCAGTCATTTCACAGTCTAGTGTAAACATGCTGCCAGTAAGTCCACAGACTAATATAAAAGGTATCACTGGTCAGTCCACAATCTAGTATAAACACTGCTGCCAGTCAGTCCACAATATGCAGCATGACAGTTGAGGTGTCCTTGCTTGTGAAGGTTTTGAGGTGCAAGGCAGGGTCCCTGTTGTTGTGATGACAACACTTTGGAGTGTAGTAGGGGTGCAAAAAGCAATGACGAGGCAGTTGTGCAGAAGAATTCAAATGCAAACAGATCAGGACAGTTCTTTAGCAGGCTACGGACCGGTAATTGTTACGCAGAGTACATATTCCACCAATATTACATGCCTCATGGCTACACAGGTAGTTTATAGGCCAAAGTGTCTCTTTAAAGTAGTTTTTCTTAGTCTGAACTTCATTAGCTGACTCTGATATAAGCATCCGTGCATGTGTACAGTTTACATTAAGCAATTAAATGCGATGCAACCACAGGCAGGAAAAACGCTGCTCTCCTTTTTTTTAACAGGTTTCTGTGCTTTCATTAAAAATCCCCTAAATCTGCTGTGGGGTATGGATATTCTTATGCAGGTGATCAATCTGCTTAAACATGTATTCAGGCACCAGAGGCAACCTCCTGAACACATCTGCCATATAGCTAATGAATCCTTTTAAACAGGTTATCTTTAGGGTTGAGCAAACCCGAACTAAAAAATTCGGGTTTGTACCGAACTTTAGGGTTTTTGTTACCCAGACCCAAACGTGAACTTTTCTGTAAAAGTTCTAGTTCGGGTTCGGTGTGCGGCGATTTCTTGGCGCTTTTTGAAAGGCTGCAGGGCAGCCAATCAACAAACATTTCACTTGTCTGCCCTTAGATGCCATCACAGCCATGCCTACTAATGGCATGGCTGTCATTGGCCAAGTGCAGCATGTGACCAAGTATATATATAGGCTGGAGTTACGTAGCGCCACACATCACTCTGCTCTTCTCAGTGTAGGGATAGGATGCTACTGCTGTGATGGAGAGATTAGGGAAGAATTCTGGCGTACTTGGTGTTGATCAATCTTCAAACTACAGCGATTATTGAGGGTGCTTTGCTACATTTTTGTAAACAGCCCTGAGCCCAGTGACACTGAATAATAACTTTTAGGCTACGTTCACACGACGACATTTAGGGCACAACTTTACTGCAACATTTGTCGCACGACATTTTGTCGCACTATTGTCACGCGTCTATGGTGTTGCATTGCGACATGCGACATGCTGCGACTGCGACGCGACAGTCGCAGAAAAACCCATCTTGAATGGATTTTTTGCGACTGTCGACACCATAGACCCCCATTATAAAAATTGTCGCACGACAATAGTGCGAAAAAATGTCGCGCGACAAATGTCGTCGTGTGAACGTAGCCTAAATCCATCTGCTAGTTCGATGGGCGTAAAAACTGTAACGTACTGGATTTACATAGTTGTTTGCAAACAACACAGTTTTTGTGCTAGATAGCACATTAGAGTCCTACACTGCATTTCTGATAGTCCAATAAAACTGTAACATGCTGCATTTACATAGTTGCTTGCAAAAAACACTGTTTTTGTGCTAGATAGCACATTAGGATAATATGTTGCATTTCTGATATTCCAATAAATCCGTAAAATACTGCATTTTTATTGTTGTTTGCAAAAAACACAGTTTTTGTGCTAGATAGCACATTAGGATAATATGCTGCATTTCTGATATTCCAATAAAACCGTAAAATACTGAATTTTTATTGTTGTTTGCAAAAAAAAACAGTTTTTGTGCTAGATAGCACATTAGGATAATATGCTGCATTTTTGATATTCCAATAAAACCGTGACATACTGCATTTACATAGTTGCTTGCAAAAAAAACCACTGTTTTTGTGCTAGTTAGCACATTAGGATCCTACTTTGCATTTCTGATATTCCAATAACATAATAACATACTGCATTTACATAGTTGTTTGCAAAAAACACTGTATTTGTGCCAGATAGCACATTAGGATCCTACGCTACATTTCTGATATTCCAATAAAACCGTAAAATACTGCATTTCTATAGTTGTTTGCAAAAAACACTGTTTTTGTGCTAGATAGCGTATTAGGATCCTACGCTGCATTTCTGATATTCCAATAAAACCATTAAATACTGCATTTTTATTGTTGTTTGCAGAAAACACAGTTTTTGTGCTAGATAGCACATTTGGATAATATGCTGCATTTCTGATATTCCAATAAAACCGTAATATACTGCATTTTCTATACATAGTTCTTTACAAAAAACACTGTTTTTGTAGATAGTACATTAGGATCCTACGGTACATTTCTGATATTCCAATAATAATCGTAACTTACTGCATTTACATATTTGTTTGCAAAAAACACTGTTTTTGTGCTAGATAGCACATTAGGATCCTATGCTGCATTTCTGATATTCCAATAAAACTGTAACATACAGCATTTACATATTTGTTGGCAAAAAAACACTGTTTTTGTGCTAGATAGCATATTAGCGGCCTACACTGCATTTCTGATATTCCAATAAACCGTAACATACTGCATTCACATAGTTGTTTGCAAAAAACACTGTATTTGTGCTAGTTAGCACATTCGGATCCTACGCTGCATTTTTGACATTACAATAACATAATAACATACTGCATTTACACAGTTGTTTGCAAAAAACACAGTTTTTGTGATAAATAGAACATGAGGATCCTATGCTGCATTTCTGATATTGCATAGCACATTAGAATCGTACGCTGAATTTCTGATATTTCAATAAAACCGTAACATACTGCATTTACATATTTATTAGCAAAAAAACACAGTTTTTGTGCTAGATAGCACATTAGTATAATATACTGCATTTCTGATATTTCAATAAAACCGTAACATACTGCATTTACATATTTGTTAGCAAAAAAACACTGCTTTTGTGCTAGATAGCACATTAGGATCCTACGCTGCATTTCTGATATTCCAATAAAACTGTAACATACTGCATTTTCATAGTTGCTTGCAAAAAACACTGTTTTTGTGCTAGATAGAGCATTAGCGGCCTACACTGCATTTCTGATATTCCAATAAACCATAACATACTGCATTTTCATAGTTGCTTGCAAAAAACACAGTTTTTGTGCTAGATAGAGCATTAGCGGCCTACACTGCATTTCCGATATTCCAATAAACCGTAACATACTACATTTTCATAGTTGTTTGCAAAAAACACAGTTTATTTGCTAGATAGCACATTAGGATAATATGCTGCATTTCTGTTATTCCAATAAAACCGTAAAATATTGCATTTACATAGTTGTTTGCAAAAAAACACTGTATTTGTGCTACTTAGCGCATTAGGATCCTACGCTGCATTTTTGATATTCCAATAACATAATAACATACTGCATTTATATATTTGTTTGCAAAAAACACTGTATATGTGCTAGAAAGCACATTAGGATTCTACGCTGCATTTCTGATATTCCAATAAAACTGTAACATACTGCATTTACATAGTTGTTTGCCAAAAACACCGTTTTTTTGCTAGATAGAACATTAGCGGCCTACGCTGCATTTCTTATATTCCAATAAACCGTAACAAACTGCATTTAATTTTTACCCTTTAATATAATTTCAGTTGCCTGCCAGTGTGTGTCACGCCCATACAGACTGTACTGTGCCCACTGCCAGTGCCCACCACTCATATCGGGTGGCACAGTACCTTGCAGATAAAAAAAGTCATTTAATTTTTACCCTTTAATATAATTGCATTTTCCTGCCAGTGAATGTCAGGCCCACAGACTATACTGTGCCCACTGCCCACCACTCATAAAGGGTGGCACAGTACCTTGCATGCATAGTACCACTAATCAAAAAAAAAATGACAGGCAGAGGCAGGCCGTTGTGGTGCTGTGATTTCCTTTGGCCCTAGAATAATGACCAGTGTTCAAAGGTCACATACCCTGAACTCGAAAAATTATGAGGACATAGTTGAATGGCCTACAAATGACACCCAATCTTCTACAGTTTCCGCTCGAAACCTTGACGCCTCCTCCAGCTCAGTTTTGGACACCTCTCATTTTACCACTCGCCCGCCCGCCGCCACCACCAACACTAGCACCACAGCCGCTTCACTTGATCAGTCAGAGGAGTTATTTAAACATCAGTTGAAAGAAATGAGTGATGCGCAACCATTATTGCCAGAGGATGTAAATAACAGGGATATGTCTCAGTCAGGCAGCATTACACACATGGACGTACGGTGTGATGATGATGATGTTGTGCCCGCTGCTGCTCCCTTTGCTGAGTTGTCAGATACAAGTGAAGCGGTTGATGATGATGATGTGTCCGTGGATGTCACGTGGGTGCCCGCTCGAAGAGAAGAAGAACAGGGGGAAAGTTCAGATAGGGAGACAAAGAGGAGGAGGAGATGAGTTGGAAGCAGGAGGAGGTCGCACAAGGAGCTAGTGGCACAGTCAGACAGCATGTATCGGCACCCAGGGTCAGCCAGACAGCACGCCAATCAACGCATGCTGTTGCCACCACCAGAATGCCATCATTGCAAAGCCTCAGCAGTGTGGCATTTTTTTGTGTGTCTGCCTCTGATAACACTGATGCCATTTGCAACTTGTGCCAAAAGAAACTGAGACGTGGGAAGTCCAACACCCACCTCGGTACAACTGCTTTGCAAAGGCACATGATCTCACATCACAAACGCCTATAGAATCAACACACGAGTACAAGCAGCACACAAACTCAATCCTCCTCCTGGTCCAGCATCTTCAGCCACATCAACCACTGCTGCCCTCCTTGCCCCTTCTCAACCACCAGCCACTCCGCCTCTCACCTTCAGCAGTTCCTGCTCATATGACCACAGTCAGGAGTCTGTCAAGGAAATGTTTGAGCGTAAGAAGCCAATGTCACAAAGTCACCCCCTTGCCCGGCGTCTGACAGCTGGCTTGTCGGAACTCTTAGCCTGCCAGCTTTTGCCATACAAGTTTCTGGCCTCTGGTGCTGCACTGTGGCTGCAAAAACAAAAGAAAAAAAAAAGGCACATACATGTGTCAATTCCCCTTCATGATCGTTAACTTGTTGTGGTGAAGGGGCTTGCATATCACAATGAAGCGATCACCTCTATGAGTGTGTTGGCAATGTTGACACACCCCAGATGATAAGGTCATTGCTTCATTGTGAACAGACTAAAAGCGATCAGCTGGATAATTTTGCATAGAAAAAACATTAATTTTCTTTGTGATCATCTAAGGTGATTATTAAAGCCTACTAGGCCAACAATGGGCCCACAATGCAGAATCATTGTTTCCTGGGTCACTTAACTGTCACTGAACTACCTCAGCATGACCATAGGCTTTGAAAAACAGCCATCTCCTGCAATCTCCCAAACGTCCACACGAGCACAGTCATCACTACACTAAGATTGACACATAGAGGAATAACATTTATGTCATGAGTGTGTCAACTATTGACAACTCTTTGAGGTTGTTTGAGGTGCGTTAAACTTGGAGTTTGGTCTGTCAGAGTTAGGTCCTACACAAAATTTCTGATATTCCAATAAAGCCCTAACATACTGCATTTACATATTTGTTTACAAAAAACATTGTTTTTGTGCTAGACAGTAAATTGTTGAGATAAACCATCTGTTAATTTGGTGGGTGAATAACCAAATAAATGGTGGGTTCTACAGAGTGCAAACCGACAAGGAGGGCAGGGGTGAAGACTGAGTGGAAGATGAAGTGGAGGACGATGAGATCCTAGACCCCACATGGATCCAAGGTCATGCGAGTGACCTATGCAGTTCGTAGGGCGAGAAGGCAAATAATATAGAGAACATCAAATAAGGGACGTGGCCCTGGTCGTGGTGCTGCTGGTGTTGGTGGAGCTCCTGTTGCCGGGAGAGGACGTGGTCGATCTGTGCCAGCTAAATGCCCAAATGAAACACCTTCCTCAGGTTTGCGTAGGCGACAGAGCCTTCAGCGTTATTTAGTTATTCACCTACCATTTATTTAGATGAGGTCCTAGACCCCACATGGATCCAAGGTCATGCGAGTGACCTGTGCAGTTCGGAGGGCGAGAACGCAAATAGTATAGAGAACATCAAATATGAGATGTGGCCCTGGTCGTGGTGCTGCTGGTGTTGGTGGAGCTTCTGTTGCAGGGAGAGGACGTGGTCGATATGTGCCAGCTAAATGCCCTCTGTGCCAGCCTGGTGGTGTGTGATAATGGGCAAAATCTCGTAGCAGCTCTGTGCCTAGCTGGTTTGACGCACATTCCTTGCCTAGTGCATGTGCTGAATTTGGTAGTGCAGAAATTCCTGAAAAACTACCCCGATATGTCAGAGTTTCTGCAGAACGTGTGGGCTGTCTGTACGTGCTTTCGGTGTTCTCACCCTGCTGCTGCTTGCCTGTCTGCACTGCAGCATAACTTTGGACTTCCCACTCACTGCCTCATATGCAACGTGCCCACAAGGTGGAACTCTACCTTGCACATGCTGGAGAGACTGTGCGAGCAGCAGCAGGCGATAGTTGAGTTTCAGCCTTAGCACGCACTGGTGAGTCACTCTGCAAAACAGCACCACCTTACCGCCACTGAGTGGGCCTTCATTCGAGACCTGTGTGCCTTGTTGCGCTGTTTCGGCTACTCCACGAACATGTCCAGTGCCGATGACGCCGTTCTTAGCATTACTATCCCACTTCTATGTCTCCTTGAAAAAACGCTCCGGGCGATAATGGAAGAAGATGTGGCACTGGAGGAAGAGGAGGAGGAAGAGGGATCATTTCCACTGTTATCAGGCCAGTCATTCACAAGTGGCTCAGAGGGTGGGTTCCTACACCAACATAGGCCAGGTACACAATTGTCCAGCCAGGGCACAGTTCTGGAAGATGAGGAGGATGAGGAGAGGGGAGAGGATTAGCAGGAACCATGTTCATAGCAGGGTGGCACCCAAAGCAGCTCAGGGCGATCACTGCAGTCTGGCTGGGTCGATACTGAGGACACAGGCAATACACCTCCCAGAGAGGACAGCTTGTCATTGCCTCTGGGCAGCCTGGCACACATGAGCGACTACATGCTGCAGTGTCTGCACAACGACCGCCGAGTTGCCCACATTCTAACTTGTGCTGATTACTGGGTGGCCACCCTGCTTGATCCCTGATATAAGGACAATGTGCCGTCCTTAATTCCCTCACTGGAGCATGATCGGAAGATGCACGAATACAAGTACATGCTGGTAGACACGCTGCTGATGGCATTCCCACCTGACAGCGGGGGCTCAGTGGAAGCACAAGGCGAAGGCAGAGGAGGAGGAAGAGGTCGCCAACGCAGCCGGGGCACAGCCAGCACCTCGGATGGCAGGGTTAGCATGGCCGAAATGTGTAAAAGATTTGTCACCACGCCACAACAACCAACACCACCAGCTGATATGGAATGTCTTAGCAGCATTTCAGCAACATGGTGGAGCATACACATACTGACTGATGGAACTGTCCCATTCAACTTCTGGGTCTCCAAATTGGGCACATGGCCTAAGCTTGCCCTTTACGCCTTGGAGGTGCTGGCCTGCCCTGCAGCCAGTGTATTGTCTGAACGTGTATTTAGCGTTATCACAGACAAGCACAACCGGCTGTCCACAGCCAATGTGGACAAGCGCACGTATCTTGTGCAGAATAAACAAGTATACCAGCCTCACACAGCCATTGTTATACTCCAGCACACTTTCTCTTTGTTTTATTTTATATATTCCACAATGTTTTGGCGTCTACCCAAATTAAATTAAAAAAAAATGAAAAAAGTGTTGGCTATCTCCTCCTCTTCCACCGCCGCTCCCATCTACACCCCCACGTCCACCTAGACCGCCATGTCCACCGCCTCCTCA
Source organism: Bufotes viridis (assembly GCA_033119425.1). Classification (NCBI taxonomy): domain Eukaryota; kingdom Metazoa; phylum Chordata; class Amphibia; order Anura; family Bufonidae; genus Bufotes; species Bufotes viridis. The sequence goes on from CM065590.1 coordinate 459,986,846, forward strand.
ACCTCCTACTCCATATGGACCTCCTCCTCCTAGTTCAAGCTTTTTTTTTTTTTTTTTTTAAGTAATTTCTCTATTCACATTTGTGTGCAGGGCACTTGTCATGCTCTTTCCCACATTGTGCTGCCTTTTGGCAGCCTTCTAGCCCTTTCCATGACTCTTTTAGAGTCATTTTAGTGCCCCAAAGTTCGGGTCCGAACTTTGCAACGAAGTTCGGCCGAACCCAGCGAACCCGAACTTCCAGGTGTTCTCTCAACTCTAGTTATCTTTACTCCCTCTACACCTCCTTATTTACATATGGTCTGCTTTTGTAGTTGTTCCGGCCTCTCCCTGACTGATACCACATCTTTACATCTCTACTGTTTACTGAATAACTAACTTTAGACTGACTATAATGTTCTTTCCTTCTCTATATGTGTAGAAGGTGACACTAGCTCCATCTAGTAGTGGCTTTCAATATGGCGTATTCATACCATGAGCAATTACAAAATAAAGTAAATATATGTTTCACACAGAAATACATTTTTTTTGCACTTTGTAGTTTACAGCAGCTCTGGAGTGGTCCCCAATATAGTATAAGCAATGCTTCTGGCCAGTCCATAGTCTACCATAACCATTGCTCCTAATCAGAATTTGCTGTAAACCATATAAATACATAGATCATTCATTTACAGTCTCCTAGAGCCTGCTCAAATTTAGGCAAACCACAAGTTATTCAAAAAGCAAAAACGAACACAATGCAACAACAATCTGCAAACACAAATAACAAAGTACCGTAAATACTATACTCACTATAGAAAATGTACTAATCTTAATTTTACATTATAAATGTTATATAAATTATAAAAATGTATAAAAATGATTTGTGCCTGTCTGCCAACAACAAGGCGATCTCTTTAGGACAGGAACCTACACTAAATACTACCTCCTCTGGTGCCATACTTGCCTCCATTGAATTCATGGAATGCAGGTGCATGCTGAGCTCACACTGTATTATACCTCTTTTGGTGCCACAATGGCCTCCATTATTTTCAGGGAGTGCACATTCCAAATGCATGCTGAGCCCACTCTGGGAGAGGGAGAGTAGGCTACAGTTTTATACTTGCACTAATTAAAATTTGTTAATAGTGTAGGTGTGAACCCGCACTTCCTATCAGATTGTGGTCTGGGGAGAATTATATCTACAATGGGATATCATCCCAAAAGGCCAAAAAGTATATAAAACCTTAGCAGGAGATGTAGGGGACACTAACACACTTAAGGAATGGGATGATATGTTCCACAACGTCTCTAGAAGTACTATACAGTTTATTATTGAAAAAAGTAAAATGGGACTAATACAAACTAATAGAGAAATCAGGGATTTGTTTGAATCATTAAAACCATTTTCAAATCACCCAGACATCATATATTTACAGAAATCTATAAAAAATAGAATCAAATCAAAATAAGATGAAATAATTGCTAAAAAGAAACGGGATAGATTAGACAAATCCCAATATAATACAAGAAACTGAACGGAACTTAGGAAGTGGAGCGGCACTCCAAGGAAAACACCCAGACCACTGGCAGGTCGATACAGCAGCATAAACAGTCCCCTGTAATGACTCCACTATCAGCGGTGCACAACCCCAAGAAAATGACAGGATGCAAAAATCTTGGATAATGAAGATAAGAACGGGGCGGCACTCACCAGTGGAGTTAAAGAGTTCGCTTTTATTCAAAGGATCAGCGTGTAGGCAATGTCGGGCAGGACGCCACAAATTTCATGCAGTGGGTAAAGCGACTGGCGTTTCGCTCTGAACGCGCTTCGTCGGGCTGCTACGTCACAAGCGCGCATGCGCTTGCCATCTTAAGCCGTGCGCTCCCTCACCAGCTGAGAAATCAGTGACGGTGCCACGGCATTCCTAGAAGATTTAAAAACATAGCAAGGTAAAAAATAGAAAACAAAACATACAGCAGTAAATCTTCCTAAATAATTTGACATCCGGACATCTTAGGAGACAATGTTTCAAACAAAAATACATAATAGCAGAGTATAGCAATGCGTGGTAGGCAAAGCACATGCCCATATGCTACAATTCACACTAAGCGGGTCAAACAAGACCACAGAATGTAGAAGTAACAAGAGCGCGTTCAAACAGGTACATAAAAGCTAGAGGGGTGATGTGGCCGCATACCATGTCGGGTAAAGGGCAGGAGGTGCAACGCACATAATGGGATAACCGCCCATACTCCGTCAACTAAATGAACATACCTAGATCAGTGCGGTCGTTTAGCCCTAGCCCTTCCGCTGCCCTGGTGTGGAGATTCCATCTCGCTTCTCGTTGGAGGAGAAGGAGATGTCTATCGCCCCCCTGTAATGGAGGTAGCACTATCTCCAACCCCGAGAAGGAGAGGGAACTAACGTCACCACCGTGTGCCAAATTCACATGTTCTATCACCCTAGGGCAACCTTTTCCTGAGGTTATGGAGGTGATGTGTTCGCGGACTCATTTGTGCTTGCAAGGCTCCACACACGAAATCACTATATAGCGCACTCTTTCCTGCGCTCTCTAGGATGTCGTGTATTGCCTCCACACCCGCATCATGAGGGATGCGGATGTAGAGGCTCTCGACATCCAACGAGACAAGATGAAAACCATCTTGCCAGTGCACTTGTTCCAAGGACAACAAAAAATCATTTGTGTCCTTAAGATAGGCTGGGGCGCTGGGAAGTAACGGTCTCAGTAGCCAATCCAGATATTTAGATAGAGGCTCCGTCACTGACCCTACCCCCGAGACAATAGGACGGCCCGGGGGGTGGGTTAGGGACTTATGTATCTTGGGGAGGAATTACCAGCAAGGTCTGGATGGGAAGGTAGGTATCAATTTATCCAGCATATTCTTAGCTAGGAAACCCCTAATCACATAGTCGCGAACAAAGCACTCAAGTTGGCGTTTAATGTCCGCGGTGGGGTCCCCCCGTATCACTTCATAAGTGTCGGTATCCCTCAACTGTCTGAGAGCTTCACCGACATAATACGACCTGGACATAAGGACCACATTGCCCCCCTTGTCTGCCGGTTTCACAATTATGTCTTCCTGGGCACGTAGCCAATTAAGGGCCTGGCGCTCTTCAATGTTTATATTTTCAGGAGCTTTCGGGTATAGAATCGCCCGCACATCTCTCATCACTTGGTGATGAAAGATGTCAATGCTCGTGCCAGCAGGCATGGGGGAACAAAGGGTGGACTTAACACCACCTGTAAATGTGGCTTCTTCCTCAAACGTCGCTTCCTGATCAGTTAACTCTCCTCCCGACAGGAATTCTAAACACTGCAATTCATTTTCATCAATCTTAGTCGATATGAAGAAAGCCAGGGGATCAGGGCGAAGCGGACGCTGCCCTTCAGGTTTGGGGATCGCACCCTGAGGGACGTTACTGAACATTTTGTAAAGACACAATTTCCTGATAGCCTTAAACAAGTCAATTTCAAAGGTGACTGGATCGAATTGCTCAGTCAGGCTAAACCCGAGCCCTCGACTGAGGGCTCTGGTGCAGCCCGACGGCAAATCGCGACCAGTCAAATTAACCACCAAGGTTTCTCCCATGGGATCAGTGCCAGGAAAAGAGGAAGCAGCTACTTCCTCCAAGACACTTGTTTCCTTGCACGCCCGGATTTTCTGACTTCTTTTTGTTTTTCACCGGCCCCTTCTGATGTGCCTTCTAAAGGGCCACTTTCAGTTCTATTAGAGTCGTTGCGGGGCTGGTTGGGCTCATCCGATAAACTGGAATCTGACTCACTAGTCCAAAAATCACTTTTCTGGCGTTGCATAGGTCTTCTCCTTTGCAATCTTTTCTTGTTGTTCTTAGCAACATTCCAATCAAAGACGTGTCCGGACTCATAGTCCGGTTTCTCTCTAACAAATTTGTCCTTTTTTCTTTCCTTAATCTCAGCTTGTATCACCACCAACTTCTTATTCATTCTTTTATCAAAAGTCGTCAATTGGTTATCCATGAGTCAGGTAGATAACTCATCCCTGGCTTTAGCCAACTCTTCCTTTATTTTCTCATACTCCATAGTGTTCCTTTTAAGCACCAGCTCCAAAACTTGGAGGGAAAAAGCAGCATGCAACTGTTGCCACTCTTTAACAAATGTAGTGTCCTGCTCAAACTGTGCCTGATCCTTGTATATACGTAGACCACGCGGTACTCTGCCACTTTCTTTATATGAACGAAGTGACTCCACTGTCCAGAAGAGTCGCACTTCTTTATCAGCTAATTGTGTCACCTTAGTCTCCAGGGACCGGGTACTGATGTTTTGTAAAATGTCCTTGCTATTACATTGTATGAAAAAGGCGTCCGCCCCTTCTCTGCCATCATGAAGGGAACTGCTGGTTTCTTCAGCTGCCATGATTCAGTGCTCAACCACGCAACAATAGGTGATACCGTTTTCAGGCCTTAACGGGTGCTCAGCTCCTAAGCAAAAAGTCAAATAACTGAACGGAACGGAGGAAGTGGAGCGGCACTCCAAGGAAAACACCCAGACCACTGGCAGGTCGATACAGCAGCATAAACAGTCCCCTGTAATGACTCCACTATCAGCGGTGCACAACCCCAAGAAAACGACAGGATGCAAAAATCTTGGATAATGAAGATAAGAACGGGGCGGCACTCACCAGTGGAGTTAAAGAGTTCGCTTTTATTCAAAGGATCAGCGTGTAGGCAATGTCAGGCAGGACGCCACAAATTTCATGCAGTGGGTAAAGTGACGGCCGTTTCACGCTGAACGCGCTTCGTCGGGCTGCTACGTCACAAGCGCGCATGCGCTTGCCTTCTTAAGCCGTGCGCGCCCTCACCAGCTGAGAAATCAGTGACGGTGCCACGGCATTCCTAGTAGATTTAAAAACATAGCAAGGTACAAAATAGAAAACAAAAGATACAGCAGTAAATCTTCCTAAATAATGTGACATCCGGACATCTTAGGAGACAATGTTTCAAACAAAAGTACATCATAGCAGAGTATAGCAATGCGTGGTAGGCAAAGCGCATGCCCATATGCTACAATTCACACTAAGCGGGTCAAACAAGACCACAGAATGTAGAAGTAACAAGAGCGCGTTCAAACAAAGAGGTACATAAAAGCTCCTCTGGTGCCATACTTGCCTCCATTGAATTCATGGAATGCAGGTGCATGCTTAACTCACACTGTATTATACCTCTTTTGGTGCCACAATGGCCTCCATTATTTTCAGGGAGTGCACATTCCACATGCATGCTGAGCCCACTCTGGGAGAGGGAGAGTAGGCTACAGTTTTATACTTGCACTAATTAAAATTTGTTAATAGTGTAGGTGTGAACCCGCACTTCCTATCAGATTGTGGTCTGGGGAGAATTATATCTACAATGGGATATCATCCCAAAAGGCCTAAAAGTATATAAAACCTGAGCAGGAGATGTAGGGGACACTAACACACTTAAGGAATGGGATGATATGTTCCACAACATCTCTAAGAGTACTATACAGTTTATTATTGAAAAAAGTAAAATGGGACTAATACAAACTAATAGAGAAATCAGGGATTTGTTTGAATCATTAAAACCATTTTCAAATCACCCAGACATCATATATTTACAGAAATCTATAAAAAATAGAATCAAATCAAAATAAGATGAAATAATTGCTAAAAAGAAACGGGATAGATTAGACAAATCCCAATATAATACTCTAGTTGAATTTATTTGTGAAGACACCTCATTGGTTAGTGGAGATCTTACGACACACAAAACTAGTACAGAAAACGTCCCCAAAGCCAATGAGAGAACAAACCACATTCCCCTTACTCCAGTGGTACGCATTGTCAACAATCCACCACCAAGTTCCAATAAACAGAATAAACAAACTAGAAGTAGCCCTGTAGAAACTTCTAATAGATTTAGTGCACTGGAAGTAACTATGGACAACACCAATGAGACACCCACAATACACCCTAGTACTAGCTATAGTGATATTACGAGAAGAAAAATCGATAAAAACCTAACCATGAAGAACAATACACCAGAAGTGGGTGCGAATAAAATTATAAAAAATAAAAATACTAAGAAAATGGTAAAAAAAGATTTTTTTCAACCACATCCTTCCAGAAAAGAACAAATAGAACACAGAAAGGAACAAGAGGGAAGAAAACCTCCAAAATAAAAAATCAGCCAACGGGGCAACAAATACCTTAACCTTAGCAAGTATAAACTCACTATAAGTGATACAAAATTGCTCAAAGGGGCCTTTATTTCGCACCATCTGCCCTATTTAGTCCATTTCAGGCCTTTATTGGACTGAAATTTTTTTTAAGGAATCAAACTTTAAAAAAATACTATAAGAAATAATAAGAAAAACCATCCACAAGTCGTTTGCATGACAAACGGTAATAAAAATAGTACCAAAAGTACTAATACCAATACATCAACTGATCAAATCCCAGATAAGAATAATGATCATGGGGAAACCAAGGAAATGAAAGCAACAGAATCTCCAGGCCAAAAACAAATTTATATTAATACTAATATGAAAAAGAAATCCTACTTTAACCCCATGAACGAATACTCAGAGGCATTTAAAACTTTTGAACATTTAGCCCTTAGGGATCTATGAAAAATAAATGCAAAACGAAAATACAAACATAATCTGAGCAAAAGAGAACAAGAGAGTATAAAATCCCTCCAAAGTAATAATGATATCATTATCTGACCAGTGGACAAGGGGGAGGTATAGTTGTTCTTGATTACAACCAATACCTTACAGAATCCCTACGATTATTAGGAGTCACTAAAACTTATAAATTATTAAATCATAACCCCATGCAGCAATATAAACAGGATTTGTATCAACTTATCCAAAAGGGCAGAAGAGCAGGACTAATCGCTAGGGAGGAAGCAGATTTTATCAATATCCCAAACCCCCCTACAGCAATTTTATATCACCTGCCCAAAATCCACAAGAGCACTACCAATCCACCAGGCAGGCCCATTATATCAGGGATTAAAAGCCTGACATCTAATTTATCCAAATACATTGACGTAATCTTGCAAAAATACGTCCAAAAACTTCCCGCCTACCTAAAAGAAACACAACATATCTTATAAATCTTGGAATCTATTGAATGGAAAGAGGGATACATTTTAGGTACCCTTGACGTCACATCGCTATATACCATAATAGAAAACCAAAAAGGTAAAGAAGCAACTGAATACTTCCTAACCAAGGAGGATACATTACCCCAAAAACAAATCTAATTAATCGGGGAGTATATATTATTTATTTTAGAATATAACTTTTTTTAATTCAAGGACCAATTTTATCTTCAAACGTAGGGTACTGTGATGGGGACCAGATTCGCACCGAGCTTCGCAAATGTGTACATGGAAAGATGGGAGGAGTCTACCATCTTTCCTGGCAGACAGCTTTGAGCGAATCTGGTCCTCTGGTACCGATTTATAGATGACATTATTTTTATTTGGGATGGTGGTGAATCTCAATTAAATATTTTTTTTACGGAAATAAATAAAAATTCATTTTATCTACAATTCGCTCCATATTTTAGTGTACACTATATTTACTTTTTAGACCTCACCATAAGCCTCTGTAATAATCAAATACAAACCCAAACTTACACAAAACCAACAGATAACAATAGTTTTATCTCTATTGAAAGCTGCCATCTGCCAACCTGGTTGATCAATATCCCGAGAGGACAATATATCAGACTACGACGTAACTGTACAACTTTTGAACAGTTCAATAAGGAGGCCACTGCCATGCAATACAAATTTTAAGCAAAAGGTTACAAGACAGACTATCTAGTAAAAAATCAAACAAGAAGTTGGAAAAATTGATAGAGAAACTTTTCTCCACAGAAAAAATGAAAAATCAACAATAGAGACTGTAAAATAAGAAGATGTTTTTAAAATCCCTATTATCATGCCATATAATGAAAAATTATTTCTCCTCAGACATATTGTTAAACGTCACTGGGACGTCCTCAAACAAGATTAAGGGATAGGGGACAAAATCCCTCAACATCCCAGCTTCATATTCAAAAAAGCACATAATTTAGGGAATCTTGTGGCCCCCTCAATAAAACTAAAAAGTAAAAAAAATCAAATTAAAAGAGATGACAAGAGAAATGGCTTCTTTCCATGTAAAATATGTAAACCATGCCAACTTACTAAACTGAAAGGACCATTAAAGACAATAGAAGGTGGTAACAAAGTCCATAAAATAAAAGGCCACTTAACATGTTTTACAAGCGGTGTAATCTACTTCATCAAGTGTCCATGTGCCAAAATCTACATAGGCAGAACACAAAGAAACCTTCAAACAAGAATCAAAGAGCATATAGGAAACAATAAAAATAAATTTGCCAGCCACCCCTTATCATACCACTATGCGGATAAACATAAAGAAAATTTCTTTGGTTCCATATTTGGTGCAATTGAAAAAATAAAACCAGACCAAAGGGGTGGGAACTATATCAAACTCATGCAAAAAAATGAAACAAAATGGATATTTGATCTGGACACCTTGGAACCCAGGGGGTTAAATCAGGAGATAGAACTGTTTGCTTTTTTATAACAAGAACCACCATACACCACGCCAGTATATCCAAAAAATAATAATACTCCAATTTTCTTTTACTCGTGCCTTATGCCCATGGCAATAATGTATAATTGTATAATTATATCAATCCAAACACTAATGTGATTGAGTAGAATTGACATGTATATCAACCAGGTAGAGAGCTTAAGAACTGATGTGGAATGAATAATAGGCAACGCCCTGCATAGCCTTATTGAGACTTGTTTTCAATGGGAACGAAGCTTATATTTGCCCATAGGACAACGACCATCGACCATCCCTAAGGAAGGAATAAGAGGATTCCAAAACATGTCGGAGGTATTGTGACCAGTGCTGGCTTCCGTACAAGCTTCAAGGTGTGACATCACACGAAGTCTCCATCGTTACCAACTCTGGTTTCTCCCGTGCGCAGCGTCATCTGCCGGGACAGCGCGCGTCGGCTGGGGGAACTGAAGATCTCTCTCTGCACCGGACTGCAGGAGGGATTCCCCTACCTAGACTCTGCTCTCGATTTGGAAGCGCAGGATCGCCCATGCAACGTAGACAAGTGAGTGATACTCCTGCATATGTTAATGTACAGGGTGGGCCATTTATATGGATACACCTTAATAAAATGGGAATGGTTGATGATATTAACTTTCTGTTTGTGGCACATTAGTATATGTGAGGGGGGAAACTTTTCAAGATGGGTGGTGACCATGGCGGCCATTTTGAAGTTGGCAATTTTGAATCCAACTTCAAAATGGCCGCCATGGTCACCACCCATCTTGAAAAGTTTTTGGGAGGAGAGTGAGATATATGACATGAGAGTGCTCTGTGAGAAATGTGTAGAAGACACAAAGGATTATCCCTCTGGGGGAAAGGAGCAGGAGAACAGCAATAGGAAGCAGAATACTCAACTTGTGACTGGCTCTGTTGGGGAAGGAGGACAAGGGGAAGACATTATTTGCCAGCAGGAGCGTAGCTATAGGGGGTGCAGAGGTTGCAGTAAAAACCGAGCCCAGGAGCCTGAGGGGGCCCAAAGACCCTTGTAAGGCAAAAAAAGACACCACTGTTATAGAAAGTGCATTCTGGTCAAGTTACACCTCTGGTTGAAGGGAAGAGGTTAGGTCCAAAATTTGGCATGGGTGGTGGTGGGGGGCTGGGTTTTGCTGTCTCAATTTTTGCGTCGGGCAGCATGAAGGCTGTGTGGTTCCCTGCCTCAGGCCACAAAGCACTGAGGTAAGGGGGGGGGCAAGCTGAACCCTTGTACAAGAGTCTATGAGCCTTTAGGGATGCCCCGGCTTGGTAGTGAAGGAAACTGTAAAAGGGCTATGTGGTGGGGATACCGCGAGTGATACTGGCTCTGTGGAGAAGTAGAAGGGCACATAAATCAAGCATTTCATTAAAAGTGCTAGCCATAGAAAACATAGGCAGGCGGCAGTTACAAGAGCTCCCTGGCCATCCTGCCTCAGTCACTTGTCAAGCATGTAGCCTGTATCTGTCTATTAAGCACACCAGAGCAACAGTACTTCTTTTAGTTCTACCAGGAAAGGATAAGTGCTGCAGAATTCTCCTTCCTTGACTCAACTCCCCATCCATCCTCCTTCACTTGCCAGATGGCATAAACCAGTTGCCGATTCCCAGCAGGAGGCAGCATTAGCCACTATTCTCTCCTATTTAGGGCCTGTTAAAGCCTCTACTGCTTTGCTGCTCCTGAAAATCACTGATGTCTGCAGGATCAGCAAGGGTCAGACTAAACTTGTAGGTCTGGTGAAGGTCCAAATTTCTCCTTAGTAGTGGAGACTAGTGTTGAGCACACTGAAGCATCCAAAGCGGGATTTGGTCCAAAGTTTAGGAAAACTTTGATTTTAAACTAAACCAACTTCCCTTACGCTTCATGGTAGCGAATCAGTTTTCCTAAAATGGAGGCAGCACATGTTAGAAAGTGAAATAAATATTAGAGGAGAAAAGCCTGGGAATGCGAGACCACCCATAATGCTATGCAGCCAGACAATCTGCAGGTAGCAATCGCCGTGTGATGTCACTGCTAGTTAGAGCCCTATAAAACCCTGATCCAGTGCGGTTGTCACCATCTTCCTGTGAGCTGAGCATAGAAAGAGACATGTGCAAACTATTAACAGAGAGTGTAGGAGACTGAGTATATAATGTACAATATTGGAGAGGGAAAGTGCAAGGAGTGTAGGAGACTTCTGAACTACAGACTCTACTACTATGTATTACCATGTACAGTACATAACTGTGCAGTGCACCAACAGTCCTAGCTAATCTATTCTGCTAGCTGTAGAGTTACTGTGCATCAGTATTACAGGCCACTGTGACTGGCAAGTCTACTTTATCGCCATGTACATAACTGTGCAGTGCACCAAGATTCATAGCTAATCTATCTGCCGAATTTGAAAACGCTGCTTTTAGGCAGATTGGCCTGGGTATACCTGATTTATAGCAATACGTGAAAAATTAATTTAGAACTAATCGCATTTCTTGTTGAACTTCTGTGAAGCTGACAAATCAAATGTTTCAATACAACGCTCAAGTGGAGGCCTCATACTATACATACTGAAATGACGAGAAAAGCACATTTTCAATATGATCCAACAATCATGTATGATGCTATGGTCTCAATACAGACCAGAATGAAAGAGACACAATAATTTAGTAATGATATACCATATTTTTCACTCTATAAGGGTGGGTTCACACTAGCCTTAGGGATTCCTTTATGGCTTTCCATTATAACATGGTTATAATAGAAAATAACGGAGTCCATAAGACAGAAGGATGGATTCGTTTTGATTCCCATAGACTTGTATTATGACGGAATTCAAAACGAATGCCTTTTAAATGCTTCCGTTTTGCATTCTGCATATATATAATTGTAGTCCAGCTCACCTCACCTGGTAATGTTCCCCGTATGCCGCAAGCCTGGGTTGAGTTCCCTTAATGCATAAGTAGAAAAGAAAGATCAGCTCCAGCACCAGCATTCGATTTAAAACCAGCTTCCTCTTTATTGAGGAATAAAGAGGAAGCTGGATTCAATAAAGAGGAAGCTGGTTTTAAATCGAATGCTGGTGCTGGAGCCGATCTTTCTTTTCTACTTTTTGCATTCTGTCTGGGCATTCCGTTATTTTCCATTATAACCATGTTATAATGGAAAGCCATAATGGAATCCCTACCCTAACGCTAGTGTGAACCCACCCTAAGATGCATTTTTTCCCCCCAAAAGTGGTGGAAAAATGGGGGAGGAGCCGGAAGCCGAGCCGTGTGGACGCGATTCCAGCTAGCTCTTTCTCAGCAAAATCAATCTAGAGTCATCCATTGCCCTGAGGCTTACTATTGCCCTAAAAAACTCAATAACTAGACTGCGGGCACTCGCTGTCACAATTTGAGACGTCCCGGACGCTTCTATTCCATCGGGAAGCGAAGATAGCTTTGCGGACTACTGCGCCTGCCACGCCGCGGCCTGTAGTAGAGACGGGAGAACAGCGGGAGTAAACCTGATCTGCCTACAGCAACAAGACCAGCTTACCTACCGGGATTACCGACACTAAAGCTGCGTCTCCTAGAAGTACAGTAGCGCTGCAGTAAGATTCGGCAGATCCTTTCTCCAAAGCGGCTGCTCGCGACCTTTTACAGCGGACCTGCAGCAAGGATCCGGGGGCACCCATGACCATACCCCACCAGGGGGTCACTGAACTGTGAGTAACAGGCTTTGCCTGCATACACTCGGACGTATAGATCACTGATATCTGCCCTGGGCTCCCCCACACACGGCATAGTCCCTGCTCATCTGACCGGATCCGGGGTTCTCAATCCCCCCCCCCTCCACATCCTACGACTGTCTTTTGGGAGCCTGCAAACCTCCAATACTTCAGGACCTGCACTGTTACAGGTCCAAAAGAGTACTTGCCACTTTCAAGAGCCTGCCTGCATATTAGCTAATTAGAGCAACAATTTTTTGGGACTGAACTATTGGTCTGCTGAACTTTCATCTTGTTGTGGGGCATCCTCTACTATTGTTTGCCTAAATAGACCGGTAGGGTGCACCTCTAGCCACCTTTATTTCTCAGATATATATAGCTGGAATCATACTATCACCATCTACTATGGGCAAATCGAGTAAAACTGACATCCCTGCTACCCCCAAGCAGAAAACATCACAGCAGGATATGGAGAAGTTTATGAACAAAAATCCTTCTCAACACAAACCTAAACTTCCAATGTCGACCGCGGGCTCCCTGGGTCGGGACAATCTAAAATCTTCGGACGCAAAAAGTGTGGGGAGTGAACAGCTGCCCCCTAGAGATGCTCAGCTAACTACATCCCGCAAGACATTGCAAAGGATCATTGAGACCGCTCTTCAACCGGTCTTAGCTGACCTGTCTGACATTAAGCAAGATATAAGGGAAATTGGAGGAAGAGTGGAACGCCTCGAAGAAAACCAATCCGCTTTATTGTCTTTTGGAGAAGCCACGTCCACGGCACTGCAGACATGCCAAGATAGGATGAATAACCTCCTCACTTACATTGAGGATCAAGACAACAGGGAGCGTAGGAACAACCTACGGATTAAAGAGGTCCCTAAATCCCAAGCAGACTCTAATGTGCTAGAGGTCACTTATTCCATTTTAAGACCACTCTTGCATCCAGAGACGGCCCAAGCACTCACCCTGGAAAGGGCCCATAGGGCGCTGAGGCCCCAACCTAAAGAAGGTGACCCACCACAGGACATTATCTGTAAAGTCCTCCTCTCACACCACAAAGATGCTCTCCTAAAATCTGCCAGGGAAGCAAAAGAGATCGTGTTTGAAGGTGCAAAAATGTCTTTGTTCCAAGACATTTCAGCAGTCACGCTAAATAAAAGAAGACAGCTCAAACCAGTCACCGACGCTCTCCGGGCAAAAGGCATTAGATACAGGTGTCTGTTTCTGTTCGGTATCTCCTTTATGCTGCAGGGGTCGACTAGATACATCAAAAGACCCGAGGACTTACTGCCTGTTTGTGAAGTGATTGGCCTTCCTCCCTCTGAGATCCCGTCCTAGCTTCAGATCACAGATATTGCGGATCTCCCTACACTTCCATAGGTAACTCTGTGGAGCCACTCTAAAATTCAGCAGTCCCGTAAGAGGCGTTAGACTAAAGTAGACTGATCGTACTACTTATGCTCAAACATCTAGGCTCTTAAGTCCGTGGTCATATAGGCCTGATATGTCTCTTGTTTTCACTTGTTTTCAAGTGTTAGGTCTTGCTAACCTAACAAAGTGTTGCTGGTCACTGCGGGGCTGCTGGTGTGCTCTGGTGGGGTCCTCTGGAGAGCATACACTTCCTCGTTCTCTCACTGTCATAATTGCCCTTCTGTGGGACCTGCACCACCGCACCTTGGAAGCTACCCATTCAAGATGTATGTTTATTGATTCCAACACAAACAATAGAGGCCCACTGTTGCCTCTATGGCTTTGTGGCGGGGGCTGCACCCTCATTACAGTGTGGCCCTGAATTTGTGTTTTACAAAATTTGTGTTTCACAAAAGTTTTGTTTTTTAGGTACCCTACAAGGTACTAACTGTTTGGTTCTTTTCCTTTTACTGTTTTTAATTAAGCGAGTAATCATATTTCCTTTCTATGGCTTCGATTCAATGTGTGACGTGGAATGCACGGGGCCTGAATTCACCTCAGAAGCGTTCACGGATCTTTCAACACCTCCGCTCACTCAAAGCAGATGTGGCAATTCTGCAAGAATCACATTTCAAGATAGGTAAGACTCCAAATCTCCCCCTTACTTACTTTTCGCAATGGTTTCATTCTTGCTACGATAAATCTCGGTCCAGGGGTGTTACCATTGCTATAAAGAAGAGTGTCCCCTTTACGCTACAGGCCAGCCTGATTGATGCAGAAGGGAGGTTCTTATTTTTGAAAGGTAGGATTGCAAAAACACCGGTAACTATTGCGGGCCTCTACGCCCCAAACTCAGACCAAACTGCATGGCTTTCCAATACACTGGAGAAGCTTAAATCATTTGGAGATGGAATGGTTATCGTTGGGGGAGACCTCAATTTAGCTTTAGAACCAGAGCTAGACTCCACCTCCAAACGACTGCACACCTCTCAGAAAAATGTGGTCAGGATGATGCAACGACGCAGGTATCCCCCACAGTAGTCTGGGAAGCTAACAAATCAGTGATAAGGGATGACCTGATAGCTTTGGGCTCTTATGTCAAAAAGAAAAGATGGCAGGAAATTGATGACACTTTGACTTGTATTAACAAATTGGAGCAGAGGCACAAACGATCCCTAGCTCTAAAAGATTTAGCAGACCTAACTCATCAGAGGAGTCATCTGATCCAATTGTTGAATCACAAGGCTTCAAAAGCTTATATGCTTGCCCGGCATAAAATTTATCTACATGGAAACAAAGGGTCTGTTTCTGAGCTTAAAGATGCCCCCAATGGGAAAAGCTCCGGCCCGGATGGCCTCTCCATAAATTATTATAAAAATTTTTCTGACACTCTTGTCCCACACTTTTTACTAGCTTTTAATATGGCAGCGGTACCTAACAATTTCCCTAATCAATCTTTGGAAGCTCACATTGCCGTGTTGCCCAAGGAGGGAAAAGACACAACTCTCTGCAGTAGCTATAGGCCCATTTCTCTACTAAATGTAGATATCAAACTATATGCGAAAATGTTGGCCAATAGGTTGCAGGGTCTCCTCCCCTCCTTGGTCAACCTGGAACAAGTCGGCTTCATTAAAGACAGGGAAGGGAAGGACAACACCCTCCGGGTTCTCCATTTGATCCAATATGCTAAAAAGAACAATATCCCGCTTGCGCTTTTATCCACCGACGCCGAAATGGAAATTTTATGGAAAAAGTGTTAGTGAAATTTGGTATCCCGATCCCCTTTGTCAAGGCAATACTTGCCCTATACACAGTACCGTCGGCCTCAATTAAAATTAATGGTACATTGTCATCCAGCTTTAACATAACAAATGGTACGAGGCAAGGCTGTCCTCTCTCTCCTCTTCTATTTGTCCTCACAATGGAGATTCTCATACAGCATATAAGACAACTCCCAGAGGTTGCAGGCATTATAGTACAGGGGCAATTCCACGAGATGGCGGCATATGCGGATGACCTATTGGTCCTTACCACAAACCCTGATGTTTCTTTTCCTGCTTCAACACAGGTCTTTGAGGAAATCCACTCTATATCTAATTTTAAAATTAACCCGACTAAGTCCACGGCTCTGAACAGCTCGTGTCCACAACATATGCTAATTAGGGCTCAGAACTCTTCTACCTTTAAGTGGAACCCACATCACATCAAATACCTGGGTATACTCATATCTCCTAGCCCCGACAAATGGTACTCTTTAAACTATGTCCCGCTTCTTCGCCAGATAAAAAATATGATAGACGCCTGGAAAATCCCATTCATCTCAAGGATGGGACGCGTGGCCCTATTAAATATGATGATAGTACCTAAGGTGTTATACTTGCTTAAATCAATTCCCATCTTTCTGCCCAAGACCTTCTTCTCTCCCCTCAGAACCATTTTTCTTAAATATACATGGGCAAATGGAATATGCAGAGTTGTGCATTCCACAATGACCAGACCCAAAAACCGGGGAGGCATCAGGTTTCCAGATATGACAGGGTTGTACTCAGCAGTGCAGTTGTCAAGAGTACAAGACTGGTGCAGGAACTATGCAACAAAGCTTTACGTCCCTATTGAGGAAGAAGTGGTGGGGTTCTTGCTCTCTCAAGCTATAACAAGAATTAGTATGGGCTCACGACCTCCGAATGGTGTTCCCATCCTGACAAAATCCGCGCTAGTATCCTGGGCACAATTACCCCAATCCCTAGACCTATGGTTACACCCATCCCCCCTGATGTCAATGAAAGACTTATTAGGTCTACAAGACCCCTTCTCTCCCCATTGGCTGGACAAACAAAGGAATTTGAACCGCTTGAGATTGGGAGATGTCCTCCAAGATGGCTGTTTTCCTGATATATCCTCGCTTCACACTAAGCTACGTTCGGGGCAGATTGATCATTTGACGTATTCTAACTTACTAAATAATTTTAAGTTGGCTTGTTCCACAGACACTTGGGATAGGGAGTGCACATGATTTGAAAAGCTTGCCTTACAGAGATCCCCCCCAAAAAAAAAAAATTGCTTTCTACCCTGTATAAAGCTATCGTGACTCCGGGAGGAGCCTTAATTCCTACGTATGTAGCAGTGTGGGAGAAAGAGCTGAATCTTACATTGACCACTGACGAGGTAAAACTTATCTGTAAAAATGCATGCGGACCCTCTAGATGTATTACGATGCAGGAAACGTCTTTTAAGCTACTTAGCAGATGGTACAAAACGCCTGTAGCCCTACAAGCTATGTACCCACTCATCACCCCTTCTTGCTGGAGATGCAGTGCATCACCTGGTTCATATGCCGACATTTGGTGGAATTGTTCCTTAATCACCCCTTACTGGCAGGAAGTGGAAAGGATTTTGTTGAAAGTCTGCAGAGGTTCTCCAAGGCTTTCCCCAGTTGCTATATTTCTAAATTTAACCCCAGATTCTCAGTCCAAATTTAATATTCCGTTATGGAATCAAATGTTGCTTGCAGCAAAAAGTATGATTCCTCTTTACTGGAAACAGTCAGTGTCCCCACCCATATCGCATTGGTTAAACAAAATTAACCTAATATATCAGATGGAGGAGAAGTGCGCTTTTACTTTTAAGGCCACCTCCAAGTTTCAGACTATCTGGAAGCATTGGCGGAGTTTTGCAGATGACCCAATGACACTCCAGCTTATGGTATCGTGACTTAGTACTCATTCCACCTCCTGAATTTCTGAGCCCGCCCCGTGCATTCCACGCGCCACATGTAATACGTGTGCCCTGTTATTTTATATGTTACACGCTTCTCGCAATTTTTGCAAGCTCTGGTTGCACTTATTTCTTACATGTCCAGATAACGTTGAGTGAACTGCTTATGTCTTCCTCGGTTGTGTTGCACTAAATGCCCCACATAAGTGGGCTGGTCCTAGGAGATGATTTATCTGTTTTGCACATTGGTTGGCTCCCGTCATATGATGCCTGTTGTTATCTACAAATTAGACAGTCGGTCGGATCTATTGCTGACGTATATAATGTTTGTTGTTACTACTGTGCCAGTTTATGGTCTAGTGTTACAGTTGTGTACATCTATATCTAAAATGAAAATGTGTACTCTCTCTTCATATGCATTTGTAATGCTGTTATCCATTTTGACTTGTGGAGTTTCAATAAAAACATAATTATAAACAAAAACAAAAAAAGTGGTGGAAAAATGACAGTGTGTCTTATAAAGCAAATACTAATGAACGCTTCCATTAGGGCTAAAATGATAAAAGGGTTAAAATTAAAATAAGGCTGACTATATCAGTGGGGGTAAGCCAAGCTCTTAGTGTGTTACTATATTTTCTACTATCCCCAAGGAATCAGAAGGACTATAGCCTGTAACTTAGGTTTTTCTGTCTTTTCTCCCAATTATTCCATAACTGTTTGCAGTAATTTTATTTTGTCTCTTTTTTGAAAGCACAGAACCCTTTTTGGTATTAAATTATGTGCTTTAACATTACTCCCTGTATGCTCTACAAATCCATTGCCTTGTGTGTCTTCTCGTCTGACTGCAGAGCAGCTACTCAATAATAATCAGGGCACCTGATTGGCCTGAAATTCAGTAGGTGGAGTCAGCCTGTATTTGAGGTGTGTGGACTGTTTTGGGGTGTGATTTATGGTTAGTTTTCAGTCTAAGTGGAAGCTGGTAGAGTGGAGTAAGTGCAGTAACGCTAGGTCATGTGCTATATGACATCTGCAGCTAAATGTTTCCAGTAATTCTTGATTAGTTCTACACATAGGCTTGGAGGAAATGTATTTAATTCCTCCATAAGAAACAGCTTAAATTCTGTTATGTTGGTGGGTTTCCTGATCACTTGAGGTCCTTTCACAACATTTCTATGAGATTAAGGCTAGGACTTTGACTTGCCGATTCCAAAACTTTAAAGGCTATGTACACTTTTGGGGGCAATTTATATATATATATATATATTTTTTATTATTGCATTGTACTCATTTTGAGCTAAAAATCATTTTTCACTTGTTCTTTATTAAAAATATGTCATTATATTTTTTCTGTCTTTTATGTCAGACAAGGAGCAGGCAGACTCCTTATGCCTGCGCTCTGATCTCCTAAACATTCATTATAGCTGATAAGAATGTGGCTTAAATAAGTGTTTATGACCTCTTAGTAGTATAGAGATAAGGTTTATTAGATGACCAGCACAAAATGAAACTACCAGTCACACAGTTAGGAAAACAGTTAACCATTTGTGACAGAAGATATCAATAAGAATAAAAGCCAATTGAAAATATGTTTTTTGCCAAAAATTTGTAAAATGCAATCATAAACAAAAATTGCATGCAAAGGTGTACATAGCCTTTAACATTATTCTTATTTAACCATTTTATGGTAGAACAACTTCTGTGCTTACGGTCGTTGTCTTGCTGCATGACCCACATTCTCTTGAGATTCAGTACATGGACAGACATCCTGACTGTTTACTTTTAAATTTGCTGGTATAATTCAGAATTCATTGTTTCATCAATGATGGCAAGCTGTCCTGGCCTAGCTGCAGCAAATTGATCCCAAACCATAATACTACCACACACTGCGGTTTTTCACAGATGGGATGAGGTTTTATGCTAGCAGTTACAGATGAGCGAACACCAGGATGTTCGGGTTCGAGAAGTTCGGCCGAACTCCCCGAAAATGTTCGGGTTCGGGATCAGAACTCGACCCGAACTTTATCCTGAACCCAAAACCCATTGAAGTCAATGGGGACCCGAACTTTTAGGCACTAAAAAGGCTGTAAAATAGTCCATCAAAGGGCTAGAGGGCTCCAAAAGGCAGTACAATGTAGGTAAATGCCCTGCAAACAAATGTGGATAGAGAAATTAATTAAAATAAAATAAAATAAATAAAAATTAACCAATATCATTTGGAGGGAGGTCCCATAGCAGAAAATCATGCGTCATATCACCCACCACTGGAGAAGGCCACTTTCAGTTATTTCGGCCTCAGCACCCAGACAGAGGAGAGAGGTACCACAGCAAGGAATAAGGCGTCATATCACCCACCACTGGAGAAGGCCACTTTTAGTTATTTAGGCCCCAGCACCCAGACAGAGGAGAGAGGTCCAACAGCAAGGAATAGGGCGTCATATCACCCACCACTGGAGAAGGCCACTTTCAGTTATTTAGAGCCCAGCACCCAGAAAGAGAAGAGAGGTCCTACAGCAAGGAATAAGGTGTCATATCACCCACCACTGGAAAAGGCCACTTGCAGTTATTTAGGCCGCCGCACCCAGACAGAGGAGAGAGGTCCCACAGCAAGGAATAAGGCATCATATCACCCAAAACTGGAGAAGGCCACTTTCAGTTATTTAGGCCCAGCACCCAGATTGAGGAGAGGTTCATTCAACTTTGGGTTGCACCGCAAAATCATGGTAAAGATAAAAAATGAGGATTCAATAAAAAAGTGCCCATGAGTACAAGAATACATGGTTGAGGGGGAGGCAGTTATAAATGTCTATTCTGCACAAGGGAGGGACAGATCCTGTGGGATCCATGCCTGGTTTATTTTTATAAACGTCAGCTTGTCCACGTTGGCTGTGGACAGGCAGCTGCGTTTGTCAGTAATGACACCCCCTGCCGTGCTGAATACACGTTCAGACAAAACGCTGGCCACCGGGCAGGCCAGAACCTCCATGGCATAAAATGCTAAATCTGGTCACGTGGACAATTTGAAGACCCAGAAGTTGAATGGGGCCGAACCATCAGTCAGTACGTGGAGGGATGTGCAGACGTACTGTTCAACCATGTTTGTGAAATGCTGCCTCCTGCTAACACGTTCCATATCAGGTGGTGGTGCAGTTAGCTGTGGCGTGGAGACAAAACTTTTCCACATTTCTGCCATGCTAACCCTGCCCTCTGAGGAGCTGGCCGTGACACAGCTGCGTTGGCGACCTCTTACTCCTCCTTTGCCTTCACCTTGGGCTTCCACCTGTTCCCCTGTGACATTTGGGAATGCTCTCAGGAGCGCGTCTACCAGCGTGCGCTTGTACTCGCGCGTCTTCCTATCACGCTCCAGTGCAGGAAGTAAGGTGGGCACATTGTCTTTGTACCGGGGATCCAGCAGGGTGGCAACCCAGTAGTCCGCACACGTTAAAATGTGGGCAACTCTGCTGTCATTGCGCAGGCACTGCAGCATGTAGTCGCTCATGTGTGCCAGGCTCCCCAGAGGTAAGGACAAGCTGTCCTCTGCGGTAGGCGTATCGTCATCGTCCTCTGTATCCCCTTAGCCATGCTCCAGTGATAGGCCTGAGCTGTGTCGGGTGCCACCCCGCTGTGACCCTGCTTCATCCTCATCCTCATCCTCCTCCACCTCCTCCTCATCCTCCTCGTCCTCCAGTAGTGGGCCCTGGCTGGCCACATTTGTACCTGGCCTCTGCTGTTGCAAAAAACCTCCCTCTGAGCCACTTCTAACAGACTGGCCTGAAAGTGCAAAAAATTACCCCTCATCCTCCTCCTCCTCCTGGGCCACCTCCTCTTCCATCATCGCCCTAAGCGTTTTCTCAAGGAGACATAGAAGTGGTATTGTAACACTGTTAACGGTGTCATCGCCACTGGCCATGTTGGTGGAGTACTCGACACAGAGCAACAGGGCACACAGGTCTCACATGGAGGCCCAATCATTGGTGGTGAAGTGGTGCTGTTCCGCAGGCTCCCCAGAGGTAAGGAAGAAGCCAAGTAGGAGGAGAAGGCTACAGGAGGCAAAGAATGATGCCATGCGATCCTTGGCGGCGGAAGAACGTGCGCCAAGGAACTCTCCGCCTGGGGCCCAGCCACCACTACATTTACCCAGTGTGCAGTTAGGGAGATATAGCGTCTTTGGCCTTGCTTACTGGTCCACGTATCTGTGGTTAGGTGGACCTTGCCACAGATGGCGTTGCGCAGTGCACCCTTGATTTTATCGGATACTTGGTTGTGCAGGGAAGGCACGGCTGTCTTGGAGAAGTAGTGGCGGCTGGGAACAACATACTGTGGGACAGCCATGGACATCAGCTGTTTGAAGCTGTCCACCAGCCTGAATGACAGCATTTCAAAGGCCAGAAGTTTAGAAATGCTGGCATTCAGACTCAGGGCTCGAGGGTGGCAAGGTGGGAATTTACGCTTTCTCTCCAAGGTTTGTGAGATGGAGAGCTGAAAGCTGCCGTGTGACATGGTGGAGATGCTTGGTGACGCAGGTGGTGGTGTCGGTGGCACATTCTTTGTTTGGTGGGCGGGAGGTGCCAACGTTCCTCCCGATGCGGAGGAAGAGGCCGAGGCAGCAGCAGAAGAGGGAGCAGGGGGAGTCAGAATGAGTTCCTTGCTTTTAAGGTGTTTGCACCACTGCAGTTCATGGTTTGCAGTTCATGTAGATGAGGTGTTTGCAGTCTGCAGTTCATGTAGATGCCAGGTCATGCAGGTTGTGCTAAGGTTCAGAACGTTAATGCCTCGCTTCAGGCTCTGATCGCACAGAGTGCAAACCACTCAGGTCTTGCCGTCAGCACATTGTTTAAAGAAGTGCCATGCCAGGGAACTCCTTGAAGCTGCCTTTGGGGTGCTCGGTCCCTGGTGGCGGTGGCCATTAGCTGGCGAACTTTCTTGGCGGCAGCTGTTCTGCTTTTGTCCCCTGCTCCCTCTTTTGCTATGCTGTTGGCTCAGTTTCACCACTGCCTCTTCCTCTGAACTATGAAAGTCAGTGGCACGACCTTCACTCCATGTGGGGTCTAGGACCTCATCGTGCCCTGCATCGTCTTCCACACAGTCTTCCTCCCTGACCTCCTGTTCGGCCTGCACACTGCAGAAAGATGCAGCAGTTGGCACCTGTGTTTTGTCATCATCTGAGACGTGCGGACTACGATGAGGTGGTATTCCCATGTCCTCATCATCAGGAAACATCAGTGGTTGTGCATCAGTGCATTCTATGTCTTCCACCACTGGGGAAGGGCTAGGTGTATTCCCTTGGGAAACCCTGCCAGCAGAGTCTTCAAACAGCATAAAAGATTGCTGCATAACTTGAGGCTCAGACAGTTTCCCGGATATGCATGGGGGTGATGTGACAGACTGATGGGCTTGGTTTTCAGGCGCCACCTGTGCGCTTTCTGCAGAAGACTGGGTGGTAGATAATGTTGTAAACGTGCTGGATCCACTGTTGGCCACCCAATTGACTAGCGCCTGTACCTGCTCAGGCCTTACCATCCTTAGAGCGGCATTGGGCCCCATCAAATATCGCTGTAAATTCTGACGGATACTGGAACCTGAGGTAGTTTGTGCCCTAGGACGTTTGGCTGTGGCAGAAAGGCCACGTCCTCTCCCAGCACAAGAGGGTACACTAACACCACCACGACCGCGTCCGCGTCCCTTACTAGATGTTTTCCTCATTGTTACCGTTCACCAAGCACCACAATAAGAAAAAAAATATTTGGCCCAATGTATTGATTTCAAATTCAGGCCTTTTTTTACAGGCACCTAACACTATCTGCCTATTTATTTATGTAGTGTATTACACTAATCCAGGCACAGCAGTAGCCAATGATTTAGGGGAATATCTGTTTTAGGGCTAGTATTTAGGCCCTGGATGAAAGGTATCCTTTTATGGACAGATTTACACTTGGAGATGCACAGTAGCGTGTGAAAAAATATGTAGGATTATGCCTTCAGCAATTGTATTTTAACACTTTGTGTAATATACCCTTTAACAGACAGAAATACAATGGAAGATGCACGGTAGCGTGTGAAGTTAATGAGGATGACCCTCTCAGCACCTTGAGTGTAATATACCCTTTTACGGACAGATTAACACTTGGCCTGAAAACAGCTGGAAGACCAGATTCAGGGTATTGCTATATTGGCAAAAGAATTTAACCCCAGAACAAAATATACCATTTTACGGACAGATTGACACTTGGTCTGCAAAAGCTGGGACACCAGATTCAGGGTATTGCTATTTTGGCAATTGAATTTCACCCCAGAACAAAATATATGTTTTGGCGGACACTATTATACTTTGCAAGCCACTACTGGAACACCAGATTCAGGGTATTGCTATTTTGGCAATTGAATTTTACCCCAGAACAAAATATATGTTTTGGTGGACACTATTATACTTTCCAAGCCACTACTGGAAAACCAGATTCAGGGTATTGCTATTTTGGCAATTGAATTTTACCCTAGAACAAAATATATGTTTTGGCGGACACTATTATACTTTGCAAGTCACTACTGGAACACCAGATTCAGGGTATTGCTATTTTGGCAATTTAATTTCCCCCCAGAACAAAATATACCCTTTTACGGACAGATTAACATATGGCCTGCAAGAGCTGGGACTCCAGATTCAGGGTATCGCATTTTGACAATTGAATTTCAGCCCAGAACAAAATATACCCTTTTACAGACAGATTAACACTTGGCCTGCAACAGCTGGGACACCGGATTCAGGGTATTGCTATTTTGGCAATAAAATTTCACCCCAGAACAAAATATATATTTTGGCTTACACTATTATACTTTGAAAGCCACTACTGGAACACCATATTCAGGGTATTGCTATATTGGCAATAGAATTTCACCCCAGAACAAAATATATGTTTTGCGTACACTATTATACTTTGCAAGCCACTACTGGAACTCTAGATTCAGGGTATTGCTATTTTGGCAATTGAATTTCACGCCAGAACAAAATATATGTTTTAGTGGATACTATTATACTTTGCAAGCCACTACTGGAACACCAGATTCAGGGTATTGCTATTTTGGCAATTGAATTTCACCCCAGAACAAAATATACCCTTTTACAAACAGATTAACACTTGGCCTGCAACAGCTCGGACACCATAATCAGGGTATTGCTATTTTGGCAATTGAATTTCACCACAGAACAAAATATATGTTTTGGCGGACACTATTATACTTTGCAAGCCACTACTGGAACACCAGATTCAGGGTATTGCTATTTTGGCAATTGAATTTCAACCCAGAACAAAACTTACCCTTTTACGGACAGATTATCACTAGGCCTGCAACAGCTGGGACACAAGATTCAGGGTATTGCAATTTTGGCAATTGAATTTCACCCCAGAACAAAATGTATGTTTTGGCAGACACTATTATACTTTGCAAGCCACTACTGGAACACCACATTCAGGGTATTGCTATATTGGCAATTGAATTTCACCCCAGAACAAAATATACCCTTTTACGGACATATTATCTCTTGGCCTGCAACAGTTGGGACACCAGATTCAGGGTATTGCTATTTTGGCAATTGAATTTCACCCTAGAACAAAATATATGTTTTAGCGGACACTATTATACTTTACAAGCCACTACTGGAACACCAGATTCAGGGTATTGCTATACTGGCAA
The DNA here is from genome assembly GCA_033119425.1 of Bufotes viridis. Lineage (NCBI taxonomy): Eukaryota > Metazoa > Chordata > Amphibia > Anura > Bufonidae > Bufotes > Bufotes viridis. Next base: position 460,011,972 of record CM065590.1, read on the forward strand.
TTGAATTTCACCCCAGAACAAAATATATGTTTTGGCGGACACTATCATACTTTGCAAGCCACTACTGTAACATCATATTCAGGGTATTGCTATTTTGGCAATTGAATTTCAACCCAGAACAAAACTTACCCTTTTACGGACAGATTATCTCTTGGCCTGCAACAGCTGGGACACAAGATTCAGGGTATTGCTATTTTGGCAATTGAATTTCACCCCAGAACAAAATGTATGTTTTGGCGGACACTATTATACTTTGCAAGCCACTACTGGAACACCACATTCAGGGTATTGCTATATTGGCAATAGAATTTCACCCCAGAACAAAATATACCCTTTTACGGACAGATTATCTCTTGGCCTGCAACAGTTGGGACACCAGATTCAGGGTATTGCTATTTTGGCAATTGAATTTCACCCTAGAACAAAATATATGTTTTAGCGGACACTATTATACTTTGCAAGCCACTACTGGAACACAATATTTAGGGTATAGCTATATTGGCAATAGAATTTCACCCCAGAACAAAATATACACTTTTACGGACAGATTAACACTTGGCCTGCAACAGCTGGGACACCAGATTCAGTGTATTGCAATTTTGGCAATTGAATTTCACCCCAGAACAAAATGTATGTTTTGGCAGACACTATTATACTTTGCCAGCCAGTGCTGTTACACCAGATTCAGGGTATTGCTATTTTGGCAATTGAATTTCACCCCAGAACAAAATATATGTTTTGGCGGACACCATTATACTTTGCAAGCCACTACTGGAACACCATATTCAGGGTATTGCTATATTGGCAATTTAATTTCACCCCGGAACAAAATATACCCTTTTGGCAATTTAATTTCACCCCAGAACAAAATATATGTTTTGGCGGACACTATTATACTTTGCAAGCCACTACTGGAACACCAGATTCAGGCTATTGCTATATTGGCAATAGAATTTCACCCCAGAACAAAATATATGTTTTGGCGGACACTATTATACTTTGCAAGCCACCCCTGGAACACCAGATTCAGGGTATTGCTATATTGGCAAGTGAATTTCACCACAGAACAAAATATACCCTTTTACGGACAGATTAACACTTGGCCTGCAACAGCTGGGACACCAGATTCAGTGTATTGCTATTTTGGCAATTGAATTTCACCCCAGAACAAAATTTATGTTTTGGCAGACACTATTATACTTTGCCAGCCAGTGCTGTTACACCGGATTCAGGGTATTGCTATTTTGGCAATTGAATTTCACCCCAGAACAAAATATATGCTTTTGACGGACACTATTATACTTGGCCAGCCACTAGCTGGAACACCATATTCAGGGTATTGCTATATTGGCAAAAGAATTTCACCCCAGAACAAAATATACATTTTTACGGACAGATTATCTCTTAGCCTGCAACAGCTGGGACACCAGATTCAGGGTATTGCTATTTTGGCAATTGAATTTCACCCTAGAACAAAATATATGTTTTGGCGGACACTATTATACTTTGCAAGCCACTACTGGAAAACCAGATTCAGGGTATTGCTATTTTGGCAATTGAATTTTACCCCAGAACAAAATATATGTTTTGGCGGACACTATTATACTTTGCAAGTCACTACTGGAACACCAGATTCAGGGTATTGCTATTTTGGCAATTTAATTTCCCCCCAGAACAAAATATACCCTTTTACGGACAGATTAACATATGGCCTGCAAGAGCTGGGACTCCAGATTCAGGGTATCGCATTTTGACAATTGAATTTCAGCCCAGAACAAAATATACCCTTTTACAGACATATTAACACTTGGCCTGCAACAGCTGGGACACCAGATTCAGGGTATTGCTATTTTGGCAATTCAATTTCACCCCAGAACAAAATATATATTTTGGCTTACACTATTATACTTTGCAAGCCACTACTGGAACACCAGATTCAGAGTATTGCTATTTTGGCAATTGGATTTCACCCCAGAACAAAATATATGTTTTGCGTACACTATTATACTTTGCAAGCCACTACTGGAACTCCAGATTCAGGGTATTGCTATTTTGGCAATTGAATTTCACCCCAGAACAAAATATATGTTTTAGTGGATACTATTATACTTTGCAAGCCACTGCTGAAACACCAGATTCAGGGTATTGCTATTTTGGCAATTGAATTTCACCCCAGAACAAAATATACCCTTTTACAAACAGATTAACACTTGGCCTGCAACAGCTCGGACACCATAATCAGGGTATTGCTATTTTTGCAATTGAATTTCACCACAGAACAAAATATATGTTTTGGCGGACACTATTATACTTTGCAAGCCACTACTGGAACACCAGATTCAGGCTATTGCTATATTGGCAATAGAATTTCACCCCAGAACAAAATATATGTTTTGGAGGACACTATTATACTTTGCAAGCCACCCCTGGAACACCAAATTCAGGGTATTGCTATTTTGGCAATTGAATTTCAACACAGAACAAAACTTACCCTTTTACGGACAGATTATCACTTGGCCTGCAACAGCTGGGACACAAGATTCAGGGTATTGCTATTTTGGCAATTGAATTTCACTCCAGAACAAAATGTATGTTTTGGCGGACACTATTATACTTTGCAAGCCACTACTGGAACACCACATTCAGGGAATTGCTTTATTGGCAATAGAATTTCACCCCAGAACAAAATATATGTTTTGGCGGACACTATCATACTTTGCAAGCCACTACTGTAACACCATATTCCGGGTATTGCTATTTTGGCAATTGAATTTCAACCCAGAACAAAACTTACCCTTTTACGGACAGATTTTTACTTGGCCTGCAACATCTGGGACACAAGATTCAGGGTATTGCTATTTTGGCAATTGAATTTCACCCTAGAACAAAATATATGTTTTGGCGGACACCATTATACTTTGCAAGCCTCTACTGGAACACCATATTCTGTGTATTGCTATATTGGCAATTTAATTTCACCCCAGAACAAAATATCCCCTTTTTGCAATTGAATTTCACCCCAGAACAAAATTTATGTTTTGGCAGACACTATTATACTTTGCCAGCCAGTGCTGTTACAACGGATTCAGGGTATTGCTATTTTGGCAATTGAATTTCACCCCAGAACAAAATATATGTTTTGGCGGACACTATTATACTTTGCAAGCCACTACTGGAACACCATATTCAGGGTATTGCTATATTGGCAAAAGAATTTCACCCCAGAACAAAATATACATTTTTACGGACAGATTAACTCTTAGCCTGCAACAGCTGGGACACCAGATTCAGGGTATTGCTATTTTGGCAATTGAATTTCACCCTAGAACAAAATATATGTTTTGGCGGACACTATTATACTTTGCAAGCCTCTACTGGAACACCAGATTCAGGGTATTGCTATACTGGCAATTGAATTTCACCCCAGAACAAAATATATGTTTTGGCGGACACTATCATACTTTGCAAGCCACTACTGTAACACCATATTCAGGGTATTGCTATTTTGGCAATTGAATTTCAACCCAGAACAAAACTTAACCTTTTACGGACAGATTTTTACTTGGCCTGCAACATCTGGGACACAAGATTCAGGGTATTGCTATTTTGGCAATTGAATTTCACCCTAGAACAAAATATATGTTTTGGCGGACACCATTATACTTTGCAAGCCTCTACTGGAACACCATATTCTGTGTATTGCTATATTGGCAATTTAATTTCACCCCAGAACAAAATATCCCCTTTTTGCAATTGAATTTCACCCCAGAACAAAATTTATGTTTTGGCAGACACTATTATACTTTGCCAGCCAGTGCTGTTACAACGGATTCAGGGTATTGCTATTTTGGCAATTGAATTTCACCCCAGAACAAAATATATGTTTTGGCGGACACTATTATACTTTGCAAGCCACTACTGGAACACCATATTCAGGGTATTGCTATATTGGCAAATGAATTTCACCCCAGAACAAAATATACACTTTTACGGACAGATTATCTCTTAGCCTGCAACAGCTGGGACACCAGATTCAGGGTATTGCTATTTTGGCAATTGAATTTCACCCCAGAACAAAATATATGTTTTGGCGGACACTATTATACTTTGCAAGCCACTCCTGGAACACCAGATTCAGGGTATTGCTATATTGGCAAGTGAATTTCACCCCAGAACAAAATATACATTTTTACGGACAGATTATCTCTTGGCCTGCAACAGCTGGGACACCAGATTCAGTGTATTGCTATTTTGGCAATTGAATTTCACCCCAGAACAAAATTTATGTTTTGGCAGACACTATTATACTTTGCCAGCCAGTGCTGTTACATCGGATTCAGGGTATTGCTATTTTGGCAATTGAATTTCACCCCAGAACAAAATATATGTTTTGGTGGACACTATTATACTTTGCAAGCCACTACTGGAACACCATATTCAGGGTATTGATATATTGGCAATTTAATTTCACCCCAGAACAAAATATCCCCTTTTTGCAATTGAATTTCACCCCAGAACAAAATATATGTTTTGGCGGACACTATTATACTTAGCAAGCCACTACTGGAACACCAGATTCAGGGTATTGCTATAATGGCAATTGAATTTCACCCCAGAATAAAATTTATGTTTTGGCGGACACTATCATACTTTGCAAGCCACTACTGTAACATCATATTCAGGGTATTGCTATTTTGGCAATTGAATTTCAACCCAGAACAAAACTTACCCTTTTACGGACAGATTATCACTTGGCCTGCAACAGCTGGGACACAAGATTCAGGGTATTGCTATTTTGGCAATTGAATTTCACCCCAGAACAAAATGTATGTTTTGGCGGACACTATTATACTTTGCAAGCCACTACTGGAACACCACATTCAGGGTATTGCTATATTGGCAATAGAATTTCACCCCAGAACAAAATATACCCTTTTACGGACAGATTATCTCTTGGCCTGCAACAGTTGGGACACCAGATTCAGGGTATTGCTATTTTGGCAATTGAATTTCACCCTAGAACAAAATATATGTTTTAGCGGACACTATTATACTTTGCAAGCCACTATTGGAACACAATATTTAGGGTATAGCTATATTGGCAATAGAATTTCACCCCAGAACAAAATATACACTTTTACGGACAGATTAACACTTGGCCTGCAACAGCTGGGACACCAGATTCAGTGTATTGCTATTTTGGCAATTGAATTTCACCCCAAAACAAAATGTATGTTTTGGCAGACACTATTATACTTTGCCAGCCAGTGCTGTTACACCAGATTCAGGGTATTGCTATTTTGGCAATTGAATTTCACACCAGAACAAAATATATGTTTTGGCGGACACCATTATACTTTGCAAGCCACTACTGGAACACCATATTCAGGGTATTGCTATATTGGCAATTTAATTTCACCCCGGAACAAAATATACCCTTTTGGCAATTTAATTTCACCCCAGAACAAAATATATGTTTTGGCGGACACTATTATACTTTGCAAGCCACTACTGGAACACTAGATTCAGGCTATTGCTATATTGGCAATAGAATTTCACCCCAGAACAAAATATATGTTTTGGCGGACACTATTATACTTTGCAAGCCACCCCTGGAACACTAGATTCAGGGTATTGCTATATTGGCAAGTGAATTTCACCCCAGAACAAAATATACCCTTTTACGGACAGATTAACACTTGGCCTGCAACAGCTGGGACACCAGATTCAGTGTATTGCTATTTTGGCAATTGAATTTCACCCCTGAACAAAATTTATGTTTTGGCAGACACTATTATACTTTGCCAGCCAGTGCTGTTACAACGGATTCAGGGTATTGCTATTTTGGCAATTGAATTTCACCCCAGAACAAAATATATGTTTTGGCGGACACTATTATACTTTGCAAGCCACTACTGGAACACCATATTCAGGGTATTGCTATATTGGCAAAAGAATTTCACCCCAGAACAAAATATAAATTTTTACGGACAGATTATCTCTTAGCCTGCAAATGCTGGGACACCAGATTCAGGGAATTGCTATTTTGGCAATTGAATTTCACCCTAGAACAAAATATATGTTTTGGCGGACACTATTATACTTTGCAAGCCTCTACTGGAACACCAGATTCAGGGTATTGCTATACTGGCAATTGAATTTCACCCAGAACAAAATATATGTTTTGGCGGACACTATCATACTTTGCAAGCCACTACTTTAACACCATATTCAGGGTATTGCTATTTTGGCAATTGAATTTCAACCCAGAACAAAACTTACACTTTTAAGGACAGATTTTTACTTGGCTTGCAACATCTGGGACACAAGATTCAGGGTATTGCTATTTTGGCAATTGAATTTCACCCTAGAACAAAATATATGTTTTGGCGGACACCATTATACTTTGCAAGCCACTACTGGAACACCATATTCTGTGTATTGCTATATTGGCAATTTAATTTCACCCCAGAACAAAATATCCCCTTTTTGCAATTGAATTTCACCCCAGAACAAAATATATGTTTTGGCGGACACTATTATACTTTGCAAGCCACTACTGGAACACCAGATTCAGGCTATTGCTATATTGGCAATAGAATTTCAGCCCAGAACAAAATATATGTTTTGCCGGACACTATTATACTTTGCAAGCCACCCCTGGAACACCAGATTCAGGGTATTGCTATATTGGCAAGTGGATTTCACCCCAGAACAAAATATACATTTTTACGGACAGATTATCTCTTGGCCTGCAACAGCTGGGACACCAGATTCAGTGTATTGCTATTTTGGCAATTGAATTTCACCCCAGAACAAAATTTATGTTTTGGCAGACACTATTATACTTTGCCAGCCAGTGCTGTTACATCGGATTCAGGGTATTGCTATTTTGGCAATTGAATTTCACCCCAGAACAAAATATATGTTTTGGCGGACACTATTATACTTTGCAAGCCACTACTGGAACACCATATTCAGGGTATTGATATATTGGCAATTTAATTTCACCCCAGAACAAAATATCCCCTTTTTGCAATTGAATTTCACCCCAGAACAAAATATATGTTTTGGCGGACACTATTATACTTTGCAAGCCACTACTGGAACACCAGATTCAGGCTATTGCTATATTGGCAATAGCGAACACCATATTCAAGGTATCGCTATATTGGCAATTTAATTTCACCCCAGAACAAAATATCCCCTTTTTGCAATTGAATTTCATCCCAGAACAAAATATATGTTTTGGCGGACACTATTATAAGTGTCCAGCCACTACTGGAACACCGTATTCAGGGTATTGATATATTGGCAATTTAATTTCACCCCAGAACAAAATATCCCCTTTTTGCAATTGAATTTCACCCCAGAACAAAATATATGTTTTGGCGGACACTATTATACTTTGCAAGCCACTACTGGAACACCAGATTCAGGCTATTGCTATATTGGCAATAGCGAACACCATATTCAAGGTATCGCTATATTGGCAATTTAATTTCACCCCAGAACAAAATATCCGCTATATTGGCAATTGAATTTCACCCCAGAACAAAATATATGTTTTGGCGGACACTATTATAAGTGTCCAGCCACTACTGGAACACCAGATTCAGGCTATTGCTATATTGGCAATAGAATTTCACCCCAGAATAAAATATATGTTTTGGCGGACACTATTATTCTTTGCAAGCCACCCCTGGAACACCAGATTCAGGGTATTGCTATATTGGCAAGTGAATTTCACCCCAGAACAAAATATACATTTTTACGGACAGATTAACACTTGGCCTGCAACAGCTGGGACACCAGATTCAGTGTATTGCTATTTTGGCAATTGAATTTCACCCCAGAACAAAATTTATGTTTTGGCAGACACTATTATACTTTGCCAGCCAGTGCTGTTACACCGGATTCAGGGTATTGCTATTTTGGCAATTGAATTTCACCCCAGAACAAAATATATGTTTTGGCGGACACTATTATACTTTGCAAGCCACTACTGGAACACCATATTCAAGGTATTGATATATTGGCAATTTAATTTCACCCCAGAACAAAATATCCCCTTTTTGCAATTGAATTTCACCCTAGAACAAAATATATGTTTTGGCGGACACTATTATACTTTGCAAGCCACTACTGGAACACCAGATTCAGGGTATTGCTATACTGGCAATTGAATTTCACCCGAAAACAAAATATATGTTTTGGCGGACACTATTATACTTTGCAAGCCACTACTGGAACACCAGATTCAGGGTATTGCTATTAGTGATGTCGCGAACATAAAATTTTCAGTTCGCGAACAGCGAACGCGAACTTCCGCAAATGTTCGCGAACATGCGAACAGTGCGAACCGCCATAGACTTCAATAGACAGGCGAATTTTAAAAAACAAAGGGACTCCTTCTGGCCACAATAGTGATGGAAAAGCTGTTTCAAGGGGACTAACACCTGGACTGTGGCATGCCGGAGGGGGATCCATGGCAAAACTCCCATGGAAAAATATCTAGTTGACGCAGAGTGTGGTAAGTTGTAATCGCAATGCGATTAATACAGGTTATATTAATCGCATTGTGATTACAACATAGATCTGAGTTCCTAATGGTTGTATTGCTAGAATATAACGAAGATTGAGAATAGGAACCCAGCTCTAAGTTGAATTCGCAATGCGATTAATATAACCTGTATTAATCGCATTGCGATCATAACTACTAAGATGGATGCCATCCTTGCTTTTTGATGGGAGGTGGGAGGGTCTGGGAGGGAGACTGATGTACTAGCCCTAAAAAGGGCTTTTTGGGGTGCTGTCAGGACGCAGTCCTTACAGCAGAGATCTGATGAGTCTTTCAGGACTGGAGTGGACACTGAATACACTAGCCTAGCTATCAATTTCCTATTAAATCTCAGCAGCAGCTACACTGTCCCTCCTCTCACTAAGACTGCAGCTTCCGAATGAATCTAAAATGGATGCTGTGTCCAGGAGATGGGAGGGTCTGGAAGGAGGGTATGCTAATTGGCTGGAATGTGTCTGCTGACTGTGAGGTACAGGGTCAAAGTTTACTCAATGATAGGGGGTGGACCTAACATCGCATATGTTCGCCCGCCGCGACGAACGCGCACAAGCTATGTTTCGCCGGGAACTACTCGCCGGTGAATAGTTTGGGAGTTTGGACATCATATTTGCGAACTTAACTTAGAGATGGGTTCCCAATGGTTGTATTGCTAGAATATAACTAAGATTGGGAATTTAGCTCTATATTCTCAATCTTCGTTATACAATTCTAGCAATACAACCATTAGGAAACCCAGATCTAAGTTGAATTTGCAATGCGATTAATATAACCTGCATTAATCGCATTGCGGAATTCAACTTAAAGCTGAGTTCTAATGGTTGTTGTATTGCTAGAATATACGTTATATTCTGGCAATACAACCATTAGGAACTCAGCTCTACGTTGTAATCGCAATGCGAATAATACTTACAATTATTAATCGCTTTGCGAATCCATTTAATGCCTCTATTTGATTGAATATGACGGTTGACTATGACTACCACCAATATTCTGCTGCCCCCGAGGCAAGATATCTGAACCCCACAGGGGCCATTTGGGCGTTTTTGATAGAAAACGCATCAAAAACGCATTTGCGTTTTTTTAATTTTTTTATTTTTTAGTTTAATTTTTTGTGTATTTTGCCACATTTGGTTGCATATTTACATTTGGTATAGGCAAATATGGTAGTCTAGATCATTACTCTGCCCAAATCTATATTCAGCCACATGGCTTAGAAAATATGTTGTCAAACAATGATCCTAGGTTTTGGTATAGACACATGATCTAGACTACCATATTTGCCTATACCAAATGTAAATATGCAACCAAATGTGGCAAAATACACAAAAAATTAAACTAAAAAATTTAAAAATTAAAAAAACGCAGATGCGTTTTTTATGCGTTTTTTATGCGTTTTCTATTAAAAATGCCCAAATGGCCCCTGGGGGGTTCAGATATCTTGCTTTGGAGGCAGCAGAACGTTGGTGGTAGTCATAGTCAACCGTCATATACAATCAAACAGAGGCATCAAATGGATTCGCAAAGCGATTAATAATTCTAAGTATTATTCGCATTGCGTACAACTTAGAAGCTGAGTTCCTAATGATTGTATTGCTAGAATATAACGTATATTCTAGCAATACAACAACCATTAGAACTCAGCTCTAAGTTGAATTCGCAATGCGATTAATGCAGGTTATATTAATCGCATTGCAAATTCAACTTAGATCTGAGTTCCTAATGGTTTTATTGCTAGAATATAATGAAGATTGAGAATATAGTGCTATATTTGTTATCTTCGTTAATATATTCTAGCAATACAACCATTTGGAACTCAGATCTAAGTTGTAATCGCAATGCGAATAATACAGGTTATATTAATCGCATTGCGATTTACAATTACTAACACTGCAGCTTCAGAATGAATGTAAGATGGATCCTATCCTTGCGTTTAGATAGAAGGTGGGAGGGTCTGGGAGGGAGGGTATGCTGATTGGCTGGAATGTGTCTGCTGACTGTGAGGTACAGGGTCAAAGTTTGCTCAATGATAAAGTATAGGGGCGAACGCGAACATCGAATATGTTCGCCTGGCAGAGGCGAACGCGAACAAGCTATGTTCGCCGGGAATTGTTCGCCGGCGAATAGTTCGGGCCATCTCTAATTGCTATACTGGCAATTGAATTTTACCCGAAAACAAAATATATGTTTTGGCGGACACTATCATACTTTGCAAGCCACTACTATAACACCATATTCAGGGTATTGCTATTTTGGCAATTGAACTTCAACCCAGAACAAAACTTACCCTTTTACGGACAGATTTTTACTTGGCCTGCAACATCTGGGACACAAGATTCAGGGTATTGCTATTTTGGCAATTGAATTTCACCCCAGAACAAAATGTATGTTTTGGCGGACACTATTACACTTTGCAAGCCACTACTGGAACACCACATTCAGGGTATTGCTATATTGGCAAAAGAATTTCACCCCAGAACAAAATATACATTTTTACGGACAGATTATCTCTTAGCCTGCAACAGCTGGGACACCAGATTCAGGGTATTGCTATTTTGGCAATTGAATTTCACCCTAGAACAAAATATATGTTTTGGCGGACACTATTATACTTTGCAAGCCTCTACTGGAACACCAGATTCAGGGTATTGCCATACTGGCAATTGAATTTCACCCCAGAACAAAATATATGTTTTGGCGGACACTATCATACTTTGCAAGCCACTACTGTAACACCATATTCAGGGTATTGCTATTTTGGCAATTGAATTTCAACCCAGAACAAAACTTACCCTTTTACGGACAGATTTTTACTTGGCCTGCAACATCTGGGACACAAGATTCAGGGTATTGCTTTTTTGGCAATTGAATTTCACCCCAGAACAAAATGTATGTTTTGGCGGACACTATTACACTTTGCAAGCCACTACTGGAACACCACATTCAGGGTATTGCTCTATTGGCAATAGAATTTCACCCCAGAACAAAATATACATTTTTACAGACAGATTATCTCTTGGCCTGCAACAGCTGGGACACCAGATTCAGGGTATTGCTATTTTGGCAATTGAATTTCACCCTAGAACAAAATATATGTTTTGGCGGACACTATTATACTTTGCAAGCCAATACTGGAACACCAGATTCAGGGTATTGCTATATTGGCAATAGAATTTTACCCCAGAACAAAATATATGTTTTGGCAGACACTATTATACTTTGCAAGCCACTACTGGAAAGCCAGATTCAGGGTATTGCTATTTTGGCAATTGAATTTCACCCCAGAACAAAATATACACTTTTACGGACAAATTAACACTTGGCCTGCAACAGCTGGGACACTAGATTCAGAGTATTGCTATTTTGGCAATTGAATTTCACCCCAGAACAAAATATACACTTTTACGGACAGATTAACACTTGGCCTGCAACAGCTGGGACACCAGATTCAGTGTATTGCTATTTTGGCAATTGAATTTCACCCCAGAACAAAATGTATGTTTTGGCAGACACTATTATACTTTGCAAGCCACTACTGGAACACCATATTCAGGGTATTGCTATATTGGCAAGTTAATTTCACCCCAGAACAAAATATACCCTTTTACGGACAGATTAACACTTGGCCTGCAACTGCTGGAACACCAGATTCAGGGTATTGTTATTTTGGCAATTGAATTTCACCCCAGAACAAAATATATGTTTTGCCGGACACTATTATACTTTGCCAGCCAGTGCTGGGACACGGATTGCTATTTTGGCAATTGAATTTCACCACAAAAAATAATCTATCCTTTGCCAGACAGCAGACAGTATTATACTTGGCTATCCTAAGCTGGTACACCAGATTTAGTGGATTGGTATTTTGGCAATTGTATTTAACCCCTTAATAAAATATAGAAATTGCTATCCTGAGTTTCTAGTGGTGGCAACAAGCACAGCCAAGCCCTTGATGTAGGATGTAGAAAACAATGGATTGATGGACTTGGTGGCAGCTTGTTCTGGTGCACCATAAGTCCCAAAATGTCCGCCGATCACCCCAGAAAAAAATTGACAAAAAAAACGCTCTGTGCAGCCTAATAACCAGTCAGCAATTAACTAGCAGAAGTTGAATCATTCACAGCTGTAGATTGATCACTTCATTAGGTGCTAATGCTGACTTTTCCCTGCCTAATCTCGCCCTCACAGATGCTGCGTCCTCTCCCTACACTAATCAGAGCAGTGTGACGTGCCGCGTCACGTGACTCCAGCTTAAATAGAAGCTGGGTCACATGCTGCACTTGGCCAATCACAGCCATGCCATTAGTAGGCATGGCTGTGATGGGCTCTTAGGGCTAAAAGTAAAACGCTAGCTGATTGGCTGCTGTGCAGCCCGTCTGAAAGCGGGAAGAAATCTCCGAACAACGGACCCGAACCCAAACTTTTTTGAAAATGTTCGGGTACGGGTCCGTGTCCCGAATACCCCAAAATTCGTTACGAACCCGAACTATGCTCGAACTGTTCGGTGAACACTACTAGCAGTGTTTTCCTTTCTCCAAACATAATGCTTCTTATTTAAATCAAAAAGTTCAATTTTTGTCTCATCCATCTATAAACCATTTTTCTAATAGCCTTCTGTCTTGTCCAGGTGATCGTAGGAAACTGCAAACAGGCAAAAAAGTTATTTTTGAAAAACAGAAGCTTTCTCTTTGCAATCCTTCCATGTACACCATTGTTGTTCAGTGTCCTCCTGAAGGTGGCCCCTCTGGGTTTCTGGGAACTATTTACAAATTAGCTTTCCTAAGGCTATCTGATGTCAGCAGATGTAAGATGTGCTAATTTTCATATGTATTTCCCAGAATCGCATTGTGGCGTTGACTGTCTCATGCATACTCGGCACCCACTATACGGAGAAATAGTATTCCGACAAATGCCTTTCAGACAGCCAAATATGTTTTTTTTTTTCTCATGTCTGATGAAGGGTAACTACCCAAAAAGAGCTGGATTTCTGGTATGAGACCTTCCTAACACTGAAATTATCTTGATTTATGATGCTATGTAACCCTTACAGTTCTGGAATGTATTGAATAACACTGACAGCATTATGTCATTGTTATACAATGCATTCCATAACTCTAAAGGTTACATAGCATCATAAATGAATATAACGCTATGTGACCCCCATCAGTGTTAGGAAGGTCAGTATGGGAACTTCCGCAGACACACACATGTTGAACTTGCTTGTGAAAAACCAGCCTATGTCTTGATCTCACAGCAAAGCACAATGCAATGGTATAGTTCTTCTTCAATCATGCAGACACTTAGGACATTTTGTTAACCTGTTAAGATTAATGGCCAAATAAGGAATGTTAAAAGCATAAATAGATTCATGGCAGTATAAGTTAATAATAGGACTCTCAAAATCTAATTTTGATATGTTTCTGTAGTGTCTTCAAACCCTCTAGTATATGAAGATAAATATGAGGCCCCCTTAGAGACAATATGTAAATTTAATTTGTATGGGGTCCGATTAACAAGGGTGCACTAGTATAACTGTTATCACATGCACTGGTTTAACTTTCTTGGAATATGTATTAATAGAGATGAGCGAATTAATAGAACAAACGTAATATCAGCAAACAAATTCTAAAATGGGATTTTTTTTTCAAAAGGAACTAATGGTGTGTTCTCAGTCTTAATAGAAGATACTATACCTAGCCACCTTTATTTATCATAAAGCTATCCCTGCTTTCTATTCTCACGTTCCTTGGAATTGTCACCTTGCAGCAAGGTGCACGCAACCGTTGAAACCTGAAGCAGTAATTATAGCCAGAAACAGTATATGTCTAGCAATAAGGCCAGGTGCTATTGATACCTCCACATTTGTGCCGGATTGGTTCCTACATCAGGCTCTAATCCACCTCCTCCACATCCCCCTCAATTTACATCCTCCGATACCCAACAGAAATTAGGCAGAGCATTGCTTCCATTCCACCTCCCTTATTTCATACTGCATGTAAAAACTGAAGTGTTGCAATGTTGTCTTAGAACTGATAAACCTGGGTAAGAGAAGTAATACAGTAAATATATTGCTAATGTGCATCAAGCAGCAACCTTTGTTCACTGTCTCTATGCCACTACTGGGCAAAGTGGTCAGTGACAATGACAGGAACGATGTTTGTGTGCTGCAATATTCCTACTAACTAAAATTCCACCTTGTATATTCTGGAGCATCTGCTTGCATGTGCCTTGCAGTGCCTGAGCACCGATCAGTACCCTATTTTTACTGATTGAGTCTATGCTCAGTTTTCAGTGCATTTTTTATTTGTTTAGTGGTGAAAAAAGGAAATTGTAGTTAGAGTTAGACAGTTATGTACTGTATTTTTTGCTTTATAAGACTTTTTAGCAAGACATTTTTTTGTCAAAAAGTACCTGCGTCTTATAAAAGGCAGTCAGTGAGATCCAGCATGGCCAGACCCCTAGCTGCTTTCTTAATGATCTGTCATCTGCCAAACCCGACTTTGGATTCTGAATTTAAAATGTTTTTAGAGATGTAGAACTGAATACTGAATTCAGTCACCAAAGTCTTGCAAGACTTCAGGTTAAAACGAATTTTGCTTCAACTGAGGCAATACATTTTAATGCTGTACGGAGATGTTAAATTAATATCTGGAAAGCAAATGTTTGGTCAAAAGTTCCCTTTCCATCCCTTAAAATACTCATACAGGGGAGCAGTTTTCAAAATGTGGTCACTTCTTGGGGTTTTCTACTGTCTGGGGACCTCAGGATTTTTTTTTACACGCAACATGACATCTGAAATCTATGCCTGCAAATTCTGGCATGCAAAATCCATATATCGCTGTTTGCTTCCTAAGCCCTGCTGTGTGGCCATAAAGCAGGATACGAGCGCATATGGGGTGTCACAATAATCAGGAAAATGAGTAACAAATAGTTGAAAATTCTGGGCCTTAATTGATATTTTCTTATTGAATGTGTAATTTAAAATTTTTTCACAGTCGTGTGCTTCTAGAAATTTTGAAAAGTGTTTCTAAATTCCGTGGGAGACCTGTTTAGTCAAAAGTGTCCTTTTATCCCTTAAAAAGTACAAAATTTTATCCAAAATTAGGCCACTTCTTAGGGTTTTCTACTGTCTGAGGACCTCAGGATTATTTTTCAAATGTAACATGGAACCTGAAATCTATGGGGGTCATTTATCAAAGTGGTGTAAAGTAGAACTGGCTTAATTACCCACAGCAACCAATCAGATTCCTACTTTCATTTTCCAAAGTAGCTGTCCAAAATGAAAGGTGGAATCTGACAGCAGGATACAGGCATATATGGCTTGTTGCCATATTCAGGAGAAAATGGGTAACAAATAGTTGGGGTGCATTTTCTTTTCTTTACCCCTTGTAAAATGGGCCTAAATTGTTATTGTAAAATGTGTAATCTTTCATTTTCACAGCCGTGTGCTTTTAAATTCTTTGACAAGTGTTTCTAAATTGTGTGTGACACCTGTCAAAAGTGCCCTTTCAACCCCTTAAAATGTTTGTACAGGAGTGCATATTCCAAAATGGGGTCACAGAGCCTCTGCAATTATCAAACAATGCTGTGTAAATGACCAAATATGCCTTAAATGCACATGGTGATATTATACTCCTGATCTCTGTTGTATATCTAGACAACAGTTTAGGGCCACATTTAGGGTATTTATGCAATTAGGAAAAAATACAATAATTAAAGAGCTGACTTTTCCCAATGGCACAAATTGGGCACAATATATTGGGCACAAACATTTCCATCTGTGAAAAAAATGCAATTTTCTTTTTCAACTTCCACTTCACATTTATGTCTGGGAAAACTGTGGGGCCAAAATGCTCAGAACACCCATTGAAATATTCATTCCGGGTGTAGTTTCCAAAGTCGAAAATCATATTTTGGGGTTTTCACTGTTGGGGTGTCTCAGGAAATCTTCAAAGGTGAGATGGCGCCAGAAAATCATTCCAGTGAAATCTGCCCTCCAAAAGCCATGTGGTGCTCCATTTCTTCTGAGCTCTGCTGTGTGCTCATACAGCAGTATACGAGCACCTGTGGGATGTTGCCACATTCAGGAGAAAATGTGTAACGAATTGTGGGGTATTTTTTCTCCTGTAATCCCTTGTTGAAATGAAAGATTTGGGCCTTAAGCAACATTTTCATGTAAAATATGTAATTTTCCATCTTCAAAGCCAAGTGTTTCTAAATTCTATGAACACCATTCATATGGTGATCCTTTGCTTCAGAGCCTTCTGGTGAGATTAAGTACAATGTCTCACAAGAAAACAATTTCAGAATGGCTTTGATAACTAAAAGCATTCCAGAGTTATTACCAAATGAAATGGTACGTCAGATTTGCCTAATTTGGCATGATCCTTAAAGGGGTTATCCGAGATATATTAAGTTAATCCAAGCTTCTTTATCGATATATATAAAACATTTTTGTAATTGACTTACTTTAAAAATAATGCACCGTTTACATTCTGCACAATGTTGACATTTGTGCACTGACGTCACCCCGCTTGATTCTCCGTCTTCATTCAGCACGGCTCTGGTAAGGATCGCGCATGCGCGATCCTTACCAGAGCCGTGCTGATTATTCCACAGCGTTCAGGCTTTGAAGCCTGCCCCTTCTGCCTCTCTATCTTCATTCAGCACGGCTCTGGTAAGGATCGTGCATGCGCGATCCTTACCAGAGTCGCGCTAATAGAACAGAGACCAAGAAGGGGCGGGCTTCCAAAGCCTGAACGCTGTGGAATCTGTCAGCACAGCTCTGGTAAGGATCGCGCATGCGCGATCCTTACCAGAGCCGTGCTGAATGAAGACGGATAATCAAGCAGGGTGACGTCAGTGCACAAATGTCAACATTGTGCAGAATGTAAACGGTGCATTATTTTTAAAGTAAGTCAATTACAAAATTTTTTATATATATCGATAAAGAAGTTTGGATTAACTATATATCTCGGATAACCCCTTTAAGGTCAAAAATGGCAAGGTCCTGAAGGTGTTCAATATTTCACTGTAGCTCTGCCATTATATACTAATGATGTATTTGCATAAAAGAGCTTGAAAGGGATAGAGAGAGAGAGAAAACAATCTAAAAAAAATAAAGACACAAGAGAGTTTTTTCAGTCCAACTGGAGCATTTTTATTCATACCCAAATTGAATTTTCTAACCAGTTCATTAGAATCAGACCTGAAATTAATTTCAAGAAATTCGCTCATCTCTACTATTACCTATTAATTTATCAAAATGACTGACAGCCATCTCTCTCGCAAAATTTCTTAATCTTTTGTCACAGAAAGTTTTAATCTCTTGATGTTGTAAGGCTCGGTTCCCTGATAATGAGATTCTCTCCACCTCTAATTTTTTATATGTTTCCATAGCAGCTTAAAACCCTCTATGATATGAACAGAAGTATAAAAGACCATCAAAGAACCTTCTCCCAATATGCAAATTAAATTTGTGTATGGTCCGATTTACAAGGGTCTCTCATGCACTGGTATAGCTTTCCTGGAATCCCTATTAAATCAATTTATGAAAATGATTGACAGTTGCCTCTCACAAAATTCCTCAACCTTTGTAGAGAAGAAAGATTTAACCTGTTGATATTGCATGGCTTGGTTCCCTGATGATGAGAATTCCTGTGTGAGTTCATTCAGCATTGTAAGATGAGGTTTAGTGTCATTACATGCTTCATAGTAGATATTCTGTTTTGTATTCCACTTATAAAACAATTTACTGACAATCCCAGCCTAGAAATAATAGGAGATATTTAGAAATCTGAAATGATAGGTTATATGACACTTTATGCAAAGGGCTTTCTAAGCAGCAACAGTATCTTTTATAATCACAGACTGATTGACAAAAAACAGAAAATAAGAATATGTACTGTACACTCATCATCAGATTGTCATCATCATCAGATTATGAGGTTCAACTAACTTATATAATCGAAAGAGGTACAGTATTAGAATAAAAATTAGTGTGGTGACCACAATGAATGCCATTTGACTAGTGATGAGCGAACACCAAAGTATTCGGGTGTTCGGGCCGAACACATAGCTATGTTCGTGTGCTCGGCCGAGCACCCGAGTATAATAGAAGTCAATGGGAGACAACCAGGCACCCCCTTCTCTGAAGAGACTGGTGCCTGGTCCATTGGAAAAGGTCTGAAAGTGACAGAAACACCAGCGAAACGGATCGGGAACAGCATGGGGATGTCTGGATGCATCTTGGACTCCTAGGTCGCTGCTGGGAACCATGTTGTCCGAGTTGTACGCCACTTTTAAAGACTGACAAAAATACGCCCATTCCCCACCCCATTTCTCCCTTCATCAGTTGCATAAGGAAGTGCGGACACTACCGGCCGCATTGTCAGATGGAAACGTTTGGAACAATCTCTCAACAAGTACCTTTTGGTATTGCACCGTTTTACTCATCCTCTCCACTACAGGAATGAGATATGAGAAGTTCTCTTTGTAGTGGGGGTTGAGAAGGGTAAACAACCAGTAATCTGTGTTATCTAAAATGCGTATAACACAAGGGTCGTGGGAAAGGCAGCCTAACATGAAGTCAGCCATGTGTGCCAGAGTACCAACAGGCAAGATGTCGATGTCAACATCAGGATGACTCTCCATCCCCTCATTCTCCTCTTCTGCCCATCCACGCTGAACAGATGGAATTAAAGTTCCATGGGTACTACCCTTTGTAGCAGAGGCAATTGTCTCCAGCTCCTCCTCCTCTTCATGGTCCAATTCACGCTGAGAAGACGAACTATGGGTGGTCTGGCTATCCCCCTGTGTAATCGTTTTAGTAGACACAGCTGTGGGATGGTTATGCTGATAATAGCGTTATCACCACTACCGCTCTGTGTGGATTCATCAAAGTTTTTTAAAAACTCACAGAGGTCTGACATCAATGCCCACTCCTTACTTGTGAATAGTGGCAGTTGACTGGAAAGGCGACGACCATGTTGCAGCTGGTATTCCACAACTGCCCTCTGCTGCTCACAAAGCCTGGTCAACATGTAGAACGTAGAGTTCCAGCGCGTGCTCGCGTCTCACAACAGTCGGTGATCTGGAATCCGCAAGCGCTGCTGCAGAGTTGCCATTCTGTCTGAAGCTGTGGATGACTTGAGGAAATGGGCACACACGCAGCGCGGCTTCACTAGTAGCTCTTGCAAATTGGGGTAGGTTTTGATAAACCACTGAACCATTAACTTTAAGGGTCCATTCACACGTACGCAATTCTGTTCTGCATTTTGCGGAAAGAAATTGCGGACCCATTAATTTAAATGGGGACAGACGATGTCCTGCCCGGGTGCGGATCCGCACTTCCGGGTCCACAATCGCGTTACCGAAAAAAATAGAACATGTCCTATTCTTGTCTGCTATTACAGACAATAAAAGGCATATTCTATGTAGTGCCGGCGATGTGCGGTCCGCAAATTGCGGAACACACATCGCTGATGTCCGTGTTTTGCGGATCCGCAAAACACACACGGACGTGTGAATGGACCCTAAGACGTTGGCTAAGCATGGGATGTGTGTCAGGTTGCCGAGCAGCGGAGGAGGAGAAGTGGGGGTTGGAGCCAGTAACATAGCTGCTTGCTGAGACCCTGATGTACGTAGGGTCTGCAATCCTGGGCGTGGGTAGCACCTGTGCCATCCCAGGGTAAGATTCACTCCCGGCCTCCACAACATTCACCCAGTGTGCGGTCTGGGAAATGTAGCGTCCCTTGCCACCAGCACTTGTCCATGTGTCCGTAGTAAGGTGGACCTTCCCAGTAAGTGCGTTGGTCAGGGCATGGGTGATGTTCTGGGACAAATGCTGGTGTAAGGCGGGCACAGCGTGAAAAATAGTGGCGGCTGGGGACTGCGTACCGAGGGACGGCCGCTGATTTCAGGCTGCGAAAGGCCTCAGTGTCCACAATCCTACATGGCAACATTTCAAGGGCCAGTATTTAGAAAGTTGCGCATTTAGTGCTATGGCCTGTGGGTGGATGGGTATTTGCGCTTGCGTTCAAATGCTTGTGTCATCGACATTTGGATGCTGCACTGGAACAGGGAAGTTGATGTTGTTGCTGACAGTTTATGCGAAGGTCAAGGTGCAGGGCGAGGGGCATCTGGGCCTGCACCTTCGACAGGGGATTGGTCTGCAGTGCATAGCACAGGGGAAGAAGAGGCAGTGGTATGACCCCCAGACCCATATTGTGGACCCAGGTGTTCGGCTCACTTAATAGGGTGCTTGAATGCCATGTGACGGATCTTGCTGGTGGTAGTGAGGTTGCTAGTGTCCATGCCCCGGCTCATTTTGGAGTGGCACAGTTTGCAAACTATCACTCTTTTCTAGTCTGCATTTTCCTCAAAAAAGCGCCTTTTTGCGGAACACCTAGCCTTGGCAAGGTAGATTTAGGCATGGGGGTGCTCCGTGTAACGGTTGCGGGCCTGTTTGGTGTGGGCCAACTTCTCCCTTTTGCAACCCTACTGCCTCTTTCAGACTGTTGCGGTGCTGAGGATCCCTCCCACTCTGTACTGCTGTCCTCAATCGGGTTTTAGTAAACCTACATGCCCCACAACATCAAACCGAGAGTCATATAACTACAAAACATCAAAACAAAACACTGACTCTTATGTAAAATTGAGCTACACCTTTATTCAGTATAATACAAAATTTCATAAAAATTATCTATACCAAAATGTTTACAAATCAAAAAACGGTGAGGTATATGATAGTGGAAAAACTACTGCGGAAGGTCTAGATGCCTAGGTATCAAACACAGGTCAATTAATTATAGGTTTAAAGTTAACTTGACCCAGATATATATTCCATATTGGCCATAAGCATGGTGGAGTTCTACCACATATACTTAAGGGCTTTCACCCATAGAACACAGTCAGGGATAAACCGGTTCAAACCATGATTAAAGCAAGACATGAATCAATCCCATAGAACACAGTCAGGGATAGACCGGTTCAAAACATGATTATAGCGGGGCATGAATCAGTCCAAAACATGATTATAGCCAATATTAATCATAGACAAAGGTATCGACTATACAAAGCCCCAAAACAAGGTGGCTATAGTACACAATGTAGATGTTGTTAATGATCTAACAATAAGATCTAATAGAGTGGTACATACCCATATCAATGATACACAGGGCCCGGAACCCCCACAGTACAGAACCTCGACACGTGTCTCGACACGTGTTTCGCTATGAAAAGCTTCGTCAGGAGGTCACCTCCTGACGAAGCTTTTCATAGCGAAACACGTGTTTTTTGATTTGTAAACATTTTGGTATAGATAATTTTTATGAAATTTTGTATTATACTCAATCGGGTTTTAACCTTACCATGTTGGGTCAGTGACCTCATCGTCCATCACCTCCTCTTCCACTTCCTCCTGACTTTACCTAACCACAACCTCAGTGATTGACAACTGTGTCTCAACATCATTTACCTCGTGAACGATTTATTGCTGTTCACCACCATCATCTTCTTGAGACTGTGAAGGCACAATATCTCAGTTACCTCTTCAAGGGTGCTTGGTGAGAGAGCCAAACCAGGTACTGGCAATGAAAAGAGGGCATGTGAATATCCGAGTGTGGGATCACTTGTTTGGCCAGACTCGAAATGGTGGGAGAAAGGAGGATCAGAGTGAGGATTTGGTTTACCAGACTCTTGGCTACAGAGACTGGACTTAGTGGAAGAGAGGGTGGTGCTTAACCGACAGGAAGCATTATCTTCAGCAATCCAACCGACCACCTGTTCGCACTTGGACAGTGTTGTCCTGCTCCGCCTAGCTAAGTTGGACATGAAGCTGGGTAAGGTGGATTTGTTTTTTTTTTCTGGTGCACTGTCAGCAGGCACAGTTTAATTGCACCAAGGGCCTACAGCATCTGAGTGCACCATCAGCATCACGTCCATTTCGCCGTCCCTTTATGCTCGCCTTCTTTACATTAATGGTTTTGTCTGTAAATGTGGAGCAGATTGTTTTACTGACCACTGTTTTACTGTTCTGATTAAGGACAATATTGGTTTTAGAGCACCTCAGATTTTGGACACTATACTAGGCCCATATTAATGGAAGTTGTAATATACACAGTGTTTTTAGACGCATTCAGTATTGGATACAAAAACCAACAGATTTTGGACACTACACTATCCCCAGATTAATGGAAGTTGTAATACAGACAGTTTTTTCAGATGCTGTTCATTACTGGATACAAAAACCAACAGATTTTGGACACTATACTAGGCACATATTAATGGAAATGGACAGGCACACCAAATCTGGTCAGGAGAAATTTGACGTTCACAATCTAGTCCGTACTTTAAATTTATTATATGTAAGATAAAATACAAAGGATAATAGTATGCAAGTATCCGGTTTCAGATAAAATATGTAGAGACGGATAAGACGACCGTATTCAAAGTCCATCCATCCGTCCGTCCATTGGTCATCCAAGCCAGTATATGCTGCACACTCCAAATAATCAAGTTTCACAAAAGCTCACCAGATTTCGTCAATATTGCACAAAATTCCCAGGTAAGTGCCAATGCAAGAAAGTTTTAAATAAAATAATATTAAAATATTAAAAATACATATAGTTCATACAAAATTAATCCATAAAAATCCTCAAGTTATTGATGTCAAAAGTTCATCCCAGACCTAAACCAAATAGTCATTCAATAGTACCGGTTGTTCAGTCAGGTCTATCTATCCCATATTGGTATCCTATGTTCATCCGTTAAGCAGTCCGGCGGCAGAGTGATAGTGAGAGAGATCCTCTATGATCATTAGCGTCAGTTCATGTATAGCACCTAATGTTCGATGTTGATTAAATTGTATATTGTATTTCCTCTCTGCACTTCATATATTTAAAAGGTCTCACCCGCTCAGACGATCTCAGTCTCGTGCTTCTGCAGGGATCGTACACGGTGCTGCGGCTCCTTTGCAGTCTGTATCGCACCGCTGCTCCCGGCTCCTGCTCACCACAGTGGCATCCCACGTGGTGTAGCGCAGAGCGTCTTACCTCAGAGGCACGCTGATGGTGGGCGGGCTTAGAGGGATCGCTGGTACTTTCAATATACTGCCGTCTTATCCACTTAGATTTTGATGGAAATTTTACTCTAGAGTTTTCTCCTGCAGGAGAGAGCAGATATGGGGGTTTCTAACGCCAAACGCGTTTCGGGACCATCTCGTCCCTTCCTCAGTGGCTGAACCCCCCTGGCGTCCCCATCAGATTATTTATAGTTTCTGATCCAATTCACTTTGGGTCTCCCTGAAACGTTGGGATGGACTTCTGTGGAACTGGATTTGCATTCCTCACTCTTTTCTATTAAATAATATCCATTCCTTATTTATACCACGGACAAGTAAAAGGATAAAATATACGATATAAATATCATTATAGCATATAAATATATATATATATATAAATAAAAAATACAAATGTCAATATAAGATGCATATTATATGTATAAACGCTATCGTATTTATCTTTCTTCACATTTTAACCCCATAGAGGAGATACCCATATTCATTTATTTAATAAACTGATTCACGGTCTTCCAGTAAGTGATTATACACTCCCCCTACACCTTGAATGATGCAAGAGGAAGAACAAAAAGGTGGGTTTTTGTCGCAAAGAGGGGACCCAGGGTATATATAACAAAACCATGGGTTCCACCGTCTGCGACAACCACCACCCCCTACAGAAAACCGAAAATCTCATAATCAGCATTCAGACCCTTCGGCACTAAACAATCAAAATCAAAAATCCTTCTGGATTCGATCCAAGACATTCGGCATAAATGGTCTCCCCCTCTCCAATGTCTCCCGACTCTCTCCAGGGCTGTGTACGTCAAACCTTTGTTATGCACTTTTTTAAAGTGGTTTGAGAGAGTATGTTTTTCATAGCCCTTCTTTATATTAAGTAGAAAAATGGTGAGCAGCACACTAAAAGGTGGGTGCAATTCCTCCCAAAATTGCCTCTGACCAAGGGCATATGTAGAATGAAGAAACGTCAGGCAGCACTACGGATGTCGTGAAAATAAATGTGGTTTATTAGCAGTAGCAACGTTTCAGCTCTCACTATGGAGCCTTTGTCAAGCCATGTTCACACGTGTTCAAATGCCAAAATATATAGTGCCTTCAATAATGTTTCCATTAAAGCAGTGATTAATGCAATTAAGTCAAAATATCAAATAAACAATAGACCATGATATATAAAATTCAGTAACATGATTGTATCACATTATATAAATATTGTAACAAAGCTCGTGCTGAGTGTTTATCCATACAGTGTACTATTCATATATAAATCCATAATCCTGTGAAATTAATTAATCAAATACACCTGAGTACATCTAATGAGTGAAAAAAGTTAGTTAAAAACATACTTGGAGCATGAGTGAATAGCAGGTCCGCTGAGCGTGGATGTCAATGCACTGGGCATGCGCCAAACTGGCGTAGTCTCGCGAGATCCAAAGAATAGTCTCGTCAGAGAACCTAGTTACCAGGGCCAGAAACAAACATGGACGGCGTGGCCTCCCGCGAACATGCGCAGAATCCAGACTTCAATGACGTGACATGAACACGCCTCTTAGTAACCGGGACGCTATCACATATGGTAGGAAATACACAGAGTCGAAAATAGAGTGCAACCACCCAGTATATCAAACCATAATGGTGCACCTCAATATAGAACACTCCGGTGTTAGCTATGTGTTCTGCCACTCTTTTTTTCAAAGTCCTTTTGGTCCTACCCACATATTGCTTTTTGCATGGGCATTCAATAAGGTATATAACGTTGGTAGAGTCACATGACAGGCTTTCCTTAATCTCATGTATATACGCACTATTCGTCGATTTCTTTACAGTGGTTTTCTTTTCAAATCTGGTAATTTTATAGGTAATTGAGGGGGTAGGACTTATCATGGTGCCGATAGTTTTATCACTTATAATTAGGTGCCAATGTTTCTCTATGATTTTTCCAACCTCTCTATATTTTACATTGTAGGGTAAAATTATACGGATTTTCTCATCTTCATTGTTTTTAATGTTAACTTTTTCCTCAAAAAACTCATTCCTCTCTAAATTCCTGACTTTCTGCAGTGCCCCTTCCACTATCTTATCAGGATACTTCTTCTCTATAAATTGAGTCTTCATTCTTGCCGCCTCTATTTCAAAATCACATTCTTTTGTACAGTTCCTCTTGATTCGTCTGAACTGTCCGAATGGAATGTTCAAAAGCCAGTTAGGTAAATGGCAGCTGTCATAATAGATATAGCTATTTTTACTTACTGTTTTTTGAAATGTGGTGCAGATTAGTTCTCTCCCTTCTTTTTTTATTTGGAGATCTAGGAATTCTACCGTTTCCCTACTAATATTAGATGTAAATTGTAAATTTCTGTCGTTAATGTTGATTTCCTCCAGAAAAAAGGGTAATGCTTCCTCTCCACTCCGCCAAATGAACAGGATATCGTCGATGTACCTCTGCCAGAGCACCAGATCCACCCCCAGTCTGGGTTTGATGACTTCATATTCCCAATCCGCCATGAACAGATTGGCATAACTGGGGGCGAATCTGGTGCCCATGGCAGTACCCTGCCGTTGTAAATAAAATTGCGAATTGTAATAAAAATAATTGTGAGAGAGGATAAACATTACAAGTTCCTCCAGGTAATCAACTTGTTCCTTTGGAATGTCACTAATCCTTTCCAATTGCCTAGTCATGGCTTCTATTCCTTTCCTATGTTCTATAATGGTATAGAGGGAGTGGACATCCAAGGTGCCTATAATCCAGTCTTCATCCATTTTCAAATTCTCAACAGTGTGTATTATTTGTGTAGTATCTTTTACATATGATTCTATCTTTTTGACAGTCGGTTGCAAGATTTTGTCAATATATTGGGATAGGTTGGAGGTTATTGACCCAATTCCCGAGATAATTGGTCGTCCCGGGGGATTATGTGGATTTTTATGCAGTTTTGGTAAGTGGTAAAAAACCGGTATTCTTTTGGGTGTATTCATAATAAATTTATGTTCTGCTTTTGTAAGGATATCCATCTCTAGACCTTTTTTACTCATTTGTTTCAAGTCATTATAAAACTCCTCTGTCGGATCTTTCTTTAATACTATATATGTATTAATATCGCTAAGTTGTCTTATGCTCTCATTGTTATATTGCTCAGTGTCCAATATCACAATCGCCCCACCCTTGTCGGCTGGGCGAATTGTGATATTGTCCTGCTTCTGTAGTTTTTTCATTGCTTTAATCTCTCCTACAGTTAGGTTGCTCTTCCGGGGTCCATCTCTTATTTTCTTAATATCTGTCTCTACATTCTTTTTAAAAGCCGCAATTTCTTTGCTTATTTCATTTCTTGGGTAATGTTTGGATTTACATTTTAAATCTGTGTGTAGGTAGCCATTTATTGTTTGGTTGTTAGTATTACTCAATATCGGATTTTTAAAAAAATATTTTTTCAGGCATAATTTCCTTACAAATTTCTCGATACCTATTAAGGTGTCGAATTTGCTTAATTTTTGAGTAGGGGCATATTTTAGACCCTTGTTCAATAAACTAATCTGTGTGTTAGTGAGTGTCATTTTACTCAAATTCACTATTTGATTTTGGTTTATCTCTCCCTGTGTTCCTGATTGTGATTTTTCCTTTTTCCTCCTTCCTCTCCGTAGTGGTTTCTTCCTTCGTGTTTCCGGATTGTGTGTGTTTCTCTGTCCTGATAGTTGTGATTGTGTTGTCTCGGTGTCTGTGTTCTGTGGTGGTGTTCTATCCGTGACTGTGGTCTGGAATTCCATTCCTGTGATCTGTGTCTGTGTCTCAAATTGTACCCGTGCTGTGTTGGGGATTGTGTACGCCCCAATTTCCTTGGGGAAGGTGTTCTGCGTCTCGTTTTGTGATGTGGGGGGGTTCTGTCTAAAAAATGATGCTCATTAAGTACTTCAAATCTGTTGTTCACCGGTATCGAATACAACTGTTTCTGACCCTGTTGTCCTCTATTCTCCATGGTGTCTCCGCTTCTTATTGCCTGTTCTTCTCGTCTATCAATCTGTTGTTGTGGGACATTTTCTCTTTTTCTCTCTCTATTCCCATAGTTATTATACTTTTTACTCTTTTTTAAAATGATCTCCCTTTCTGTTTTGTCCAAGCTATTGCAAATTCTTTGGGTCCACATATCATATTCCTCATTTTTTTGTATTGTGTCTAATTGATTTTTCACCCCTTCTATTTGTATGGTGACTTCCTCCAATATTTGAGATCTTCTTTTTATAATTAATTCTAACAATTTCAATGAGTGACTATGTAGTGTCTCCTCCCATTCTGTTAGGAATGGTTCGCTATGTAGATCTTGGGCTGGGTTTTTTATTAAACATAGACCTTTAGGGACTTTTCCATATTCCAAATATTTTTTCAGGGAATGTATTTCCCACCTCTTTCTCAGTTGTTTTATTAGTAAGGTCTCCAGGTCCCTAAATAATTCTACATGTGTCTTATCATTCAGTGCCGTTGGATACTCTTTTGTGTCAAAATTAAAAGTTTCTACTCTTTTTCGTTTTTCTTCAATGTAAGTCCAGATATCCATCTCGTTTTCTGAGGAGCTGTACCCAAATTCGGTGAGAGTAAGTAGACAATATATATTTGTGTAATGGGTGGCTCACTCTGCAAAGGAGATAGGAAAATGGGTGCACTAACGTCCAAGTATGGGTACTCACCGGACCCACAAAAATAATCTATGGATTCAATAAAAAAAATGGACAGGCACACCAAATCTGGTCAGGAGAAATTTGACGTTCACAATCTAGTCCGTACTTTAAATTTATTATATGTAAGATAAAATACAAAGGATAATAGTATGCAAGTATCCGGTTTCAGATAAAATATGGAGAGACAGATAAGACGACCGTATTCAAAGTCCATCCATCCGTCCGTCCATTGGTCATCCAAGCCAGTATATGCTGCACACTCCAAATAATCAAGTTTCACAAAAGCTCACCAGATTTCGTCAATATTGCACAAAATTCCCAGGAAAGTGCCAATGCAAGAAAGTTTTAAATAAAATAATATTAAAATATTAAAAATACATATAGTTCATACAAAATTAATCCATAAAAATCCTCAAGTAATTGATGTCAAAAGTTCATCCCAGACCTAAACCAAATAGTCATTCAATAGTACCGGTTGTTCAGTCAGGTCTATCTATCCCTTATTGGTATCCTATGTTCATCCGTTAAGCAGTCTGGCGGCAGAGTGATAGTGAGAGAGATCCTCTATGATCATTAGCGTCAGTTCATGTATAGCACCTAATGTTCGATGTTGATTAAATTGTATATTGTATTTCCTCTGTGCACTTCATATATTTAAAAGGTCTCACCCGCTCAGACGATCTCAGTCTCGCGCTTCTGCAGGGATCGTACACGGTGCTGCGGCTCCTTTGCAGTCTGTATCGCACCGCTGCTCCCGGCTCCTGCTCACCACAGTGGCGTCCCACGTGGTGTAGCGCAGAGCGTCTTACCTCAGAGGCACGCTGATGGTGGGCGGGCTTAGAGGGATCGCTGGTACTTTCAATATACTGCCGTCTTATCCACTTAGATTTTAATGGAAATTTCACTCTAGAGTTTTCTCCTGCAGGAGAGAGCAGATATGGGGGTTTCTAACGCCAAACGCGTTTCGGGACCGCCTCGTCCCTTCCTCAGTGGCTTAACCCCCCTGGCGTCCCCATCAGATTATTTATAGTCTCTGATCCAATTCACTTTGGGTCTCCCTGAAACGTTGGGATGGACTTCTGTGGAACTGGATTTGCATTCCTCACTCTTTTCTATTAAATAATATCCATTCCTTATTTATACCACGGACAAGTAAAATGATAAAATATGCTATATAAATATCATTATAGCATATAAATATATATATATATATATATATATATATATATATAAATAAAAAATACAAATGTCAATATAAGATGCATATTATATGTATAAAGGCTATCGTATTTATCTTTTTTCACATTTTAACCCCATAGAGGAGATACCCATATTCATTTATTTAATAAACTGATTCACGGTCTTCCAGTAAGTGATTATACACTCCCCCTACACCTTGAATCTTGCATCCTCTTGCATCATTCAAGGTGTAGGGGGAGTGTATAATCACTTACTGGAAGACTGTGAATCAGTTTATTAAATAAATGAATATGGGTATCTCCTCTATGGGGTTAAAATGTTAAGAAAGATAAATATGATTTGTATTTTTTTGTTATATATATATATATATATATATATATATATATATTTATATGCTATAATGATATTTATATCGTATATTTTATCCTTTTACTTGTCCGTGGTATAAATAAGGAATGGATATTATTTAATAGAAAAGAGTGAGGAATGCAAATCCAGTTCCACAGAAGTCCATCCCAACGTTTCAGGGAGACCCAAAGTGAATTGGATCAGAGACTATAAATAATCTGATGGGGACGCCAGGGGGGTTCAGCCACTGAGGAAGGGACGAGACGGTCCCGAAACGCGTTTGGCGTTAGAAACCCCCATATCTGCTCTCTCCTGCAGGAGAAAACTCTAGAGTGAAATTTCCATTAAAATCTAAGTGGATAAGACGGCAGTATATTGAAAGTACCAGCGATGCCTCTAAGCCCGCCCACCATCAGCATGCTTCTGAGGTAAGACGCTCTGCGCTACACCACGTGGGTGTAACGCACCAAATTGATCAGTTAGGATCTCAACTGCGGAGTCCTTTGACATCCACTCCTGTCACACTACTTGAGTGTTGATGGTGTCTTTTGCAGCTGCTCAGTGTGTACCCCAGGCGGCTCTCTCAGTCTTAGGCGGAGAGTATGGGGTAACAAAATCATGTACCGCGTACTAAAGATAGAGTGTAAAACTAATAGTGAGGAAAGTTCGTTTTAGGAATGAGAGTTCAGATTAAAGTTCATGAATAACAGCTCTAGGCAACGTTCAGGAATCCCAGGCCTGCAGTACTAATAACCACCAGCGCGAGTCCCTTCCTTTCAGTGAGCAATGTCAGTGAAACAAAATGACAGGCTGATACTTGCTGTTAGAAGTCATGCAGGGATCCTGCAGTGGTGGAGCCGGATAAGATAGGTGAGGGTTTCTCCTGGAGGTTCAGAGTTGCAGGTAGTTAGGAGCTTGCGTCCTCGTGGTGAATGGAGCAGGCAGGGTGCGCACTCCATTAGTGGAACCCCCTGTGCAGCACCTGGCTCCTATTTATTGACCAAGTGTGGATGGGCGGAGCCACCTTAGACGGCCCAGCGGCCACTGCTTCCAGCCTGGGAGGCAAACAGCGATCGTTGTCATGGTAACACAGGGCATGGATCCAGGCTGGAGCGCAAACCACCGTATCCTTACAGTGGGACGCCACTGTGGTGAGCAGGAGCCGGGAGCAGCGGTGCGATACAGACTGCAAAGGAGCCGCAGCACCGTGTACGATCCCTGCAGAAGCACGAGACTGAGATCGTCTGAGCGGGTGAGACCTTTTAAATATATGAAGTGCACAGAGGAAATACAATATACAATTTAATCAACATCGAACATTAGGTGCAATACATGAACTGACGCTAATGATCATAGAGGATCTCTCTCACTATCACTCTGCTGCCGGACTGCTTAACGGATGAACATAGGATACCAATAAGGGATAGATAGACCTGACTGAACAACCGGTACTATTGAATGACTATTTGGTTTAGGTCTGGGATGAACTTTTGACATCAATTACTTGAGGATTTTTATGGATTAATTTTGTATGAACTATATGTATTTTTAATATTTTAATATTATTTTATTTAAAACTTTCTTGCATTGGCACTTTCCTGGGAATTTTGTGCAATATTGACGAAATCTGGTGAGCTTTTGTGAAACTTGATTATTTGGAGTGTGCAGCATATACTGGCTTGGATGACCAATGGACGGACGGATGGATGGACTTTGAATACGGTCGTCTTATCCGTCTCTCCATATTTTATCTGAAACCGGATACTTGCATACTATTATCCTTTGTATTTAAGTACGGACTAGATTGTGAACGTCAAATTTCTCCTGACCAGATTTGGTGTGCCTGTCCATTTTTTTTATTGAATCCATAGATTATTTTTGTGGGTCCGGTGAGTACCCATACTTGGACATTAGTGCACCCATTTTCCTATCTCCTTTGCAGAGTGAGCCACCCATTACACAAATATATATTGCCATATTAATGGAAGTTGAAATATACACAGTGTTTTTTTAGATGCTGTTCAGTATTGGATACAAAAACAAACAGATTTTGGACACTATACTAGGCCCATATTAATGGAAGTTGTAATATTCAGTGTTTTCAGATGCTGTTCAGTATTGGATACAAAACCCCACAGATTTTGGATACTATACTAGGCCCAGATCAATATAAGTTGTAATATACACAGTGTTTTCAGATGCTGTTTAGTATTGGATACAAAAACCCACAGATTTTGGACACTATACTAGGCCCAGATTAATGGAAGTTGTAATACTGACAGTGTTTTGTGAGGCAGCACAGTATTGGTTATAGAACACCACATATTACGGACACTATATTTGTATGCTGTTTTGTATTAGATACAAAAACCCACAGATTTTGGACACTATACTAGGCCCAGATTAATGGAAGTTGTAATATACACAGTGTTTTCAGATGCTGTTTAGTATTGGATACAAACACCCACAGATTTTGGACACTATACCAGGCCCAGATTAATGGAAGTTGTAATATACACATTGTTTTTAGATGCAGTTCAGTATTGGATACAAAGCCACAGATTTTGGACACTACACTAGGCCCAGATTAATAGAAGTTGCAATATACAGTGTTTTTAGATGCAGTTCAGTATTGAATACAAAAACCCACAGATTTTGGACACTATACTAGGCACAGATTAATGGAAGTTGCAATATACATAGTGTTTTCTGAGACAGGACAGTATTGGGTTTAGAACACCACAGAATACGGACACTATATTATGCCCAGATTATTGGAAGTTGTAATACAGACAGTGTTTTATGATGCAGTATTTGTTACAGAGAACATCACAAATTATGGACACTAGATGTGAACCAGATTATCAAAGAGTCAGTCTGCGGATGATTTACAGTATATGTCACTAAAAATAAAAATATCTTGCTGCTGTGAAACACACAGTGTAGCCCATAAAAAGATTTTAGATTCTCCCAGCAAATTTCTCTCCCTGCACTATCTGTCCCTTCCTTAGCACGGATGTCCCTGACACTGCTGTTAAATATATTGTTGATCTAAAACACACACACACAGTAGTCCTTAAAAGGACTTTTGGGTCTTTGAAAAGCTCTTTGTAACTAAAATCGTCGAAATTCGCTCCCTGCTCTGCCTTTCCCTTCCTACCCGATGCTCTCACTGTCTATGTCTGAGCCGAACATGCGTCATCGGGTGCTATACAGTGGATATAAAAAGTCTACACACCCCTGTTAAAATGTCAGGTTTCTATGCTGTAAAAAAATGAGACAAAGATAAATAATTTCAGAACTTTTTCCACTTTTAACCACCTCCCGAACGCCTAACGCAGGGATGCGTCCTGCAGACGGCCGGGTTATCCCTCCTGGACGCATATACGCGTCATCTTACGAGGCGCACATAGAGTTGGTCACCAGTCTGCCAGCCAACGATCAGCGGTGGCAGGCTAATGACTTTTAAAAAATCGAACCACCAGCCATATAACACATTATATTTATAAATATAATGTGTTAAATGGCTTCTGTGCTCTCTGCTGGGTCCTTTTCGTCGGTTGGTCCCAGCAGAGAGCACAGATCACAGTGAGTACACCAAGCACTACATATTTAGCCCCAGATCACCCCCCTCATCACCCCAATTAACCCCTTGATCACCCCTGTCAATCACTAGTGAAAGGGAAAAAAGTGATCAGTGTAAACTGTCACTTTTTTTTTCACCAGAATTGACTGTTAGGTTTAGGTTAGTTTAGGCCCCTTTGGTAGGTAGTTAGCTTCAGTTAGCGCCCAGCCCACCGCACCGCAGTCACTGATTCGCTGCTTAGCTTATCGCTAATCAGCATTGATACTTTATAGTATCTGTAAGTGATCAGAACTGATCACAGTCAGATCTATAATAGTATTAGTGTCACCTCGCCCTCTCTCTCACCCAAAACGCAGTATTTTCCCGATCATGCCTGATCGGTCGCCCATATGTACATTCACCTACGCCCGCCCTGCCGCAGTGACAATTTTTAATTTTTTATTTTTAACACTGCGCAATCACTACACAAGCGCTGCGGCGATAAAAAAAAATCAGTTTTGATATTTTTTATCAATCGCAGTGGCTCCTGTACTTCGCTAGCCTCCCATTTGTAAGACAGGCTTGCTTTTTTTCTTGGGTATGGATGTGGGCAGAGCTACTATGTCCTGGCAGATGCCTTTCCCTCTTTTTTTTTTGCACATTTTTTGGCGGAGATTTTTTCATCCACATTAAACGATGCGAATGAAGAAATCTGTGCTGTTCATTTTTTCCTTCAGCCCAGAGGCTGAACGGAAAAAAAAATCTCATTACCCGTGTGCTCAATATAAGGAGAATAGCAGAAACTAATAATGCTGGTCATACATGTAATGATTGCGGAGACCCTCAAATGCCAGGGCAGTACAAACACCTCACATGTGACCCCATTTTGGAAAGAAGACACCCCAAGGTATTCGCTGAGGGGCATATTAAGTCCATGACAGATTGAAATTTTTGTCACAAGTTAGCGGAAAGGGAGATTTTATGAGAAAAAAAGAAGACACCCCAAGGTATTCTGTGAGGGGCATGGCGAGTTCATAGAAGATTTTTTTTTTGGGCACAAGTTAGCGGAAATTGTTTTTTTTTATTTTTTTTGTTTTTCTTACAAAGTCTCATATTTCACTAACTTGTGACAAAAAATAAAATTTTACATAAACTCGCCATGCCCCTCACGGAATACCTTGGGGTGTCATTTTTCCAAAATGGAGTCACATGTGCGGTATTTATACTGCCCTAGCATTTTAGGGGCCCTAAAGCGTGATAAGAAGTCTGGAATCCAAATGCCTAAAATGCCTTCTTAAAGAGTACTCATTGGAATTTGGGCCCCTTTGCGCACCTAGGCTGAAAAAAAGTGTCACACATGTGGTATCGTCGTACTCAGTAGAAGTAGGGCAATGAGTTTTGGGGTGTATTTTTACATATACCCATGCTGGGTGAGAGAAATATCTCTTTAAATTGACAACTTTGTATAAAAAAAATGGAAAAAGTTGTTATTTACAGAAATATTTTTCACACACAGTATGGGTATATGTGAAAAAACACCCCAAAACACATTGCCCTACTTCTCCTGAGTACGGCGATACCACATGAGTGACACTTTTTTGCAGCCAAGATGCGCAAAGGGGCCCAAATTCCAATGAGTAGCTTTAGGATTTCACATGGCATTTTTACGCTTTAGGGGCCCCTAAAATGCCAGGACAGTATAAATAACCCACAAGTGACCCCATTCTAGAAAAAAGACACCCCAAGCTATTCCGTGAGGGGTATGGTGAGTTCATGTAAACTTTTATTTTTTGTCACAAGTTAGTGAAATATGAGACTCTGTAAGAAAAACAAAAAAAACTTCCATTTCCGCTAACTTGTGACAAAAAATAAAAACTTTCATAAAAACTTTCATGAACTCACTATGCCCATCAGCGAATACCTTAGGGTGTCTACTTTCCGTGGGGCGTTTCTATAAAGTTCAGCTGCTCTAGTTGGTCTTTCCTGAAATTTTCTTAGTCGCATCCCACAAAGACATGGTCCACAGAGAGTTTCCGAAGCATCAGAGGGATCTCATTGTTAAAAGTTATCAGTCAGGAGAAGTGTACAAAAGAATATCCAAGGCATTAGATATACAATGGAACACAATGAAGACAGTCATCATCAAGTGGAGAAAATATTGCACAACAGTGACATTACCAACAACTGGACATCCCTCCAAAATTGATAAAAAGACGATTAAAAAAAAATGGTCTGGGAGGCTACAAAGAGGCCTACAGCAACATTAAAGGAGCTGCAGGAATATCTGGCAAGTACTGGCTGTGTGGTACATGTGACAACAATCTCCGGTATTCTTCATATGTCGGAGCTATGGGGTAGAGTGGAAGACGAAAGCCTTTCTTACAAAGAAAAACATCCAAGCCAGGATACATTTTACAAAAACACATCTGAAGTCTCCCAAAAGCATGTGGGAAAAGGTGTTATGGTCTGATGAAACCAAGGTTGAACTTTTTGGCCATAATTCCAAAAGATATGTTTGGCGCAAAAACAACACTGCACATCACCAAAAGAACACCATACCCACAGTGAAGCATGGTGGTGGCAGCATCATGCTTTGGGGCTGTTTTTCTTCAGCTCTACCTTAGGTTAGATAGAGGGAATTATGAACAGTTCCAAATACTAGTCAATATTATCACAAAACCTTCAGGCTTCTGCTAGAAAGCTGAACATGAAGAGCAACTTCATCTTTCAGCATGACAAAGACCCAAAGCATACATCAAAATCAACAAAGGAATGGCTTTACCAGAAGAAGATTAAAGTTTTGGAATGGCCCAGCCAGAGTCCAGACCTGAATCCGATTGAAAATCTGTGGGGTGATCTAAATAGGGCTGTGCACAGGAGATGCCCTCGCAATCTGACAGATTTTCAGTGTTTTTGCAAAGAAGAGGGGGCAAATCTTGCCAAATCAAAATGTGCCATGCTGATAGACTCATACCCAAAAAGACTGAGTGCTGTAATAAAATCAAAAGGTGCTTCAACAAAGTATTAGTTTAAGGGTGTGCACACTTATGCAACCATATTATTTTCTTTTTATATTTTTTTCTTCCCTTTACCTAAACGATTTCAGTTTGTTTTTCAATTGAGTTGTATAGTTTATAGGTCACAGTAAAGCTGGAAAAAGTTCTGAAATGATTTATTTTTGTCAAATTTTTTTACAGCACAGAAACCTGACATTTTACCAGGGGTGTGTAGACTTTTTATATCCACTGTATAGCACCCGATGACGCATTCCGGACAGCCAATAACTGTAATGCCAGCAGCCAACATGGCTACTGGCATTACAGTGAGGGCAGTACTTACCTGCACCTTTATTGGCTGCTTAAAACCTGCGAAACGTGCGGGGCGGAGACTTGAGCATTTCGCTTGAGCACATGCGGTACTCGGCCGAATACCGACATGTGCCGAGCATAGCGATGCTCGAGCCGAACAGATGTTTGGCTGAGCATGCTCGCTCATCACTACATTTGAACCCATGTAGGCAGGGTTGTTTCCTCTTCAATCTGGAAAATGTAAACCTCTATGGTCTCTACTCAACATCATCTTAGATAGTAAGTATTTATCAAATAGTGATGAGAGGCAGTGGCAATATTCAAATTTGCGATATTTCCAGAATATTCGTTAGAATATTCTCGAATATTCGCATTTGAGATTATTCTTTTAATTGCAAAAAATCTGCAATATAATATTCGCGCAATGCGAATTTTCTAAAACACGGATATGTAACACTAAACAATATAGTGCTATATATATTCGTTTTTTAGAATATTTGTCATTTTTTCCAATTTAATGTGAACAGTCATTGGCCCAAAAGCAACTTGAGCAGGGAGGAATCATGACTTCAGATGGAAAAAAATTACAAATATTATAAAAAAAAACAATATATAGCACTATATTAAATATAGTGCTATATATTCGTTTTTTAGGATATTCGTCATTGACGAATATTTTAAAAAATTAATACTCGTATAGAATATTTGTCTTTTTTTTCCATGTGAAGTCATGATTCCTCCCTGCTTAAGTTACTTTTGGGACGATAACTGTTCACATTAAATTGGAAAAAATGATGAATATTCTAAAAAACAAATATATAGCGCTATATTCTATAGTGCTATATATTCGTGTTTTAGAATATTCGCAATATGTGAATATTACATTGCCAATTTTTTGCATAAGAGAAAATAAATTAAATAATGAAGAGTATTCTTATTCCCTACAGACTACAATATTGCAGCCTTCTCACATTGTCCCACAATCAAGAAGAAGGTAGGTATACTAGGTGTGGGGAGTCGCTCTGGTAGATAGCGGTGCGGGTGCAGTACAGAGGCAAAAGGGAGTCCAGAAGGTGCAATAATCAGTGTTTTATTCACACTTGCACAACATAAACAATAAACAGTCTCTTGGTGTTAATTCACACCCAGCAGAAAAACGTGATGCAAAACAAAACAGTCCAATGCAGGTTACAATCACCTGGGAGGTTTTCGGTGCAGGTTCGCACCTGGCTGTCAGTCCAGCCGCAAGGCGATCGACCTCATGCTTCCAGGCCGTCTGCACTCCTCCTTGCTTGGGCTCTTGCTTCCAGCGTGAACTCCACACAGCACAGAATGGATCAGAACTCCCAAACTCAGATGATTCCACAGCCTAACACCAGCTCCAGGATAATCACCCCCTCAGCTGCTGAGGAGGCTGCCTTTTAAAGGCCTGGAAAAAGTCCGGCCTGGACCGTGGGGAGTAGGCACCCACCCAACTCTTTGCCTACTCCCAGTAAGAGCCAGCCCGGATTGGCTTTGCAGCCAAACTAACTAACAATGTCAAGCAGCACTAGCTGCTGCTGACACATAAAAACCCGGCTCTCACCTCACCGAGGCCAGGAACCTCGGTGACACGTACCTGCCATCGACAATGGTACCTTGCTCCTTACCACATACCCCCCCCTTTGTTCAACCCTGAGGGGGTGAACACATGTGAGGCAGTGGACGCGGGACAGGGCATCTGCGTTACCCTGCAAGCGGCCTGCCCTGTGTTCTACCGAAAACTTGAAATTCTGCAGAGACAAGAACCTTCTGGTGACCCGAGCATTCCTGTCTTTCGCCTGGCACATCCACTTTAGAGGGGAATGGTCGGTCACCAGACGGAACTTTCTCCCTAGCAGATAATAGCGGAGAGACTCTAGTGCCCACTTGATGGCCAGGCACTCTCTCTCCACTATACTGTACCTGGTCTCGGCTGGGGTGAGTTTGCGACTCAGGAAAACCACGGGATGCTCCTCCCCATTGATTTCCTGAGAGAGTACAGCCCCGAGGCCCACTTCAGAGGCATCGGTCTGTACCACAAATTCTCTCTTGAAGTCGGGCGTCACCAAAACCGGGGACCCACACAGGGCCGACTTCAGAGCAGAGAAAGCCTCCTCCGCCTTCTCACTCCAGCTAACCTTCCCAGACTTTCGCCCCTTCAACAGGTCTGTCAACGGCGCTGCTATTGTGGCAAAGTGGGGCACAAATCGCATGTAGTACCCGACAATTCCCAGGAAGGACTTTACCTGCCTGGTGGTGACCGGTCGGGGCCAGTTACGAATGGCCTCTACCTTAGTTACCTGCGGCTTGATGACTCCGCGCCCAATAACATATCCCAGATATTTGGTCTCTTCCAACCCAATCGCACACTTCTTTGGATTGGCGGTTAGACCAGCTTTCCTCAGGGCATCTACTACCGCCTGCACTTTGGGCAAATGGCTTTCCCAGTCGGTGCTGTGGATAATTACATCATCTAAGTAGGCCGAGGCGTACCGATGATGAGGTCGCAGCACAATATCCATTAACCTTTGGAAGGTGGCGGGGGCGCCATGCAGGCCAAAGGGTAATACCTTGTAATGATACAGGCCCTGCGGGGTAACAAAAGCGTTTTTTTCCTTGGCCGACTCCGTTAAGGGTATCTGCCAGTACCCTTTAGTGAGGTCGAGCACAGAAAAATAACGGGCTTGCCCTAAATTCTCAACAAGCTCGTCTACCCGGGGCATGGGATACGCATCAAACTTGGACACTTCATTTAACTTGCGAAAATCGTTGCAGAACCGCAACGTCCCATCCGGCTTGGGTTTTAGGACTATGGGACTGGCCCACTCACTTTTCGACTCCTCAATGACATCGAGCTTCAACATTAATTGCACTTCGTCCATGATGGCCCGTCGCCGAGCCTCGGGTACCCGGTATGGTTTTAACCGGATTTTGGCCTGAGGCTCAGTGACGATGTCATGTTGGATGAGAGACGTGCGGCCAGGGAGGTCCGAGAACACATCCGTGTTCCGACTGATGAACTCCCTGACTTCCTGAACTTGTTTGGAAGACAGGCTGTCTGCAATTTTTACCGTGGCTACCGCTTCGCAGGCCTCGAACTGTGGGGCTGGACCCTTGTCACCTAGAAGCCCTGGCCGGGTGCTGTTGTCGTCGGCCGTGTCCCTGTCTTTCCACGGCTTCAGTAAATTCACGTGGTACACCTGCTCCGGCTTGCGCCGCCCGGCTGGTGTACTTTGTAATTTACTTCCCTACCTTCTCGATTACCTCATAGGGGCCCTGCCACCTAGCTAGGAACTTGCTGTCAAGGGTGGGCACCAGAACCAAAACCCGATCTCCCGGGTTGAAGTCCCGTACCCGAGCCTGACGATTATACACCCTACTCTGGGCTTGTTGCGCTGCCTCCATATGCTCCCGGACCAGCGGCAACACCCTTTCCATCCGTTCCTGCATCTGGGTGACATACTCAATGACACTTTTGTGGGGGACAGGCTGTTGTTCCCACGCTTCCTTGGCGATATCCAACAGGCCCCGAGGGTGTCTGCCATAAAGCAGTTCGAAGGGCGAGAACCCAGTAGAGGCCTGGGGCACCTCTCGCACTGCGAACATGAGATAGGGCAGAAGCAGATCCCAGTCCTTCCCATCTCTAGACACCACCCTTTTTAACATATTTTTTAGAGTTTGGTTAAACCTCTCGACAAGACCGTCTGTTTGCGGATGGTACACGGACGTCCGTAACTGCTTTATACGCAACAATTTACACAGTTCCCTCATAACTTTGGACATAAAAGGGGTCCCTTGGTCGGTCAGAATCTCTTTTGGCAGGCCCATACGGGAAAACATTTCCATTAACTCTTTGGCAATGAGCTTAGCCGAGGTATGTCGCAGAGGCACCGCCTCTGGATATCGAGTAGCATAGTCCAGAATCACCAGGATATGTTGGTGACCCTAGCAGACTTCGGTGCGGGTCCGACCAGATCCATGGCAATACGCTCGAATGGGACCTCAATTATTGGGAGAGGGACCAGGGGACTTCTGTAATGCGGCTGGGGGCTATTTACCTGACAGGTCGGACAGGATTTACAATATTCTTCTACCTCCTTAAACACACCAGGCCAATAAAACCGCTGCAGTATGCGGTCCTGGGTTTTCTGCCACCCCAAGTGTCCCCCAAGAACATGTTGGTGGGCAAGCTCCATAACAAGCTTGCGATATGCGGTGGGCACCACCAACTGTTCAACTGGCTCACCTCGGAGTTGGTTCACCCGATACAACATATCCTGAAGAACAATAAATCGCGGAAACATTAATTCAGCCCCAGGTTTCTGGGGTTTACCATCAATCATTACAACACTTTCCCAGGCCCTGGTTAGGGTTTGGTCCCGGTGTTGTGCGGTCCCAAAATTTTCCCCGGAGACATTGAGGTCTGCCAACTCAGGTCCCGGTGGCAAGTCCTCCGTGTCTCCCACCATTACCCTCAGTGGGGTTGTCTCCCCCTCTACCGCTGGAGCAGTGGTCACCCCTACCGCTGGGCCTTCAGACTCGGGCTCCCAGGGTTCTGGCCTTCCAGTGGTATCAGGCCACTCTACTAGGGTTACCCCTGTCTCGGGTCCATCAGACACTTTTATTGCCGGCCACAGCGCCGGGAAACCTGGGAAGTCCCTCCCAAGTATCAGTTCATTTGGGAGTTTGGTAGCAACAGCCACCTCGTGGGTCCACTTACCAGCCGCTGTGGACAAAGTCACTAGTGCAGTGGGGTAGTCTTTTAAGTCTCCGTGGATGCACAGGACCCCAATTTACGGCCGGTATACTCCGCAGGCCGTACTAGGGCAGCTCTTACCAGGAGACTAGACTCCCGGAGTCCAGCAGGGCCACCGCCAGGAATCTCCCACCTCTACTTGACACAGGTGGTTTTTATCCTGCACCTCACGGGTGCCAGTTGCGCACAGCTTCCGTGCATACAGGGAGTGGCGACCCCGTAGTTCACAACCATCGGCTCACCCCGATGCGGACAGTCGGCCCTG
Source organism: Bufotes viridis (assembly GCA_033119425.1). Classification (NCBI taxonomy): domain Eukaryota; kingdom Metazoa; phylum Chordata; class Amphibia; order Anura; family Bufonidae; genus Bufotes; species Bufotes viridis. The sequence goes on from CM065590.1 coordinate 460,053,760, forward strand.
ATGTGGCCTGGCTCCTGACACCTCCAGCATACCACGGGAGGCGGATCCGCAGGGGTACATTCCGTGCAGGCCTCTCTGTCGCGGACGTCGGAACTGGGGTGGAGGCCTCCGGGGTTTGACTGACCCCTTCCCAGCAAGACTCCCCTGCAGGTTTCTGGTGGCCTCGTAACGCTCCACCAGGTCGACCATCTCCAGGGCACATACCGGAGACGCCTGGCCGACCCAGTGCTGGAGGGGATAAGGCAGGGCCCTCCAAAGATGTCGGCCAGCAGACGGTCCAGCATAGCAGCCGGACTTAGAACATCAGGCTGCAGCCACTTTTGCAGCCTGTGCAGCAGATCGTAGTACTGCGGCCTAGCGGGTTCAGTCGTTTTAAAGTACCACTGGTGGACTCTTTGAGCGCGGACCAGCACGTTCACCCCCAGTCTGGCCAGGATCTCTCCTTTCACGGTGTCATAATCGGCCGCTTGGTCATCCGCCAAGTCGAAAAACACCTGCTGGGGTCCGGAAGCCAGGAACGGAGCGACCACCTCAGCCCACTGGTCACGGGACAGCTTCTCCCTCACGGCCACTTTTTCGAAGACTGCTAGGTAGGTCTCAGCATCATCCTCGGGGGTCATCTTGGGAATCGCTGCACGGACCGCTTTCCGGGCATCATGGGCACGGTGAGAGGCTCTAGACGCTTGCAAAGCCATTACCTGTTGCAACAGCAGCTGGTTTGTCTCCTGCTGCTGCTTGTTGGTCTCCCGCTGCTGTAAATTGGCCTCCACGAGAGCCTTTACAACTGCCTCCATCTTGTCAGGGTTCACGTGTTGAAACTTTGCCGGCTTGACATATGACATTCACTTGTGCTCAGCAAAACAAACAAAGTTCGGCGTTCACGCCAGCCTCACTGCGCATGCCCGCATCCGACACCAAATGTGGGGAGTCGTTCTGGTAGATAGCGGTGCGGGTGCAGTATAGAGGCAAAAGGGAGTTCAGAAGGTGCAATAATCAGTGTTTTATTCACACTTGCACAACATAAACAATAAACAGTCTCTTGGTGTTAATTCACACCCAGCAGAAAAACGTGATGCAAAACAAAACAGTCCAATGCAGGTTACAATCACCTGGGAGGTTTTCGGTGCAGGTTCGCACCTGGCTGTCAGTCCAGCCGCAAGGCGATCGACCTCATGCTTCCAGGCCGTCTGCACTCCTCCTTGCTTGGGCTCTTGCTTCCAGCGTGAACTCCACACAGCACAGAATGGATCAGAACTCCCAAACTCAGATGATTCCACAGCCTAACACCAGCTCCAGGATAATCACCCCCTCAGCTGCTGAGGAGGCTGCCTTTTAAAGGCCTGGATAAAGTCCGGCCTGGACCGTGGGGAGTAGGCACCCACCCAACTCTTTGCCTACTCCCAGTAAGAGCCGGCCCGGATTGGCTTTGCAGCCAAACTAACTAACAATGTCAAGCAGCACTAGCTGCTGCTGACACATAAAAACCCGGCTCTCACCTCACCGAGGCCAGGAACCTCGGTGACACGTACCTGCCATCGACAATGGTACCTTGCACCTTACCACATAGGTAATGGGTTCAGATGAAAAAACAAAAAAATAAAAATAAAATTTGGTTTTACGAATATATATCACTATATTCGAAATATTCGCAAATTCTCAAAGTGCCGATATTCGCAATAAAAATTCGCAATTCGAATATCGCACATAACACTATTTACAAATTCTAAATTTAATAACCTAACTAGAGATGAGTAGAGTTGAGCGAACAACTGGATGTTCGGGTTCGAGAAGTTCGGCCGAACTTCCCGAAAATGTTCGGGTTCGGGATCCGAACTCGACCCAAACTTCACCCCGAACCCCATTGAAGTCAATGGGGACCCGAAGTTTTGGGCACTAAAAAGGCAGTAAAATAGTCCAGGAAAGGGCTAGAGGGCTGCAAAAGGCAGCAAAATGTAGGTAAATGCCCTGCAAACATATGTGAATAGGGAAATGACTGAAAATAAAATAAAATACAGAAAAATAATAAATAAACATTCCATACTTGAGCCCAAGTAAGTGACAGTGGCACCTGTCACCCAACAAACAGAGGGTGTGGCAGCAAAGCCACCACATCTGTCATTGTCACCAAGCATCTCCACCAAATCCCATGGAAGTGTTCAGCTATCAGCTGTCCATCCCCCAAACACTGGAGAGAAAAAGAAATAGAAAGAGGAAGTACCCCCCTACCCATGGCTCTGAATGCCTTATTTCAAACTTCCTGGTCCTGAAATGCTGTCATTCTGTCTGGTGGACAGTTTTAAAATCCTTATGGCGGTGGCTATCCCACAGTACGTGGATCCCAGCCGCCGCTACTTTTGCAGGCGAGCCATCCCTTCCCTGCACAACCAAGTGGCGGACAAAATCAACTGTGCACTGCGCAACGCTATCTGTGGCAATGTCCACATAACCAACAACACAGTGGGTAAATGTAGTGGCTGACCCAAAGGCGGATAGCATTTTTGTGACTGTCCTTCCGCCCCCGAGGATTGCTGGGCATTTCTCTTTGTATCCTGTTACCTCCTCCTCCTCCGCCTACTCGGCTTCCTCCTTCTCTACCTCCTCCTCATCCACTCAGCGTAACACCTTCACCACCCACAGCAGCACAGCCAGGGGGAAACGACAGCAGGTTGTTTTAAAACTTGTGTGTTTGTGGGACAAACCCCGCACCGCGCAGGAGCTGTGGACAGGCATGGAACAACAGACCGACCATTGTTTGGTGCCACTGAGCTTCCAGCCCGGCCTGGTGTTGTGCGCTAATGGGCGAAATATACTAGCAGGTCTGGGCCTAGCCGGTTTAACACACATCCCCTGCCTGCCACGTGCTGAATTTGGGGTGCAGAAATTCCTAAACACCAGAGAGTGAAAATCAATTCAGTTAATCGAACACACACAACCCCCCCACCCCCTCTATCACTCAAACCATTAACTAACTATTTACAAATTTTCTTAAAAACATATTAAAATAACTATAATGCAGCTAAACTTACTATATAAACAAACAAAACAATATATACGCCTTATCTTAAGGCTAGTGACATCCAAGTGGCTCATAGGATGGGTTACTGCACCAACATAGTCCCTGGCCTGGAACACAATTGTCCAGCCAGGGCACAGTTTTGGAGGATGAGGAGGATAAGTAGGATGAGGAGGAACCGTGTTCTCAGCAGGGTGGCACCCAAGCCAGCTCACGGGCAGCTGGGTCACCATCAGCACCTCAGAAGGCTGGGTTAGCATTGGCGAAATGTGGGAAAGCTTTGTCATCACTCCACAACAACCTGCACCACCAGCAGATCTGGAACGTCTTAGCAGGAGGCAGCATTTCAGCAATATGGTGGAAGAGTACACGTATTGACTGATGGGTTTGCCCACGGGCGTAGCTACAGGGAAGCATGGGAAGCACACTGTTTTGGGTCCCTGACCTAAAAGGGGCCCATCCAGGAGGAGGAGGACTAAAAGACTTTGTCAGGGCCCCCTCAACAGTATTATACAATGAAATTAGATACAGTGGCAGTATAGACAGTGTAGAAAGTGGATGGAAAATAAACCCAAACAGCCTCACACCCTACACACTAAACACCCCCCCCCCCTTCACTCAAACCATTCACAAACTATTTACAAATTTACTTAAAAACATATTAAAATAACTATAAGGCAGCTAAACTAACCATATAAAGAAACAAAACTTTATACACGCCTTATCCTTAACCTGAGGCCAACCAAATACAAGTGGCACGGAGGATGGGTATCTGCACCAACATAGGCCCTGGCCTGGAACACAATTGTCCAGCCAGGGCACAGTTCTGGAGGATGAGGAAGAGGAGTAGGAGGAATGCTGGGGGATACAGAGGACACAGACGATATAACTCCCTCAAAGAGGATAGCTTGTCCTTGCCTCTGGGAAGCCTGGTAGACATGAGCGACTACATGCTGCAGTGCCTGCGCAACGACCACCCAGTTACAGCCACATTCTAACTTTTGCTGATTACTGGGTGGCCACCCTGCTGCATCCCCGTTACAAGGACAACATGCCGTCCTTAATTCCCTCACTGGAGTGTAATAGAAAGATGAGCCCGCTAGTAGACACGCTGCTGATGGCATTTACACCTGACACCGGGTACTCAGTGGAAACACAAGGTGAAGGCAGAGGAGGAGGAGGAACAATTTGCCAATGCAGCTGGTTCACCAGCAACACCTCAGAAGGCAGGGTTAGCATGGGCAAAATGTGGAAAAGCTTTGTCATCACGCCACAACAACCTTCACCACCAGCAGATCTGGAACATCTTAGCAGGAGGCAGCATTTCAGCACCCTTGTGGAACAGTACACATACTGACTGATGGGTTTGCCTAGGGGTATAGCTACAGGGGAAGCAGGGGAAGAAACTGCTTTGGGGGCATGACCTAGAAAGGGCCCATCCAGAAAGAGGACTAACAGTATTATACAATTAAATTATATACAGTTGCAGTATAGACAGTGTAGAAAGTGAATGGAATAGCTGCTGGGCCTGGTCTGAGAGAGCGATCTTTAGTAGCCACAGGGATGGCGGCATGAAAGGAAGGGGTTTGCGCAAAAATTACTGGGGAAGGGGGGCCCCATTCAAAAATTTTCTGTGGTGCCCGATCATTTCTAGCTGCGCCACTGGGTCTGCCATATTCAACTTCTGGGTCATCAAATTGGGCACATGTCCTGAGGTTGCCCTTTCCGCCTTGGAGGTGCTGGCCTACCCTGCAGCTACTGTATTGTCTGAAAGTGTGTTTAGCATGGCTGGTGGCATTATCACAGACAAGCGCAGCTGCCTGTCCGCAGACAATGTGGGCAAGCTTTCGTTTATTAAAAAGAACCAGGCATGGATCCCACAGGACTTATTTGTACCTTATGCAGAATAGACATGTATACCGGCCTCACCAAACCACTGTTATACTACCGTGCACTTACACTTTGTTTTATTTTTTATATTTTCCAATGTTTTGGGGTCTACACTAATTTATTTAAAAAAATTACAAATAAAAAAAAAACAGTTATTGGCGACTACCTTTGGCTTCACAGCCCAAAAAGGCTTTATTTCATGCAAGAATGTAACTGCCAATTGTAAGTTCCCTGTCAGTCATGCAGTGCAGGGGTTTGTACCTGGCAAAAATGGTAATATTTCACCCAACAATTTAAAATCTATTCTTTGCCGGACAGTATTAAACTTGGCCAGCCACAGCTGGAACACCAGATCTACGGTATTCCTATTTTTGCAACTGAATTTCACCGCAGAAAATAATATATCCTGTGACGGACACTATGAAACCTGTCCAGTCACAGCTGGAACACCAGATTCATGGTATTACTATTTATGCAACTGAATTTCACTGCAGAAAATAATATATCCTATGACGGACACTATGAAACTTGTCCAGTTACAGCTGGAACGCCAGATTTATGGTATTGCTATTTTGGCAATTGAATTTAACGCCAGAACAAAATATATCCTTTGCCGGACACTATTAAACTTGGCCAGCCACAGCTGAAACCACTGATTTATGGTATTGCTAGTTTGGCAATTAAATTTCACCCCAGAACAAAATTTATCCTTTGCCGGACACTATTAAACTTTGCCAGCCACTGCTGGGACACCAGATTTAGGGGATTGCTATTTTGGCAATTGAATTTCACCACAGAAAAAAATCTATCTTTTGCCAGACAGCAGACAGTATTACACTTGGCTAGCCACAGCTGGAACACCAGATTTAGTGTATTGCTATTTTTGAAATTGAATTTAACCCCTCAATAAAATATAGAAATTTCTATCCTGAATTTCTAGGGGTGACAATAAGCACAGCCAAGCCCCTGATGTAGGATATAGCAAAAAAAAAAAACTAGTATTGATGGATTGATGGACTTGGTGGCAGCTTGTTCTGGTGCACCACAAGACACAAAATGGCCGCCGATCACCCCATAGAAAAACGCTCTGTGCAGCCTAAAAACCAGTGAACAATTAACTAGCAGAAGTTGAATGATTCACAGCTGTAGATCGATCACATCATTAGGTGTTTTTGCTGACTTTTCCCTGCCTAATCTCGCCCTCACAGCAGCTGCATCCTATCCCTACACTAATCAGAGCAGTGTGACGTGCGGCGCTACGTGACTCCAGCTTAAATAGAGGCTGGGTCACATGCTGTACTTGGCCAATCACAGCCATGCTATTAGTAGACATGGCTGTGATGGCATCTTAGGGCAAGATGTAAAATGCTATCTGATTGGCTGCTGTGCAGCCCTTCAGAAACCGGGAAGAAATCACCGAATAACGAACCCAAACCCGATTTTTTTTTTAAAATGTTCGGGTCCGGGTACGTGTCCCGAACACCCCAAAATTTGTTACAAACCCGAACTATACAGTTCAGGTTCTCTCATCCCTAGAGATGAGCGAATTTCTCAAAAATTCAATTCGTTCGGTTTGCCGAATTTTCCAAAAATATTTCTATCTAAATTTATTTGTGGCGAATTGCGTTAAAAAACAGCTATTTTCTGGCTGCAGAGAACCTGTATAGTGGTGTAGAACACTGTGCCTTGCATAAACAGGCATCTCGCAGGGAGTCTACTGTGGTAGTGAAACAGTACTGTGAGTCAGTATGACATGCAGATGACATGCATCGCTCTTAGAATCACTGCACACTTCACTGATTTGGGCATTTATGGCGCCAAAACTGACAAAATAACTCAAGTGTGAACTCAGCCTTACAGGTCATGGAGTGGAGAGGGTGGAAACAGCATGAGAAGTCCACAGAGTGGCCCAATGACAGAGTGTTGAGGATGCGGTAGCATGAGAAGACCACAGAGTGGCCCATTGACGTAATGGGGAGGTGGTAGTAGCATGAGGAGACCACAGAGTGGTGATGTGGCAGTAGCATGAGAAGACCACAGAGTGGCCCAGTGACATAGTGGGGAGGTGGCAGCAGCATGAGGAGAACACAGAGTGGCCCATTGACATAATGGGGAGGTGGCAGTAGCATGAAGAGACCACAGAGTGCTGAAGTGGCAGCAAAATGAGGAGACCACAGAGTGGTGAGGTGGTAGAAGCATGAGTAAGCAACAGAGCGGCACAATGACAGAGTCTGGAGGTGGCAGCAGCATAAGGGAGACCACAGAGCGGCACAATGACACGGGCTGGAGGAGGCGGCAGCATGAGGAGACCACAGAGCGGCACAATTACATAGTCTGGAGGTGGCAGCTGCATGAGAAGACCATAGAGCTACACAATGACATAGGCTGGAGGTGGCAGCAGTATGAGGAGATCACAGAACGGTACAATGACATAGTAACGAAAGGGCAGCGGCATGAGTAGGTCACAGGGTTGCACAATGACAGAGTCTGGAGGTGGTGGCAGCATGAGGAGACCACAGAGCGGCACAATGACAGAGTCTGGAGGTGGCGGCCACATGAGTAGTCCACAGAGCGGCACAATGACAGAGTCTGGAGGTGGCAGCAGCATGAGTAGGCCACAAAGTGGCATATAACAGAGTCTGGAGGCGGCGGCAGCATGAGAAGACCACAGAGTGGCACAATGACAGAATCTGGAAAGGGGGGCAGCATGAGTAGGCCACAGAGTTGCACAATGACAGAGTATAGAGGCGGCAGCATTAGGAGACCACAGAGCGGCACAATGACAGAGTCTGGAGGTGACATACTGTGGAGGTGGGTGGCAATACCAGCACCTGCTGAAGATGGTCGGTGAAAGAAGGAGTACTTGGCATCAGATGTGTGACATCAGTCGGGTAACAGCATTAGAACGAAATAGTTCAAAAAAGATTTTACCGCATATAACTGCAGCGCTGAACGCCAAATATCTTTTTCTTTTTCGACTGATATATGCCACTAAAGGCTTTACCATTTATATCTGGAATAGAGAACACAGAATATATTTTTCTTTTTTCACGTATATACAACACTAAAGGCTTTTTAACAGAGCGTTATAGGCTCTCCGTTTAAAAACAAACAACAGCGCCTGAGGTGGAGTGATCTGAAGTGAACAGGACGTAGCGGAGGAAGTAGGTCCGCGCTGTTAGAGCGAGAAGCGGTCCTCGTGCGGTTTCTGTGCTGCAGAAAAATATCTGTAGTGTCAAGTAAGCAATACAGCAGATAGATGCGGGCTAGTGTGAATTAGTTTGCATTTTTGTGCAGGGTTAGTGCATAGTATATTCACCTGTATTGGTGCGCTGCTCTAATGGACGTGCTCACGTAAGCATGCAGTGTGTAAACATAAATACAAAATTTCACCACAACATAATTCAGTCCGTACCGCAAGAAGAACTTTCCCACATATAACAGCAGCGCTGAACGCTGAACATAACTTGATTTTTCTACAGAAATATGTCACTAAAGGCTTTACTACATATAACTGCAACAGTGAACGCTGAGTATATATATTTCTTTTTCTACTGATATACGTCAATGAAGGTTTTTCAAGATATAAGTGCAGCAGCGAATGGCGAAAGTATATTTCTTTTTCTAGTGATATACGTCACTAAAGGTTTTTCAAAATATAAGTGCAGCAGCGAATGTATATTTCTTTTTCTACTGATATACATCAATAAAGGTTTTTCTACGTATAAGTGCACCGGCAAATGGCGAATTTCTACTGCAATACACCAGTAAAGGCTTTACCAGATATAAGTGAACTGAGAATATATTTTTCTTGTAGTACTGAATTACACCCCTATACTGGACTGAAATAGGCCACTATACGCTTTCAACAGAAATAACTGCAACAGTACAGTGCACATACATTTTTCTTTTTTTACTGAAATACGCCTCTATACGCTTTCACCAGAAATAACTGCAGAAGTGACCTGAAAATATATATTTCTTGTTGGACTGAAATAGGCCACTATAAGCTTTCACCGGAAATAACTGCAACAGTGCAGTGCGTATATATATATATATATATATATATATATATATATATATACTGAGGAAGATGGACAGCACTCCAAAAAAATTCCAGGTGTTCTTTATTCAACCAAGTGGAGAGACGACGTTTCGGCTCGACAATAGAGCCTTATGTCTATTCTCTTGGGTGTAGTGTATCTTGGAACATAAGATGTGCTATTGTACCTTTACTAATTTATCTTATGTTTCTATCTCTTGTAGATAATTACCTTGATCGTCCCCTAGGAGAATGGAGATGACATGCCTTTGAAGAATTTCCGCCAGCTCGCACCACTACAATATATTTCTGATTCTTATTTATGACAGCGCATATTTTTCATGGTTATAGATGAATTTTGGAGCTTTATTTATGTCTTAGCGGAGAATCCCGTTTCAGTTACCACTGACACGATTAGGTGTTCTTATTGGGGACTCGAACATTGGCACGCAGAACTATCACTGCGGTGCACTTTGGATAGAGTCACCCTTAGTTGAGGGGTTTCATGCCTTGGAAAAGGTATGTCCCCTCTTTTCACCTAGTGTCTTGTGCTTACAAGCTTTATAGTGGCCAGTATTGGCATTTCTGGCATTTTGCCAGTCACTATCATGGCTCCTATATTCACTTAGCGCTACATGCGCATGTCCTGAACTATGGGCTCATTGCCCTTAAGCAATATGGCCGCGTTGACGGCATTTCACCAATGCGCATGTCCGGAAGTAGTTTTGAGCTGGTCTTGTAACCAACACTCGGCTTTCTATATGTTCAGTGTTGGTGCGTGCTGACGCTTAGTGTCGACTATATCAGGTATGTCCTATCCCTCTCTCCTACCTGGGACGCTTCTTTCTTTTTCGTTTTGGATTACTTGATATTGTCACCTTCATCATTGCACTTATATGCACATGTATATTCCACATGTCACTCTACATTATATATTCGTGTTTATTACATGATGGGACAAACTGTTGATTTGTAATAGTATGTATTCTTCACATTGTTTATCATCACGTTATGTACTGTATATGAGGTCACACATTTACATCACTTCCTGTGAATTGTATTCGATCATGACGACGCCTCTTGTTTGTCACATGATTGGCTTGTATTTCCTGTTTGGCACTATATATGATTGTCATGCACTTATGTTCATTAAAAAGGCTTGAAAAAGTCTCTATTGTCGAGCCGAAATGTCGTCTCTCCACTTGGTTGAATAAAGATCACCTGGAAATTTTTGGAGTGCTGTCCATCTTCCTCAGTATACAATTGGGTTGCTCACACCCCAGGACTTAGCACCCATACCGTTTTGGAGTTGCCCGGTGCTGCCAGGTTTTTTTCATTTATATATATACATATATATATATATATTGTGGTAAGGTGCAAGGTACTGTGGTCGACGGGAGGTACGTGTCACCGAGGTTCCTGGCCTCGGTGAGGTAAGAGCCGGATTTTTGGTGTGTCAGCAGCAGCTAGTGCTGCTTGACACCTTGCTATTTAGTTTGGCTGCAAAGCCAATCCGGGCCGGCTCTTACTGGGAGTAGGCAAAGAGTTGGGTGGGTGCCTACTCCCCACGGTCCAGGCCGGGTTTATCCGGGACTTTAAAAGGCAGCCTCCTCAGCAGCTGAGTGTGATTGTCCTGGAGCTGCTGTTAGGCTGTGGAATCACTGACGTTTGGGAATTCTGATCCATTCTGTGCTATGTGGAGTTCTCTGGGCTGGAAGCAAGAGCCCCAGCAGGGAGGAGTGCAGACGGCCTGAAAGTCTGAGGTGGTTTGTCCTGCGGCTGGGCTGACAGCCAGGTGCAAACCTGCACCTAAAACCTCCCAGGTGATTGTAACCTGCATTGGACTGTTTGGTTTTGCATCACGTTTTTCTGCTGTGTATGAATTAACACCAAGAGACTGTTCACTGTTTGTTTTGTGCAAGTGTGAATAAAACACTGTTTTCTGCACTTTCTGGACTCCCTTTTGCCTCTGTACTGCACCCGCACCGCTATCTACCTGAGCGACTCCCCACAATATATATATATATATATTCTTTTTTTACTGAAATACGCCTCTATACGCTTTCACCAGAAATAACTGCAGAAGTGACCTGAGAATATATATTTCTTGTTGGACTGAAATAGGCCACTATGCACATAACTGCAACAGTGCAGTGAGTATACATTTTTCTTTTTTACTGAAATACGGCCCTATACGCTGTCAACAGAAATAACTGCAGAAGTGAAATGTTTATATCTTTTTCTGGTAGTACTGAATAAGATACTAAGATATAGGCCTCTAAAGGCTTTTCAACATAACATTTGCAGCCCAATAACAAAAAGCTGAAATGACAGAGCTGTCTAATGCACTTTCCTATCAATGTCCCTAGCACCATCTGATTTCTCTCCCTTCACTAAGATGCTGTGAAATAACTCCTCCCTATCCTTTCCCTGCACTTATTAATCATTTTTTCTTTCTTTTTTTTCCACAATCATTTTTCCATTTGCTGTTCCTAGCGCATTCACACGTCTGACCCTGCACAATGAACGCTGGAAAATGTCTGACTCTAATATGGCCGCCGTATTATTAGGGCTGTGACATCACAGGGCTGGCTGTGTGCTGATTGGCTGCATGCTGGCATGTCAATCTGGGTGATCCCACCTTCCCAGAGTTCCTTGCCCTCAGTCCTCACACGTGTAGCTGCCATTTTAGGAAAATTGCGATTCGTTAACACAAAGCGCGAGGAAATTCGCATTTGTTGCAAATAAAAATTTTCCTGAATTTCTAACTGAATTCCACTTCGTCAGCTTCGATTCACCCATCTCTAATGCCAATGCTGCGAACTGCCTACCATCATGTTCTGTACAGCCAGTGGTGGAGTAACATAGGGGATTTAGGGTCGGCAGCCCCGGGCACGGCATCGATGGTTGGCCAACGCCAACCCGAATGCACACATACTGCGGCGGGGCACTGGATTGCATAGTTCCCTGCCCTGCCTCTGATCAACGCCATAGGCTTCAGGCCTAGTAGTCCTGAGGCCTATGTGGTAGTATAATCCCGGTGCCTCACCATCCCGGACACAGGTAAGTATTAGCTTTTAGTTGTTTTCTTTTTTTTTCTGTGTGTGCCAACTTTGGGGGGCAGAGGAGGACATGGTGGCAGTGTGGGGGCAAATCATTCAAGAGGGCAAATTATTACATGGGGCAAATCATTTCATTCGGGGCAGATTATTACATTGGGGCAAATTACTTCATAGGGGTGCAGTGTGGGGGCAAATTACTTCATGGGGGCAGTGTGCTGGCACATGTTTTCATGGGGGCAGTGTGGGGGCAAATTATTTCATGGGAGGGCAGTGTGGGGGAAATTACTATATGGGGCAGTGTGGGGGAAATTACTTTATTGGGTAGTGTGGTAGAAATTACTATCTGGGGGCAGTGTGGGTGAAATTACTATATGGGGCAGTATGGGGAAAATTATTATGTGGGGGAAATTACTGTATATAGGCAGTGTGGGGTCATTGCTATTAGGGGACATTATTTTTGGGGACATTATACAGTATCTTACCTGGAGCAAAATATAGGCTGTTATTATTACTGGGGGCACTCTAGGGGACATTATAACTGCTGTAGACACTATAGGGACCTTTGGGTCAAACTGGTGTAAAGTAAAACTGGCTTAGTAGCCCATAGCAACAGATTCCACCTTGCATTTTTGACAGCTCCTTTGGAGAAAAAAAAGGTGGAATCTGATTGGTTGCTATGGCCAACTAAGCCAGGTCAACTTTACACCAGTTTGATAAATGATCCCAATTATGAGAAATCTAACGTGTCTGTGTAACAAACTCTGTAGAGATGCGGCTGAATGAATTTGTCATGGTGGTCTGGGACAAACGGAGGAGAAGAAGACAGAGAAGATCTACATGACAAGAGATGTAACTGGATGTAAGAGGTACATGGTGCTGTATTCTCCTATATGTAGAGCTGGCTCACTACTGTGAGCTGCATCTCATCTTCTCCTCCAAGTCTGTTTTATCATAATCATGTGTATTTTAAATTTGGCAAGTAAAATTTAATTTGTCACCTGCAGTCCTATGTAACAGCCCAGATAACAGTGATAACTTTCTGTGTGCAGTTAATGTAGTTGTAATGTTCCATGCAGTCCTATTTAACAACCAACATAATACAATAGTTCACTGTATTATGTGGGGTGTTACATAGGACTGCAGATAACATCTATGACATCTGTACTCAGAGGGTTATGAGATGGTGGGGGTCCTACTCCTGGCACCCCCACATTTTAGCTGTTTGAGGAGACCATCCATCCATTTGATAGCACTGTGCTTGGTATTGCAGCTCAGCCCCAATCACTCAGATGGGACTGAGCTACACCTATGCCATGTGAACAATGAATGTGATGTCATATTGCCTAGGAAGAGACTGTGATGCTCACGTAGCACCGCAGCCTCTTCATACAGAAAAAAATGAAACTAAACTGTAGTGATGAGCGGGAGATGCCATATTCGATTTCGCGATATTTCGCGAATATTCGATTGAATATTCGTCATATATTCGTCAAAATCGAATATTTGTCATTATTTTATATATTGCGAATTTTACACGAATTTATATTTGCGTCGCGAATGAAACTTAGATCTGAGTTCCTAATGGTTAACTTGTATTGCTAGAATTGAAAAAGATAACGAATATCACACGAATATAGCACTATATTCTCAATCTTCATTATATTCTAACAATACAGCCACTAGGAACTTAGCTCTAAGATCAATTCGCAATCCGAGTATATGTTCGCCTCAGGAATGAAACTTAGATCTGAGTTCCTAATGGTTGTTGCTAGAATATAACGAAGATTGAGAATATAGTGCTATATTCGTGAATTCGAGATATTCTCAGTCTTCGTTATATTCCAGCAATACAACTATTAGCAACCCAGCTCTAAGTTTAATTCGCGTGGCGAATATATACTCGCATTGCGAATTGATCTTAGAGCTAAGTTCCTAATGGTTGTATTGCTAGAATATAACGAAGATTGAGAATATAGTGCTATATTCGTGAATTCGAGATATTCTCAATCTTCGTTCTATTCTAGCAATACAACCATTAGGAACTCAGCTCTAAGTTTCATTCGCGAGCCGAACATATACTCGCGTTGCGAATTGATCTTAGAGCTAAGTTCCTAATGGTTGTATTGCTAGAATAGAACGAAGATTGAGAATATCTCGAATTCACGAATATAGCACTATATTCTTAATCTTCGTTATATTCTAGCAATACCACTATTAGGAACTCAGCTAGCTCTAAGTTTCATTCGCGAGCCGAACATATACTCGCGTTGCGAATTGATCTTAGAGCTAAGTTCCTAATGGTTGTATTGCTAGAATAGAACGAAGATTGAGAATATCTCGAATCACGAATATAGCACTATATTCTCAATCTTCGTTATATTCTAGCAATACAACCATTAGGAACTCAGCTCTAAGTTTCATTCGCGAGGCGAACATATACTCGCATTGCGAATTGATCTTAGAGCTAAGTTCCTAATGATTGTATTGCTAGAATAGAACGAAGATTGAGAATATCTCGAATTCACGAATATAGCACTATATTCTCAATCTTCGTTATATTCTAGCAATACAACCATTAGGAACTTAGCTCTAAGATCAATTCGCAATGCGAGTAAATGTTCGCCTCGTGAATGAAACTTATAGCTGAGTTCCTAATGGTTGTATTGCTGGAATAGAACGAAGATTGAGAATATCTCGAATTCACGAATATAGCACTATATTCTCAATCTTCGTTATATTCTAGCAATACAAACATTAGGAACTCAGCTCTAAGTTTCATTCGCGAGGCGAACATATACTCGCATTGCGAATTGATCTTAGAGCTAAGTTCCTAATGGTTGTATTGCTAGAATAGAACGAAGATTGAGAATATCTCGAATCACGAATATAGCACTATATTCTCAATCTTCGTTATATTCTAGCAATACAACCATTAGGAACTTAGCTCTAAGATCAATTCGCAATGCGAGTATATGTTCGCCTCGCGAATGAAACTTAGAGCTGAGTTCCTAATGGTTGTATTGCTGGAATAGAACGAAGATTGAGAATATCTCGAATTCACGAATATAGCACTATATTCTCAATCTTCGTTATATTCTAGCAATACAACCATTAGGAACTTAGCTCTAAGATCAATTCGCAATGCGAGTATATGTTCGCCTCGCGAATGAAACTTAGAGCTGAGTTCCTAATGGTTGTATTGCTGGAATAGAACGAAGATTGAGAATATCTCGAATTCACGAATATAGCACTATATTCTCAATCTTCGTTATATTCTAGCAATACCACTATTAGGAACTCAGCTAGCTCTAAGTTTGATACGCTAGCCGAACATATACTCGCGTTGCGAATTGATCTTAGAGCTAAGTTCCTAATGGTTGTATTGCTAGAATAGAACGAAGATTGAGAATATCTCGAATCACGAATATAGCACTATATTCTCAATCTTCGTTATATTATAGCAATACCACTATTAGGAGCTCAGCTAGCTCTAAGTTTCATTCGCGAGGCGAACATATACTAGCGTTGCGAATTGATCTTAGAGCTAAGTTCTTAATGGTTGTATTGCTAGAATAGAACGAATATTGCAATGCGAATAATTCAGGTCATATTAATCGCATTGCGATTACAACTTAGTCAAACTTGTGAAATCGTGATTCTCACATCCGACAGTACATTTTAGCATGTAGGTGTTCCCACAGGGATGGGGACGCTCCATGCACACGGGAAGTCGGCAGAAGCGGCAACGGGCATTGACTGAAGCGGGCAGGGAGCCAGGAATCCTCCGGACAGGTAAGAACAGCTTTTGGGAAGTGGGAAGACAACCAGAGAGCAACAAGAATTAACAACTAAAAAATAAAAAAAATAAAAAAAAACCAAATATTCGCGAATTATCGAAGTTGCGATATTCGCGATAAAAATTCGCAATTCGAATATTCGCGCTCAACACTACTAAAATGGAGGGAGGGACCCGAGTTGTGTAGACAGCCCCGGGCCTATCATTCACTTAATCTGCCTCTGTGTATAGCTGCTGTTGCCACCTCCATCATGCCACTAATGCGACCTGCCTACCATCAAATTCTATACCGCTGCTGCTCCTGCTGCCATCATCGCACTGCTATCTGTCTGTTTAACACCACTTTCTGCACAGTTACTACTGCCGCCTCCAGCTATAAGAAAATGTATCCAGTAGATACCTGTGACTTTTATTATAAACAGAACCCACAAAGCTAGATATCAGCCTTACATTGACATATTCAGTAGAAATAAGACCATCTGAAAAATGAAAAGATTTTCAGCTTGAATAAACAGCTTGTGACCTAATATATTCGCGGACTCAACTTGCACAATGTTGCCTAGTGAGTACATCAAAATATTCAGTCTATTTCAGTAAGAAATTTTACATTGTGCCATTTGTCAAAAATAGAATATTCAGCATTTCTGAATAAATTCAATGTGCTGTTTTGTCAGAAATATGATCTTTCTTTCTTCTTTGGAAATAAGCCTTGATCGGTCTTTTTTGGGGGGAACTGGTTATAGGAGTTAACATTTTCAAGGCACTGAATCTATTTTTGTGCCATAATGAATGTGAATATAATAAAAATGTATTCTCAATTAATTTTAAAATTTATTTAAAAAAATCTATAGTACTCGATACCTGCCAAATTATTGTTATGCTAATGTATTGCAAGGTAAACTAATTCCAAGTATTGCTGACTGATAAATATGATGAAAACGGCACAATCCTTTCTAATTCCAATATTGCTCAAATAGGTCTATAATATGAACGTAAAATGTGTCATGTTAAAACCGCTGTAGAATTCATTACATTTTCATAAATTTTTTATCAGGAAAAATAGTGTTTATTACCACATATCAATGTAGAACTTCCCTCCACCCCCCACTGCTGCACACTATCCTATTCTCTTATGAGAGTTCTGGTGCTTACATCTGGATTTGTGCAGTACAGCTTGGTAGTGATGTTAAACAGACAGGAAATATAGGTAAAGGCAGTAGAGATGGGTTTGGAGCCTGGACTGTGTGACTCCTGATATTGTCACCGCCCAGATGACTCTTCACTGACAATCTGCATACAGCATGCGTTGTTTTAAAAAAATATTTTTTCATGACTTGGCTACATCAGATCTAGCATACAGCATTTAACAAGACACAGTGGCTCATTTGGGTCCATACATGACCTTCAATTTTGTTTTAAGATTGGAATAGTTTACACCAGTCAAATTATAGTGAGAATTTTGCAAGATTTGCACCAAACCTACAAATGCCTCTTAATAATTCTGCAACATTATGAGCTGTCAGACAGGCAACAGAGACTTGCTCTTTCTAAAGCATTTTTGCTATAAATTAGCATCATTACCATTTCCAGTTAGACAGGAAATCTGACCTAAAATAAGGTTCCTGGCAGAGCATGGCAAATTTTCTTTCTATTTCTCAATTTTAAATTAGACAAGTTATTAAAATATTGTGCAAATTTGGAATGATATGGGCCAGTGTACTTAATCAACCAGTAATGCAGAATTCAGCTCAAAATGCTTACACAAAATACCAATATTCTGTACCTTAATCAGTCATGGAGCATGTCCTGTGCTGGTGGCTTTACAACTAGGGTTGAGCGAACCCGAACTGCAAAGTTTGGGTTCGTACTGAACTTTGCGAGTTCGGGTACCCGGACTCAAACCCGGACATTTTCACTGAAGTTTGGGTTCTGTGTTCGGGTGACTTTATTATTTCCATTATAATATAGTTATAACGGAAAATAACATTATTCTTAAAACTGCTGCCCCCTCATTTGCCAGTATTAAGTGCCAACCCCCCATGTGCCTTTATCAAGTGCCAACCCCCCCACCCTCATGTGCCTGTATCATGTGCCAACCCCCCCCATGTGCCAGTATCATGTGCCTTTATCATGTGCCAAACAACCCCCCCATGTGCCAGTAGTATCATGTGCCTGTATTATGTGCCAAAAATCCCCCCCATGTGCCAGTATCATGTGCCAAACAATCGCCCCTCATGCACCAAACAATCCCCCCCATGTGCCAAACAATCTCCCCCCCATGTGCCTGTATCATGTGCCAAACAATTCCCCCCATGTGCCAGTATCATGTGCTAAACTATCCCCCCCATGTGCCAGTATCATGTGCCAAACAATCGCCCCCATGCGCCAAACAATCCCCCATGTGCAAACAATCTCCCCCATGTGCCTGTATCATGTGCCAAACAATCCCCCATGTGCCAGTATCATGTGCCAAACTATCCCCCATGTGCTGTGCCTGTATCATGTGCCAAACAATCCCCCCCATGTGCCAGTATCATGTGCCAAACTATCCCCCATGTGCCAGTATCATGTGCCAAACAATCCCCCCATGTGCCAGTATCATGTGCCAAACTACTCCCCATGTGCTGTGCCTGTATCATGTGCCAAACAATCCCCCCATGTGCCAGTATCATGTGCCAAACTATCCCCCCATGTGCCAGTATCATGTGCCAAACAATCCCCCCCATGTGCCAAACTGCCGACCCCCCATATGCCCCTTATGTGCCTGTGGGTCCGGTCTTTAAAAAAAAAAAAAAAAAAGGAAAGAAGCGATTTACTAGTGCAGGAAAAGGAGGAATCATTTCACAGGCAGGGAGAGACGTGTTCAGATGCTAGGGAGATTCATTGGAAAATCCTCATTGTGATAAACAGCAATTTACAATTGAAGGAAAGGATAGTGAGAGGAATCATTTCACAGGCAGGGAGAGACGTGTGCAGATACTAGGGAGAGTCATAGGAAAATCCTCATTGTGCAAAAAAGGGAATTACAGGGAAACATTACTTGGGGATCCAGATAGCCTTATAATGCAGCTCTGTCATTCCAGCACTTAGTTATTGGGGTGCAAGTGCTATGTTGAAAAGCCTTTAGTGGCTTTTAGCTGTGGAAAAAGATAAATATATACGCAGGTGACTATTGTTCTTTTTTACGCTAAAATCATTTGCAGTTATTTCTGGTGTAAGAGTATAGGGCGGTATTTCAGTAATATACAAAAAATGTAAACGCACTGTGCGTTTGCAGTCATTTCTGGTGAAAGCGTATAGGGTCGTATTTCAGTACTACAAGAAAAATATATACACACTTTACTCTTTAATTGTTTTCTGGTTAAAGCGTATCGTGGCCTTTTTCCATCCAACAAGAAATGTATATTCTCGGGTCACTTGTGCAGTTATTTCAGGGTGAAAGGGTATAGGGGCCTATTACAGTAAAAAAAGAAAAATATATACACGCACTGCAGTTTTGCAGTGATTTCTGTCGAAACCGTATAGGGGCGTATTTCATTCAAAAAGGAAAAATATATACGCACTTCACTCTTTAATTGTTTTCTATTTAAAGCGTATAGTGGCCTTTTTCCGTCCAACAAGAAATAAATATTCTCGGGTCACTTGCGCAGTTATTTCTGGTGAAAGGGTATAGGGGCCTATTACAGTAAAAAAAGAAAAATATATATACGCACTGCAGTGTTGCAGTTATTTCTGTTGAAACCGTATAGGGGCTTATTTCATTCGAAAAAATATATATATACGCACTTCACTCTTTAATTGTTTTCTGGTTAAAGCGTATAGTGGCCTTTTTCCATCCAACAAGAAATATATATTCTCGGGTCACTTGTGCAATTATTTCTGGTGAAAGGGTATAGGGGCCTATTACAGTAAAAAAAGAAAAATATATACACGCACTGCAGTGTTGCAGTTATTTCTGTTGAAACCGTATAGGGGCGTATTTCATTCAAAAAAGAAAAATATATACGCACTTCACTCTTTAATTGTTTTCTGGTTAAAGCGTAGAGTGGCCTTTTTCCGTCCAACAAGAAATATATATTCTCAAGTCATTTGTGCAGTTATTTCTGGTGAAAGCGTATAGAGGCTCATTTCAGTAAAAAAAGAAAATATATACGCACTGCACTGTTACTGTTTCTGTTACTGTTTTTTCTGGTGAAAGCGTATAGTGGCCAATTTCAGTCCAACAAGAAATGTATATTCTCAGGTCACTTCAGCAGTTATTTCTGGTCAAAGTGTATAGTGCCGTATTTCAGTACTACAAGAGAAATATATTCTCAGTTCACTGTTGCAGTTATATCTGGTAAAGCCTTAACTGGCGTATTGCAGTACTGTAGAAAAACCTTTATTGACGTATATCTGTAGAAAAAGAAATATACATTCGCCATTCACTGCTGCACTTATATCTTGAAAAACCCTTAGTGACGTATATCAATAGAAAAAGAAATATACATTTGCCATTATCTGCTGCACTTATAACTTGAAAAACGTTTATTCACGTTTAGGAGTAGAAAAAGAAGTGTACATTCTCTATTCACTGCTGCACTTATATCTTGAAAAACCTTTATTGACGTATAATAATTAGATAATGAATTGTGACGCACAGGAGTGGAATTACGCCTTCTCAGGTGCTCTCAGTCAGGTAGTTCCACCAACTACCATCGGAGTGCCCAGTCTTTTCTTCAACGATTTCTTTATTGACGTATATCAATAGAAAAATAAAAATATATACAGTGTTCACTGTTGCAGTTGAATGCTGTAAAGCCTTTAGTGACATATTTCTGTTAAAAAATCAAGACATATTCAGCGTTCAGTGCTGCAGTTATCTGTGGGAAAGTCCTTTTTGCGTAATGGACTGAATTATGTTGTGTTGAAATTTTGTATTTACATTTCACACACTGCGCGCTTATGTGATGATGTTCATAAGAGCGGCGCACTAAAACAGATGAATACACTATGCACTAACCCTGCACAAAAATCTGAACTACTTCACACCAGCCCGCATCTATCTGCTGTATTGCTTACTCAACACTACGGGGACCATGTCTCACTCTTCCAGCATGGACCTACTTCCTCTGCCACGTCCCATTAACTTCAGATCACTCCACCTCAGGCGCCGTTGTTTTTTTAAAACTGACAGCCTATAACCCTCTGTTGAAAAGCCTTTAGTGGTGTATATACGTGAAAAAGAAAAATATATTCGGTGTTTACTGTTCCAGTTATATGTGGTAAAGCCTTTAGTGGCGTATATCAGTAGAAAAAGATATTTGGCATTCAACGCTGCAGTTTTATGCGGTAAAATCTTTATTTAATTATTTCGGTGGAGAAAAACTTGTATTCAGCAAGCATTAAACGTTGCACTTATATGCGGTAAAATCTTTTTTGAAATATTTTGGTGGAAAAAAATCTTGTATTCATCATTAATCGCTGCACTTATATGCGGTAAAATCATTTTTTTAATTGTTTCGGTGAAGAAAAAACTTGTATTCAGCATTAAGCGCTACACTTATATGCTGTAAAATATTTTTTGAAATATCTTGGTGGAACAAAATCTTGGATTCATTATTAAGCGCTGCACTTATATACATTAAAGTCTTTTTTTATTATTTTGGTGGAGAAAAAACTTGTATTCGGCATTAAGCGCCTCACTTAGATGCATTAAATCTTTTTTTTTATTATTTTGGTGGAGAAAAATCTTTTATTCTGCATTAAGCACTGCACTTATATGCGGTAAAATCTTTTTGGAATTAGTTCCGTGGAGAAAAAACTTGTATTCAGTATTAAGCACTGCTCTTATATGCGGTAAAATCTTGTTTGAATTATTTTGGTGGAGAAAAAACTTGTATTCGGCATTACACGTGGCACTTATAAGCGGTAAAATCTTCATTGAATTATTTCGGTGGAGAAAATACTTGTATTCAGCATTAAGCGCTGTACTTATTTGCAGTAAAATCTTTTTTGTATTATTTTGTTGGACAAAAATCTTGTATTCTGCGTTAAGCGCTGCACTTATAGGCGGTAAAATCTTATTTGAATAATTTTGGTGGAAATACAAATTTCCACCTCCTCCATTAACTTCCTCATCTCTTCATTATCATCGGACACAAAAACTTCACCCCCCAGCTATGTATATAATTGGTCCCAGCACCACCTAGGAGCGAATAAAGGTAAATGACACTTCCAGCCTATTAAAGGGAACTACAGCATGATACCACAACACATTTGATATGACATTTAGCAGAGTTTTAAGTGCCCACATATAGCACATAGTGGGACACTGCATCAAGATGAATCAGGCATGGATCAGCCAGGATTTCCACACACCAATGCCTGATGCCTCAGACTAGATCATCCATGGTGCCACACCAACAATTTGAAAAAAAGAGACCGGTTTCTTCTTGCTACCTACCTCAGCTATTATTCGGATGCTGTTACCCGTCTGATGCCACACAAATGATGCTAAGTGCTCCTTCTTTCACCCACCATCTTCAGCGGGTACTGTTATTGCCACCCAGCTCTGTGGCCTCCTGATGCCGCCTCCACCTCCACACTCTGTCATTGTGCAACTCCGTGGCCTACTCATTCTGCTGCCACCTGCAGACTATGTCATTGTGCCGCTCTGTGGTCTCCTCATGCTGCTGCCACCTCCACTCTGTGATTGTACCACTATGTGGCCTACTCATGCTGCTGCCACCTCCACAATCTGTCATTGTGCCACTCTGTGGCCTACTCATGCTGCCGCCAGCCCCAGACTCTGTCATTGTGCTGCTCTGTTGTCTCCTCATGCTGCCACCACCTACAGACTCGGTCATTGTGCCACTCGGTGGCCTTCTCCTAATGCTGCTGCTGCCACCTCCAGACTCTGTTATTGTGCCACTCTCTGGCATACTCATGCTGATGCCACCTCCACATTCTGTCATTGTGCCACTCTGTGGCCTACTCATGCTGATGCCACATCCAGACTCTGTCATTGTTGCACTCTGTGGACTCCTCCTGATGCTACTGCTGCCGGCACCTCCACACTATCATTGTGCTACTATGTAGCCTATTTATGCTGCTGCCACCTCCACACTCTGTAATTGTGCCACTCTGTTGCATACACATGCTGCTACCACCTCCACACTCTGTCATTGTGCCACTCTGTGGCTTACTCATGCTGCTGCCAACTTCACACTCTGTCATTGTGCCACTCTGTTGCATATTCATGCTGCTGCCACCTCCAGACTCTGTCATTGTGCCACACTGTAGCCTACTCATGCTGCTACCTCCTCCAGACTCTGTCATTGTGCCACTCTGTGGCCTACTCATGCTGCTGCCACCTCCAAACTCTGTCATTGTGCCGCTCTGTGGTATCCTCATGCCGCTGCCACCTTAAGACTTTGTCATTGTGCTGCTCTGTTGTCTCCTCATGCTGCTGCCACCTACAAACTCGGTCATTGTGCCACTCGGTGGCCTCCTCATACAGCCGCCACCAAAAGACTCTGTCATTGTGCCACTCAGTGGCCTTCTCCTACTGCTACTGCTGCTGCCACCTCCAGACTCTGTCATTGTGACACTCTCTGGCATACTCATGCTGCTGTCTCCTCCAGACTCTTCAAACAAAACAATAGCTGATCTCAGGGAGACCACCGTGGAGCCTCATTTAAGAGTCTCAACACAGCAATCCAAAGTGCAAAGCTCCCTGGGAAACAGTAATATGCAAAATAAATGTGGAGCCCCAGAATTGGGACTACAACACAATGAAAGCCAGATATCCCTCAAAGGAAGGAAAACCAAGCAAAGGGGTGTCCCCATTACAGAGATCACCAAATCTACTATATTCTGTGGCCCTAATGTCAAGATCCCGCTTTTTTACAAGCTTTAAGAATGTGACGGGGAATACCTAAGCCACTTATCCATTTACAGACTGCTGTTTCAAGGTGTTGCCCTTAATCTGTGTGGAGAAGGATTCTGGATAACTGGGAGCAATGCTTTGGAGACTACTCAAACAAAACAATAGCTGATCTCAGGGCGACCAGCTACAAAAATCACCGCAGAGCCTCATTTAAGAGTCTCAACACAGCAATCCAAAGTGCAAAGCTCCCTGGGAAACAGTAATATGCAAAATAAATGTGGAGCCCCAGAATTGGGTCTACAACACAATGAAAGTCAGATTTCCCTCAAAGAAAGGAAAACCGAGCAAATGGGTGTCCCCATTACAGAGATCACCAAATCCACCATATTAAGTGGTCCCAATATCAAGATCCCACTTTTTTACAAGCTTTAAGGATGTGACGGGGAAGACCTAAGCCAGACTCTGTCATTGTGCCACTATGTGGACTCCTCCTGATGCTACTGCTGCCGACACCTCCACACTCTGTCATTGTGCCACTTTGTGGCCTATTTATGCTGCTGCCACCTCCACACTCTGTCATTGTGCTACTCTGTTGCATACTCATGCTGCTGCCACCTCCACACTCTGTCATTGTGCCACTCTGTTGCATATCTATGCTGCTGCCACCTCCACACTCTGTCATTGTGCCACTCTATAGCCTACTCATTCTGCTGCCACCTCCAGACTTTGTCATTGTGCCACTCTGTTGCATACTCATGCTGCTGCTACCTCCACACTCTGTCATTGTGCCACTCTGTTGCATATTTATGCTGCTGCCACCTCCACACTATGTCATTGTGCCACTCTGTAGCCTACTCATGCTGCTGCCACCTCCAGACTTTGTCATTGTGCCACTCTGTTGCATACTCATGCTGCTGCCACCTCCACACTTCGTCATTGTGCCATTCTGTGGCCTACTCATGCTGCTGCCACCTCTACACTCTGTCATTGTGCCACTCTCTGGCCTATTTTTACAAAAGGTCTGTAACGACCACAAAATCCTTTTAGGGTTCCCAACTAACAGTTTTCCATAAAGCTTCACTTTTATTTATTATTCTAAAAACCCATAAGGCATACCCAACCAATTATTAAAACTCTCAGGGTATGCATCAGGGTTAATTTACTCCCAGCTCACAATTTATAGAGTCAGTCAGAACTGTTTGTTTATTTTATGCTGAGTACATAGGTTATATTAGGTGGTCTCAGGTGTGTTTTATTCATTGTTGAGTCTATCACAGGTCCACAAAACTACCATTAAGAACAAGGATTTATGAGGTGTGGTTTGTTACTTTTGTTTATATATTGGTAAATGCCAGTTGTATGAATGTGCTTTTCCGCAGAACACTCTATTGATAGTAAATAGTTACATTTATAACTGCCTCAAAGTCCCATTTAATCAGGGATCTCACATGGCAGCATGTAGCTCATTAACTCCTTTTGGATACATAATATATAAAAAAGCTGCAGTGCTTCTCTTTAATCACAAGCCGCAACAAGACTGTGCACTTAATTATGCGTGGTTTTAGTGCACTCCACCACACTATTATTATTCAATAGGCTCAACCTCACACTTGCTGAGGACCTACCAAACAATCACCATGCATACATTACCTGACGTTGACTCTGTCATTTCATTATTGAGCTGGAAACTCCCTGATGTCTGCCCTGGCTAAAAAGCTTTAACACTATCACCCCTCCTGACATGTTTCGCCACTGCGTGCGGCTTCGTCAGGGGAGTCGGGTTCACTAGCATGCCGCGTGCCACCACCTGCCCTGTATTTAATGCCTAAGGTCCTCCCCCTGTATATGACAGCGCCCAATCAAAACACGCCATGACCGGAGGTATGTACAAATTATCCACTAGCAGTGGAGGTGCGGCACACGTCACTTACATTCTTCTCTCTCTTGCTGCTGGATAATCCCATATGACGGGTAGCACTCTGCACCTATTACAGCAGGGAGACAGGTGAAGTCATTCTCCTCTTCTTCTCATTCGGGAAATGCTGGATAATCCTATATGATGGATTGCACTCTATACCTATTGCAGCAGGGGGACAGATGACATCATTCTCCTCTTCTTCTCATTGGATAACTACTCATGATTGATCGCGGTCCCAGCCAATTGTAAATGACATGTCAGAAGGTATCACTCTCATCTGCTAGTCATTGGATATCTATATGCAATTGATCGAAATACCTTCCTATTCTAGACGCTAGTAAGAGATGTTATTACTGTCCTCTCGTCACTGATAGATGGCATTTAAATGATCATAGTCACATCTTTAGTTTACTGCATGTTGAATCAGTCTCTTTACATCTTGCCCGATTCTGCTGTATAGATTAATCAGATTCTATATTACTAATCATTGACTTCCTAATCTTTCCTACCAGGAGCAATATTTACTGTCTAATCAATATGGGCAAATTTTGCTGATATATATGATTATTGACAGGGAGAGGAGAAACAAAAGGAGCAATTTTTACTAATATATAATAGAGGAGGGGAAAGAAAGGACTCATCAGAGGAGGATAATTGATTAATATCATATAACATATATATGGGCATGATGGTTGAACGATCAGGTGGTGCCCTTCTATCGGGCTAAATAACATTTTACCTTATATAACCTTGCCAGACTAATTCTTCAAAAAAGATGACAGGACATAAATTTTATATGAAGGCCATACAGTATATGAAAAGTCCTCATTTAAGCCATTGGGACTGAGAGACTTCAATCTAAAAATCCATTTGGCTTCTTCTTGAAGTAATCTTTGGTCCAGGTTTCCACTCCTTGGACCCAGCTTCACTTTTGCGACTCCCCAAAATTTCAGTTATTATGGACATAGGAGATACGTCTAAATAGCGGTGTTTCCTTTTTGTGTTAATTAAGATAATATGTCCAGAAATTCTCCTCCGGAGTTCCTGGATGGTCTTTCCAACATACAGTTTTGGACATGTGCATGTGGCAATATATACAACTCCACTACTGCGACAGTTGAAGTAATTTATATTCTCGTCTATCAACTCGGTTTCTGAACTTTTTTATTTTTGGAACAAATTTGCAAAAGCTACAGTGCCCAAATGGATAGAAGCCCATAGTCTTTGATTTCAGCCATGTCTCATTCTATACAGTACTTTTTGGTAGAAAACTATGGACCAAATGGTCCTTTAAATTCTTTCCCCATCTGTAAGTAACACTTGGGTATGGGGCCAGTACCTTCCTTAAATCTACATCATTTGTAAATAGGTAATAATGCTTTCTCAAAATGTGCATGATTAGCTGATAATGGCTATCATACAGACCAATACATCTATCTTATGATCTTTGAGTCTTTTTTAGGGGGGGGGGCTGTTTTTACCCTTGCCATATAATAATTCTTCATTTAATTTGTACCCTTTAATATAATTGCAGTTGCCTGCCAGTGTGTGTCAGGCCCACTGACTGTACTGTGCCCACTGCCCACCACTCATATAGGGTGGCACAGTACCTTGTAGATAAAAAAGTCATTTAATTTTTACCCTTTAATATAATTGCAGTTGCCTGCCAGTGTGTGTCAGGCCCACAGACTGTACTGTGCCCACTGCCCACCACTCATATAGGGTGGCTCTGTACCTTGCAGATAAAAAAGTCATTTAATTTTTACCCTTTAATATAATTGCAGTTGCCTGCCAGTGAGTGTCAGTGACCTAAAATTCAAACAAAGCGGACCGAGCATGGGTCTTTTTCCATCTCCCTGTTCCAAAAATCTATTCACTACACCGGCCCTGGCCCTGATAAGCGACAAAACAGAGATTAAACTGATAGGAATAGTACTTAGTTAACACTAGTTGCACTGGTGGCAAATTCCATCTCAAGTGCCCAAAATTAGAAGGAAGCGGACAGAACAAGCTTTTTTCGCTATCACCCCATGCAAGGATTTAATTCAATACACATCCCCTGATAGGGGACTTAACAAAGATTAAAATGGTAAGAATAGTAGTTCACACTATTTGTATTGGTGGCACAGTACATTGCACGACGCACGTGCAGTGCCCCAAATTGGAAGGAAGAGGACCGGCCAACCATCTTTTTCCATCTCCCAGTTCCTAAAATCTATTCCATACACCGGCCCCTGATAGGGGACAAAACAGAGATTAAACTGGTAAGAACAGATTTTTTTAATTTAAAAAAGAGGACAGCCTCGGCGGAGCTGGGTAATTTTTGGCCGTGTCACTGAACGCTCATGCACAATGGCTTTAGGCTCATGCGTCCCTTTGCGGAGGTGACAAACCTGGTCAGTCAAGCTCAAGGCAACAAGGCGACCTCATCCCATATGCGTTTTTTTATGGAGCGTGCCCTGTGAAGAGTGCTGGATCAGGCCGTAGATGAGCATGAAGAGGAAGAGTTGTGGTCACCATCACCACCAGAAGCAGCCTTGTCGTCGTCGATTGCTGGACCTGCGGCAACGCAGAGAGAGGAGTCTGAAGAAGAGTCGTCAGAGGAGGAAGGTGGCTTTGAGGAGGTGGAAGACCAACCACAGCAGGCGTCCCAGGGGGCTTGTTGTCACCTTTCGGGGATCCTTGGTGTTGTACGTGGCTGGGTGGAGGAAGAGACCTTCAATGACGTCAGTGAGGACAAGGAACGGGACATGGCTAGCTTGGTATCCAACCTTGTGCAAATGGGGAGTTTGCAGTTGTGCAAATGGACTGTTTGCGGTTGTTTGCGGTGCGTTAAACAGGGAGTTTGGTCTGTCAGAGTTTGGTCTGTCACTGTGAAGCGGGCGTAACCCTTACACTACCTGATCGATACAACATCATACCTGATTGCATATACACACTGGATGTTTTAAAGCACGTTATTCCAAACAATTTAGGAATGTTAGGTGATTTATGCCCTTTATGGATTAAAACCTGACTCTGCGTCAGCTACGTAATTTTCCATGGGAGTTTTGCCAGGAATCCCCCGCCGGCATGCTACAGTCCAGGTGTTAGTCCCCTTGAAACAACTTTTCCACCACTATTGTGGCCAGAAAGAGTCCATGTGGGTTTTAAAATTCGCCTGCCTATTCTAGTCTATGGCGGTTCGCCCAGTTCACCCGTTCGTGAACATTTGCGGAAGTTCGTGTTCGCCGTTCGCAAACGGAAAATTTTGTGTTTGCGAAATCTCTATACATCTTATGATCTTTGAGTCCTTTTTAGGGGGGGAGGGCTGTTTTTACCATTGCCATATAATAATTCTTCTCTGTTTTTATTCTTTACACATTTATAGGCTCTCTTCAAAGCTTTACGCAGGTAACCCCGTTCCCTGAAGCGCCGTATAGCTCATCTGCCTCCCTTTGAAAAACTACTAATGCTGCTGCCACCTCCACACTCTGTCATTGTGCCGCTCTGTGGTATCTTCAGGCTGCTGCCACTTCAAGACTCTGTCTGTGCCGCTCTGTGGTCTCCTCATGCTGCCACCACGTGCAGACTCGGTTATTTTGCCACTCGATGGCCTCCTCATACTGCTGCCACCTAAAGACTCTGTCATTATGCCACTCGGTGGCCTCCTCATACTGCCGCCACCTAAAGACTCTGTAATTGTGCAACTCGGTGGCCTCCTCATACTGCTTCCACCTCCAGACTCTGTCATTGGGTCACTCTGTGGTCTCCTCATACTTCTTTCACCTCACCACTATGTCATAGGTCCACTCTGTGGACTTCTAATGCTTTTCCCACCCTCCCCACTTTATGGCTGCTCTACTATTGTGGCTCTTGGCCTGGCTCATCATTTATTTCTCATCACTTCTTCGGATCTGTCAGAAGGAAGGAAAAACAAGATGCACAACGGATCCTGTCTGTGTAACAGCTTGACAGCCTGTATCGTCCCATCAGAAATTACTTTGGTAGCCAAAAGCAGGAGTGGGTACAGAACACAGAAGACATGGAGACATATTTTGCCTTTAGCAATACTGATGGATTATTGAGCAAATGCTGACCGAGTAAAGGATGTTATGCTCCACAGACAGGATCCGTTTTTTGTGGGTTATTGTTCTGACGGTTTAGAGGAAGGACAAATTAATCGGTGACATCAACACAAACTTACTGCTGACACCCCCTCCACTCTGTCAGGGAGGCTCTACTTGTATAAGCGTTTAATAGAACATGTTCTGTAGACATCTATGTGGAATCAGCTGATGAGGGGGTAAAAGGAGTGCGCTTCTTCTTGACGGTGACATCTACCTGTAAGGCTGAGTTGATACTTGAGTTATTTGGTCAGTTTTGTACCCGTGACAGCCCAAAAAAGTGAAGCGTGCAGTGATTTTAAGAGTGACGCGTGAAGAGTCATCTGCATGTCATATGGACTCACAGTATTATCTCACTACCAAAGCAGACTCCCTATGCGTGTTACTGCAAGGCACATTATTCTACACCACTATAAATAGCCATTTTTTTATCGTAATTCGCCGCAAATATTTTTTTTAATCAAATCAAATTTTTCCAAAAAAAATTGTCGAACTTGTTTGACAAATTCGAACTTGTTTGACAATTTGTTTTTTAAAAATTCTCTTATCTCTAGCTATTATTTTCCGTTATAACCCTTTTATAATGGAAAATAATAAAGTAAAGTTCGGGTCCCTATTGACTTGAATGGGGTCCGGGTTCTTGTTCGGTGTTCGCGTCAAGTTCGAGACCCAAACCCGAACTTTGACCTGAAGTTTGTCCGAAACCGGTGAACTCGAACTTCACAGGGTTTGGTCATCCCTAGTTACAATTTTTTTTTTTTATGATATGGATCTACAGTTGCTTCTTAATTCAGGTAGCCCTGAACTAAAGTGTGTTAATGGATGGATACATTAGAATATATAGAACTGGTAATTAAAATGAATATTGATGGAAATAATTTGATTTGCCAACATAATTAGAAAACATAAGGACAATTTCATCTTTTTTAAGATTTTTAGGGTTCTTTTAGATAAGGATGGATTTAATAGAGGATAAACTAAATGTGCAAAAAATGTCATGGTTCCCCACATTACCTGATGAAGAGAAATAAACATGGGATTAACAAATGAAATTATTATTATTTTTTTAAATACTGTATACTAGGAAGAGGACACTTTTTTCCAAGGGTTGCAAGGATGTGACTGATTTGGCGGCAAACCCCTTATTAAATTTAAAATTTAATTTTGGTTAAAAAAAAAATAATTAAAATGTAGAATGTATATTTTGCTGTGTAAACTAGGAATTCCCGAAAAAGTTCGGGTTCGGGATCCGAACTCGACTCGAACTTTATCCCAAACCCGAATCCCACTACATTCCTTAATTCCGTCGTAAATTTCTCCCCTTCTCCCTTCCTCCCCCCTCCTTTCCTTACATATTTACCCCCTTTTTCCCCCTTTAGATACGGATTGGACATTGATGTCCACCGACCTTTAAACATGCTTTTTCGTTCGACTGTATGCAATCCTATATGATGCCTTATTGTACTATGATTTGTACTTTTTTGCATATTCAATTGTTACTCTTGTATATTACTTTTGACTATGCTTTCGTTAACTTGAAAGTTTTCTTGTATTGCTAATAATTATGCATAAAAAACTCAAAATAAACATAATTTAAACCAAACCCGAACCCCATTGAAGTCAATAGGGACCCGAACTTTTAGGCACTAAAAAGGCTGTAAAATAGTCCAGGAAAGGGCTAGAGGGCTGCAAAAGGCAGACATATGTAGGCAAATGCCCTGCAAATAAATGTGGATAGGGAAATGAATTAAAATAAAATAAAATAAATAAAAATTAACCAATATCAATTGGAGAGAGGTCCCATAGCAGAGAATCATGCGTCATATCACCAACCACTGGAGAAGCCACTTTCAGTTATTTCGGCCCCAGCACCCAGACTGAGGAGAGAGGTCCAACAGCAAGGAATAAGGCGTCATATCACCCACCACTGGAGAAGGCCACTTTCAGTTATTTAGGCCCCAGCACCCAGACAGAGGAGAGAGGTCCCTAGGCAAGGAATAAGGCATTATATCACCTACCACTGGAGAAGGCTACTTTCAGTTATTTCGGACCCAGCACCCAGACAGAGGAGGGAGGTCCAACAGCAAGGAATAAGGCGTCATATGACCCACCACTGGAGAAGGCCACTTTCAGTTATTTAGACCCAGCACCCAGACAGAGGAGAGAGGTCCCACAACAAGGAATCAAGCGTCATATCACCTACCACTGGAGAAGGCCACTTTCAGTTATTTCGGCCCCAGCACCCAGAAAGAGGAGAGAGGTCCCACAGCAAGGAATCTTGCGTCATATCACCCACCACTGGAGAAGGCCACTTTCAGTTATTTAGACCCAGCACCCAGACAGAGGAGACAGGTCCCACAACAAGGAATCAAGCGTCATATCACCCACCACTGGAGAAGGCCACTTTCAGTTATTTCGGCCCCAGCACCCAGAAAGAGGAGAGAGGTCCCACAGCAAGGAATCATGCGTCATATCACCCACCACTGGAGAAGGCCACTTTCAGTTATTTAGGCCCAGCACCCAGACAGAGGAGAGAGGTCCCACAGCAAGGAATCATGCGTCATATCACCCACCACTGGAGAAGGCCACTTTCAGTTTTTTAGGCCCTGGCGCCCAGATTGAGGAGAGGTTCATTCAACTTTGGGTTGCACCGCAAGATCATGGTAAAGTTAAAAAAATGAGGATTCAATAAAGAAGTGCACAGGAGTACAAGAATACAAGATTGAGGGGGAGGAAGTTATAAATGTCTATTCTGCACAAGGGAGGGACAGGTCCTGTGGGATCCATGCCTGGTTCATTTTTATGAACGTCAGCTTGTCCACGTTGGCTGTGGATAGACGGCTGCATTTGTCAGTAATGACGCCCCCTGCCTTGCTGAATACACGCTCAGACAAAACGCTGCCTGCCAGGCAGGCCAGCACCTCCAAGGCATAAAATGCTAACTCTGGCCACGTAGACAATTTGGAGACCCAGAAGTTGAATGGGGTCGAACCATCAGTCAGTACGTGGAGGGGTGTGCAGACGTACTGTTCAACCATGTTAGT
The DNA here is from genome assembly GCA_033119425.1 of Bufotes viridis. Lineage (NCBI taxonomy): Eukaryota > Metazoa > Chordata > Amphibia > Anura > Bufonidae > Bufotes > Bufotes viridis. Next base: position 460,086,501 of record CM065590.1, read on the forward strand.
GAAATGCTGCCTCCTTCTAACACGTTCCGTACCAGGTGGTGGTGCAGTTATCTGTGGCGTGGAGACAAAACTTTTCCACATTTCTGCCATGCTAACCCTGCCCTCAGAGGAGCTGGCCGTGACACAGCTGCGTTGGCGACCTGTTGCTCCTCCTCTGTCTTCGCCTTGGGCTTCCACCTGTTCCCCTGTGACATTTGGGAATGCTCTCAGGAGCATGTCTACCAGCGTGCGCTTGTACTCTCGCATCTTCCTATCACACTCCAGTGCAGGAAGTAAGGTGGGCACACTATCTTTGTACCGGGGATCCAGCAGGGTGGCAACCCAGTAGTCCACACACGTTAAAATGTGGGCAACTTTGCTGTCATTGCGCAGGCACTGCAGCATGTAGTCACTCATGTGTGCCAGGCTCCCCAGAGGTAAGGACAAGCTGTCCTCTGTGGAAGGTGTATCGTCATCGTCCTCCGTATCCCCCCAGCCACGCACCAGTGATGGGACTGAGCTGTGTCGGGTGCCACCCCGCTGTGAACCTGCTTCATCCTAATCCTTCTCCACCTCCTCCTCATCCTCCTCATCCTCCAGTAGTTGGCCCTGGCTGGCCGCGGTGAACGCTGGAAGCAAGCACAGATGGCCCGCACTTTATGCAGCAGCTCTGACATGTCGGGGTAGTTGTGAATGAACTTCTGCACCACCAAATTTAGCATATGCTCCAGGCAAGGGATGTGCCTCAAACTGGCTAGTCCCAGAGCTGCGACGAGATTTCGCCCATTATAGCACACCACCAGGTCGGGCTTGAGGCCCACCGGCAGAAACCACTCGTCAGTCTGTTGTTCAATACCCCGCCACAACTCCTGCGCGGTGTGGGGCCTGTCCCCCAAACATATGAGTTTCAGAATGGCCTGCTGACGTTTACCCCGGGCTGTGCTGAAGTTGGTGGTGAAGGTGTGTGGCTGACTGGATGAGCTGGTGGAAGCAGAAGAAGAGGAAGCCGAGTAGGAGGAGGAGGCTACAGGAGGCAAAGAATGATGCCATGCGATCCTTGGCGGCAGAAGGACGTGCGCCAAGGAGCTCTCCGTCTGGGGCCCAGCCGCCACTACATTTACCCAGTGTGCAGTTAGGGAGATATAGTGTCCTGATATAGGTGGCAACGTTCCTCCCGAGGCGGAGGAAGAGGCCGAGGCAGCAGCAGAAGAGGGAGCAGGGGGAGCCAGAGTGAGTTCATTGCTTTTAAGGTGTTTACTCTACTGCAGTTCATGCTTTGCATATAGATGCCTGGTCATGCAGGTTGTGCTAAGGTTCAGAACGTTAATGCCTCGCTTCAGGCTCTGATGGCACAGCGTGCAAACCACTCAGGTCTTGTCGTCAGCACATTGTTTAAAGAAGTGCCATGCCAGGGAACTCCTTGAAGCTGCCTTTGGGGTGCTTGGTCCCTGGTGGCGGCGGCCAGTAGCAGACGAACTCTCTTGGCGGCGGCTGTTCTGCTTTTTCCCCCTGCTCCCTCTTTTGCTACGCGGTTGGCTCGGTCTCATCACTGCCTCTTCCTCTGAACTATGAAAGTCAGTGGCACGATCTTCATTCCATGTGGGGTCTAAGACCTCATCATCTCCTGCATCGTCTTCCACACAAACTTCTCCCGACCCCTGTTTGCTGCACACTGCAGAAAGACGAGCAGTTGGCACCTGTGTAGTTGGCCCTGGCTGCCGCGGTGAACGCTGGAAGCAAGCACAGATGGCCCGCACTTTATGCAGCAGCTCTGACATGTCGGGGTAGTTGTGAATGAACTTCTGCACCACCAAATTTAGCATATGTGCGGACTCCGATGAGGTGGTATTCCCATGTCCTCATCATCAAGAAACATCAGTGGTTGTGCATCAGTGCATTCTATGTCTTCCACCACTGGGGAAGGGCTAGGTGGATTCCCTTGGGAAACTCTGCCAGCAGAGTCTTCAAACAGCATAAGAGACTGATGCATAACTTGAGGCTCAGACAGTTTCCCTGATATGCATGGGGGTGATGTGACAGACTGATGGGCTTGGTTTTCAGGCGCCACCTGTGCGCTTTTTGCAGAAGACTGGGTGGGAGATAATGTTGTGAATGTGCTGGATCCACTGTCGGCCACCCAATTGACTAGCGCCTATACCTGCTCAGGCCTTACCATCCTTAGAACGGCATTGGGCCCCACCAAATATCGTTGTAATTTCTGGCGGGTACTGAAACCTGAGGTAGTTGGTTCACTAGGACATGTGGCTGTGGCAGAATGGCCATGTCCTCTCCCAGCACCAGAGGGTACACTAACATCACCACGACCGCATCCGCGTCCCTTACTAGATGTTTTCCTCATTGTTACCGTTCACCAAGCACCACAATAAGAAAAAAAATATTTGGCCCAATGAATTGATTTCAAATTCAGGCCTTTTTTTTACAGGCACCTAACACTATCTGCAAATTTATTTATGTAGCGTATTACAAAAATCCAGGCACAGCAGTAACCACTGATTTAGGGGAATATCTCTTTTAGGGCTAGTATTTAGGCCCTGGATGAAAGGTATCCATTTATGGACAGATTTACACTTGGAGATGCACAGTAGCGTGAGAAAAAATATGTAAGATTATGCCTTCAGCAATTGTATTTTAACACTTTGTGTAATATACCCTTTAACGGACAGAAATACAATGGGAGATGCACAGTAGCATGTAAAGTTAATGAGGATGACCCTATCAGCACTTGTATATACACCTTGAGTGTAATATACCCTTTTACGGACAGATTTAAAATTGGCCTGCAACAGCTGGAACACCAGATTCAGGGTATTGCTATTTTGGCAATTGAATTTCACCACAGAACAAAATATATGTTTAGGCGGACACTATTATACTTTGCCAGCCACAGATGAAACCACTGATTTATGGTATTGCTATTTTGGCAATTGAATTTCACCCCAGAACAAAATATACCCTTTAACGGACAGATTAACACTTAGCCTGCAACAACTGGGACACCAGATTCAGGGTATTGCTGTTTTGGCAATTGAATTTCACCCCAGAACAAAATATATGTTTTGGCGGACACTATTATAGTTTGCCAGTCAGTGCTGGGACACCAGATTTCGGGGATTGCTATTTTGGCACCCGAATTTCACCACAGAACAAATATATGTTTTGGCGGACACTATTATAGTTTGCCAGCCAGTGCTGGGACAACAGATTTAGGGGATTGCTATTTTGCCAATTGAATTTCACCCCAGAACAAAATATATGTTTTGGCGGACACTATTATAGTTTGCCAGCCATTGCTGGGGCACCAGATTGAGGGGATTGCTATTTTGGGAAGTGAATTTCACCCCAGAACAAAATATGTGTTTTAGCGGACACTATTATAGTTTGACAGCCAGTGCTGTGACACCAGATTTAGGGGATTGCTATTTTGGCAATTGAATTTCACCTCAGAAAATAATCTATCCTTTGCCAGACAGCAGACAGTTTTATACTTGGCTAGCCATCACAGCTGTTGATCGATCACTTCATTAGGTGCTTTTGCTGACTTTTCCGTGCCTAATCTCGCAGCAGCTGCGTCCTCTCCCTACACTAATCAGAGCAGTGTGACGTGCGGCGCTACATGACTCCAGCTTAAATAGAGGCTGGGTCACATGCTGCACTTGGCCAATCGCACTTGGCCAATCATTAGTAGGCATGGCTGTGATGGGCTCTTAGGGCAAGAAGTAAAACGCTAGCTGATTGGCTGCTGTGCAGCCCTTCAGAAAGCTGGAAGAAATCGCCGAACAATTAACCCGAACCCGAACTTTTTTGAAAATGTATGCTTGAACTGTTCGCTCAACACTAATTTTCACAAATTTTTATTTTTTTGCAACTTTAAAAATCTGGTTAAGGGGGATACCATATCTAAGTGGTGACTCTACATAGCCGGAGATGACAGTCTAGCAGCAATCAATAATTTATTTATTTTTAGTGACCTGGCTGTTTTGCACCTTGGTGAGCAAATGTTTGCTATTTTTTTCATTGCTGAATTTTAAGAGCTATATTTTTTCTATTAATGTAGCAGTATGATGGCTTATTTTTTTAGGAACAAGTTGTGTCACAATCAATGACCCAATTTTGAGCATTATTATTTGGAATGTTTCAAGTTTCTCTAAAAACTGATGTCACGCTTGAAACAAAAATTATAATATGAAATTGACCTAATTTAGCACACACAATCAATTGGCTCTCAAGCCAAACCCTCTTTTGCCTCTCTTCTGCAGTACATAATAGGTGAACTTGGCAGACTACACTCTTACCTCAATATCTGGCTTCTAGAGCAGAGATTGTTACATACATGTGCTGTATATACATAATGATATGACTCCAATTTGCTTTGCTGGTGGTGCTATATCAATTTCGTTTTTTGTAAGCTCCTGGATGACTAACACATGCTTTAAGAGGTTCTCATTTATGGCAATTAAATATTATTAGAGTATAACATACTGTACACACTGTGAGGAATGTGGAGTTATGGTCTAATTCCAGCTATGATCTAATTCCAGCCATTTGTTGTCAGCAAGCAGAGGAAACAGACCCCACAGGGTGCCTGGCTTCCAAACAGACCACATGTTTACAGTTTACATCTTACTCAGCCACATGGGCAACACAACTGGACTGGCAGAATGAATGCTGGTGGGGGGCTGAGTTGGTCATCCGAACAAAAGAACCGATCAGACTTCATGGAACCGGGGGTTCATAAGCAATAATGAATTGCCCATCCATCACAAGCATAAACCAGGTAACTATCTGCGACCCTGGGACCAAGATGGACATGCCCCTGGTCGCCGCTTGGGGGTAAGGTGCCTGGAAGGAATGATACAAAGATCTCCCAGTAAAAACCTAATAACAGTGCCATGTTTGGTATCCACTTGTAGCCGGAACCCAGATGGATATGGTGCTGCCAGAACCATCTCCCTGTGATCTCCCGGTGAGGAGATATGATCCATAATGGGTATTTGGAGTCTGAGTTGCCTTACCAGACAAATGGGAAATTAGGTCCTCTCAGGAGGAAGGAGGGGAATGGCCGACTACAGGTGAAAAGGCCCATGCAGGCCAGAGGCTATAGTCTTTCTCTGAAGGGGGCCACATCATGTAATGTGTTTGGGGAGACCTGGAACCTGCTGACATCACTGCCCCCATGTGACTACAGCTAAGGATTACAGCAACCAAGAATTCATCATCATAAAACCAAGGACTACACATGCACCTAACTGACTCTTATTCTGTTTAACCCTGTTTGTACCAAGTCATCTGTATTTGCACATCCAACCATTGTATATCTTCTGTACGTATATAATGTTATGTCTAGTGCGCCCTTAGGGCAATTAAATATATAATTTAATCTTGCACTGTTCTTGTATCTCGATCATGAATCCCTAAGTCCATGTTTCGGGTTAGTTATAAGCTACTTGGGTTTGGTTTCAGACCCAATATAATCCCGCTACCGGACCGGGTTTATATCTAATGAGGAACGTGGCAGTCTACTGGGCAGTGAAAAGGCTCTCTCAGCTTGTCAGGGTTGTGTCATGCCAGAGTTAGCGTGGACCACCCTCTCTTACTCCCTTTGCCTCCCTGTGCCCGTGTGGACAGGAGGTGTCTGTGTAAACTGTGCCAAGCGGACCTTATGCACTCCCAGGGCGGTTGTAATGTCACGCCTCGGTAACCAGTGACGAAACCTTTTTCTGTGAGTCTGACATAGTGACATCAGGCAGGGCTGTGAGGTGCGGTATTAGTCAATATTGGTGGCAGCAGTGGGATCGAGATACTAGTGTGTGTTTGTGTGGGAACCATACTCCCAGACACTAAAGACCACCAGCAGTAGCTTTTGCCGCTGGGGTCTTAAGATCAGCTCAACACTAGACAGTCTGAGTGCAAATACAATAAGGTGTGTGTGTGCATCAGGTTGCAATACTGTCTCAGTGACAAGGCTAAGGAGATGGCCGAGGCTATAAATGGTGGTGGGTAGGATGCAGTCCAGATGAAGGGCTAAGAGGAGGTGGAAGGCAACTTTCTGCAAGGTGAGGGGGAGCACAGACAAAGCTCCCAAAAGAGCCAGTTGCCGGCGGTCAGGTCCACAGTGGGCGCTCTCCACTTGCCCATCCCCCCAGCCAGGCAGGCTCTGCTCTCCTGCATGCTGTCCTGGACCGTCTCCAGGGCGGAGACCAGGCTACCTATGAGACCCTCATGGCAGCTGCAGAACGTCGTGAGCAGGCCGAGCATGAGCTACAAATGCTGCAGCTCTAATTCCAGCAGCCCTCTTCAGCCAGTTGTGAGTCTCTGGAGGTCTGGATCCCAAAGCTATGGACGGAGGACTTCCCCCTGCTGGACAAAGATGGGGATCTTCTTGTTGGCCTTTGAAATGGCCTGCCACCAGTGCCAGTTGCCAGAGGACCAGTGGGTCTGATTCCTAACGCCACATCCTCATACAACTGGACCCCTGAGATGTACCGGAAAAAGCTCCAGAGTTTGCAGTGGGGTCCCACCCAGAGCGGGGCCGATCACATGTGGGCCTTACTGAGAGAGGTTGACCAATGGACCACGGGATTGAAGGTTACCACCATCCAGCAACTGAAAGAGATCATTGCCACGGAGCAGTTTTTGTGGAATTGCCGGGAGGACCTCCAGCAGTACCTCTGTGACCAGAAGCCAAAGGAAGCCTCCACAACAGCAACCCTGGCCAATGAGTACACCAACAACAGGACCTCAAAGGGCTGAAAACCTTTCAGCTGGAGAGAGGGTAAGATGCACGCGGTACCTGCAGCCCCTGCCCCTAGGTCCAAGTGGGCACATGCCCCTGCTTCGCCTTCCACGTCGATGGGGGAACTCTGACTTTGCCAACTGTCTAAGCAGCCAGGACACCTTAAAGCCATGTGTCCCCACCGCCAAAGGAACTCATCCCAGTCATCATTCCGGAAACCATACACTGAGTTTTATGTGGGTGGAGGTGGTGGGAGGTCCTTTGACAATTTTCAACCAGTCACCGTAGGCCAGGCCATGATACCTGCGCTGAGATGACTCTAGTATGGCCTGAACTGGTGGCCCCACAAGATTTGTTGCCCAGGAGATCCCATACTGTCTCCGGGATTGGAGGAGTAGAATCGGCACTGCCCGTCGCCAAGGTGTATTTGGACTGGGGCGTCGATCGAGGAGTAAAGGAGGTGGGGGTATTCTCAAATATCCCTGCCAGTGTTTTGCTGGGAACGGCTTCTGTCTAAGTACATGGCCGCTGAAACCCCAAGGTCCAATTCCCAAAAATGTGATGCAATGACCACTCCTGTTGTTACTAATAATGTACACAACATGCCTGTGATATGGGGGTGGGGGAATTAATGTGTGCCTCTTCCCTAAGTGGGGAGGGTGTCAATCAAGCCAGCTGTGCTGAGGCCCCAGGGTGTGGCCAGCAAGCCTGCTGGAACCTGTTGTCCCCTGAAGTGGTAACTGAGCAGGAGTCAGACAGCTGCAGATGAGGAGGATGCAAGTGAGATCAGGGCTGTCCGAGTGAAGTAGGTGTAGTGCAGGGTTCCTCCACAACTGGGATGTCAGAGGGCCAGGTTGGTCCATCTGGAACGGCGACTTGGTTAGATGCCGAGGGGAATCAGGCACTACCAGTGGTTGCAGCGGCCATAGCTGCTGTCATTCCCAGTTGGAGCACTGGGGGCCTATGGGCCCTTCAGGGGTCTGGTGGCTTTCCCCATTCTGACCAAGTGGCTGCCAGGTCAGACGGAGGCCAGGAGACAGGTCCCGGGGACTGACGGAGGACATGGTAGTCTTGTCTATTCTGGCCATGTCCAGTCAGGGATTTCAGGTGGCGTTAGCGGCTAACACCAGCCTGAAAGCTCTCAATGAGAAGGTGGCACAGCCTCCCTCGGACTCAGACCTTGAGCGGGTGGTTTGGGTCCAATGACGGCTGTATGGGGTCGGGGTCACTGGAGGCATGGCCTAGGGACTGTCAGTTAGTAGAACTGACAGGGGACGTGACAGTCTAATCTATTCTGGCCACGTCCTGTCAGGGATTTCAGTGGGTGTTAGTGGCTAACGCCAGCCTGAAAGCTGTGGGGACTGTGCCAGGTCATGGTCCTGCAGGGCTCACGAGAGGCGTGGCCTAGGGACCGACAATTATTCGGGTTCGTACCAGACTTTAGGAGCTTTAATACCTGGACCCGAACCCAAACCCGAACATTTTCATAAAAGTTCGGGTACGAGTTCGGTGTTCGCCCGTTTATTAAAGCTTGTTGAAAGGCTTACTCTGCCCTGAGCCCAGTGACACAGAAAAATAAGTTTTATCCATCTGTTAATTAGGTGGGTGTCAGCGTCCATTTTGTGCAAGTGTAGTGCACTTTGGCATCATTCACACGGGCGTCACGTTTGACGCCCGTATAAGAGGCGGGTGCGTTGTGGAAAAATGCGCGATTTTTCCACGCGAGTGCAAAGCGTTTCAATGCTTTTTGCACGCGTGTGGGAAAAATCGGCATGTTTGGTACCCAGACCCGAACCCGGACTTCATTACTGAAGTTCGGGTTTGGGTTGAGTATTCTGGAGATTTTATTATTTTCCCTTATAACATGGTTATAAGGGAAAATAATAGCATTGTCAATACAGAATGCTTTGTAAAATGTGAATTAAGGGGTTAAAAATAAACTAACCTTAGCCACTTGATCGCATAGTTGCAATCTCTTCTGTCTTCTTCAAGCATTAGCTGTCGGCTAAAAGACCTGTGATGACATCACTGATCTCATCACATGGTCCAATCACATGGTCCATCACTATGGTGATGGACCATGTGATTGGACCATGTGATGTGACGTCACCACAGGTCCTTTAGATGGCAGCTAATGCTTGAAGAAGACAGAAGAGATCGGCAACTACGCGATCAAGTGGATAAGGTGAGTTATTTTTTTTTATTTTTAACCCTTTAATCCACATTTTACAAAGCATTCTGTATTGAGAATGCTATTATTTTCCCTAATAACTACAGTTGTGTTCAAAATTATTCAACCCCCACTGAAATTGAGTGTTTTGGCCAGTTTGACATTGATTTTGATCATTTCAGTCATCTTGTTTACCATTAAATCAAAGAGGCACTTGTAAGTCAGACAAATATAATATAACATTTATAATGAAATAACCACAAATGTCTTTTCTGTGCTCACATCATTATCAGTTTTATTCAACCCCCAAGTGACATTCAATCTTAGTACTTAGTACAACATCCTTTTCCAGTTATAACAGCTTTTAAACGTGAAGCATAGCTTGACACAAGTGTCTTGCAGCGATCTATGGGTATCTTCGCCCATTCTTCATGGGCAAAAGCCTCCAGTTCAATCACATTCTTAGGCTTGCACGCTGCAACTGCTTTCTTTAAGTCCCGCCAGAGGTTCTCAATCGGATTTAAGTCTGGTGACTGCGATGGCCACTTCAAAATGTTCCAGCCTTTAATCTGCAACCATGCTCTAGTGGACTTGGAGGTATGCTTTGGATCATTGTCCTGTTGAAAGGTCCAACGTCTCCCAAGCCTCAGGTTTGTGACGGACTGCATCACATTTTCATCCAATATCTCCTGGTACTGAAGAGAATTCACGGTACCTTGCACACGCTGAAGCTTCCCTGTACCTGTAGAAGCAAAACAGTCCCAAAGCATGATTGACACCCCGCCATGCTTCACAGTAGGCAAGGTGTTCTTTTCTTCATAGGTCTTGTTCTTCCTCCTCCAAACATTGCGTTGATCCATGGGCCCAAAGAGTTCTAATTTTGTTTCAACAGTCCACAGAACACTATCCCAAAACTTTTGTGGTTTGTATACATGACTTTTGGCATACTGCAGTCGACTCTTCTTATTCTTTGGAGACAGCAAGGGGGTGCGCCTAGGAGTTCTGGCATAGAGGCCTTCATTACGCAGTGTGCGCCTTATTGTCTGAGCTGAAACTTCAGTTCCCGCATCTGACAAATCTTTTTTCAGTTCCTCAGCAGTCACACGGGGACTTTTCAACACTTTGCGCTTCAGGTAGCGCACAGCAGTCGAAAGTCAGCATCTTCTTTCTGCCACGACCAGGTAGCGTTTCAACAGTGCCCTTTGCCTTGAATTTGCGAATGATGCTTCCTATGGTGTCTCTTGGTATGTTTAACATCTTTTCAATCTTCTTATAGTCATTGCCCTTCCTGTGAAGAGAAATCACCTCTTCTCTTGTCTTCCTGGACCATTCTCTTGACTTCACCATGTTTTTAAACACACCAGTAAATGTCTAGAAGGAGCTGAGTATCACAGTCATTTTAAATCTGCCTAACTGGTGCTTATTATGCTTGATTGCTGCTCCTTGACATCCAGAGGTGTTTTCAATACCTGATCGAAAACACTTGAATGAACCTCTGTTACTAAGAGTGGTAGTCGTTAAGGTGTTGAATAATTGTGTCAATGAAGAAATCACAAAAAAAACATTTAATACTGTATGACAAAAACAATTGATGTCTTTTTAGTTGCATTTGGTTCTTTAAAAAGTCCTTGTAAGATTTTATTCTGAACACAATTACAAATGTACACTAAATTCCCTAAAACTCTTTACAGCATTGGGGGTTGAATAATTTTGAACACAACTGTATGTTATAAGGGAAAATAATAAAATCTACAGAATACTCAACCCAAACCCGAACTTCAGTGATGAAGTCCGGGTTCGGGTCTGGGTACCAAACATGACGATTTTTCCCACACACGTACAAAACGCATTAAAATGCTTTGCACTCGCGTGGAAAAATCGCGCATTTTCCCACAACGTACCCGCCTCTTATCCGGGCGTCAAACGTGACGCCCGTGTGAATGAGGCCAAAGTGCACTACACTTGCACAAAATAGAAATAATAAAGATCGGGGCCCGTCTCTTAGCAACCTTGCGGGAAAATGGCACTGCATCCGCACTTGATTGCGCCCTGCACTGCATTTGTGAAGAAAATTAGTTAAATCCATCTGTTTCACTGTGGGTGAAAAAAATCATCTTTTTTTTCTTCAAAGTACCTTTGCATCCTGTACTGCATTTCATTTATTTTCTTTTTCAAAAGCTTTATTAAGCATAAGAAATTTTTTACATACATTCAGAGGGTGGAAAGTCACAAAGAAACCCTTTGATTCAAAACAGAAAGCAATAGCAGTCAATATGAGAGTCTGCTCTTACGGACAGTCAATTTATAACCACAAAGAGAGTAAAGGTATCTGGGACTCTCCATTGAAAACAACAACAACCACAAGGTCACCAAATAAGCTATGTAAATTGCTGTGTGAGACCCTGATGGGTCAGTTACGCGGTAAGGTAAAAATCTCTCACACCTCATATCCCCTGAAGGCTGTACAGCTGCGCCAACTCTTCTTAAATTTGTCTATTGTCTGCCTTTCCCAAGCGGAGATTTCCTCTAACCTATAGATCTGGTCTACCTTAAGTAGCCACTGTTCCACAGAGGGTAGGTCAGGTGAGAGCCGATGAATAAGAAGTCCTGCTGCTATAATCAGGTGTCTAAACAACCCTAATCCTAGTGTTTGAGAAGTTTGAGGAAATTGGCCTAATAGGGCTACACACTTTGTTACTTGTCTTGAAAATTTCTTCCCACCAATGAAAGAGTTTAGGGCAACACCACCAAATATGAAAGTAAGTGCCTGAGCACCTCCAGCATGTGTCCGAGGCCGACGAGGAATATAGGCAAGTTTTGTCCAGTGTTTTATACCATCTAGTGGTCATTTTATAGCCATTTTTCTGCATCCTCACACACCTGGAAGCTGTCTGAGGGGCATGAAATATGCTGTCCACTTCACCACTACTGAAAGTTCTGTTTAGATCTCTCTCCCATAATCTAATGAAGGCCGTGGTAACAAAGATAGCGGGCTTCTTAGTTTGTTATAGAGCTGAGAAATAACTTTGGATGGCTGTTGTGGAGTGTAAATCAAGTTTTCAAACCATGTTAGTGGCCTCAGTAGAACCCGAAGGTGTCCTTGCTGGGTCATGTATTTCCGTAGAAAGTGAATCGCACCGATGTGAGACAGAGCGATGCCTAGGAGATTGAACATCTCCTCAACTGGGATGAGCTGATCGTCTAGGTAGAGATCTAAAATTTTGAGTTTTGAATCTATCGGGTATGGTAAACTATCTCTAAGAGCCCCTGGGGCCAAGTTGAAAACATCTCCAACTTTTGGAGCAGGGGAGGGGCAGGGGAAACCACAGTGTGAGTTTTACAGTCTATTCCAAGCATAAAGAGTGGATCTGAGATTGGGAGAGATGTTGGGACTGGGTGATGGCAGAGTTTGCCTACTTAATAGAAAAGCTTTGAGGTGAAGCCCAGCATTTCTTGTTCCATAGGGACCCAAGATTTATGTGACGGGGCTATCAACCAGTGAACTGTTCTAGCAAGTAAAACCACCTGGCCATACAGCTCCAGATCCAGAAGAACTATTCCACCTTTTTCTTTCGGGTACATTAGGGATTTGTAAGACATTCTGGCTTTTTTTTTTTTTTTTGTTCCACACAAAGGTTCTAAATAGGGAGCGAAGGGATGCATAGTACGACGATGGAACAGGAATCGGGAACACTTGTTGTAAATAGGTTAATTTAGGCAGTACTATGGACAGAAGTATATTTTTTCTCCCAAACCAAGACAGGATCAGAATATTTAATTTGGAGAGGTCGGCTTCAATCTTTTTAAGTAAGGGGGAATAGTTCAGATTAAAAAGTTGTCACAGGTCAGCACTGAATTTCACACCCAAATAAGTGAGGGGAAGACCAGTTAAAAGGTGAATCTCTCTCTAAGCGATGTTTGTGAGAATCAGAGATTCCAATGCTTAGGATCAGGGATTTAGTATGATTAATTTTGAAATTCGAGTGAAAGCCAAAGGTTTATAAATGTTTATATATTTTGGGGAGTGCTATGTCTGGGTTTGTCACCATTAGTAATAAACCATCCGCAAATGCGGCTACTTTATGTTCTTGGTCGCCCAGCACTTTTCCTCTAATATCAGGATCCTCTCTGACAGTGTGTAGCAGGGGCTCTAGACTAGAGTCAAAACGAAATGGAGAGGGGAAAGAGGGCATTCCTGCCGGGTACCATTACCTATCCTAAAGGGGGATGAGATGATATCGTTTAACAATATGGAAGCTGAGGCATTCAAATACATGGCATTGATCGCTTTAAGGAAAGAGAATGGAAAATTACGCGACTTAAGAACTGAGTACATAAAGGACCATCATATTCTGTCAAAAGCCTTCTCAACATCAGTGCTGAGAAGGACAAGTGGCATAGATCTGCGTTTAGCAAAATGAATGATATTGATCACTCTCGCTGTGTTATCTTTTCCTTCTCTATTTTTCACAAAACCGACCTGATCTCTATGTATTAATGTCGGTAGCAGCTTCGCCAACCTGTTGGCTAGCATCTTGGCCAGGAGTTTTAAATCAATGTTGAGGAGGGAAATTAGCCTAAAGTTTGCACAGAGAGAGTGATCTTTTCCTTCCTTTGGAATCAGAGTAAAATGAGCGTCCATCATGTCTCTGGAGAGGGGGGTGCCCTGTAGGGTGCTGTTGAAAATCGGGAGTAGATATGGGATCAAAATGTCATGGAACTGGCTATAATATAGAATCGGGAGTCGATCAGGACCGGGACTCTTCCCTTTGGGAGAATTTTGAATGACCCCCAGCAGCTCCCCAGGGCTGAAAGGGGATGTCAACTGAAGTCTGTCATCATCCGACAGACCCTTAAGTTTCAGCTTCTCTAAGAAGGAGTCACATGGAGAGGAAGGTTCAACCTCTTAAGGAGACAGTCGTGGGACATCCAGGTTATAAAGACTTTCGTAGAAATCCCAGAAGAGGGATGCTATTTGTCCCGAGTCAAAGGTGAGTGAACCCACCGGGTTCATAACTTAGAAGCTCTGTTGCCATGGGCAAAAATCTTTTGTTGAAAGTGAGGATAATATTTTGCAGAAGCTGTATTTAAAAGATTTTTAAGGGAATCTCTACATAAGTTGAATTCCTTTAAGTGGGATTGGAGCGAGGAGCGCTTATGTACGCTTTCTAGTTGCCTAATTTTATCAAGCAGATCGTTCATCTGTCTGGTTCTTTCTTTTTTTGCGTGGGCTCCTATACTTGGCCTCTTATAAAAGCCTTGTGGGCATCCCACACGGTTTGGGGAGATACGTCAGAAGTACAGTTAGTGGAGAAGTATGACAATAAGGATTGCCTCAAGTGGGACTGGGTATCTGAATTGCCCAAAAGTTGCTCATTAAAGCACCACTTCAAGATGGTGCTGTGAGGTCTGGGAGTTGAGATATCAACAAAGATCGGAGCATGATCTGACAGGACAATGGTGCCTATGTCGGACTCTGAGCACAGCTGGAGGTGATTTTTGGATATAAACAGATAGTCTAGGCGTTGGTAAGAGCCATGTGCCAAATGGAGGAGGAAGGAGCGAAGTGCCTTTTGAGAATGTACTGATTTGTGCGAGGACGAGTCCAAGAATGCGTTTAACACTAGGTTAAAATCACCACCAAGAACTGTAATGCCTTCTCTAAAGGATTCCGCTATTTTCAAAGTGTTTTTTAGTCAACTTATTTGGTTGGTATTGGGAGCGTATATGTTAATAAACGTGTACAGCTGTTGTCCCATTGTCCCTTTAATCATTATGTATCTGCCTTCAGCATCATATATCTGGTCTACTAGAAGAAACTGGATTTTCTTGTGAAAGCTTATGCTAACCCCTCTAGAACTGGATGAGGATGTGCCGCAATGGAACCACTGGAAATAGTATGAGAATGATAGGTTAGGATAATGGAGGGCCCTAAAATATTCGACTACGTTTGGACGGAGAGTTGAAGCCCCGGACATTATAAGAGGCTGTTTTAAAAGCCATCATGGGGAGCTGTAAGAGGTGCAAAAAGTCAAATAACTGTCGTAGTAAACCATGTTGTGAAATGAAACCAAGAATAGTACTCAGCCTTCAGAGGAGTGAGGTGTTTTCCAAATTTCAGGTGACAAAGAAGTCCAGTTTGCCACTAAGGATATTGGGATTACCTAGTGAACAATAAGTAAGCAAAATATGCATAAAAATTAACAATGCAAACATAAGAAAAGTATAGGCAAATAAGTCAAATGTATGTTTGCTTGGGAGAGGGGGAAAATGATACACGATCATCATTTTTTTCTCAGCTCTGTTGGAAAAAAGCCTAGGATTTGCCCTAAATAAAAGTTAGATGTACGTCAGCGTCTAACAGATCATATCAAGACAGTATCCCTGTGGCTAGGAGAGGACAGGAATATGCGGTGGGGCCAGAGGAAAGGGAAAGAAATATTAGAGGTAAGTAGATAAGAGTATAGAGAAAGATACACCGCAGGGCAAAAGGATAGAAGACAGGTAAAGAGGGGAAGTATGGCAGACGAATAATGCAGGAAGAGAGAGGATATGAAGGCACCCGACAAAAGTTTTCCTGTGGTAAAAAGGAAAGAGGGAAAGAGAGAATGTCCCCTAGCTAGGGGAGAGGGTGCCAATAACAGAAATATGTAGCTACATGAGTCCCAGTTACTCCATTCAGAAGACATCAACGGTAATGCGCCTGGGCGTCAGCATCTGGTTCTTCTTCTTACATTGTGCCTTTGGGGTGTTGCGAAATTCAAAAGGAACAATCCTGGGTACATCTGGTAAAAGGGTAAGGTCCTGGATAAACTTCCAATCTTCGATGTCCAAAGACGGAATATCCAGTAGGTCGAATATTGGGCTCAGGTTCGCATTGTTCCTGGTAGTAACACATTTACCATTAAAGGAAAAAGAAAGAGCGTACGGAAAGTACCATCTATATAGTATCTTAAGGTTCCTGAGCCAGTCTGCAAGGGGTTACAGGGCTCTCCTCTTTCTAAGAGCGATAAGTGCCAAATCCTGAAATATGCTGATTTCTGACCCATTATATTTCACTGCAGGAGACTTTCGTGCTTTGGTCAATACAGCTTCTTTGTCACGGAAGTCGAGAAAACGACATATAATGTCCCTGGGCGGGTCCGATTCGCTGGGCTTCTGACGTGGTGCACGATGAGCCCTTTCAATATTAATTGGGCCTGATGCATCGGGACCCAAGAGGCCTGCACAAATGGACTGAATCAGCTCCAAAACCTCTGTAGTGGCATCAGTCTCCGAAACACCACGGAACCGCAAGTTGTTCTTTCTGCTGCGGTTTTCCTGGTCCTCCAGGGCTGTGTAAATCTCATTTAAGTGGGTCTGACACTTTTGAAAGCTGTTGGTTGCTGCCAAAGTCCAGTAAGGCAGCCTGCGTAGTCTCCAAGGCCTCTACTCTGCCTCCCACATGTCTAATATCTTGCTGTAATTAGGATATCTCACCCACCAATGGGTCCAGGGCTTTCATGAGGGCCGAGTCTAGGTATTTCCTAGAGATCGGCAGATGTTGTTTGTTTCTGGATCCCTCGGGTTCAATGATGTCTTCCTGCTCGTCAGGTTCGCTTTCCTCTGTTTCTTTATGCGCGACTGTCACCATCTTGGATTCTTTAGCGACATTTACCGCCGCGGCTTTTTTAATAAACATGTCCCCGCTAGACCAATTATTCTAAAGTGGCTTGGACGGTGTGTTCCTGCTGCACTGCATACCTGACAGGAAAATATATTCTGTAAATTTGGAAGCGTTTAGTTTGTTGGGTGATCTGTACCCCATTTTTCTTTCACACTACCCCTGCACTGCATACCTGACTGGGAAATATATTCTGTAAATTCGGCGGCGTTTACGTTGTTGGGTGGTGTACAGTAGTTATATGCTGTAAAATCTCCATGATGTCTCCATGATAAATCTGCAGCGTGGGGGCCCCGTGTGGCTTCTACACACTTTCAAAATAATCCTTCAGTAGGGAGAATAGATGCCGGATGATGGAGATGCTCCATGACCCCTTTTTTCCTTCACAGTACTCTGCACTGCATACCTGACTGGCAAATATATTTTGTAAATTTGGCAGCGTTTAGATTGTTGGGAGATCTGTATCCCTTTTTTCTTTTACACTACCCCTGCACTGCATACTTTACTGGGAAATACATTCTGCACGCTGGTAGACGCTCCGGGGCCTCAGTGGAAGCAGAAGGCAAAGGAGGAGGAAGAAGTCGCCAACACAGCTGGGGCACTGGCAGCACCTCAGAAGGCATGGTTAGCATGGCCGAAATGTGCAAAAGCTTTGTCAGCACGCCACAAGAACCAGCACCACCAGCTGATATGGAATGTCCTGGCAGGAGGCAGCATTTCAGCAACATGATGGAACAGTATGTGTGCACATGCCTACACATACTGACTGATGGATCTGCCCCATTCAACTTCTGGGTCTCCAAATTGGGCACATGGCCTGAGCTTGCGTTTACGCCTTGGAGGTACTGGCCTGCCCTGCAGCCAGTGTATTGTATAAACGTGTGTTTAGCACGGCAGGGGGCGTTATCACAGATAAGCGCAGCCGCCTGTCCACAGCCATTGTGGACCAGCCCACATTCATCAAAAAGAACCAGGCATGGATCCCATAGGACTTGTCCGTACCTTGTGCAGAATAGACATGTATGCCAGCCTCACCCAGACTTTGTTATACTCCAGCGCACTTTCTCTTTGTTTTATTTTCTATATTTCCCAATGTTTTGGGGGTTCTACCCAAATAAAATAAAATAGTAAAAAACAAAAAACAGTGTTGTTGGCGACTACCTCCTCCACCACCGCTTCCACCTACACCGCCACGTCCACTGCCTCCTCAATATCCTACTCCATATGGACCTACTCCTCCTAGTTCAAGATGATTATCTTTAATTTATATGTATTTTATGTTATTTTAAGTAATTTCCCTATCCACATTTGTTTGCAGGGCAATTATCCAGCTCTTACCCCCATTTTGCTTCCTTTTCAGCCCTTTAGCCCTTTCCATTACTTTTTTAGAGCCATTTTAGTGCCCCATAGTTCGGTTTCCCCATGACTTTAATGGGGTTCGGGGTCAAGTTCGGGTCCCAAAGTCGAACTTTGCCGCGAAGTTTGGCCGAACCTGGCGAACCCGAAATTCCAAGTGTCCGCTCAACTCTAGCCACAGGCATAAACCAGTTATATAACATGGACATGCCCCTGATCACCGCTTGGGGGTCGGGTGCCAGGATGGGAAGATACAAAGATCTCCCAGTAGGACCCTAATAACAGCACCATGTTTGGTCCCCTATTGTAGCCGGAACCCAGCCGGATACGGTGCTCCCAGAACCATCTCCTTGTGATCTCCCGGCGAGGAGCTATGATCCATAAAGGGAGTTTTGGAGTTTTTGGAGTCTGAGTTGCCTCACCGAACAAATGTGAAATTAGTAGAGTTGAGCAAACACCTGGAAGTTCGGGTTCGCCAGGTTCAGCGGAACTTCGCCGCAAAGTTCTAATTCGGGACCCGAACTTGACCCCGAACCCCATTGAAGTCAAAGGGGACCCGAACTTTGGGGCTCTAAAATCGCTCTACAAAAGTAATGGAAAGGGTTAGAGGGCTGCAAAAGGAAGCAAAATGGGGGTAAGAGCTGGACAATTGCCCTGCAAACAAATGTGGATAGGGAAATTACTTAAAATAACATACAATAAATAAAAATGTTAAATAATAATCTTAAACTATGGAGTAGGAAGTTCAGGAGGCGGTGGTCCTGGTGGTGTAGGTGTAAGCAGTGGTGGAGGAGGTAGTCGCCAAAAACACAGTTTTTTGTTTTTAACTTTTTTTATTATTATTATTTGGGAAGACCCCCAAAACTGTATTTGGGAAATATAGAAAAGAACATTGTATGATAAAGGATGGGTGAGGATGATATACATGTCTGTTCTGCACAAGGTAAGGACAAGTCCTGTGGGATCCATGCCTGGTTCATTTTAATGAACGTAAGCTTGTCCACATTGGCTGTGGACAGGCGGCTGCGCTTGTCTGTGATAACGACCCCTGCCGTGCTAAACTCACGTTCAGACAATACACTGGCTGCAGGGCAGGCCAGCACCTCCAAGGCGTAAAGGGAAAACTCAGGCCATGTGCCTAATTTGAAGACCCAGAAGTTGAATGGCGCAGACCTATCAGTCAGTACGTGTAGCCGTGTGCACACATACTGTTCCACCATGTTGCTGAAATGCTGCCTCCTGCTAAGACGTTCCATATCAGCTGGTGGTGCTGGTTCTTGTGGAGGGCTCACAAAGCTTTTGCACATTTCGGCCATGCTAACCCTGCCTTCTGAGGTGCTGGTGGTGCCCCAGCTGAGCTGGCGACTTCTTCCTCCTCCTCTGACTTCACCTTGTGCTTCCACTGAGGCCCTGGTGTCAGGTGCGAATACCATTAGCAGCGTGTCTAACAGCGTGCGCTTGTAGTCGCGAATCTTACGATCACACTCCAGTGAGGGAATTAAGGATGGCATGTTGTCCTTGTAACGGGGATCCAGCAGGGTGGCCACCCAGTAATCAGCACTGGTTAGAATGTAGGCAACTCGGCGGTCATTGCGCAGGCATTGCAGCATCTAGTTGCTCATGTGTGCCAGGCTGCCCAGAAGAAAGGACAAGCTGTCCTCTGTGGGAGGTGTATTGTCTGTTTCCTCCATATTCCCCAGCCACACTGCAGTAATAGCCGAAAGCTGCTTTGGGTGCCACCCTGCTGTGAACACGGTTCCTCCTCCTTCTCCCCCTCCTCCTCATCCTCCTCCAGAACTTTTCCCTGGCTGGACAATTGTGTACCTGGCTTATGTTGGTGCAGGAACCCACCCTCCGAGCCACTTGTGAATGACTGGCCTGATAACCGCGACTCACACGTGCGTATTGCAGCTAAAACTCCACTATCACCTGCTGCTGCTTGCACAGTCTCTTCAACATGTGCAAGGTGGAGTTCCACCTTGTGGGACATATTGGGGTAGTTTTTCAGGAATTTCTGCACCACCAAATTCAGCACATGCGCCAGGCAAGGGATGTGCATCAAACCGGCTAGGCCCATAGCTGCTACCAGATTTCGCCCATTATCGCACACCACCAGGCCGGGCATGAGGCTCAGTGGCACCAACCACTCATCGGTCTGTTGTTCCATGCCCGTCCACAGCTCCTGCGCGGCGTGGGTTTTTTCTCCCATACAGATGAGTTTCAAAACAGCCTGCTGTCGTTTCCCCCCGGCTGTGCTGAAGTTGGTGGTGAAGGTGTTACTCTGAGTGGATGAGGGGGTTGTAGAGGAACAAGCGGAGTAGGAGTCAAAGAGAAATGCCCTGCAAGGACATGAGGCAAACTGCTATCCGCCTCAGACCCAGCCGCCACTGCATTTACCCAGTGTGCTGTTAGGGAGATATAACGTCCCTGCTCGTTCTTACTGGTCCACCTATAGATTTAGTGGACCTTGCCACTGATGGTGTTGTGTAGTGTATATCTGATTTTATCCGCCACTTGGTTGTGCAGGGAAGGGATGGCTCGCCTGGAAAAGTAGTGATGGCTGGGAGTCATGTACTGTGGGACAGCCACTACCATAAGGTTTTTAAAAGTGTCCGTCTCCACCAGACGGAATGACTGCATTTCAAAGGCCAGGAATTTTGAAATGCTGGCATCCAGGGCGAGGGATCGCGGGTGGGTAGGGGGGTATTTCCTCTTTCTCTCCAGTGTTTGGGAGATGGACAGCGGAACGCTGCCATGGGACATTGTGGAGATGCTTGGTGACGGAGGTGGTGGCATTGCTACCGCATCCTCTGTTTACGGGGTGCCAGGTGCCACTGTCACTCCAGAGGTGGCGGAAGATGCCGAGACTGCAGCAGAAGAGGGAGCAGGAGGAGTCTGAGACCTTTCTTGGTGTTTGAGGTGTTTACTCCACTGCAGCTCGTGCTTTGCATTTAGATGCCTGGTCATGCAGGTTGTGCTCAGGTTTAGAACGTTTATGCCTCGCTTCAGGCTCTTATTGCACAGCGTGCAAACCACTCGTGTCTTGTCATCAGCACATTGTCTGAAGAACGGCCACGCGAGGAAACTCCTTGGAGCTGTCTTTGTGGTGTGCTCGGTCCCTCGGTGCAGTGGGCAGTAGCAGGCGTACTGTCTAGTGGACGGCCGCTCTGCTTTTGCACCCTGCTCCCTCTTTTGCTGTGCTAGTGGCTCTGTGTGACCACCACCTTTTCCTCCAAACTGAACACGTCACTCGCATGACCTTGATTCCGTGTGGGGTCTAGGACCTCATCATCCTCCACATCATCTTCCACCCACTCTTCACCCCTGCCCTCCTTGGCGGTCTGCACATGTCAGAAAGCCGCAGCAGTTGGCACCTGTGTTTCATTATCATCAGAGACGTGCTGCGGTGGTCCTCCCATGTCCAAATCCGGAATCATAAGTAGTTGGGCATCGGTGCACTCATTCTCTTTCACTTCTGGGGCAGGGCTATGTGGATGGCCCATGGAAATCCCGCCAGCAGAGTCATCAAAAAGCATAACAGACTGCTGCATGACTTGGGGCTCAGACTGCTTGGCTGATTTTCAAGGGGATGAGGTGAAAGACAGATGCCCAGGTGCCAACTCTGAGCTTTCAGCAGGGGTTTGAGACAATGTGAAGGAAGTGGAGGCACTGTCAGCCACCCAATCTACTATCGCCTGTACTTGTTCTGGCCCCACCATTCGTAGAGTGGCATTCGGGCCTACAAAATAACACACCTGAGGAAGGTATTTCATTTGGGCGTGTAGCTGGCAAAGATTGACCACCACCTCTCTCTGTAACAGGAGCTCCACCACCACCAACAGCACCATGACCAGGGCCACGTCCTTTTTTTGCTGCTCTCCTCATTCTTTTTGTTCACCCACCAAACTAACAGACGGAATTACAAAATGTATTTCCCAGTCAGGTGTGCAGTGCAGGGGTAGTTTGAAAGAAAAAAGGGGTACAGATCACCCAAAAATGTAAACTCCGCCTAATTTACAGAATATATTTCCCTGTCAGGTATGCAGTGCAGCAGGAACACACCCTCCAAGCCACTTGTGAATGACTGGCTTGATAACCGTGGAAATGTCTACCCACAATGTAAGAGCTGGATTTACTGGTTATATTTAAATCTCAGAAAAGCAATGCAAATCGCAAATGTACTTTGTAGCAAAAAATACGTGTTTTTTTTCCCACCAACAATGTCACAGTTGAATTTACTGGTTATATTTCACTGTCAGAAATACAGTGCAGGCCGCAAATGTACTTTATGGCAAAAAATAAGTGTTTTTTTTTCACTAACAATGTCACAGTTGTATTTACTGGTTATATTTCACTCTCAGAAATACAGTGCAGGCCGCAAACTTACTTTTTAGCAAAAAAGAATTAATTTGTCCCTCCCAGAATCTAACAGATGGATTTACTGAATTGCTTACACTGTCACATATGCAGCACAGGGGTACTTTACAGTAAAAAAATTTGAATATGTCACCCCCTGGGTCCCTAAACTCACAGACGGATTACCTATATTATTTTCCCTTCCCCTGGCACATATGCAGTTCAGGTGCACTTAAAAAATGGATATATGTTGCCCACTAAACTACAAGAACAGGATTAAATTATTGTCCCTGGCACATATGCAGGTGCAAGTGTACTGACTTGCACAAAATGGCCGCCGATGCCCACCTAACTAACAGACGGATTAAAACTTATTTTTCTGTGACTCTGTGCTCAGGGCAGGGTGCAAAAATGTTGCATTGCACCCACTAAAAAAATTGCTGTAGATCACAGACTTAACACCAAGCTCTGATATCAAATTCTTTCCTAATCTCTCCCTCACAGCAGCAGCATCCTATCCCTTTACTACTAAGAGCTGACATGCAGTGCGGTGCTACATGACTCCAGCTTAAATAGAGGCTGGGTCACATGCTGCACTGGCCAATCACAGCTATGCCATTATTAGGCATGGCTGTGATGGCTTCTAAGGGAACACATCTTAAACGCTTGTTGATTGGCAGTCCTTCAGCCTTTCAACAAGCTTTATTAAACGGCCAAACACCAACTCGAACCTGAACTTTTACGAAAATATTCGGGTTCGGGTCTGGGTACCAAAAACCCTAAAGTCCGGTACGAACCCAAACTTTACAGTTCGCTTAAATTAGGTCTTTCCATGGGTGGCCGACTACAGGTGAAAAGGCTGATGCAAGCCAGAGGCCAGTGTCTTTCTCTGAAGGGAGCCACATCATGTAATGTAGAAAGTAGAAATGGTTTAGTTGCCCATGAAAACCAGATTCCACCTTTCATTTTTCACAGCTCCTTTATAAAATTAAAGGTGGAATATGATTAGTTGCTATGAGCAAGTATACTAATTCTCCTTTAAAACAGTTTGATAAATCTCCCCCATGATTGTTTGTTATAGTTCCAGATGGGAATTATAAAAAACTGTAAAAAAATGTTTTTAAAAATGCTTTTTTTAATTCAAATCACCCGCTTTCCCCAAAATGTAAATAAAAATATGTAAACAATAAAAAATATACATCATGGACATTGTCACGTGTAAAAAAGCCAAGACTATTAAAATATGAAAATACTACTAAAATGACCAATTTGCCTTTTTTTGGTCACTTCGCCTCACACAAAAAAAAGTCAATAAAAGCCCTCACATAGCTCCATACGTATAACTACAAAAAAGCTATAGGGGTCAGAATTTCATTATTTATTTATTTTGTATTAAAATGCAAGAAAAACTGTATATATATATATATATATATATATATATATATATATATATATATTTATATATATATATATATATATATATATATATATATATATATATATATATATATATATATATACATCAAGAAAGAGGACAGCACTCAATGTAGTAAATAGTGAATTTAATCACTCATGTGGTGCAAAACACGACGTTTGGCTCAGCAACAGAGCCTTTTCAAGCTTGAAAAAGGCTCTATTGCTGAGCCAAACGTCGCGCTTTTGCACCACATGGGTGATTAAATTCACTATTTTACTACATTGGAGTGCTGTCCTTCTTTTTCTTGATGCATATTGCGTAAGAAGCTTATACCCTTTGGACGTAGCACCCGCTATTGTTATCCCTTTATGGATGTTACTTCAGTGCCGCCATTTTTCTTCTGAATATATATATATATATATATATATATATATATATATATACATAGTATAGCCGTAATCGTACTTAATTCCACACCATTTGGATTTTTTCCCCACATTTTATGCAACTGTAAATGTTTCCATTAGAAATCTTTTTTCAAAAAAAAAAAAGGCCTTATATGGCTATGTGAATGAAAAATAAAAAAGTTTGGCTTTAGGAGGGCTGGGAGTAAAAAACTAAAACAAAAAAAATTGAAATTTGCCCGGTCATTAACCCCTTCATGACTGCCATTCGGCAATTTATGTGCTATTTGCACAAACCCTGTGCAGGTAGCACATATACAATTGGTTAGTCTATGCAATCTAAGCAATCAGAGCGAGGCACTGTAAAAATGCCGGTTTCAGGCTGTGATCTCCACTCTGGAGATCACAGCCAGAAATCGGGTAAGACATCCACTGTGCTCCGTGTACCCTGATATTTATTTTGCCCCCATTGCACCACTGGTGCCCCCCTGCAGCGTCCGTAACAATCTGCTCTATAAAAATGTCACATGACCTAACCCCTCAGGTGAACGCTGTAAAAATAAATAAATAAAAACTGTTCTAAAACAACCGATTTTTTGGTCACCTTGCCCCATAAAGTGTAATAATGAATGATATGTACCCAAAATTAAATGGTACCAATAAAAATGCAACTCTTTCAGCAAAAAATTTGCCCCTGTAGAAGACGATCGGCAGAAAAATAAAAAAAGTAAGGCGTTCAGAAAATGGAGACACAAAAATATAATTTTTTTATTATGTAAAACTGAAACAAACAAAAAAACAAAGAAAGTAGACATAATTTATATAATTGTATCCATAACAACCTGCTCTATAAAAATAGCACATCATCTAACCTGAATTTTGAAAAAAATAAAAACAGCGCCATTTTTTGGTTACCTTGCCTCACAAAAAAATGTAATATAGAGCAATTAAAAATCATATGTACCTCAAAATTGTACCAATAAAACTGGCACTTTATCCCCTAGTTTCCAAAATGGGGTCACTTTTTGGGAGTCTCTACTGTAACGTTGCATCAGGGGGGCTTCAAATGGGACATGACTTCTAAAGACTAGTCCAGCAAAATCTGCCTTCTAAAAACCATACGGCGCTTCTTTTCTTTTGCTCCCTGCCATGTGTGCTTACATCGATTTACGACCACATGTGGGATGTTTCTGTAAACCACCGAATCAGGGTGATAAATATTGAGGGTTTTTTAGGTTGTTAACCCTCGATGTGTTAAAGAAAAAATTTCATTAAAATGGAAAATTTGCCCAAAAAGTGAAATTTAGAAATTTAATCTCCATTTTTCTTTAATTCTTGTGACACACCTAAAGGGTGAACAAAGTTTGTAAAATCAGTTTTGAATAACTTGAGGGGTGTAGTTTCATTTATGGGGGGTTTCTATAATGTAAGCCTTACAAAGTTACTTCAGAACTGAACTGGTCCTTGAAAAGTGGGGTTTGGAAATTTTCTTAAAAATTTTAAGAATTGCTTCTAAAATTCTAAGCCTTCTAACGTCCTAAAAAAATAAAATGACATTTACAAAATGATGCCAACATAAACTGGACATATGGGGAATGTTAGGTGATAACTATTTTATGAGGTATCAATTTCTGTTTTAAAAGCAGAAAAATAGAAATTTTAAAAATTGAGAATTTTTCCAAATTCTTGGTAAATTTGGGATTTTTTCATAAATAAAGGTAAAATATATTGATTCAATTTATGACTATCATGAAGTACAATGTGTTATGAGAAAACAATCTCTAAATGGCTTGGATAAGTAAAAGCGTTCCAAAGTTATTATCACATAAAGTGACACATGTCAGATTTGCAAAATTAGACGTGGACATGGGGGCATCAATGACCCTTAGTCTCGAAAGGGTTATGGGTGCATGATATATATATATATATATATATATATATATATATATATATATATATATATAAATCCAAAGAATTGAAGCAGCACTCCAGATATAGTGAAACAAATGGTGGACCGACTTTATTCCCCTTGCAACGTTTCAACTGCACAATGCAGTCTTTCTCAAGCCAACAAATGGTGCATGTAGGGGGTACTAAATACCCATACAAATTAGCAACATGATTAGACATCCTTAGTGAAAAACAACAAATTTGTGTACATAATTATAAATATTCAATATAAAATTCATATTGCCGTGCATATAAAAATCCATAGAAAATCTCCATATATCCATATAATCAAAAAAACATAGTGACATGATCATAATCATAAAGTGCATAAGTGCCAATAAAATATACCACATGTGTGTATATCATGATTAGTGGAAAGGTGAATTAATACAACAAACATCACCTGTGCATACTTCATATTACAAATACTACTCACACAGCGGTGTATAGCCATCGTGGTCATCATAGGCGTCCCTGAGAACCTACTGCGCATGCTTGAACAGACAAGGAAATCGGCGCATCGTCGCCCTGCGTTCGACGTCATCAACAGGTCACGTGAGTCATCACATAACCAACCTTGGCAACGGAGGACGCTCGGCACTAACGAAAATCCGGAAGTAGCAACTAGGAGGAGGCCAGAGGAGACCCAACCCGGCAACACATGACATGTCACATGTGCCGTAGCCCGGGCAACCTGTCACCAACTCAACGCCGCATCCCACCGGACCTGCCGATACCTGCCGCAAAGAAAGGCAGAGGCAATAGGGATCAATAATGGAGCAGAAAAAAAGAGAAATAGGACCATTACTAAAAAATAATGAAAATGGGTTATCTTTAATGTCGACCACTCCCAGGGGCACCACAATATATAGCAAAAAAGGAAGGTACCCGCAGCCGTACCATGTATACTGGTCATAACTGCTGGGACAATTATGGGGACTGCACACCAGGGCAAAACTGCCTCAGGAGCCCAGAGCCCAAATATAGCCTCCAATACTAGTGTGGCCGCTCCTTATGGTCTATAACAATAAATACAATCTGTTAAATATACAATGCTTGGAAGGTCCCATGTTTTGCTCCAAAAGATAAATATATATCGTGTAGAGAGTTGGCCCCATTAGTGACAATCGGCCTGAACTCACTCTTAGACAATTTGAGTTACACAATAGGAGTGACTTCACCCCGATTGTCAATTCACCAGCACTGGACACCTTTGTTAAAGCTATTGAAAATGAAATCAATGTATTGCAAACCAATCTCAATGATACCCGTCTTGTACACCCCAATATGACAGGGAGTGATCTTAGAGCATTGGAGGAATTGTGCCATAACAACAGCCTCACCATTAAACCTGCCGATAAGGGTGGTGCGGTTGTTGTTATGGACACTGAGATGTATATAAAAGAAATTGATAGACAGCTGGCAGACAGAGATGTTTATAGGGTTCTACACAAGGACCCTAGATTTGACATTGCAAGGTCAATTGCTGATATTTTGTGTGAGGCCCTTACTAAGGGCATCATTGATGAGGAAATTAAAAGATTTCTAACAGTGGAATATCCTCGAACACCTGTCCTGTATATCGTGCCCAAGATACACAAGTGTCTCAACAGTCCGCCAGGTCAACCAATTGTATCTGGCACTAATTCCATTTTTTCAAATATAGCGGTCTTTTTAGACTGTCTATTGCGTCAATATGCTACCAACACTAGATCATATGTTAAAGACACTGGTGATTTTCTGGGCAAGATTAGGGACTTGAGATTACAAGATGATTGTCTAGTGGCA
Source organism: Bufotes viridis (assembly GCA_033119425.1). Classification (NCBI taxonomy): domain Eukaryota; kingdom Metazoa; phylum Chordata; class Amphibia; order Anura; family Bufonidae; genus Bufotes; species Bufotes viridis. Next base: position 460,114,338 of record CM065590.1, read on the forward strand.
TCTTTTGATGTCACTAGCCTATATACATCAATTGACCATGAGCGAGGCATTGCGGCAGTACGACGATGCCTCACTCGGAGTCAATACACTCGGGAATGTTGTTGCCTCATACTGACTCTGCTTGAGCTGGTTTTGAGGCATAATTATTTCAAGTTTATGGACTGTTTCTACCTCCAGATTTGAGGGACCGCCATGGGGTCCAATGTGGCACCCACGTATGCAAACATCTTCATGGCGGCCCTCGAGGAGGACCACGTCTATGTGTCCCACCACTTCAGCCATGTGCTGGGGTGGTGGCGATACATAGACGATGTCTTCCTGGTCTGGAGGGGTGATGGACAGTCATTGGTGCATTTTCATGATTTTTTAAATCATCTTGATCCAGGTATTAAATTTACTTTGACCTATTCCAATGTACAAGTACAATTTCTTGATACGATGGTCACCACCGAGGGGGATAGGTTGGTGACTGACATTTTTATTAAGAAAACTGATTGTAACTCTTTGTTGAGGTTTGACAGCTGTCATCCTAGATCTACTGTTTCCTCTTTGCCCTATAGCCAGCTACTTCGGGTAAAGAGAATAGTGCAGGATGAGGAGGTATTGCCACGCCGGTACCAGGAAATGGTGAATAGATTTAGACAAAGAGGTTACCCGTCCCAGGTTATCTCTAGACATCTATGCAAAGTTAGGGAACCCCATTTACCAGATAGGAGGCCTAAATCTGTACACAAACGTATTCCGTTTGTGTCCACTTTTCGTGAACAGAGTAGACCAATAACACAGGTCATTAATAAACATTGGAATATCTTGCGCAGTTACTATCCTGGGTTGGATGAGTTCTCTGTCCCGCCACTTATGTCATATAGACGTCCGCCAAACCTACGTGACAAGCTGGTACGGGCAGAGGTTCCTACGGCTCAAATGGTACAATCTTACATTGGCACTAGAAGGACAGGAAGTTTTCCTTGCCTACGGTGTGTCAATTGTAAGTACATGATGAAAGGTGAACATTTCAGACACCCCAATACAGGTATTGAATATGACATTAGAAAGTTTCTCACTTGTGACAGCTCATATGTGGTTTAAGTGTTGCAATGTCCTTGTGGTCTCCTATATGTGGGGGAGACCACTTGTGACATGAAAACACGTCTGAATAACCACAGATTCTCCATCAGACAGAAAAGGAAGGACTTACCTGTCCCTAGCCACTTTGTGCAATTGGGACACAGTGAAAGTGATCTGCGTTTTACTATTCTAGATCAGATCTCCATATCCTCCAGAGGAGGTGATCAAGCTTTGGCCCTTAAACAATGTGAACTTAGATGGATACATCGTTTGCAATCACTTAAACCACAAGGATTGAATGTAGAATTCAGATGGAATATTATATAGGGTGACACTCCCTCTTTTGTAGAATTGGAGTACTCATCCAGTACTGGATACGTAGTTACAGATGGTGTATTTTTATCAAATTTTATGAATATTGGTATTGTATAATTTTATTTATACCATTTTTTCTATTTTTTCTATTCTTTTCTAGTTACTCAACTTGAATTTTATCCAGTGGTGTATCCCATCAGCGGTCTACACAATATATATTTATCTTTTGGAGCAGAACATGGGACCTTCCAAGCATTGTATATTTAACAGATTGTATTTATTGTTATAGACCATAAGGAGCGGCCACACTAGTATTGGAGGCTATATTTGGGCTCTGGGCTCCTGAGGCAGTTTTGCCCTGGTGCGCAGTCCCCATAATTGTCCCAGCAGTTATGACCAGTATACTTGGTACGGCTGCGGGTACCTTCCTTTTTTGCTATATATTGTGGTGCCCCTGGGAGTGGTCGACATTAAAGATAACCCATTTTCATTATTTTTTAGTAATGGTCCTATTTCTCTTTTTTTCTGCTCCATTATTGATCCCTATTGCCTCTGCCTTTCTTTGCGGCAGGTATCGGCAGGTCCGGTGGGATGCGGCGTTGAGTTGGTGACAGGTTGCCCGGGCTATGGCACACGTGACATGTCATGTGTTGCCGGGTTGGGTCTCCTCTCGCCTCCTCCTAGTTGCTACTTCCGGATTTTCGTTAGTGCCGAGCGTCCTCCGTTGCCAAGGTTGGTCATGTGATGACTCACGTGACCTGTTGATGACGTCGAACGCAGGGCGGCGATGCGCCGATTTCCTTGTCTGTTCAAGCATGCGCAGTAGGTTCTCTGGGACGCCAATGATGACCACGATGGCTATACACCGCTGTGTGAGTAGTATTTGTAATATGAAGTATGCACAGGTGATGTTTGTTGTATTAATTCACCTTTCCACTAATCATGATATACACACATGTGGTATATTTTATTGGCACTTATGCACTTTATGATTATGATCATGTCACTATGTTTTTTTGATTATATGGATATATGGAGATGTTCTATGGATTTTTATATGCACGGCAATATGAATTTTATATTGAATATTTATATTGAAAATTTATATATAAGGGCGAGGTTACAACCCTGTGATGGGGTTTGTCCTTTGCCTGCCAGCAAGACATCACACTCGATATAGAAGCTGTTATATCAGTTGGGCATGCGCTGGATCGGAATACCCTTTTCCCATAACAAAGATGGTGCACGGAACTTCATTGACCGGTGCGCATGCACGGAATGAGAATTCTGACGCATAGCACATCTGACCACTGATCTTCACCCACATTGGATTACTCTGGGCATAGACAATGGATTCAAAGTAATGTTGAAGTTTTTTCGATCGTATTGGATTTCAACTGACTGGTATGTCCGCCGATTACCCGTTTGTAATTCCTCCCCCTTGTCTTGTATTTTAACTTCACAACAGCGCATAATCCGCAGAGGATTTTTGAATATTAACTTGTCATTTTTGATCACTATGAAACATTTGTATATGTAGAAATCGAAACAATGTAATCTGATGGTATTATGCCCTGATCTATTATGTTTCACTATGTTAACTGTGTCACGCATGTGTTTGACTAATTAATGGTCAACACCCACTATTGTGATTGGGCCACATGACCTGCATGTTAATTTGGTTTTCACTATATATATCCCACCATTATGTATGTGTTCTTTGCTTGAGAAAGGCTGTATTTTGAAGGAGCCGAAACGTCGCACTGTTCAGGTGAATAAAGGAGTTCCTTTTTTCCACTTTTATTGGAGTGCTGTTCGCTTTTTCTGCATTATTTTGGGGTAAGATACCTATACCTAGGAACGTGCACCCAGCAATACATTTTCTCTTTTTGACCAGTGCCGTCATTTTTCTTCCATATAAACACGGTTTATTGACTGAGCACGGTCCACCATATCATTTTTTACCTGAAGAGACAGAGCGAATCTTGCGGGGAATTGGAGGAGATGCCACTTTCCTGAATACACCCTCTATCAAGGAATTGAAAAGGAAATTTGAGAATGTGTCCAGACGTGCAATATCTCTACGGTTACATATGACGACACTTGGTGAATACTACAAATCCCAGAAAATTCCTAGAGGTATGCGGTCGCATTTGAGACCTAATTTATTTCAGAACAATGCGGTTTTTTGTAAAAAATTTGAAGCTATTTCCAACCGTTATTCATTGGACTTTATTTTATTGAACATTGAATATTTACAACAAGAGTTGTCATCTGTGGATACTGAACTGCGGGAGGTTGAAGTTAATCTGCAATCCCTCATGACCAGTGAGGACTTTTCTAAATACATGGATGAGTCATCTGTAAGATCCAGGGCATTTCAACTGGAATCTGAGGAAAACAAACGTGGAAAATGGCATAGAGATGGAGAGGACTACAAGAAAGGCAATATATATGTTTGGCAAACAGAGCGTTTGGGTAACAATCAACAGAGAGACAATAAGAAAAGAAGGAAATATTTACAAGGTATGCCGAATGAAGATCAAGCTTTTTTAGTCAGTGTTCCCCGGACAGAACCAAAAAACGACGCCATATCAGGAGAGGAGGTCGGCGACACCGACGTAATCGAGAAAACACGCAACACCAGGAATCGACCCACAACAAACAAGGCTCAACTAACAAAGAAAAAATGACTGTAGTGAATTTATCCACAAAAGAACTGACACCTTCACAAGTGAGTGTGTTATCTAAAGGTTTTTCTTTTTGTCCCAGTTCACACATAAACTGGTTTGATTTGGAATCTAATCTGTATTCTTTTTTCAGGCGTATTAAATTGAAAGTGTGGTTTAATAACAGAAAATGTGTTACAAAAGCACAGACCAGTGAACTCACTATGAGTTCACTTAAATTGTTCAAGAAAAGTGATTTTACACCTGTGATCAGTGAACCTGCTGTTGAGGCCTACATCAATGCGGTCATGAGTGGGGTCTCCGAGCTCAGGCTCTCCCGTCAGGGGGACCCTGATCTTGGACATCCCAACTTGACCACAGCGGAGGTTGAAGCACTTGAGTCCATTCGGAGTGATCCCACCCTTACACTAAAGACAGCAGATAAGGGGGGTGCAGTGGTCGTGATGGACACTAACCAGTATATATGTGAAATAATGAGACAGTTGAGCGACCAGGAGGTTTATCAGCGATTGAATTCTGATCCTAAGTTTGAAATTGCAATGATCATAAATAAATGTCTCACTGAAGCATTGGTAGCGGGCACCATTGATGAAGATTCACGTAATTATCTTGAGGTAGCACATCCTGTCACTCCTGTGATATATGTGCTGCCTAAGATTCATAAAACATTGGAGAATCCCCCAGGATGTCCTATAGTTTCGGGGTCTGATTCTATTTTCAGCCATATATCTATATTCTTGGACAAGATTCTACGTAAATTTTCAGTGAGTGGAAGTTCATATATACAGGACACATCTGATTTTCTGGTGAAACTCAATGAGATTGAATTGATTGATTCCCCTCTGATATTGTTGGCTTCTTTCGATGTAGTATCCCTGTACACTTCTATAGTGCATGAAACAGGTGTCTTGGCTGTGGAGAAAATGCTTATAGGTTCATCCTATTCTCCTCAAGTAAGAGAGTTTATTATTGCATTATTGAACATCATATTGCGACACAACTATTTTCTGTTTCAAGATGGCTTTTATTTGCAGAAGCGCGGTGTGGCCATGGGGTCTCATGTGGCCCCACTTTTGCAAATATTTTTATGAGGCAGTTTGAGGAGGATGTCGTCTTTCTATCCCACCACTTCAGACATGTTCTGAGGTGGTGGAGATATATCGACGACATCTTCCTCATTTGGACTGGTAATGAGACCCAGCTTATGAGCTTTCATAGGTTCCTGAATGACTATGATAGGGACTTACAATTTACATTGTCACACTCCAATACTGAGATACAGTTTCTGGATACTAGGGTCAGATATAGTGGTGGTAAACTACACACAGAATTATTTGTTAAGCCCACAGATACTAACGCACTCCTGTGTTATAATAGCTCCCATCCTAGAAAAATGGTGCAGTCACTTCCTTTCTCCCAATTTCTCAGGGTGAAACGTATAGTTAGTGACCAAGACAATCTTGAAGGGGCCCTGGACAATATGGCATCAAAATTTCGTGAGAGAGGTTACCCACGCCAATTGCTTACTGAGCACATGAGTAAAATCCAGAATCTGGATCGGAAGGATCTACTGTCCAGGCGGGATTCTGTACAAAGGGTGGACAGAATTCCGTTTGTATCAGTATACAATGAGATGAGTCCCTCAATTAATAAACTTATACGGAAGAATTGGAATATATTGGGCTCTTGCTTCAGTAATATTCCTGAATTTAACCAACCACCGTTGTTTTCATATCGCCGCTCTAGGAATTTACGAGATCAGCTGGTTAAGGCGGATATTGGCCCCAAGGGGGTAGCAGACAAACTACGTTAACACAGCCAAGCAAAGGTTGTTTTCCGTGTCTTGGATGTGTTAACTGTAAATATATCAAGAAAAGCAAGAATTATATACATCCTTCCACAGGGACAACATATAATATCAAGTTTTACTTAACTTGTGATTCTAGTTTTGTTATTTATGTTTTGTCATGCCCATGTAATTTACTTTATGTGGGGAGACTACAACAGAACTAAAAACACGGTTAAATAATCACCGCTACTGTATTAGGAAAAACGTCTGGACCTGCCGGTGTCCAGACATTTTACGGAGGCAAAACACAAAGAAAGTGATCTCAAATGTTGGATTATAGACCATATACCCCTACATAGACGTGGGGGATAGGTCCAGGATACTTAAACGTAGAGAGCTATGGTGGATACACACGTTGGGGAGTCTTTGCCCCAATGGTTTAAATGTAGATTATAATTTGGGTGATTGTCAGTGATGAGTGACTTGCCCTGTTCCCCTGCTATGTATTGCTCTGTCTCTGGTGTGTAGATGTAAAGAACTACAAAGGAATTTTTTAAAAAAATTTTGAAGGAATTTTTTGAAAAACATTTTTTAAAAAGTTTTTTAGAGGGATTTTTTGGAAGGTTTTTTAAAAAAGTTTTCTTTGAAAATACTTTATTAATTATTTTGTATCCTCTCTTTTAGATAATTTATGTCACCAGCATCACTATACAAGAACATGAGGATTGGAATACAGGGATGATCTGAATGCGGCCATCCAGTCAAGTGACATCATTTCATATTGTATATAATGTATTCTCTATTTGGGTCCAAATACATTGTCCTGCCATGAGTTTAATTCAGGGTGTTCAGAGATATATTGCATCCATTTTTTCATGTTTGTTTTTTGCTATACCAGCTGTCCGAATATGGTTCCATCAGCTTGAGGAGATCCCTCATGAGTGAAATATGTGTATATGGCATTTGGGGATGACCCATTGTGACTCCATGCGAACGTGGATGTCCATAAGCCTTTCCCTTAAGGTCGAGGTTACAACCCTGTGATGGGGTTTGTCCTTTGCCTGCCAGCAAGACATCACACTCGATATAGAAGCTGCTATATCAGTTGGGCATGCGCTGGATCGGAATACCCTTTTCCCATAACAAAGATGGTGCACGGAACTTCATTGACCGGTGCGCATGCACGGAATGAGAATTCTGACGCATAGCACATCTGACCACTGATCTTCACCCACATTGGATTACTCTGGGCATAGACAATGGATTTAAAGCAATGTTGAAGTTTTTCGATCGTATTGGATTTCAACTGACTGGTATGTCCGCCGATTACCCGTTTGTAATTCCTCCCCTTGTCTTGTATTTTTACTTCACAACAGCGCATAATCCGCAGATGATTTTTGAATATTAACATGTCATTTTTGATCACTATGAAACATTTGTATATGTAGAAATCGAAACAATGTAATCTGATGGTATTATGCCCTGATCTATTATGTTTCACTATGTTAATTGTGTCACGCATGTGTTTGACTAATTAATGGTCAACACCCACTATTGTGATTGGGCCACATGACCTGCATGTTAATTTGGTTTTCACTATATATATCCCACCATTATGTGTGTGTTCTTTGCTTGAGAAAGGCTCTATTTTGAAGGAGCCGAAACGTCGCACTGTTCAGGTGAATAAAGGAGTTCCTTTTTTCCACTTTTATTGGAGTGCTGTTCACTTTTTCTGCATTATTTTGGGGTAAGATACCTATACCTTGGAACGCGCACCCAGCAATACATTTTCTCTTTTTGACCAGTGCCGTCATTTTTCTTCTATATATATATATATATATATATATATATATACATATATACATATATTCTGCCAACACATGCACCCCTCTATCGTGCACCTCCTATCCAATAATCCCAAACATGAAAAACTGGCTGCAGTCACCACCAGACAATTGAGACAGTTAACATTGAATTCAATGGAAACTGTAAAATCTCTATACCAGGCTCAGTGTATAGAGCAGGCATCCTCAAACTGCGGCCCTCCAGCTGTTGCAAAACTACCAGCCTGTCCGAACAGCCTACAGGTATCAGCCTACAGCAGGGCATTGTGGGAGTTGTAGTTTTACAACAGCTGGAGGGCCGCAGTTTGAGGATGCCTGCTCTATAAGCTCCGTCCGCAAATTTTGTGTCCGTCAAAAAAAACGGATGATGGACCATTTATTTTGACGGATCAGTTTTTTTTGGAAGATCCATTGTAATAATGCCTATCCTGTCCGCAAACGTGAAAAAAATAGGACATGCTCTATTTTGTTGACGGAATGTAAACACGGACCACGGATGCGGAACAAAAACCATCCACATTTTTTAACGGCCCCATTGAAATGAATGGGGAAGCATCCTATCCGTGAGAAAAAAATGGAATGGACGCGGAAACAAACAACGGTCGTGTGCATGAGGCCTAAATCCAATAAACTTCATTTCACTTCTCAAATATCACTGTGTGTGTCTCCTATATGAAATACTTAACTGAAATTTTTTATCGTAACAACCAACGATTTATACAGGAAATAATGACGATTAACAAGGTTGCCCAAACTTTCGCATCCCACTGTAATCACACTTCTGCTAAAGGCAAAAGTCTGATTAGACTATGTAAAGTAAAAAAAAATACAGTACAGTACACTATGTTGTTTACTGTACTGTATTAGATAGACACCAGATCCACTGGATCTACAAGAACCAAGTGGGTCCAGGTAAAAATAAAAAAAACACATATCACTGAATTAAAAAATAAATTAAAATACATTACACATATTAGGTAAATACATATACATATAACATGATTTTTTTTTGTTTCAAAAATGAAATCTTTGTGTAAAACTTGCATAAATAAAAAAAAGTATACATATTAAGTATCGCCGCATCCGTAATAACCTGCTCTATAAAAATACTGCATGATCTAACCTGTCAGATAAATGTTGTAAATAACAAAAAAATAAAAACGGTGTCAAAACAACTATTACTTGTTACCTTGCCTCACAAAAAGTGTAATATAGAGCAACCAAAAATCATATATACCTGAAAATAGTACTAACAAAACTGCCACCTTATCCCATAGTTTCTAAAATGGGGTCACTTTCAGTGATGTCGCAAACATAAAATTTTCCGTTCGCGAACGGCGAATGCGAACTTATGCAAATGTTCGCGAACGGGCGAACCGGGCGAACTGCCATAGACTTCAATAGGCAGGCGAATTTTAAAACCCACAGGGACTTTTTCTGGCCACAATAGTATTGGAAAAGTTGTTTCAAGGGGACTAACACCTGGACTGTGGCATGCCGGAGGGGGATCCATGGCAAAACTTCCATGGAAAATTACATAGTTGACGCAGAGTTGGGTTTTAATCTATAAAAGGCATAAATCACATAACAATCCTAAATTTTTTTGAACAACGTGGTTTAAAACATCTAGAGTGTGCATACGATCAGGTATGATGTTGTATCGATCAGGGTTACGGGGTTGCATCGATAAGGGTTACGCCCGCTTCACAGACATTGACAGACCAAACTCCCCTTTTAATGCACCGCAAACAACCGCAAACAGTTCATTTGCACAACCGCAAACTCCCCATTTGCACAAGGTTGGATACCAAGCTAGCCATGTCCCGGTGATGTCATTGAAGGTTTCTTCCTCCACCCAGCCACGTACAACACCAAGGGTCCCCGAAAGGTGAATTGAATTGATTTTTCGAACGGGGAGATGGTTAAAAAAATGCTGGCTCCCTCCCCTTTGTTTTTATCCACGGTCACTGCGTCTGCGCCGTGCAATTTACTGTCACACTCGATATGAGTGGTATTTTCTGTAGTACTATTCTCATCAGTTTAATCTCTCTAACTTCCCCAATCTGGGGGCCATTTATTAAATAGATTTTTCGAACGGTGAGATGGTTAAAAAAACGCTGGCTCCCTCCCCTTTGTTTTTATCCACGGTCACTGCGTCTGCGCCGTGCAATTTACTGTCACACCAGATATGAGTGGAATTTTCTGTAGTACTATTCTCATCAGTTTAATCCCTGTTACATCCCATATCAGGGATTGCCTTTTGTGAAAAAAAATTTAGGACGGGTACCTTCCACTGTGGTGTCCCAATAGCGACACATTTTTTGAAGGCCTCAGACTCCACTAGCTGGTATGGTAAAAGCTGGCGGCCTAAGAGTTCCGTCAAGCCAGCTGTCAGTCCCCGGGCAAGGGGGTGACAATGTGACATTGGCTTCTTATGCTCAAACATGTCCTTGACAGACACCTGACTGTGGGCAGATGAGCAGGAACTGCTGAAGGTGAGAGGCGGAGTGGCGGTTAGTTGAGAGGGGGCAGGGAGGACAGCAGTGGTTGACGTGGCTGAAGATGCTGGACCAGGAGGAGCATGGTGGCTTTGAGTTTGTGTGCTGCTTGTACTCATGTGCTGATCCCATAGGCGTTTGTGATGTGAGATCATGTGCCTTCGCAAAGCAGTTGTACCGAGGTGGGTGTTGGACTTCCCACGACTCAGTTTCTTTTGGCACAGGTTGTAAATGGCATTGCTGTTATCAGAGGCAGACACACAAAAAAAATGCCACACTGCTGAGCTTTGCAATGACGGCATTCTGGTGGTCGCAACAGAAATGCGTTGACTGGCTTGCTGTCTGGCTGACCCCGGGTGCCGATACATGCTGTCTGACTGTGCCACTAACTCCTTGCGATGACCTCCCCCTGCTTCCAACTCGTCTCCTCGTTCTCTCTGTCTCCTCTTCTGAACTTTCCCCCTCTTCTTCTCTTCGAGCAGGCACCCACGTGGCATCCGTGAACACATCTTCATCATCAACCGCTTCACTTGTATCTGACACCTCAGCAAAGGAAGCAGCATCATCATCATCATCATCACACTGTACGTCCATGTGTGTAATCCTGTCTGACTGAGACATATCCCTGTAATCTACATCATCTGGCAATAATGGTTGCGCATCACTAATTGCATCCAACTGATGTGTAAATAACTCCTCTGACGGATCAAGTGAAGCAGCTGTGGTGGCTGTGGTGGTGGTGGAGGCGGGCAAGAGCATGGTAACTTGAGAGCAGGTGACCGAAGCTGAGCTGGAGGAGGATGGTGCGTCAAGATTCTTAGCAGAAGCTGTTGAAGATTGGGTGTCCTCTGAACACTAGGCATTATTCCAGGGACAGTGGAAATCAAAGCACCACGACCACGGCGTGCCACGGATGGCCTGCCTCTGCCTGTCATTTTTTTTTAGATTAGGTACTACGCGTGCTAGGTACTGTGCCACCCGGTATAAGTGGTTGGCACTGGCAGTGGGCACACTACAGTCTGTGGAAGTGGGCCTGACACACACTGGCAGCAGGCAAGCAACTGAATTTAGACTACTGTCTAAAAATGAAATGCCTTATTTATCGGCAAGCTACTGTGCCACCCGGTATGAGTGGTTGGCACTGGCAGTGGGCACACTACAGTCCGTGAAAGTGGGCCTGACACACACTGGCAGCAGGCAAGCAACTGAAATTACACTAAAGTGTAAAAATTCAATGCCTTTTTTTGATGCAAAGTCCTGTGCCACACGGTATGACAGGGGTGGGCACTGGCAGTGGGCACACTACAGTCAGTGGAAGTCGGCCTGACACACACTAGCAGGCAAGCAACTGAAATTACACTAAAGTGTAAAAATTAAATGCCTTTTTTTGATGCAAAGTCCTGTGCCACACGGGGTGACAGGGGTGGGCACTGGCAGTGGGCACACTACAGTCAGTGGAAGTCGGCCTGACACACACTTGCAGGCAAGCAACTGAAATTACACTAAAGTGTAAAAATTAAATGCCTTTTTTTGATGCAAAGTCCTGTGCCACACGGGATGACAGGGGTGGGCACTGGCAGTGGGCACACTACAGTCTGTGGGCCTGCAGCTCCTCACACACAGGCAGGCCAGGCATCTGCAATATATATATGGCGGGAAAAAAAAAAGCAGACTAATGTTGCAGCCCTAAAAAGGGCTTTTTGGGGTGCTGTCAGGACGCTGTCCTTACAGCAGAGATCAGATGAGTCTTTCAGGACTGGAGTGGAGACTGAATTCACTAGCCTAGCTATCGATTTCCCTATTAAACCAGCAGCAACTACACTCTCCCTCCTCTCACTAAGACTGCAGCTTCCGAATAAATCTAAAATGGATGCTGTTCAGGAGATGGGAGGGTCTGGGAGGGAGGGTATGCTGCTGATTGGCTGGAATGTGTCTGTTGACTGTGAGGTACAGGGTCAAAGTTTGCTCAATGATGATGTATAGGGGGCGAACTGAACATCGCATGTGTTCGCCCGCTGCGGCGAACGCGAACAAGCTATGTTCGCCGGGAACTGTTCGCCGGCGGATAGTTCAGGCCATCTCTAGTCACTTTTTTGGAGTTTCTACTCTAGGGGTGCATCATGGGGGCTTCAAATGGGACATGGTGTAAAAAAAACAGTCCAGCAAAATGTGCCTTCCAAAAACCGTATGGCATTACTTTTCTTTCTGCGCCCTGCCGTGTGCCCGTACAGCAGTTTACGATCACATATGGGGTGTTTTTGTAAACGACAGAATCAGGGCAATAAATATTGCTTTGTAACTGGAAAAAAAATATTTTAATGGAAAATCTGCCTAAAAAGGAAAATTTTGAAATTGTATCTCTATTTCCCATTAATTCTTGTGGAACACCTAAAGGGTTAACAGTTTGTAAAATCAGTTTTGAATACCTTGAGGGGTGTAGTTCCTAGAATGGGGTCATTTTGGGGTGGTTTCTATTATGTAAGCCTCACAAAGTGACTTCAGACCTGAACTGGTCCTTAAAAAGTGGGTTTTTGAAAACTTCTGAAAAGTTTCAAGATTTGCTTCTAAACGTCTAAGACTTGTAACATCCACAAAAAATAAAATATCATTCCCAAAATGATCTAAACATGAAGTAGACATATTACTATGTATTATAGAAATAATGAAATTGAAACAGTTACGTCATCACAGGTCCTTTAGCTGACAGCTAATGAATGAAGAAGAGATCGCAACCACGCAATCAAGTGGATATGGTGAGTTAATTTTTTAATTTTTAACCCCTCCATCCACATTTTACTTAGCATTCTGTATTGAGAATGCTATTATTTTCCCTTATAACCATGTTAAAAGGGAAAATAATAAAATATACAGAATACTCAACCCAAACCCGAACTTCAGTGATGAAGTCCGGGTTCGGGTCTGGGTACCTAACATGCCGATTTTTCCCATGCGCGTGCAAAATGCATTAAAACGCTTTGCACTTGGGCAGAAAAATCACGCATTTTTCCGCAACGCACCCACCTCTTATCCGGGCGTCAAACGTGACGCCCGTGTGAAAGAAGCCTTAATCTAAGGGGTAATTTTGCTAACCTGGTGTTATCACTGGATCAAAAACACCAGGTGCACTACAGGTTTCTAAAGATAGTCAAAGTGATACTATATCATCGTCTCCAGTGTAATTGGTGACCTTCTTCAGCTACATATTTGTAAAACATATATATGAAGTATAATGTGAATGTATTGTAGATTATAATCAACTTTTTATTATGATTTGCATTACACCTTTGCAGAAATAAAATGTTTCCCTTCATCATACAGTAGATAAGACAAAGTAAATACTAGACCATCTATCAATCAAATTTCAACTGTATTACTTGCATGTTCTTCTATGGCCTACCAATGACAACACAGTAACTCCCTTCAATTTAGGCTCATCTAATGCATACCATTCTCACCTCCTGTCTCATTCTTCCTAATCCACAACTCATCTCATGTACAGAATTAGACTGGATCAGCCTGAGAACCAGAGAATGGGCCTCATAGGTCTAGCAGAAGTTTCATTTGGACTTGAATTTGATATCTCGCAAATATTTGGGCGAATATTCGTCATAAATTCGCGAGTTCGAGATTTGCGATTATTTTCTTGATTGCGAAAATCGGCGATGTAATATGCGTTGGTCGCTATTGCTACATTTTTCAAGCTACTTGAAGTTTCCTGAGACTAGAGAAAATGGTTGGCACAGCAGAACATTACAATAGCTTTACATGCAGATAGAGTGCTCCCACTTATTCGCGATTGCACAAATCGGCAATTAATTATGCCAATATTTTTGCGCAATACGTGCAACTTAACCCTTTAGTTGGCCTGACTACATATTAGTGATTGGTGCAATAAGTATTGTTGTGAACTTGTGACATCACAGCACTATGTATGTAGCATGCATGTATAGACAGCTACACTATATCACAATGTAACCTACACTGACTAGCTCCCACTAACTATCTGTATTGATGACTGCAATGACAGCTGTCTCTCTCAGAACTGAAAAAAAAAAAACTGCAGAAAATGGCAGCTGGGGAGGTTCCTATATAGTTAGGGTTAGGCAACTTTCCTATTGGTTGCTAGGGATGTTGCTAAGCTCCGACAAAGACATTGCAGCCTTCTCATTAGCCCATAAGCAAGAAGCAGGGAGGGATCATTGGTTCAGAGAAAAAAAAAAATCTAGAATATTCTTTAATACGAATATCTAGCACTATACTCTAAATCTTCGCAAATTCTCGAAGTGCCGATATTCACTATTAAAATTTGTGATGCAAATAGTCGCACCAAACACTGCCAATCAGTTGTCACAGTGAGTCTATTTCTTATTGTTTGATTCACATATGATTTTCTCTGGGAGATCTTAATTTTACTGGTATACAATAAATTTGATATGGTATAGTTTTCATGTACTGTATTTGTTCAGTGTATTGCCTGTAAATGTTTTATATAGGATGATATATATTTTGCATGAGATAATATGTTTAAATATATAAATATATAATAAAGAATTATCAGTAAATAAAGAATAATAATATATATATAAAGAAGGACGTATATATGTATGCATGTGTGTGTGTATGTTCAGCGATGTATGTTCATTAAAAAACGCAACCATCGATTTCAACAAAACTTGGTATACACATCCCTTGCTACCTGGAAAGAAAGCTTGTGGGGGTCACAGCTCTCTAGGATGTACCGTTCCTGAGATATTCCTAAAAAATTACCTGCATTAGCCAATACAAGCCTGCAAGTCTTTCTCTTCATATCCCAACTGCCATACACACACTCACATGTCCCTTATCAGCCAATAGAAGCTCGCAGGCCCTTACTCTCCACATACACACAGTTTTACTCCAGGTTTCCATAACAACCCAGACAGTTTTCTTCACTGCTGCAGGTCAGCTTTAGGCTCGGGCTGCACGACACATAAGGCGTTTTTTGTTATTTAAGCGTTTATTTTTTTAAAAAAATAAAGGGGAGGAGAAAGGGGAGTGATTTAAAGTTTTATATTTTTTATATTTTTAATGATTTTGTAGCTCATGTTTGAGGCTACAATACTCATTTCTTATGTTGACAAATCATAAAATAAAGTGGCCTAAATGGGAGGAAATGCTCAAAACCCCAAATACTGTAGCGCATTTATAACCGGGGGAGCAATTCCTCCGCATTTGATCCGTTGCTAATGGCAATCCCCTGCAAAAATACATACAATGGAGGATGCCAGCAGCTGACCACATGCACCACAAAACATCCTACACATGATGGAATAATGTGTGGATAAAAATATAAGAATACATAAATCACAGCAAAAGGTGCAACATAATAATATGAAACTGACAATACTGGCTTAACCCTCACACTGATGTTAAAAATGAGACTTTAGCCAATATATTCCAGTCAGGAACATATCGGATCCCTGCGCACCCCGTTAAGGTATTTCAGTGTGGTGTGGGACCTACCGCTAACCTACCTATAGTGTGTGAACACGGTCTCATAGGTGCTGAGGTCCGACTCACAGCCAAGCTCCCACATGCCTCCATAGTAAGATCACTAATACAATAGGAGGGAGGAGAAGGCTGCGAGCCCCACCTGTAACAGGCCATGTGACACAGGCTACCAGGTGCACCAGAATGTTACCAACGATAGGAATTGGTACATTTCATACATATAAAGACAAATCAAAAAATAAAGTGGCCAAAATGGGAGGAAATGCTCAAAACCTCAAATACTGTAGCGTATTTATAGCCGGGCTGGAATATATTGGCTAAAGTCTCATTTTTAACATCAGCGTAAGGGTTTAGCCAGTATTGTCAGTTTCATATTATTGTGGTGCACCTTTTGCTTTAATTTCTTATGTTGGCCTGCCACCTGCTGTACAAAATAAGAATTGTAGCTTCAATACCCTGGGTCTCTTTAGAGAGACCCAACGTATTGAATTCAATTACCATCATTCTCATTGGCCACAGAGGATGCCGGTAAAAAGTCCAGAAGTGCGAGCTTCAATTTTTTTTAGCTTTTAGATGCCGTGATGACTCTTGATCATGGCATCTAAAGGCTTTAATGACTGAGATTGGCATTATTGCCAGTCGCGTTCATGCCTTACAATATAATAGTTAAAAGGCTTTTCCAGGATTTTGAAACTGATGACCTATCCTCTGGATTGGGTTGAATTTTTGAATTTCAGAATCAAGTCGCTCATCTCTAATGCTCATTAATGATCTGTTATCTGTTAGGAACCACTGTTCAGTCTTGTGAAGAGAAGACAATACTGTGGATTCCTCCATTAATTCAAAATTTTAAAATGGGTTATCTAAACTAGACATTCCTCTTAAAACAAAATTACACTGAGAGATTAAATGATTTGTATCAAGTTTATTTCTTCACTATGGACTGTCATAAACTTTATAATGCTAACTTTGAGGATTTGGACACAAGAACAGGAGGATGACATTGATGTGACGGTATTTAAATGAAGTTGTTCTTTCCATCTGTGCAGACCAGGCACACACATTGTGTAGCTCAAACATGAGTAATCTGCATTTCCAGCCTAATAAATCTATAGCACTTACAGTGCTATAGAAGAGAACAGGTCCACTGGGTCATATGTGCATTAGCATTAATCCTCCAGGAACTTAAGCTTCCAAACAAGCCATTAATCAAGGTAGCAAGATAAGAATGTGTAAACTAATGGTTAGTCTTTATTCTACATGCTTTGTCTTATTTTTCACAAATAATGACACTACACTGGTGCATTTCTACAATTACTGAAGATTAAGAATTCCAGCACAGGGTTAAAGGATTATCTTAAAAGAGTTGTCCCATTAAGACAATTTATCCCCTACCCACAGGACAGGGGAGAAGAGTCTGATCGGCAGAGGTCTGACAGCTAGGGCTCCCACTGATCACGAGAATGGGGACTTGTTCTCCCGGATTGAATAGAGGTGGTCAAACATGTGCGAGGCTGCTTCATTCTGCTCTACGGGGCTGCCGGAGATAGCTGAGCTTTTGTACTTGGCTATCTCCAGTAGTCTCATAGAGTTGAAGCGAGCAGAGCACAGGCAGGTGTGCCTGCCGCTCTACTCACATTCAAAAGGGGAACATGGACACTGTTCTCGTGATCAGTGGGCAGACCCCTGCTGATCAGACAATTATACCCTATCCTGCGGATAGGGGACAAGTTGTAATAATTGCCAACACCTTTAAAGGGGTTGTCCCACTAAAAATATTTACAAGTTTCAAACCAGCACCCGGATCTGATTACTTTTGTAATTGCATGCAATAATTTTTTTTTTAGCATAGCCACTGAGTTATTCAATAAAATGTATCTGTATAGCAGACTTTTGACTGCAGTATTCAAACGCCAGTAAGGAGTCATTGTGGTAAAGATGTCCTCAAGATGTCCATAAAGAAAGATGGCTAGTCTCCCTCCTGTCTTGATTAATATCTTATCGGACTGGAAATTCATCAGAAGTATTTTTTCCATGTGCAGTACACAGATAAAGCAGTTACCAGCACACCTTGCTTCTGAAGGTTGCCTCTGATGAGGTACTCAGCCTGCGGTACGTCAATTAAGCCAGGTGTCACGGTGCGGTTCACTGTGACAGTTTTGTCCTGTGTATGCTGGTTGCTTGGTGCTGCGTGATGGTTGCGATGTATTGTGTGAACTATGCCCGTGTACTGTATGTGTGTACTCCCCGTGTCTGCATCTCTGTGCAGTTCCTTCCGTGAAGGCTGGCTGCAGGCTCCCTCGGGTGCTGGCTGCAGGCTGACATCTGTGTATGCTGGTTGCTTGGGACTGCATGCTGGCTGCGGTGGTGTGTGTGAACATGGCCTTAGTATGGATGCATTTCTGTTTGTGTCACGGGTTGTTCGTGCTCTGGTGTACTGGCTGCGGGTGACTCTGTGTATGCTAGTTGCCAGGGGCAATGTCCAGTACTGCAGTCTGTGTATTCACTTCTTTGTACATGCAGGATCCCCTCCCTGTTTTGTTCTAATGGGGTTATCATTCCCTGGTCTGTTCCTGGGTGTGGATTATCAGGTGCCCTCGTTATGCAGCTATATCTATCCATGAGCGGTGGGTCTTGTGACCAGTCTATCCTCTGCCTTGCTGGGTGTTGCACCTTGCTGCTCACTCAGGGGGTCAGTCTGTCTTGTGCCTTACTGGGTGTAGCCCCTTCCTGCTAGCCAGGGGGTTTTGCCATCTGCCCTTGTTTGTGGTGTCGTCTGGTAATGCATTGTTGTTGTAGCCTTAACTGATCTTCGGTACCTGTCCTGTGATGATGTTGATGTTGTTATACTTGTCCATGCCTTTCCTGTTCTTCTGTACCTGTCCTCTGTCTGGATCCACTCTGTTCCATGTCTAGCCTAGCAGTGCTCTAACTGCGTCTGATAGCCTGGCAGTTCTAAACTGCTTCTGATCCTGTCATATGTCCAGCCTGGCAGTGCATAACTGCTTCTGATCCTGTCCTATGTCAAGCCTGGCAGTGCCTACTGCTGATCTAGTCAGTTCCTTGTTTGTACTGCAATACCTTACTGCTTCTGCTCCTGTGTTTGTCCTGCTTTCGTGAGAGTGTCCCTGGTTTCTCCAGAGGGAGGATTTCTAGTTTGTGTGCATTCCGCATGTGGTCCAGGCATCTGCTTCTGTGCTGGTTCCCGTTTGTCTTGTTGTTTCATCCATGTCCTGTGGCTGCTTGGGTTCCAGTTCTGTTGTCTGTTCCGCTGGTGCTTGCACCTTTGTGGTTCTTTGCAGGTAGGTGGCTAGTGTACCGGGACCTTCCTGGAGGTGCAACCAGTGAGCCCTCGGCCCAGTTCATCCCCACTACCAGGGGCTCTGTGAAGAACATGGCTCACTGGCAGAGTTGAGCGAACACCTGGATGTTCGGGTTCGAGAAGTTCGGCGGAAGTCAATGGGGACCCAAACTTTTAGGCACTAAAAAGGCTGTAAAATAGTCCAGGAAAGGGCTAGAGGGCTGCAAAAGGCAGCAAAATGTAGGTAAATCCCCTGGAAACAAATGTGGATAGGGAAATGAATTAAAATAAAAAATAAAATAAAAATGAAGCAATATCAATTGGAGAGAGGTCACCCACCAATGGAGAAGGCTACTTTCATTTATTTAGGCCCCAGCACCCAGACAGAGGACAGAGGTCGCATAGCAGAGAATCAGGCGTCATGTCACCCACCAATGGAGAAGGCCAATTTTAGATAATTAGGCCCCTGGCACCCAGACGGAGGAGAGAGGTCGCATAGCAGAGAATCAGGCTTCATGTCACCCAGCAATAGAGAAGGCCACTTCCAGATATTTAGCCCACGGCACCCAGACAGAGGACAGGGGTCACAAAGCAGAGAATCAGGCGTCATGTCACCCACCACTCTGTCACCCACCACTGGAACAGGCAACTTTCAGATAATTAGGCCCCTGGCACCTAGACGGAGGATAGGCTCATTAAACTGTTGGTTGCACCGCAATATAATGGTAAAATTAAAAAAAGAGGATTTAATAAAGAAGTGCCCCGGAGTACAAGAATATATGGTTGAGGGGGAGGCAGTTATAAATGTTTATTCTGCACAAGGTATGGACAGGTCCTGTGGGATCCATGCCTGGTTCATTTTTATGAACGTCAGCTTGTTCATGTTGGCTGTTGGCTGTGGACAGGCGGCTGCGTTTGTCAGTAATGACGCCCCCTGCCGTGCTGAATACACATTCAGACAAAACGCTGGCCGCCAGGCAGGCCAGCATCTCAAAGGCATAAAAGGCTAGCTCTGGCCACGTGGACAATTTGGAGACCCAGAAGTTGAATTGGGCCGAACCATCAGTCAGTACGTGGAGGGGTGTGCACACGTACTGTTCAACCATGTTAATGAAATGCTGCCTCCTGCTAACACGTTCCTTATCAGGTGGTGGTGCAGTTAGCTGTGGCGTGGTGACAAAACTTTTCCAGATTTCTGCCATGCTAACCCTGCCCTCAGAGGAGCTGGCCGTGACACAGCTGCGTTGATGACCTCTTGCTCCTCCTCTGCTTTCGCCTTGGGCTTCCACTTGTTCCCCTGTGACATTTGGGAATGCTCTCAGGAGTGCGTCTACCAATGTGCGCTTGTACTCGCGCATCTTCCTATCACGCTCCAGTGTGGGAAGTAATGTGGGCACATTGTCTTTGTACCGGGGAATTAGCAGGGTGGCAACCCAGTAGTCTGCACACGTTAAAATGTGGGCAACTCTGCTGTCGTTGCACAGGCACTGCAGCATGTAGTTGCTCATGTGTGCCAGGCTGCCCAGAGGTAAGGACAAGCTGTCCTCTGTGGGAGGCGTATCGTCATCGTCCTCCGTATCCCCCCAGCCATGCACCAGTGATGGGCCTGAGCTGTGATGGGTGCAACCCCGCTATGAACCTGCTTCATCCTCATCCTCCTCCTCCTCATCCTCCTCATCCTCCAATAGTGGCCCCTGGCTGGCCACCTTTGTACCTGGCCTCTGCTGTTGCAAAAAACCTCCCTCTGAGGCACTTCTAACAGACTGGCCTGAAAGTGCTACAAATAAACCCTCATCCTCCTCCTCCTCCTGGGCCACCTCCTCTTCCATCATCGCCCTAAGTGAATTCTCAAGGAGACAAAGAAGTGGTATTGTAACGCTGATAGCGGCGTCATCGCCACTGGCCATGTTGGTGGAGTACTCATAACAGCGCAACAGGGCACACAGGTCTCGCATGGAGGCCTAGTCATTGGTGGTGAAGTGGTGCTGTTCCGCAGTGCGACTGACCCGTGCGTGCTGCAGCTGAAACTCCACTATCGCCTGCTGCTGCTCGCACAGTCTCTCCAGTATGTGCAAAGTGGAGTTCCACCTGGTGGGCACGTCGCATATGAGGCGGTGAGCGGGAAGGCCGAAGTTCCGCTGTAGCGCAGACAGGCGAGCAGCGGCAACTACATGTCGGGGTAGTTGTGAATGAATTTCTGCACCACCAAATTCAGCACATGCGCCGGGCAAGGGATGTGCGTCAAACTGGCTAGTCCCAGAGCTGCAACGAGATTTCGCACATTATTTCAAACCGCCAGGCCGGGTTTGAAGCCCACTGGCAGCAACCACTCGTCGGTCTGCGGTTCAATACCCGCCAAAACTCCTGCGCGGTGTAGGGCCTTTCCCCCAAACATATGAGTTTCAGAATGGCCTTCTGACATTTAACCCGGGCTGTGCTGAAGTTGGTGGTGAAGGTGTGTGGCTGACTGGATGAGCAGGTGGAAGCAGAGGAGGAGAAAGCTACTGCAGGCAAAGAATGATGCCCTGCGATCCTTGGCGGCAGAAGGACGTGCGCCAAAGAAGTCTCTGCCTGGGGCCCAGTCGCCACTACATTTACCCAGTGTGCAGTTAGGGAGATATAGCGTCCCTGGCCGTGCTTACTGGTCCACGTATCTGTGGTTAGGTGGCCCTTGCCACAGATGGCGTTGCGCAGTGCACACTTGATTTTATCGGATACTTGATTGTGCAGGGAAGGCACGGCTCTCTTGGGGAAGTAGTGGTGGCTGGGAACAACATTCTGTGGGACAACCATCGCCATCAGATGTTTAAAACTGTCTGTGTCCACCAGCCTGAATGACAGCATTTCAAAGGCCAGTAATTTAGAAATGCTGGCATTCAGGCCCAGGGCCCGAGGGTGGCTAGGTGGAAATTTATGCTTTGTCTCCAAGGTTTGTGAGATGGAGATCTGAACGCTGCTGGTGGAGATGCTTGGTGACGGAGGTGGTGGTGTTGGTGGCACATCATCTGTTTGGTGGGTGGAAAGTGCCAACATTCCTCCCGAGGCGGAGGAAGAGCCCGAGGCAGCGGCAGAAGAGGGAGCAGGGGGAGACTGAGTGAGTACCTTGTTTTTCAAGTGTTTACTCCCATGCCAGGGAACTCCTTGAAACTACCCTAGGGGTGCTCAGTCCCTGGTAGTGGTGGCCGGTAGCAGGCGAACTCCGTTGGCGGCGTCTGTTCTGCTTTTGCCCCCTGCTCCCTGCTCCCTCTTTTGCTACGCTGTTGGCTCGGTCTCACAACTGCCTCTTCCTCATAACTATGAAAGTCAGTGGCACGACATTCACTCCATGTGGGGTCTAGGACCTCATCGTCCCCTGCATCATCTTTCACACAGTCTTCCTCCCTGACCTCCGGTTTTGTCTGCACACTGCAAAAAGATGCAGCAGTTGGCACCTGTGTTTCGTCATCATCAGAGACGTGCGGACTCTAATGAGGTGGTATTCATATGTCCTCATCATCAGCAAACATAAGTGGTTGTGCGTCAGTGCATTCTATGTCTTCCACCACTGGGGAAAGGCTAGGTGGATTCCTTTGGGAAACCCTGCCAGCAGAGTCTTCAAACAGCATAAGAGACTGCTGCATAACTTGAAGCTCAGACAGTTTTCCTGATATGCATGGGGGTGATGTGACAGACTGATGGGCCTGGTTTTCAGGCGCCACCTGTGCGCTTTCTGCAGAAGACTGGGTGGGAGATAATGTTGTGAACGTTCTGGATCCACTGTCAGTCACCCAATTGACTAGTGCCTGTCTCTGCTCAGGCCTTACCATCTTTAGAGCGGCATTGGGACCCACCAAATATCGCTGTAAATTCTGGCGGGTACTGGAAGCTGAGGTAGTTGGTTCACTAGGACGTGTGACTGTGGCAGAATGGCCACGTCCTCTCCCAACACCAGAGGGTTCACTAACACCACGACGACCGCATCCGCGTCCCTTACTAGATGTTTTCCTCATTGTTACTGTTTACCAAGCACCACATTAAGATAAAAAATATTTGGCCCAATGTATTGATTTCAAATTCAGGCCTTTTTTTACAGGCACTTAACACTATCTGCCTATTTATTTATGTACCGTATTACACTAATCCAGGGACAGCGGTAACCACTAATTTAGGGCAATATCAATTGTAGGCCTAGTATTTAGGCCCTGGATGAAAGGTATCCTTTTATGGACAGATTTACACTTGGAGATGCACAGTAGCGTGTGAAGAAATATGTAGGATTATGCCTTCAGCAATTGTATTTTAACACTTTGTGTAATATAACCTTTAACGGACATAAATACACTTGGAGATGCACGGTAGCGTGTGAAGTTATTGAGGATGACCTTCTCAGCACTTGTATATACACCTTGAGTGTAATATACCCTTTTACAGACAGAAATATTCTTGGAGATGCATGCTGATTGTAATAAACCCTTTTACGGACAGATTAACACTTGGCCTGCAACAGCTGGAACACCAGATACAGGGTATTGCTATATTGGCAAGTGAATTTCACCCCAGAACAAAATCTATCCTTTGACGGATACTATTAAACTTGTCTAGTCACAGCTGGAACAGCAGATTTACTGTATTTATATTTTTGCAACTGTATTTCACCCCAGAAAATAATATATCCTTTGACAGACACTAGGGAAATTGTCCAGTCACAGCTGGAACACCAGATTCAGGGAATTGCTATTTTGCCAATTGAATTTCACCCCAGAAAAAATATACCCTTTTACGGACAAATTTAAACTAGGCCTGCAACAGCTGGAACACCAGATTTACTGTATTTCTATTTTTGCTACTGCCTTTCACCCAAGAAAATAATATATCCTTTGACGGACACTAGGGAAATTGTCCAGGCACAGCTGGAACACCAGATTCAGGGTATTGCTATTTTGGCAATTGAATTTCACCCCAGAACAAAAATATACTTTGACGGATACTATAAAACTTGTTCAGTCACAGCTGGAACACCAGATTTACAGTATTTCTATTTTTGAAACTGATTTTCACCACAGAAAATATTATATCCTATGACGACACTATTAAACTTGTCCAGTCACAGCTGGAACATCAAATTCAGGGTATTGAAATGTATAGTTCGGGTTCGTACCGAATTTTGGGGTGTTCGGGGCCCATACCTGGACCCAAACATTTTCAAAAAAAGTTCGGATTCGCGTCCGTTGTTCGGCGATTTCTTCACGCTTTCTGAAGGGCTGCACAGCAGGCAATCAGCTAGCGTTTTACTTCTTGCCCTAAGAAGAGTGCCCTAAAGAGTTGTTGTAATGAAAGTTTATGTGTGAATGTAATGATGATATATATAGTTGATTAAAATATTTGAGTGAAATGATAAGTTTATTGGGGAAAACTGTACAACTGAAAGAAGGCTCTAGTACACCGTTGGGCCATTTCTAGCCTAGATACAAGATGAGTTATATAGGTCCTGTATAATATCCAAATTAGCCCACAGATATTGCAGCTGGGTCTGTAAATTCTGAACATTCATAGGTTGCTGAAGCTAGCCTCCCAGCTGGTCCCTAAAATGCTCAGTTGGCAAAAAAATCTGGAGACCAGACAGGCCAAGGAAGTGTGGCAATCTAGTGGAGACGTTCCTGGGCAACCCTTGTTGTGTGTGAGTGAGCATAATCCTGCTGCAAAATACCACATGAAAACCTTGCCATGAGAGGCAACATATGTGGCCACAGGATGCCCCTCATATCACTACTATGGGTGACCCACTGTTGTATGTAATGGCTCCCCGGATCATTACTCCAGCGGTTCGAGCAGTGTATCGCTCCTCAGAAAAGGCAGGATTGAAGCACTCACCAAAAGGCCTCCATACTCAAGCCTATCGTGGGATCCCAAACAGCATCTGGATTAGTCACTAAAGAAGATATGGTTCCAAGCAGTAGCAGTCCAGGTTTCTCGTTTACGACAATACTGCAAGCGAAGGCGACGCTGGGCACCATGAAACCAAATTTCCTTTGCTACCTATCTGTGCCCAGAGGGTTATCACTGTATGATCTATGGTGTTACATAGGACTGCAGGTAACATCTGCTACATCATCTGTACTTAGAGAGTTATCACTGTGTTATCTGGGTTGTTACATAGGAATGGATGTTAAACATTTATGGCATATTCACAGATGTCTGATAGATGAAGGTCACACCACAGGTCCTATTCTCCAATAGAAGCAAATAGAGAGAGCCAAGCTTCTGGAGCCACCTCTCTAAACACTGCAATAGCCAGAGGAAGCCGTTCTAAACAGATGGAGTCAGGGTCTATCAGACTTTTATGGTATATCCACAGAAAAGTCATAGATTAGAATAACCCCTTTAAAAGATGGTTGCATAGTATTTCAGGTTTATTCTTTGGTTACTACATGGGAATACACCCTTAGTAACAGATTACACACCTTTCACACTGTTTCACCCAGCTGCCATACAGCTCCGCTCAGCAAATACAAAGGCATAGAAGGAACATTGATCTTGAGTTCTGACAGTTTGTAGTCCACACTGCAGGTAGTTAATTATTTTTGTGCCAGTACCTCATGTATTTCTGTAGGGAAGCATGAGTCAGAACCTTTCAGAGTCATTCATCTGATAGCAAATGTGTACAAATGTAGAAGTACTAGATATTAATGGTCCCATGAAAAAAATGTAACCATATTGTTGATGAAGAAGGCATGTTTGAGGCGAAGAGGATTACAGTTGCAGAAATGATTGTGGTGATATGGAAACAAGACATTGAAGACTAATATATATATATATATATATATATATATATATATATAACTTAACCACATCGGGCCCCCTAGCTTAAACACCCTTAATGACCAGGCCACTTTTTACAATTCTGCACTACACTACTTTCACCGTTTATTGCTCCATCATACAACTTACCACCCAAATGAATTTTACCTCCTTTTCTTCTCACTAATAGAGCTTTCATTTGGTGGTATTGCATTGCTGCTGACATTTTTACTTTTTTTGCTATTAATCAAATATTACCCAAATTTTTGCAATAAAATGTCATTTTTCACTTTCTGTTGTAAAAAAAAAAAAAAAAACTAGATTTCTATAATTCTATATAAATTTTTCTCTAAATTTATTGTTCTACATGTCTTTGATAAAAAAAAAAAAGCCAATAAGTTTATATTTATTGGTTTGGGTAAAAGTTATAGCGTTTACAAACTATGGTGCAAAAAAGTGAATTTCCGCATTTTGAAGCAGCTCTGACTTTCTGAGCACCTGTCATGTTTCTTCAGGTGCTAGAATGCCAGGATAGTATAAATACCCCCCAAATGACACCATTTTAGAAAAAAGACATCCCAAAGTATTCGTGGAGGGGCATGGTGAGTTCATGTATCTTTTCATTTTTTTTCACAAGTTAGCGGAAAATGACACTTTATGAGGAAAAAAAAAATAATAATAAAGATTCCATTTCTGCTAACTTCTGGCAAAAAAAATAAAAATCTCCCACGGACTCACTATCCCCCTCAGTCAATACCTTGGGGTGTCTACTTTCTGAAATGGGGGGTAGGGCTGCGAGCTTTTAAACTGTTGGATTGCAATCATTATCCAAACCAATTAAGTTAGAATCGTGGTGGTGATCAGGAGATAGCGGACGGCGCGCAGTCTAGCATCTCCAAGCCCAGTTCAATTGTCGTTGACATAACAGTGAAGTGGATTGCAGACAACAATTTTAATTTTAGCCATAGATATTAACAATGAAAAATAAAAAGTTAATTTTCATGTGCAGAGTCAAACCGGATGGCAAGAGTTGGCTAAAGTCAAGTTGTAGATATAAAGTAATGAGCCTCTACATCTGGTGGGTCATTAAGATAATTGTTGTGTACTTTCCAAAATGGGGTCATGTGTGGGGTGTGTTTTATTGTTCTGGCATTTTGGGCGGGGCTAAATTGTGAGCAGCCATGTAAAACCTAAAGGTACTCATTGGAATTTGGGCCCCTTTGCGCACCCATGCTGCAAAAAAGTGTCACTCATGTGGTATCGCCATACTCAGAAGAAGTAGGGCAATGTGTTTTGGAGTGTATTTTTACATATACCCATGCTGGGTGAGAGAAATATCTCTGTAAATTGTCAACTTTGTATAAAAAAAAATTAAAAAGTTGTCATTTACAGAGATATTTCTCTCATCTGGCATGGGTATATGTAAAAATACACCCCAAAACACAATGCAATACTTCTCCTGAGTACGGCGATACCACATGTGTGACACTTTTTTGCAGCCTGGGTGCGCAAAGGGGCCCAAATTCCAATGAGTACCTTTTGGATTTCACAGGGCATTTTTACGCATTTGGATTCCAGACTTCTTCTCACGCTTTAGAGACCCCTAAAATGCCAGGTCAGTATAAATACCCCACAAGTGACCCATTTTAGAAAGAAGACACCCCAAGGTATTCCGTGAGGGGTATGGTGAGTTCATGTAAAATTTTATTTTTTGTCACAAGTTAGTGGAATATGAGACTTTGTAAGAAAAAAAAAAAAACAATTTCTGCTAACTTGTGCAAAAAAAAAAATCTTCTATGAACTCGCTCGGAATTCCTTGGGGTGTCTTCTGTCCAAAATGGGGTCACATGTGGCGTATTTATACTACCCTGGCATTTTAGGGGCCCTAAAGCGTGAGAAGAAGTCTGGAATCCAAATGCGTAAAAATGCCCTCCTAAAAGGTACTCATTGGAATTTGGGCCCCTTTGCGCATCTTGGCTGCAAAAAATTGGCGCACATGTGGTATCGCCGTACTCAGGAGAAGTAGGGCAATGTGTTTTGGAGAGTTTTTTTTTACATATACCCATACTGTGTGTGAAAAATATCTCTGTAAATGACAACTTTTTCCGTTTTTTTATACAAAGTTGTCAATTTACAGAGATATTTCTCTCACCCAGCATGGGTATATGTAAAAATACACCTCAAAACACATTGCCCTACTTCTCCTGAGTACGGCGATACCACATGTGTGACACTTTTTTGCAGCCTAGGTGCGCAAAGGGGCCCAAATTCCAATGCGTACCTTTTAGGAGGGCTTTTTTAGGCATTTTATACAATTTTGTCAATTTTGTCTACTTTCCAAAATGGGGTCACATGTGGGGTATTTATACTGCCCTGGCATTTTAGGGGTCTCCGCAATCATTACATGTATGGCCAGCATTAGGAGTTTCTGCTATTCTCCTTATATTGAGCCTCTGGGCTGAAAAAAAAAAAAAATGAACAGCACAGATTTCTTCATTCGCATCAATCAATGTGGATGAAAAAATCTCTGCCAAAATATGTGCAAAAAAAAAAAAAAAAGAAGTATGGCCCCATTCACACGTCTACAAAAATGTCCGCATCTATTCCGCAATTCTGCGGAATAGATGCGGACCCATTCAGTGTGAATGGGGCCGGCGGTGATGCGGAGAGCACACTATGTGCTGCCGCATCAGCATTTGCGGAGCTGCGGCCACGAACTTCCGGGTTTCGGCCCCCAAACATCCGGCCGCAGCTCCGCAAAAGATAGAGCATGTCCTATTCTTGTCCGCAATTGCGGACAAGAAAAGGCATTTTCTATATAGTTCTGGCAATGTGCCACATTGCCGGTGTCCGTGTTTTGCGGATTCGCGGATCCATGGATCCACAAAATACATACGGATGTCTGAATGAGCCTTACAGGGGGGTGATTAGTGACAGGGGGGGTGACATGGGGTGATCAAGGGGGTGACATGGGGTGATCAGGGGGGTGACAGGTGGTAATCAGGGGTTAATCAGGGGTTAATCGGGGGTTAATCAGTGACGGGGGGGTGGAGGGGGGGGTCTGTGTGGTGATTGGTGCACTTACATATGTTTCCTTTGGTGGTCCCAAGCAAAAGGGACCACCAGAGGAACGAGCAGCAGGCATATCAGACGCTGTTAACAAAACAGCGTCTGATATGCGATTTTTTTTAACTTCTACAGCCTGCCAGCGCATGATCAGCGCTGGCAGGCTGTAGTTTAACTTCTCCCCAACGCGATCCTGTGAGCGCGCGCGTTCACAGGAAATCTCGCGGCTCGCGAGATGACGCGCGGATGCGTCCAGGAGGTACAAACCTGCCGCCGCCTGGACGCATCCATGCATGCAGCGGTCCAGAGGCGGTTAAATAATGCAACAGCACTCTGCAGACCAAATAAAGTACTTAACATCATAATAAATGCTCTAAAGTTAATCCTATGTTTATTAATAAAGTAGAGATTCTTAGCAAATGAATTTTGTACAAAATTATTGGGCCCGTCTGCCACACATCAAGGCGATCTCTGTAAAGGCGGGAACCTAACACTAAAAGCCACCTGTAAAGTGCCTTCATGGCCTCCACATGATTCATGGCATGTCGGTTCCACATGCATGCTGGGTCCACTCTGCTACAGGGAATAATGGCACCAATTCAGTTATAAAGTGATTTTGAGGGGCTTACCTAATGGAAACCCCCCATAAATGACCCCATTTTAGAAACAAAACCCCTCAAGTTATTCAAAACTTATATTACAAACTTTGTTAACCCTTGAGATGTTCCACAAGAAGCCTCCAACTATTTTTGTTGCGCCTATTTATGGCGTGGCCGCGCCAAAACCATAACTCCAAAAGAATCCACGCAAACAAGTAATATATAAACTTTATTAATTCCAGTATAAAAAGCATTAACAAAGCTACGGGCGAAACGCGCGTTTGGGACCAGTGGACGGGACGCAACACACAGTGCAGCCTTTTGGTAATATACCTTTATTTATTAATTCAAAACTTTGTTGTAGTGATTCTCCAGCATGCCTGGACTACTTGGTTGTGGGTGGACGTTGTGAAGGGGACCGGCCTGGCATATCATTGTGCAGACCGGATGTGGACCTTCCCCCTCACCACCATCTTTTTGTATTGTTGCATGCTGTGATTCACTGTTTCCAGCTATTCAAGTTACAACCAAGTACACACAGACAGGCTGTTTGGGAAGGGGTTTACGCCGGATATGGATTTGGGCTTATTCATTTAGCCTATATGTGGATGTATTGCCTTTTCCGGGATTGTAGTAATATTATGTGCCTCATTTGTCTGCACTGAGGTTGCGATACCGTCTTATGCTGTCACTTAGTCCTAATTTCCGCTGGTTGATGGATTGATATTATGTAAACATATGGTAATGCTTTTTATACTGGAATTAATAAAGTTTATATATTTTTATTACTTGTTGGCGTGGATTCTTTTGGAGTTATGTTCCACAAGAATTAAAGGAAAATGGAGGTGAAATTTCAAAATTGCACTTTTTTGGTATATTTTTAATGTTAATCATTTTTTTCTTGCAACACAGAAAGGGTTAATAGCAAAATAAACTACAAAACATATTACTATGATTCTGCAGTTTACAGAAATAGTATGTATGTGGTGGTAAACTGCTATATGGGCCCGTGGCAGTGGTCAGAAGGAAATGAGCACCATATGGATTTTGGAGGCAGATTTTTTGCTAGAATGGTTTTTAGGCACCATTTTGTATTTGAAGAGACACTGACATACTCCTACAGCGGAAACCCTGAAAGAGAATTTCTGCAAATGTTTGCGAACGGACGAATCGGGCAGACCGCCCTAGACTTCAATAGGCAGGCGAATTTTAAAACCCATAGGGACTCTTTCTGGCCACAATAGTGATCGAAAAGTTGGGGACTAACACCTGGATTGTGGCATACCAGAGGGGGATCCATGGCACAACTCCCATGAAAAATGACGTAGTTGACGCAGAGTCAGGTTTTAATCCATAAAGGGCATAAATAACCTAACATTCCTAAATTGTTTGGAATAACATGCTTTAAAACATCCAGTGTGTGTATACGATCAGGTATGATGTTGTATCGATCAGGTAGTGTAAGGGTTACGCCCACTTCACAGACCAAACTCTGACAGACCAAACTCCCCGTTTAACGCACCGCAATCAACCGCAAACAGTCCATTTGCACAACCGCAAACTCCCCATTTGCACATGGTTGGATATCAGGCTAGCCATGTCCCGTTTCTTGCCCTCACTGATGTCATTGAAGGTCTCTTCCTCCACCCAGCCAAGTACAACACCAAGGGTCCCCGAAAGGTGACAACAAGCCCCCTGGGACGCCTGCTGTGGTTGGTCTTCCACCTCCTCAAAGCCACCTTCCTCCTCTGACTCCTTTTCTTCAGACTCCTCTCTCTGCGTTGCCGCAGGTCCAGCAATCGACGACGACAAGGCTGCTTCTAGTGGTGATGGTGACTACAACTCTTCCTCTTCATGCTCATCTACGGCCTGATCCAGCACTCTTTGCAGGGCACGCTCCAGAAAAAACGCATATGGAATGAGGTTGATGATGTTGCCTTGGGTTTGACTGACGAGGTTTGTCACCTCCGCAAAAGGACGCATGAGCCTACTGCCATTGTGCATGAGCGTTCAGTAACGCGGCCAAAAAATACCCAGCTCCGCAGAGGCTGTCCTCTTTTTTTAAATTAAAAAAATCTGTTCTTACTAGTTTAATCTCTGTTTTGTCCCCTATCAGGGACTGGTGTATGGAATAGATTTTAGAAACCAGGAGATGGAAAAAGATGGTTGGTCGGTCCTTTTCCTTCCAATTTGGGGCGCTGCGCGTGTGCCGTGCAATGTATTGTGCCACTCTATATGAGTGGTGTGTTAAGAAGTACTATTCCTATCAGTTTAATCCCTGTTACGACCCCTATCAAGGGACGTGTATCGAATAGATTTTAGGAATCAGGAGATGGAAAAAGATGATTGGTCGGTCCTCTTACTTCCAATTTGTGGCGCCGCGGAAATTGCGCCGCGCAATGTACTGTGCCACGAATATAAATAGTGGGAACTACTATTCTTACCATTTTAATCTTTGTTAAGTCCCCTATCAGGGGACGTGTATTGAATTGAATCCTTGCATGGGGAGATAGAGAAAAAACCTTGCAATGTAATTTGCCACCAATGCAACTAGTGTTAACTAAGTACTATTCCTATCAGTTTAATCTATGTTTTGTCCCTTATCAGGGCCAGGGACGGTGTAGTGAATAGATTTTTGGAACCGGAAGATGGAAAAAGACCCATGCTCGGTCAGCTTCGTTTGAATTTTAGGTCATTGCGCGTGCACCGTGCAATGTACTGTGACACCCTATATGAGTGGTGGGCAGTGGGCACAGTACAGTCTGTGGGCCTGACACACACGGGTAGGCAACTGCAATTATATTAAAGGGTAAAAATTAAATGACTTTTTTATCTGCTAAGTACTGTGCCACCCGATATGAGGGGTGGGCACTGGCAGTGGGCACAGTACAGTCTGTGGGCCTGACACACACTGGCAGGCAACTTCAATTATATTAAATGGTAAAAATTAAATGACTTTTTTATCTGCAAGGTACTGTGCCACCCTATATGAGTGGTGTGCACAGAGTACAGTCTGTGGGCCTGCGGTCTCTCACACATGGGCAGGCAACTGCAATATATACAGTGGGATGCGAAAGTTTGGGCAACCTTGTTAATCATCATTATTTTCCTGTATAAATCGTTGGTTGTTACGATAAAAAATTTCAGTTAAGTATTTCATATAGGAGACACACACAGTGATATTTGAGAAGTGAAATGAAGTTTATTGGATTTACAGAAAGTGTGCTATAATTGTTTAAACAAAATTAGGCAGGTGCATAAATTTGGGCACAACAAAAAAGAAATAAAATCAATATTTAGTAGATGCTCCTTTTGAAGAAATTATAGCCTCTAAACACTTCCTGTAGGTTCCAATGAGAGTCTGGATTCTGGTTGAAGGTATTTTGGACCATTCCTCTTTACAAATCCTCTTTAGTTCATTCAGGTTTGATGGCTTCCGAGAATGGACAGCTCTCTTTAAGCCACACCACAGATTTTCAATTATATTCAGGTCTGGGGACTGAGATGGCCATTCCAGAACATTGTACTTGTTCCTCTGCATAAATGCCTTAGTGGATTTTGAGAAGTGTTTAGGGTCGTTGTCTTGTTGAAAGATCCAGCCCCGACGCAGCTTCAGCTTTGTCACTGATTCCTGGACATTGGTCTCCAGAATCTGCTGATACTGAGTGGAATCCATGCATCCCTCAAATTTGACAAAATTCCCAGTCCCTGCACTGGCCACACAGCCCCACAGCATAATGGAACCACCATCATATTTTACTGTAGGTAGGAGGTGTTTTTCTTGGAATGCTGTGTTCTTTTTCCTTGTTATGCCCAAATAACTCAATTTTCTTTTCATCAGTCCACAGCACCATTCCAAAATGAAGCTGGCTCGTCCAAATGTGCTTTAGCCCACCTCAAGCGGCACTTTTTGTGCTGTGGGCGGAGAAAATGCTTCCTCTACATCACTCTCGCATACAGCATCTCCTTGTGTAAAGTGCGCCGAATGGTTGAACGATGCACAGTGACTCCATCTGCAGCAACATGATTTTGTAGGTATTTGGTGCTGGTCTGTGGGTTGACTCTGACTGTTCTCACCATTTGTCGATTCTGTCTATCCGAGATTTTTCTTGGTCTGCCACTTCGAGCCTTAACTTGAACTGAGCCTGTGGTCTTCCATTTCCTCAATATGTTCCTAACTGTGGAAACAGACAGCTGAAATCTTTGAGACAGCTTTTTGTATCCTTCCCCTAAACCATGATGGTGAACAATCTTTGTCTTCAGGTCATTTGAGAGTTGTTTTGAGACCCCCATGTTGCTACTTAAAAGAGGAGGGAAACTTACAATTGACCCCCTTAAATACTCTTTCTGATATTTGGATTCACCTGTGTATGTAGGTCAGGGTTCACTGAGCTTACCAAGGCAATTTGAGTTCCAATAATTAGTTCTAAAGGTTTTGGAATCAATAAAATGACAACAGTGCCCAAATTTATGCACCTGCCTAATTTTGTTTAATCAATTATAGCACACTTTCTGTAAATCCAATAAACTTCATTTCATTTCTCAAATATCACTCTGTGTGTCTCCTATATGATAAATTTAACTTACATTTTTTATCGTAACAACCAACGATTTATACAGGAAAATCATGACGATTAACAAGGTTGCCTAAACTTTCGCATCCCACTGTATAAAGAAAAAATAAATAAAAGCAGACTGATGTACCAGCCCTAAATAGGGCTTTTTGGGGTGCTGTCAGGACGCTGTCCTTACAGCAGATGAGTCTTTGAGGACTGGAGTGGACACAGAACACTGGCCTAGCTAACGTTTTCCCTATTAATTCACCAGCAGCAGCACTCTCCCTGCTCTAACTAACACTGCAGCTTCAGAATGAACTCAAGATGGATGCTGTCCTTGCTTTTTGATAGGAGGTGGGAGGGTCTGGGAGGGAGGGTATGCTGATTGGCTGGAATGTGTCTGCTGACTGTGAGGTATAGGGTCAAAGTTTGCTCAATGATGACGTATAGGGGGCGGACCGAACATCGCATATGTTGGACCGCCGCGGCGAACGCGAGCATGCGATGTTCGCCGGGAACTGTTCGCTGGCGAATAGTTCAGGACATCTCTACCCTCAAAAAGTGACCCCATTTTTGAAACTACACCCCTTAAAGAATATATTAGAGCACTTTGACCACCTAAGCGTTTTATAGAATTTGGAAACACTTGGCTGTGAAAATGAAAAGTTTAATTTCTTCCAAGAAAATGTTGCTTTAGCCCCAAATTTTTCATTTTCACAAGGGATAACAGGAGAGAAAGCATGTCATAATTTGTTACTCATTTTCTCCTGAATACAGAAACACCCCATATGTGGTAGTAAACTGCTGTCGGTGCTCCTGGCAGGCCTCAGAATGGATGGAGCACCATATGGCTTTTGCAGCACAGATTTTGATGGATTGGTTTATGGGCGCCATTGGTTTTTATTTTTTAAGTGATTGTCTTATGTGGGGGATCATTTTTTGTGGTATGAGGTGATGTTTCCATTGGTACTATTTTGGGGTACATAAGAATTTTTGATCGCTTTGTATTACACTTTTTGTGAGGCAAGGTGAAAAAAAAAATGGCTGTTTTGGTATATATATATATTTTTTTTCTTTTTTACAGAATTCACCTGAGGGGCATATAATGTTATATGTTTATAGAGCAGGTTGTTACGGATGTGGTGATAGACAATACGTGTGTCATTTTTATTTTTGTTAAAGGATAACTGTCACATTTAGACCCTAATTTCAGTTTTCATATATTTAGTTACTAATATGATAATATTCCTGAATCAATAACTATTAGACTTACTTACCCCTTATTTAATAAGATTCAGCCCTTAGCAACCAGTCTGCATAAAACTGCAATTTCACTATTCTGTTAAAATGGCTGCCCTGAGCCCTGAGGCTAATCCAGTGCAGTGAAGTTAGTGAAGACCAGCTCTGTATAGGGGGTCTTGCAGTTAAATTTCCAGGTCTGGCTGAAGCCTGTAGTCTTCCTACAAGCTCTCCTCTTATCAGATAAGGCTTTCATTTATACACTGAGCAGCCACATTGTCCAGCACTGCTAAGGGAGTGTCTGCCAAGCACAGGCATGTGGAGAAGTTCACACACACAGCCCAGCACTGTTATCTCCCGTCAGGAAGAACCTGGCTTTTTATGCATTCCCTTACAATGTTGACTCACTATCAGTTCCCAGTGCACGCTGCGCTCCGTCCTCATTAGTGATGAGCGGCAGGTGCCATATTCGATTTCGACGAAATTCGCGAATATTCGAATGAATATTCGTTTCATATTCGTCGAAATCGAATATTCGTCATTTTTTCTAGTTATCGCGATTAACATGCGATTTGATAATCGCATATTGCGATTTGTACTTAAGGCTACTTTCCTATTGGTTTCATATCTAGAATTAGCGAGGATGACGAATATGACGAATGTATTCGTCTATTCCTCAAAACGAAGATAACGAAGTATTCTACATCTTCGTTTTAGCTACCTATTCGTCAACTTCGCTAATTCTAGCAATCAAATAGGAAGGTTGACTATAGAGACAGCTGTGTTAAATTCACTATGCGATTTTTTTTTTTTTTTTAATAAATAGAATACTTATAATAATTTTATCAAGTAATATAATTATTGTATTAAAAAAAAAATAAATCGCATAGCGAATTTAACACAGCTGTCTGGTAAGTCAACCTTCCTATTTGATTGCTAGAATTAGCGAATAGCGAAGTTGACGATGACGAGACGAATAGGTAGCTAAAACGAAGATGTAGAATACTTCGTTATCTTCGTTTTGAGGAATATGACGAATACATTCGTCATATTCGCTATTCGCTAATTCTACCAAGCCAACCATAACTTCTGTGCTCATGGAGCGTCCCCATCACCATGGGAACGTCTCCATATACTAAAATGTACTGTCGGATTTGAGTAATTACGTTGAAATCGCAATGCGATTAATTCAAGTTATATTAATCGCATTGCGATTTCAACTTAGAGCTGGGTTTATAATGGGTCAGCTTGCTAGAATTAACGAAGTTAACGAATATGGAATATAGCAGCAGTGCTAAGTTGAAATCGCAATGCGATTAATTTAACTTAAAGTATTCGCATTGCGATTTCAACTTAGCACTGCTAGTGCATAGCTATACTCCATATCAGTCTTGCTCATATTCGTTAATTCTAGCCTATGTAAGATAGCAGTGCTAAGTTGTAATCGCAATGCGATTAATATAACTTGAATTAATCGCATTGCGATTTCAACGTAATTCCTCAAATCCGACAGTACATTTTAGTATATGGAGATTCTCCCATGGATGGGGACGCTCCACATGAGCACGGAAGTCGGCAGAAGCGGCAACGGGCACTGACCAGAGCAGCCAGGAAGCCAGGAATCCTCAGGACAGGTAAGAACTACTTTTGGGAAGTAGGAAAGAAAAAAATATAACTAAAAAAAAAAAAAAAAAAACGAATATTCGAAATAGCGAATTTATAGCGCTATATTCGAAATATTCGCGAATTAGCGAAGTGCCGATATTCGCTAAAAAAATTCGCTTTTCGAATATTCGCGCTCAACACTAGTCCTCATCTGGTAGACGGAAGGAGCATAGCAACCTGATTTTATCTCAGGTAAAAATAGCCAATGCTGGGGACTTTTAGGTGGCTTTTAGGGGTTATTTATTAAACAATCAGAAATTAAAACAGGGCCAACAAGGTGATATTAATCACCAAAATCCAATAGTAAAAAAAAAAAAAAAAAATTGACAGTTATACTTTAAGTCTTACACAGTGAAAGCCTTTTTGAACAGAATATAATCTTGTTTTTGTGTTGCCATTTTCTGAGAGACATAGTTTTTTATTTTTTAGCCGTGTTTCTTGGGTAGGGTGTTATTTTTTTGCGAGATGAGATGACGGTTTGATTGGTACCATTTTGGGGTACATAAGACTTTTTAATAGCTTGGTATTACTCTTTTTGTGCGGCAAGGTGACCAGAAAATGGCTGTTTTGGCACTGTATTTATTTATTTATTTTTTTACAGCGTTCAACTGACGGGGTGGATCATATGATACTTTGATAGAGTCCTGTATTGTAATGCATTGCCTGTAAGTGTATTACCAGTGTTATACACTTACAGCTTCCTGCTTGTGAGATCCAGGGGGCTGGATCTCACAGGCTGATATGGATGGCAGCCACGAGAGCTGTTTCGGGGTGATTGCCCCTCATCAGTGCAGAGCAGAGAGTACTGGCTTAACTGAGTGAGAGGCCTAGGTCAGGATTAAGGGAACACTAAATCACGTTATAGACTATAAGACTCCTTATACACTATAAGACTCCTCAAGTCGCTTAGGCGCTCTCCATAAGGAGATTTAATAATCCCAAATCCTGACCTAGGCCTCTCACAGAGTTAATTCAGAACTCTCTGCTCTATACTAACGAGGGGCAATCACACTGTCTACATATGAGATGCTGGCTTAATTATTACCCTATAAGACAGAGTTCAGACTAAGCAGATATGCATCTACACTCACAAGTGCATAGCCATAAGGCAAACAAAGTTGGTTAAAAAATGGCTGCACAATACATCATAAACTAATAGCAAAAAATAAGAAAAGGGGCTCATTCCAAAAAAATGGAATGAAGGAAGTACTTAGCGCACATTTTTGATCAAAAGTATGTTGGGCCCAAGTACCACGTCACAGTGGCTTCTGCACAAGGGTCCCTAACATTACAGATACTGCCTCTCATAGATTTACCAGTCTCCTTTTGTTCAGGGCACTGCAGGAACCAGCTAAATTGTTTTTGTGCTGAGAAGTCCCAGGTACTTGGGCGTTGCTCAGTCCAAAAGAGGCGCCACCCTCAATAAATTGAGAGGTTAGTCAACATGTCCTACAGTGGAGGACATGTCTTAAGCCTGAGCACCACGCCAAGGTCTCTCAAGTAGCTCGGGACCTAACACTCACCTACCTGTGCCATATGGGCAATACCAGGGGCCAGTGGGCAAAATTACAGGAATGTATTAGGCCGACTCACAGCAGACTCCTCAGTTACCTCCAGCATGTAACCATGCCTGCAATGGGAGGAGAGAGAAGGCTGTGAGCCCCACCCAAGACTGGCTGATATGGCCCAGGCCTCACAGGTGCACCTGGTTCCTGTAGTGCCCTGAACAAATGGAGATTGGTAAGTCTATGAGAGGCAGTATCTGTAATGTTAGGGACCCTTGTGCGGAAGCCACCGTGACGTGGTACTCGGGCCCAACATATTTTTGATCAAAAATGTGCGCTAAGTGCTTCCTTCATTCCATCTTTTTGGAATGAGCCCCTTTTCTTATTTTTTGCTATCAGTTTATGATGTATTGTGCAGCCATTTTTTAACCAACTTAATTATTACCCTAGTCATGTCTCAAAGTCCATTTAAAAGGTCAAAGATTGACTTGATAGCTACCTTACATATGGTGGCTCTAGAGGCAGAGCTTGTTCACAGCTTATTTGCATACTCTAGTTCCAAAATCCCAGAGCAACATTGCCTGGCCAAAATGACTCCTCATGCTGCTTAGGTGCTCTCCATAAATAGATTTAGTATTCCCTAACAATTGTAAAATGTTGTGAAATTCTTCACCTCATGTGTTTTTAACAATGTCTAAACACTTTAAGGTTGACTCCACATGGCCATAAGGCAACCACGTTTTACTGTATTACTATTCAAACTCTTTTACACCAGCAGTTTTACAGAACCGAAGTGAGATCATCATTGACCAATAATCTAAATTCCTGTTTGGTAGAACTGAAGACTCTAATGTGACCATATTATAGCCTTCTTTAATGGTTGGAACATGGCAGCTAAAGTAGTATATCGTCTGTTTGTAGTATTGGCTAATTTGTTTTAGTCTTCAGGAAGTCCCCTATTTGTGTTTTTGTTTTCTGTCATTGAAGTTGTTCTTGCATTTTAAGAGAGAGAATGTTCTGTCAAGCAGAAGTAAATGGTTTTCCTTTGCCCTTTGAAATATTGTGCCGTTCTGTAGGCTTTTATTGTGGAGACCATTTTTAATGCAGTCAAGTAGTTTTATTTTCTATTTTAGCTTGTTGGCAAAGGAATTTCTCGATGTTTGTGGCTGTAGATAAGAAAGTAATATATCTCGAAGACCCTACCTCCTTCAGACTGATTTGTTTCTGTAATTTTACTGCTCATTATACATATACTATGGAATCTGACCATTCAGTGGGAACATTTTTAAAAAGACCACACATTGGGTTTATATGGGCTGTGAATTGTCTGGATGCATGTCCCCACTTCATTCACCAGTATGAAGCAAGCATGAGACTTACTATACAAGGGACAGCAGGGGAGACAAGCAGTTAGTATTGAGCTGCATCATTAGAGCAGACAGAAAAAGAAAGGGGAGCATTTCTAGTAAGGTGTCAGGCCACGTAATGATTGCCCATGATTGCTGACCAAGGGAGCTTGCAGACTGAGATGTCAATGTTAGCAGAGGGAGGGGGGGGAGGCTAGGGTGATGAAAGGGAGGGACATACTGGGCAACAGGAATGGGAGGAGGAGCCATGCTGGGGAACCAGGAATGACCGGAGAAGCTATCCTGGAGTCCTTAAATGAGACGAGGGCCATGCTAGGCACCATGAATATGAGGAAGAACCATACTAGGGACAAGTAATTAGAGAGTAGATATGTAAGGGGAAATTAAGATAAAAGGAAGAAGCATGTTAGGGACCAAGAATGAGAGGAGGAGCCATGATGGGGATAGGAATAAGAGGTAAGGATTTCTGAGGACCAAGAAGAGAGTTATGCTGGGGACCAAGAATTAGAGGGGTGCCAGACTGGGGACTAGGAATAAAAGGGGAGCCATGCTGTAGACCAAAAACAATGGGCCATACTGAGATGCAGTGAAAGAGAGGCAGTGTCTTTTTTGGGAGGTTGGACATGTTGGCTGAGTACTTTAGATACAATTGAGGGGAATTTATCATGAACTTTTGAAGTCAAACTTCTGCATTGGAGGACCTTTTGTCCATTTTATCAAAGGTTACACATTGATAAAATTTGTTGCATCTTTAAACCTGACACTTTTAAAAGTTGCGGTGAAGTTAATTAACCACCTCCCGTCACGCTAACAACAAAAGGCGTGCGGGAGGTGGCAGTCTCAGGTCCCTATCGTTGTCATCTTGTGAGACCTGAGATTTCATGTGAACGCACGCGCATGTTACAACTTATTCTGATCGTTCGCTGGCAGGCTGTAGATGTCAATAAATTGCATCCAAATCGCATATCAGACGCTGTTTTGTAAACAGCGTCTGACATACCTGCTGCCTACTCCTCTGGTGGTCCATTTTGCTTGGGACCACCAGAGGACACAGGCAGATATGTAAGTGCACCAATCACCACACACCAACCCCCCCGTCACTTATTAACCCCTTATTAACCCCTGATCACCCCATATTAACTCCCTGATCACCCCCTGTCACCCCCATGTCATTGATGACCCCCCCTGTAAGGCTCCATTCAGAGGTCCGTATGTGTTTTGCGGATCCACAGATCCGCGGATCCGCAAAACATGGACACCGGCAATGTGCTTTCCGCATTTTGCTTATCCGCACATTGCCAGAACTATATAGAAAATTCCTTTTCTTGTCCGCAATTGCAGACAAGAATAGGACATGTTCTATATTTTTGCGGACCTGGAAGTGCGGACCCGGAAGTGCAGATCCACAATTCCGGATCTGGGCAGGACAAAGTCTGTCCCCATAAAAATGAATAGGTCCGCAATTCCGTTCCGCAAAATGTGGAACAGAATTGCGGACGTGTAAATGGGGCCTAAGGGTCCTTATCACCATCAGTTAGTTAGCTACTTGTTAGGTAGTTAGCGCTTAGACCACCGCACCGCAGTCACTGATTAGTCGCTTATTAGCGTCATCGCTGACACTAATCAGCACTAGTACTATATAGTATCTGTGAGTGATCAAGACTGATCGCAATCAGATCTATATCAGTACATTAGGGTCACCTTAGGCTCTACAAAAAACGCAGTGTTCGCCCGATCAGGCCTCATCTTTTGCCCACACTTGCGTTCAGTCCGCCCCACCTTAGTGGCAGAATTTTTTTTTCCTGATCACTGCAAAAACATCATAAAATCACTGCGGCGCTATAAAGATCACTTTTGAGCTTTTTGGATCTTTATTAGCGATCGCAGCTTTAGGGTCCATTCACACGTCCGTGGTGTGCTGCGGACCCGCAAATTGCGGATCCGCAGAACACCATGCCGGCACTCTCTATAGAGATTCCTATTCTTGTCCGCATGCTGCGTACAAGAATAGGATGTGCTCTATCTTTTGCGGAGCTGCGGCCGGATGTTTCGGGGCCGAAACCCGGAAGTTCGCGGTCGCAGCTCCGCAAATGCTGATGCGGAGAGCACATAGTGAGCTCTCCACATCACCGCCGTCCCCATTCACACTGAATGGGTCCGCATCTATTCCACAGAATTGCAGAATAGATAGGGACATTTTTGCGGATGTGTGAATGGGGCCTTACTTCGCAAGCACTCCTATGTCCTTTCCCCTCTTTTTTTTTTTTTTTCCACATTTTTTGGCAGAGATTTTTTCATTCACATTGATCGATGCGAATGAAGAAATCTGGGCCGTTCATTTTTTCTTTCAGCCCAGAAGCTGAACGGAAAAAAAAATCTCATTACTCGTATGCTCAATATAAGGAGAATAGCAGAAACTCCTAATGCTGGCGATACATGTAATGATTGCGGAGACCCTCAAATGCCAGGGCAGTACAAACATCCTACAAATGACCCCATTTTGGAAAAAAGACACCCCAAGGTATTCGCTGAGAGGTATATTGAGTCCATGAAAGATTGAACTTTTTGTCACAAGTTAACGGAAAGGGAGACTTTGAGAAAAAAAATATCTATTTCCGCTAACTTGTGCCAAAAAAAAAAATCTTCTATGAACTCGCCATGCCCCTTATGGAATAACTTGGGGTGTTTTCTTTTCAAAATACTCCCCTGGCATTTTAGGGGCCCTAAAGCGTGAGAAGAAGTCTGGAATCCACATGCCTAAAAATGTCCTCCTAAAAGGTACTCATTGGAATTTGGGCCCCTTTGCGACCCTAGGCAGCAAAAAAGTGTCATACATGTGGTATCGCCGTACTCAGGAGAAGTAGGGCAATGTGTTTTGGGGTGTATTTTTACATATACCCATGCTGGGTGAGAGAAATATCTCTTTAAATTGACAACTTTGTATAAAAAATTTAAAAAGTTGTCATTTACAGAGATATTTCTCACACCCAGCATGGGTATATGTAAAATACACCCCAAACACATTGCCCTACTTCTCCTGAGTACGGCGATACCACATGAGTGCACTTTTGCAGCCTAGATGCGTAAAGGGCCCGAATTCCAATGAGTACCTTTAGGATTTCACAGGGCATTTTTACGCATTTGGATTCCAAACTACTTCTCACGCTTTAGGGGCCCCTAAAATGCCAGGGCAGTATAAATACCCCACAAGTGACTCCATTTTAGAAATAAGATACCCCAGGGTATTCGGTGAGGGGCATTGCGAGTTCATAGAAGATTTTTTTTTTTGGCACAAGTTAGCGGAAATGTTTTTTTTTTTTTTTTTTTTTTTACAAAGTCTCATATTCCACTAACTTGTGGCAAAAAATAAAATTTTACATGAACTCACCATACCCCTCACGGAATACCTTGGGGTGTCTTCTTTCTAAAATGGGGTCACCTTTGCGCATCTTGGCTTCAAAAAAATGTCACTCATGTGGTATCGCTGTACTCAGCAGAAGTAGGGCAATGTGTTTTGGGGTGTAATTTTATACCCATGCTGGGTGTGAGAAATATCTCTGTAAATGACAACTTTAAAAAATTTTTTATACAAAGTTGTCAATTTACAGAGATATTTCTCTCACCCAGCATGGGTATATGTAAAAATACACCGCAAAACACTTTGCCCTACTTCTCCTGAGTACAGCGATACCACATGTGTGCCACTTTTTTGCAGCCTAGGTGCGTAAAGGGGCGGAAAGTCCAACGAGTACCTTTAGGCTTTACAGGGTTGCTCACAATTTAGCCTCGCCCAAAATGCCAGAACAGTAAACACACCCCACAAATGACCCCATTTCGGAAAGTAGACACCCCAAGGTATTCACTGACGGGCATAGTGAGTCTGTGGGAGATTTTTATTTTTTTTTGCCAGAAGTTAGCAGAAATTGAAACTTTATTATTATTTTTTTTTCCTCAGAAAGTGTCATTTTCTGCTAACTTGTGAAAAAAATTAAATCAGACATGAACTCACCATGCCCCTCCGCGAATACTTTGGGGTCTTCTTTCTAAAATGGTGTCATTTGGGGGGTATTTATACTATCCTGGTATTCTAGCACCTGAAGAAACATGACAGGTGCTCAGAAAGTCAGAGCTGCTTCAAAATGCGGAAATTCACTTTTTTGTACCATAGTTTGTAAACGCTATAACTTTTGCGCAAACCAATAAATATACACTTATTGGATTTTTTTTTATCAAAGACATGTAGCACAATAAATTCTGACACAAACTTGTATAGAAATGTAATTGAATTTGAACAATTTTACAAAAAAAATTAAAAAATACACTTTTTTGGAGAAACTTGCGGTATTTTTTTATTAATATCAGAAAAACGAAAAATCTCAGCAGCAATCAAATACCACAAAAATAAAGCTGTATTTGTGAGAAGAAAAGTAGGTAAAATTCATTTGGGTATGCAATAGTCAGGGGCAACAACGGCAACACTCACCAACGCCGGCAGTCAAACAACCATGCGGGGCCTCAGCTTGATCCTCCACGTACCACCGCTCCAGTGGTGCTCAATCCGAAAAGTAGTAAAAATCTACATGTAAACTGAAGTAGAATGAAACGGAGGCACTCACCCACGGTGGATAATATTCAAGCTTTTATTCGGCACACACCGGTGCACTACGAAGGTAGGGGCAGACACGAGAAATCATACATGAGCAGACAAAACAGCAGCAATAGCTATTTCGCGGTGCAGCGCTTCTTCAGACTGCACACCAGTCTGAAGAGCGCGTACGCGTAACAGCATGCTGCTGTTTTGTCTGCTCATGTATGATTTCTCGTGTCTGCCCCTACCGTGAGTGCACCGAGTGCAATAAAGCTTGAATATTATCCACCGTGGGTGAGTGCCTCCGTTTCATTCTACTTCAGTTTACATGTAA
Source organism: Bufotes viridis (assembly GCA_033119425.1). Classification (NCBI taxonomy): domain Eukaryota; kingdom Metazoa; phylum Chordata; class Amphibia; order Anura; family Bufonidae; genus Bufotes; species Bufotes viridis. The sequence continues at coordinate 460,159,029 of CM065590.1, forward strand.
AATTCATTTGGGTGCCAAGTTGCATGACCGAGCAATAAACCATTAAAGTTGTGAAGTGCCGATTTGTAAAAAAGGGCCTGGTCACTAGGGGGGGTATAAACCTGTGGTCCTTAAGTGGTTAACATAGTTAAAGGGGTTCTGCACTTTGTTTAAACTGATGATGTATCATCTGGATAGATCATCAGCATCTGATCGGCAGGCGGACCCCCACCGATCAGCTGTTTGAGAAGGCAGCGGCGCTCCAGCAGCGCTGCGGCCTTCTCACTGTTTACCACCCCCCCCAGTGACGTCACGACTAGTATTAGCTGGCCTGGTCGCGGCTAAACTCTGTTCACTTCAATGGAGCTTAGCCGCGCCCAGGCCAGTTGATACAAGTCGTGACATCACTGGGCCGGCGGTAAACAGTGAGAAGGCCGCGGGCTTCTGGAGCGCCGCTGCTTTCTCAAACAGCTGATCGATGGGGGTCCCGGGGGTCGGACCCCTGCCGATCAGATGCTGATGATCTATCCAGAGGATAGATCATCAGTTTAAACAAAATGCAGAACCCCTTTAAGTATGGGCACTTCAGGATCTGCTTTTCACAAATGGTTATGCAGCAAGCGGAGTATGGGAGTGGTAGTAGCTCTGGCAATGATAGTTGTGTACATGGAAAACAGTGGCACTCCTCACACACACTTTCTAGGACCATGGGCTCTGGCTTTGGGGCTTGTTCCTGGTGGCAGTTGGGGTACAAGGTACAATTTCAAGCAGAACACCATGCATTTTCCTTAACCAATTAAAATGTATGGCTGGATATCAGCAATGATGGGGTTTGTGGTACTCCTCTATGTCTTTCTAAATTATTTCTGCAGAACCTTAGGCATGTAATTGAGGATTTTGGTATAGGTTCCATAATTCCTGACTGAGGGGTACAGATTTAAGGCACGGCTGTTAAAACCCTCTCCGCATGTGGAAGGGTGGAAGGATAGCAATATTTCAACTCACAGCTGCAAAATCTCTCTCTGTCATAAACATTCACAATACTCCAATGCATGGCCTCCAAATGCAAAGATTCTGGGCCTTCTTACTTCCTTTCTCTCTTTCTCGCTCTCCCTGAACTCTCCCTCCCTCACTTTTGGTAGTAGAATAGCTTCCTTGAGTAGTTGTAGTCTCAGAGATGATGGTTCTCAAACTTGGGCCTACGGTAGCTCTGAGGAGCTCACACAACATAGGCTCTCTTTGTAGCACAACTAGACTGGAACTCCCTCTAACCAGAGATGGACACAGGTCCATCTTCTGGCAACCTAAAAGGTAAAGGTATTTAACCCTGACCTATGTGCAATGATGGCATCACCATTGCTCTTTTTGCACCAAAGCTCCACTCCTTTCTGTGGCCAGCCCTCCCCCCTACACACACACTGCTTTACCAGTACCTATCCCTGTCAATCATAGCAGCCAGGGAGGGACTGGCTACATAAAGGAGTAGAGCTTAGGAACGACAAGAGCAATTTCGACACTATCATTGCACCAAAAGCCTAACTTGCATATTACAAAAAATATCATAACTCAAGAACGTAACAGATCAAAAAGTGAAATCCATCATTTAAATCAGGAGACCCGCAGCTATGTGTCTATGCAAACTATTGGATAGGGAGGTCATTGGTGACAGATTACCTTTAACTTCCATTTTGTTTACTATTTTTCTTTGAGGGGACCACCCTCATAAAAGATCTGTGCGACAGATTTTCTGTGCAAATTTGTGTAGTCAGATCAAAGAGGATTTTCTCTAACACAACAGGAATAACTTTACTAAGCCCTCATGCAGACAAACAGGACCGTATTGTAGGCCGCAAGCCACAGATCCGCAAAATGCACCCATGTGCATTCCGTATTTTTCTCACTCCCATTACTAGAAAAATGACTATTCTTGTCCATGATGCAGACAAGAATAGGACACCACCAATGAAATTACGCCATTCTGGAGTCTCCTGCACTGAGGGTGGCTGTAAGGAAAAACATTTAGAGATTAGAGATAGCAGCAATAAGTCATCAGAGTGAGCATAACCCTTTATTGTTTAAACTCAGAGGACTTGTCACCTCTCCTGACATGTCTATTTTGGTAAATACTTATTTTCCTCATGGAATAACAATACTAAACCATCTTTTTTAGAACCGGCCGGCGCTTGTACTAAGGAGTGGTAATGTACTAACGTACCAATTTATACCTTGATATTTGCTGCACCTATAGGGTGAAACTTAATACAAAGAAATTTAACACCAGAACTTTTACATCGGCTCAATGGGACAGACCATTTATTGAATGGGACAGACGATTTTACTAACATCTATCGCACAAGGATAATATATCTATGCATGAGGAGACGCACCATAATACCCACGCCACATTTGTATCTTTTGGTGGCAGTATCTTTTAAAGTGGACAGCCCCTAAATATGACTTACATTGTAAAGGATTCATTGGACATTTTTACCCTATTTGTCTGCGATATTTTTATTGTTTGATTTTTTATGTGACATTTTATGTGCTACTATATTAAACTAGGGTTTTTTCCATTTATCTATTTGCGGCTCTGCTCATTTGGACCCGACTGTGTGCCCCTCCATTTCGGATATACATTTCTCTTCATTGGTTTGCGGGTAAACCCGGAGGTGAGCACCTATTTCCATCTGTTGAACAGGAGTGCCGACACTATTTTTTCTCTGTTTAATTCATCCCTATTACCCGTTTGTGTTTGTGCACCCGAGTTCAATAGTTATGGATATTTGGGACCACATGAACCAGAAATGCAAAAAGATAGAATCATTCGATTTTGCTAATCAAACCCATGAAGAACCATTCCCAAAGACAGTGGAAGAAATTTTTAGTAATTTAGAGAAGACTATGATCAAACACCTTAAGAATAAATGGGAAATAAAATCGTTGACGCAATTTCTTGAAAAAGGACATATACCAAAGGGTTTAATGCTGACAAAAACACCAGCAGCAGACCTTAATCATATAGAATTTAATAAGGAATGGGACGACCTACTGAGGGTCCAATCCTGCAATCTGATTCAATTAATTATCAAAAGACGTTTGCAAATGTCTAATGAACTGACAGAGAAAATTGAAACATGTAAGACAGAAATCAGTCAGCTTGCAGAGGATGAACAAACTAGAAGATGGAAAGAGAGGATCTGTAAAGGATTAGATAGTGTGGAAAGAGAAATAATTTTGAAAAAACTAAAAAACTGCACAACTTTAATTCTGTATTGGGTAGGAGTGGGGGGGCTTCTAACTATCACAGGGAGGAGGACACATATGATAGTAGTCAGGTGGAAGGAAGGGATGATGAATATGTAAAAGGGAAAGAAAAAACATCAAAAAACTACAGTACTAATAATAAAAAACACATACACAAGGGAGACACAAGAGCACGGGGTGACACTTACACAGAGAATGAGAAAGAACTAGGCCAATATAATGTGACTACCAATAATAGATATGAAACGTTGAGTTCTCCACTTTTTTTAGACCAGACGCCCCTCCATCACAGGATGAGGGAGCGAATGACCAATCATCACTGCTCACCACCACAACGAAGGGAGGACACAAGACATACACACGATTACAACCTAAGACAGCGCTATGGGAAGAGAGAACCACGACAACACTTGAATCGCACACAGATGGGGTATCACCAGACGAACTATCAGTATCAGGGAGGACACGAAAAACACAGAACAAACAAATACGAAGAGGGAGACACTCACAGAAGAAACGATGTAAGATATTGAAAGAGGGTTCTAATAATGTGGTTAATTTGAGCACAACAGTATTATCCGAAGCACAACTATCACTACTGAACAAAGGGTTAAAATTTGCCCCCACACACAATTTGGATAAGTTCTCCACCCATATAGCAGTGGAGAAATTTATTAGAAAACTATGTTTGAAAAAATACTATCTGAAAAACCCAATGGGAAGGGGTGACCAACCGGTTCCAGATCAATATGTACATACAGAATTAAAAATGAGGTCTAGAAAATACCCTAGACAGGAGATCAGCCCAGAAATTGCGACTTTTAAAAATAATGTGGAAAAAGAGATTAGAGCACTTCGAGTGTATAAGAGATATAATAATTTGACACACAAGGAACAGAAAGCTTTGAAAGATTTACAGAAAAATAATAATCTCACTATTCGCCCTGCAGATAAGGGTGGGGCGATAGTGATTCTAAACACTAAGGATTATTTAGAAGAATGTGTGAGACAGTTAGAAGACACCACTACATATAAGAAAATAAAATCAGATCCGACAGAGGAGTTTTATAGAGAGTTACAGATTTATTGTAAAAAGGGAACGCGAGAAGGTTTACTTTTGGAACAGGAAGAAAGATTTATAATGGGGACAGAAAGAAGAATCCCCATTTTCTATTGCATCCCTAAGATACATAAGGACCCTTTTAGACCACCAGGGAGACCAATAGTGTCGGGAATAAACTCCTTGTCCTCCAACCTCTCCCAATATATCGACAAGTTACTACAACCCGTAGTGAAATGTATGCCTTCTTATGTTAAGGACACTACGGAGGTCGTGAAATTGGTAGAGGGTTTGGAGTGGGAAGACAACTGGTATATGGGGTCACTAGATGTGAATACGCTTTACACCATTATAGAACACTCGCAGGGTTTAGAGTCATTGAGGAGACAACTTTCTGATCACCTATTGGAGACCCAACTGGCTTTCCTATTGGAGGGTGTCCGGTTTATTTTGGAGCATAATTATTTTTATTTTGAGGGAGACTTTTATGTGCAGCAAAGGGGTACGGCCATGGGGACCAGATTCGCCCCCAGCTACGCCAATCTATTCATGGCACAGTGGGAATCTCATCACATTGGGCCCAAGCTGGGGACGAGTCTGGTCCTCTGGCGTCGATACATCGATGATGTTTTTTTCATATGGAGGGATTCTAGGAAGCCCTAAACAATTTTCTAGAAGAAGTTAACATCAACTCACTCAATTTAAGGTTTACGTCAACTGTTAGTCAAGAATCAATTCAATTCTTGGACCTGAACATCTGTGTTGAGGGGACCAAGCTGGTATGTAGCACATATCAGAAGGATGTTGCCAAAAATGGTTTTTGAGATATTCAAGTTGTCATCTACCTAGATGGCTATCGAATATTCCGGTTAGTCAGTTCAGACGCCTCAAACGAAATTGTACTAAACCTGATCAATTTGAGGTAGAAGCAGGAATTCTGAAACAACAATTGCTGGACAGAGACTATCCAGATACAATATTAGAAGAGGCTCTCACTAAAGTAAATAAGATGGATAGAGAGACTTTCTTTAAAAATAAAGTGGCAACAAAGGATGATAACATCAGACTAATATTACCTTTCCAATCTAATTACAAGAAGGTGGTAGGTATCATTAGGAAATATTGGTGTCACCTCCTAGAAGATAAATATATAGGGGGTTTATTAACGGAACAACCTAAAATTACATATACCAAGGTCCCTAGCATCGGATTAAAAGTGGCACCCTCAATAAAGAAAAAGAAAACTATAGGAGCATCTTCATGGTTATCTCTACAGGTTTTTTTTAGATGCAATAGATGCTGCAATTGCAAAACAACCTCCTTTGCCCGTAGGACCACTAAGATAACTTCCACACAGAACTCGTTCAGTATGGAGATTAGAGAAATGTTAACTTGTGACTCAGAGGGACTAATTTATATCCTACAATGTCCCTGCCTCCGCCAATATGTGGGTAGAACGAAAAGACCATTTAAGAAGAGAGTGGCAGAACATATGAATAATATCCGTAAGGGCTGTATGACACATCCACTATCTAGACACTACAAAGAAGTTCATGACAGTGACCCTAGCTCTTTGTGCTTTATAGCAATTGAAAAAGTAGCCAAACCATGGAGAGGAGGAGACTATATAGCACAAATGTCTAGGCAGGAGTCTAGGAGAATATATGAATTCGAAACATTGATTCCTAGGGGCCTCAACACGGAAACGGAGCTGTTTGGCTTTTTGTAAGGCCTGGGAGCCAAGGGCGACGTGACATCGGCAACTGGCTGTTTATCAGCTTGCCGATCTCTCCTCTCCCATGTGCTCCCACGCCTATACCTAGATATCTACATCTATCTATGCTAGGATCGTATGAATTGACACATATGAATAAGAAGTTTCACGTTGAAGTATTCTGAAAGATGTCACTTGGATCTTTTGTATTTGTTTTAACTGTTTTATTAATTGTTTTATTTATCTGTCTTACTCATTTTTTATTTTTATATTGTGTATGTAATGGGTATATGTGCATTTTGAGGTGCGACTATATTGTTAAAGGCTGGACATGAATTACACCCAATGACGTGCCACATTGGGGGCGGGTTAATTAATAGCCAATGGGTTACTCCACTCTTATGCCAGACCCCTATATAAGAAAGCTCTCACAAATCTCCCACTATTGCTACCACTGAGGAAGGGACAAGTTGCGTCCCGAAACGCGTCTGGGTTCAGCAATAGTGAGAGCGATTATGCATTAAGGCCAGAAAGACGTCTAAGCAAAACATCCAAAAGCGCAAATAACTAAGGATACGAGCCGGACCAACCAGAGAAGAAAGCCCGCGTCACGTGGGACGCCACGCGTGTGACGTAGGGGACCACGTGGGATGCCGGGGCAGGTCCTGGAAGGGCGATTGTACTAAGGAGTGGTAATGTACTAACGTACCAATTTATACCTTGATATTTGCTGCACCTATAGGGTGAAACTTAATACAAAGAAATTTAACACCAGAACTTTTACATCGGCTCAATGGGACAGACCATTTATTGAATGGGACAGACGAATTTACTAACATCTATCGCACAAGGATAATATATCTATGCATGAGGAGACGCACCATAATACCCACGCCACATTTGTATCTTTTGGTGGCAGTATCTTTTAAAGTGGACAGCCCCTAAATAGGACTTACATTGTAAAGGATTCATTGGACATTTTTACCCTATTTGTCTGCGATATTTTTATTGTTTGATTTTTTATGTGACATTTTATGTGCTACTATATTAAACTAGGGTTTTTTCCATTTATCTATTTGCGGCTCTGCTCATTTGGACCCGACTGTGTGCCCCTCCATTTCGGATATACATTTTTTAGAACTCTGCTTACACTGTTAGGCCTCTTGCACACGGCTGCTATCCCGTCGTGGCCCTAAATGCAGCCTGCATACAGCGCGTCCGCAATACACGGGGCCCTGGCTGTGTGCATTCCGCATCACGGATGCGGACCCATTGACTTGAACGGGTCTGCAAATCCAGAGATGCGATAGAAACGGAACCATGGAATGGAAGCACTATGAAGTGCTTCCGCGGTGTTCCGTTCCGTGCTTCTGTTCCGCAAAAAGATAGAACTTGTTCTATCTTTTTGCGGAACAGACGGATCGCGGACCCATTCAAGTGAGTGAGTCCACGATCCGCATGCGGGTGGCCCGCAGTCTGTGCCCGTGCATTGCGGACAGCAATTTGCGGTCCGCAGCACGGGCACGGCCAGCACACGTTTGTGTGCAAGAGGCCTTACTGTGTTATTTCTAGAAGTTTATGAACAAATTGAAAGCTGGTTGTTACTAGATGAGGGTGTGCCATCTATGAGCACAACACCCAGTTGTCAATTTATTCATAATTTGTTAGAACAAAAGCAGAGGAATGGGACAACACAGAGGTGTAAGAATTTTGACTGGACCATTCTAACACATAAATGTGCTTTCATCTAAACCAGGGGTGCACAACCCACGGGCCGCATGTGGCCCCCAGAAACAAGTTTTGCAGTCCCCCTCCTGCTGGGCAGAAATCAGCTGTGTTGCTGCCCACAGCACTGCACAAGGATGGATGACCGCTCCTGCTCCTGCCCTGTAGCAAGAGCAGGTCGAGCCCCCCACTGGAAGTGATATTGAGGGAGTCGAGGAGAAGGCAGAAGCGCTTTACCAGCGCTTCTGCCTTCTCTTCAGATAGATGAGCAGCTTGGGACAGAGGACGCAGAGCTTGCAGGGTCTTATGAGCTCTGCCTTCTCCACAGGAGGCTGGTTTCCCCTATAACTGGGGCTTCTTTGGATGCCCCAGTTACAGTGGAAATAGTACAAAAAAAGTCTCTCATTGTTTCCCAAAGGTCTTTCAGTGACCTCTTGGGGACAAATTATGTGGAAAAAATATATAAAAAAAATAAGTTAAAAAAATTATAAACAAAAATTGAAAACTAAATAAAAAATGTAATCAAATACAAATAAAAGAAAAAAAGAAATAAAATATTATGTGGCAAAAATACATTTTGAAAAATAATAGAAGGTTCTAAAAAAATAAAATACAAATAAAATAAAATAAAAAAATAAAAAGGAAAAATTGCTAAATAAAAGAGTGTTCACTGTCCCCCAGCAGTCTTTTTATGACCCTTTGGGGAACATATTATGTGGCAAAAATATATTTTAAAAATAATAGAAAGTTCTAAAAAAATAAAAAATAAAAAAATAAAATAATGAAAAAATGGAATAAAAAAATAAAAAGGAAAAAGTGCTAAATAATAGAGTGTTCATTGTCCCCCAACAGTCTTTTTATGACTTCTTGGGGGACATATTATGTGGCAAAAATATATTTTAAAAAAATAAATATTAAACCAATTATAAAAAAAATACAATAAAATGTTAATAAATTACAAATAAAAGGAAAAAATAAAAAGGAAAAGGTGCAAATAAAGAAAAAAGGGTCAGTGCCCCCCAAATAAAACCACTAAAAAAATAAATGATAAAGCCCTATGAGTCACGTAAAAAATTGTTGCAAAAATTATTTTGGCAGTTCAGCAAATAAGATAGTGTTTTGAACAACTGGTGCTTAATCACAAAAAAGTGTCCGGCCATTAAGACCTTTTCAACCTAGGTCATTAAAGGGTTAACCAATGAGCGCCTTCTAGTAAGTTAAAGAGCTTACTGGTTATTGCAGGGCCCATATAACCGCAGGAAGTGGTAATAACCAGTGAGTGCCATCCTCTGCAGTGAAGGAAAGTACTTACTGGGTATTGCAGGGCCCCTATAACTGGGATGGGGGGAGGAGGAAATAACCAGTGAGTGTTGTCCTCTGCAGTGGAGGAAAGTGCTTACTGGTTATTGAAGGGTCCCTATAACTGTGGGCAGGAGGAGGCAATAACCAGTGAGCGCTGTCCTCTGCAGTGAAGGAAAACGCTGATTTATGAATAGGAGGAAGGATGGAATGAAATGTCACCACTTTTCCGGTAAAAATTGTTTTTAACAAGTTACTGCAGCATGGCCCCTGAAACAAAAGGTTCATACTTACCTGCGCCGGTCCTCTGCACTGCCTCTATCTTCCGGTCCCCACACTGTTTAAACCTGCCAGTGCATGGCCAATAACATGCTGCTTGTGGCCACATCACCGCTGTAGCTAGTCATCGGCTGGAGAGGTGTCTGTGACCATGGCCATGCACTGCCATGTTCAAACAGCGCATGGACTGGAAGATGGGAGCAGTGCAGAGGACCAATGCGGTGGGGAGCAGGTAAGTATAACTCTTCGGTTTCAGGGGCCATGCTGCAGCACGATATTAAGGATAATTACTAGGAAATAGTGTTCATAGGAGCTCTCATATCTTATATCTCTCCGTTATAATCGTGCCGCTGATCAGTTGATAAACACGCAATCGCTCCTTTGCTGGCTGATTTGCATATTTTATCAGGATGAAAGGCTTACAATTATCGGCAGCACATCTCACTGTTTAATCATGGATAGGCTACCAATAGTGTTGATCGAGCAACAAAGTGCTCGTGTGCTCAAGTAGAACATTTTGTGATGCTCGGGTCCTCTACAGAGAACCCTAGCACAATGGAAGTCATTGAGAGAACATGAGCATTAAAGAAAGCACCCCCTGCTGGGTGTTGGGACTCTAGTTCAGCTTAGGAGTTCATATATGCAGTCAGTGCTTGGGGACGCCCAGTGTATTTAAATCTAATTTATCCTCTATTTCTGAAAAGTTTCTACCGGAATTTGAACTCACAACCTTGTACATTAGAGGCAAGGACCTTATTCACCCAGCTATAAAGCTGAATGCTAAACTGTATAAACCTCATAGTAGTTTCTCTTTCTGATGTAGTAACTTACTACATCAGAAACATCAGAAGGAGAAACTACTATGAGGTTTTTCTGACACAGTTTAGTATTCAGCTTTATAGCTAAGTGGATAAGGCCCTTGCCTCTAATGTACAAGGTTGTGAGTTCAAATACTGGCAAAAAATTTTCAGAAATAGAGGCCAAATTAGATTTAAATACACTGACTCAAGCCCACGGCGGTGTACGGCCAAACTCCCCGATGTGCCGAGCATGGCAATGCTCGAGCCAAACTGGAGTTCGGCCGAGTATGCTCACTCAAAACTAGCTACCAATGATCAATATAACTAAATACTAACTGTAATAGTGATTAGGGATAAGCGAATCGACTTCGGATGAAACATCCGAAGTTGATTCGCATAAAACTTTGTTCTAATACTGTACAGAGCAGAAGCTCCGTACAGTATTAGAATGTATTGGCTCTGATGAACCGAAGTTATTGCTTAGCGAAATCTTGTGAGACTTCACGCAATAACGTCATAAATTAATTTGTACTGTAATAAACTATTTCCCGAACTCGGGTTCGGTTCCAAGGTACAAAACCATTTCCCGAACTCGGGTTTGGTTCCAAGGTACTACTTGGAACCGAACCCGAGTTCGGGAAATGGTTTTTTACATTACAAATTAATTTATGAAGTTATTACGTGAAGTCTCGCGAGACTTCGCAAAGCAATAACTTCAGCTCCTGCTCTGTACAGTATTAGAACAAAGTTTTATGCGAATAGACTTCAGATGTTTCATCCGAAGTCAATTTGCTCATCCCTAGTAGTGATCATTCCTCCCCAATCACTTTGCATTGGCTTGTGTAATATGCTGATGCAAATGAGCGCCGATCACCATTTTTTTTATTTACAGCCCCTTTAAATAGATAGTTGTGACAATGTGGCCCTCAGACCAAAATATGTTGTGCACTCCTGATCTAAACCATTCCATTGTAGCTCTGGCTGTATGTTTAGGGTTGTTGTTAGTGTTGAGTGAAGAAAAGTATTTGATGTAGAATTCGGTCCAAAGCTTAGGAAATTTCATATTTCTATGAATCCAAATTTCCTTGCGCTTTGTGGTAATTAATCAGGTTTTCCAAAAAAGGTGTCTGCATGTTTTACAAAGCAAAACAAAGTGTAGAGGAGACAAGTCCAGGAATGAAAGCTCACCCACAATGCCGTGCAGCAAGCCAATCAACAGATAGCCATACCCCTTGATCTCACAGCCCTATAAAACCCTCATCCCGCGCAGTCTCCGCCATTGTCCTGTGAGCTGAGCTTAAGGAGAGACAACGAGGACAAGGAGAAAACGATTAATAGAAGAATTAAATACCAATAAGATGGAAGCCTTTATTATTCCAGTGCCCAGTATGGCAATCAATACCATTCAGTCTGCATCCCTTAGGGATGGCAGGTCTAAATGATGACCATCCTCATCTTTTTCTGGCTTTACTTCCTAGAAAAGTCAACAAGATGCATAAGAGTAGGAGCTGGATGATGTGGAAAAGGAGGAAAAGCAGATGGCAGAAGAAGGAATCCCACTTTTAGGGTAGGAGAACGCTGGGGTTGGACAAGTGGGTATGCCAGAATATTGTGCCCCCACCTGAACCATCCAAAACCCATACCAGAAACAGCTCTTGTTTGAAGGTGCATTAAAGGTGTCTCATGGCCTTTAACAATGAAGACTGACTATACCGCACTGCCCTCATTATTAAATAAAAAGCACTTGCTGGCTAATTGGCCACGTGGTTCTTCACTGCAGCATGGCCATAATGAATCTAATTTCTTGGAGAAATCTTCAGCGAAGATGCTGAATCGTACTTTTTAAAACTTTGCTCATCTCTAGTTGTTGTCCTGCTGGATGGTGCGCCTCCACCCCAGTCTCAAGTCTTTTGGTGCATCTACCAGGTTGTGCCATACTCCTTTCATTTTCGAATGATGAATTGAACAGTGCTCTGTGATATGTTCAGAGCTGGGGATATTTATTTATAACATAACCCAGCTTTACACTTCTCCACAGCTTTATCCCTGACCTCTCTGGTGTGTTCCTTGTTTATTATGATGTTGTGTGATCACTAATGTTCACTAACAAACCTCTTCACAGAACAGCTGTAGTTATATTGAGAGTAAATTATACAGGGGTGGACTCTATTTACTAATTAGGTGACTTCTGAAGGCAATTAGTCACACTGGATTTTATTTAGGGGTATCAGAGTACAGGGGGTTGAATAGAAATGCATGCCACACTTTCCTGACTTTTATTTATTAAAAATTGTGAAAACCACGTATAATTTTCTTTTCATTACACATATACTTGCTACTTTTTGTTAGTCTATCACATACAATCCAAATAAAATACATTTAAGTTTGGGAATTTAACGTGGAAAAAATCTGGAAATGTTCAAGGGCTATGAATAATTTTGCAAGGCACTGTACAGTACATATGTAAACTAAATTTGCCTTTAATGATCAAATATAAATGAGGTCAAAAATTAAGAGCATGTGCAGTCATGTGTTTATAGGCTGCAATGGTGACTTATGTAGCTGTATATAGTGCATGACTGCTGCAGCCAATCATTGTGCCATATATTGCTGAGGTGAGTCATTGAGTGCCACAGTCATGTGTCATATATGGCTATGTCACCGCTGCAGTCTGTAAACAAAGACCATAGGTGTGTAGTGGTACTGCTGGGAAAGGTGGGGGATTAAGTGGTAAGTATATGTTCTTTACTTATTGTAATAGATTTTGAACACCTGTAAGTAAATATCACCATACAGGGTCCAAATAAAAGTTTTGTATATACAGTAGTCTAATAATAATGCTATAGCAAGTCCATGTGCAACAAGCCACTGGGGAGGCATAAGTCAAAGAGGATCAGACACCAGAAAAATAGAACCAAGCCATAGACCCTTCCCCATAAAAAGAAAATTGAATATTTTTGCTCTGTGATACTGCGTCTTTCTTTTGGACATACATTCAACATCATAACACACAATTCATTGAGAGAAGAATGAGTAGAAGTCGACAAAAGCTTTTTTTTTTTTCTTTCATCTACATCTGCTGCTTACTCACCTTTTCATCTGAATCTGCTCCTTTTTTTCATCTGCATCTGCTAATCATGTTGTGTATATGGGGTAGAGCCTTACAAGCCTGCCACGCTTCAGATGTAGATGTGATGTCATCAGGATGGGGAACCAACACAGTGGAAAATTTACCGTGATGGAGTGCAGAAAAACAGGGCATTACAAATAGATATCAATATTAGTAAGTAATGTTGTTACCTGTCAGTTGATGCTGAAAATTGCAAAACCAAAATTTCCTTTTAAGTGTTAAAAGAAACCATTCTTTAATTTTATATATCTGGGATCCATGGTTTGCTGGATCTCAGCTGGTGTTGGAAGAGTATTTATTCAGAAATCATAATGATTTTAGGCTTGTTCATCTTTAGTTTTCTGTGTGTTTTTTTCCTGCATATTAAATTGTGCAGAACTACTTGATCAATTAAATTCCACATTGGCTTTCACAGCTGGGATTTCAGCTGAAAAATTTTCCTTCATGATTATTAGCATCTGTATGAGATACCGAGGTAAAGTTCTTTTATTTGAAGCTATAGTACCAAATTTGGCCATGATAATAACAGGAAGTAAAACTGGGGGATATTCATTAAGCATAAATGTATTTATTGTATTGGCATATTAGGTTTATAGAACACTTAATAACTGTGGGGAACATCTGGGTCATCCTTACACTAAAACTGAATTCTATGCCAGCTAGGAGCTGGCATGAATTTTAGGTATACAGTAATTTACACCTGTTTTCTTGCATACATTATAATAAATGCATTTGTGTTGCCTAGGCTCCACCCTTTCATCACCTGTTTTTTTACAAAAGTGGTGAGTAAAGAGTGTTCTGAATAGTTCTTACATTTTTGACGATGACATAATAATAGATACAATATACTATATAATTACCTCTTAAGGACACAGGACGTACCCGTACGTCCTGTGTCCTGTTTCTAAAGATGATGCCCGCTCCTGCTCCAGCCGCGGGTGTCCGCATGGTTCTTGTAGACACCCGCGGCTAATGTCAGCGACCGGCCGCGATGCCGATCGCGGACATTTAACCCCTCAGATGCCGTGGTCAATCCTGACCACGGCATCTGAGTGTGCACAAACCAAAAGTTTTACTGTGGCAATTGGAGGGGCCAGAGCACGCCGTAGTATCCTGGGTTTCTATGAATGAAACCCAGGCTGCTCTGTAGTATTTCCTATAGAGCCTGGCCTGTAATAGGCTTCATAGGAAATATACGATTTTTTCATATAGTCCAATGCTATTGCATTGGAATGTATGAAAATCGCAATCAGATGATTGTAAGTTATAATTCCCGATGGGAACAATATAAAAGTGGGAAAAAAAAAAGTTTAAAAAATAAATAATTAAAAAAACATAAAAGTTCAAATCGACCCCCTTTTGCTAAAATAAAAATAAAAAAATTAAATAAATGCACATCATGGGTGTCGCAATGTGCAAAAACGCCCATACTATAAAAGTATAAAAAAATAATCCCTATACGTCAAACAACAAAACGGAAAAAAGCGTCCAAATGGCGCATTCGCCATTTTTGGTCGCTTCATTTTCCACAAAAAATTACATAAAAGGTGATCAAAAAGTCCTACACACCCCAGAATGTTATCAATAAAAAGATAAGACTATGATGCAAAAAATGAGCCCCCATACAGCTCTGTACATATAATTACAAAAAAGTTATAGGGGTCAAAATATGGTGACAAAAAAGTAAAACAGATTTTTTTTTCCCACTTTGGAATTTTTTTTCACTATCAAAACGCAAGAAAACCTATACATATAGGGAATCGCCGGATTCGTACTGACCTGTAGAGTAAAAGTAACCAGTCAGTTTTTTTGCACATCGAACGTCGGAATTAAAAAACCCGCAAAACTGTGGTGGAATTGCTTTTTTTTTTGCAATTTCGCCCCCTTTGGAATTTTTTTCCCGAATCCCACTACATCATATGCAATATTACATGATGGCGTTGGAAAGTACAACTTGTCTCACAAAAAAAAGCCCTCATATGGCTATGTGAACCGAAAAATAAAAAAGTTATGGCTCTGGAAAGGCAGGGAGCGCAAAACAAAAACTCAAAAAATCAAAAACATCCGGTCCTTAAAGGGTTAAAATGGTTTTCCAAGATTTAAATCTGATCGGGGCCCCGCTGACCAGCTGTTGGAGAAGGCACAGGCCTTTGAGTGCCACGGCCTTCTCCATGCTCACCAAGCACAGCTTCGTACATTGTATAGCGTCTGTGCTTGGTATCACAGTTCAGACCCATTCTCTTCTACAGGGCTGAGATTTGCTGGGATCCCAGGTGTCAGCCCCCACCACTCTGATAGTGTACAGCTATCCTGAGGATAGGTCATCCGTATTTAAGTCTCAGAAAACCCCTTCAATAATAAATAATAACATTTAATAAATTCTGATCAAAAAGTCATACATACTGTACCCCAAAATAATATCCATTAAACTTACAGCTTACAGTGCTCCCAAATAATATCCACGTTATTCCCCTTCATGGTAGCTATACCAACACTTTGCCCCCTCACAGTATTTATGCCCTCATTATACAACATTCACAGTAGTTATGCCCAAATGGTGCCCCCCACAAAGTACTTATCCCTTTATTGTGCCCTCTCACATTAGTTATGCCCTTTTTTTTCCCCCTTTCACAGTAGTAATGCCCTATCTGTGCCCCCTTCACAGTTGTAATGCCCTCTTTGTGGCCCCTTCACAGTAGTTATGCCTTCTCTGTGCCACTCACAGAGTAGTTATGCCTACTCTGTGCCCCCTTCAGAGTAGTTATGCCCTTACTGTGCCCCCATAACAGTTATGCCCCTTCATAGTAATAATGCCTTGTGTCCCCTTCACAGTAGTAATGCCCTCTGTGCCCTCCTTACAGTAGTAATGTCCTCTCTGTGCCCCCATAACAGTTATGACCCTCCACAGTAGTAATGCCCACGGTGCCCCCTTTACAGTAGTAATATCCATTGTGCCCCCTTCACAGTAGTAATGCCCACTCTGTGCCACATAAAAGTTATGCCCATTCACTGGAGTAATACCTTCTGTGCCCCTTCACAGTAGTAATGCACTCTGTGCCTCCTTCACAATAGTAATACCCACTCTGTGCCCCATAACAGTTATGTACCTTCACAGAAGCAATGCCCTTTGTGCCCCTTCACAATAATAATGCCATCTGTGCCCTCTTCACAGTAGTAATGTCCTCTGTGCTCCCTTCACAGTAGTAATGCCCTCTGTGTCCCCATAGCAGTTATGCTCCTTCACAGTAGTAATGTTCGTTGTGCCCCCTTCATGGTAGTAATGCCTTCTGTGGCCCCTTCACAGTAGTAAAGCCCTCTGTGCCCTCTTAATGTTTATAAAAAAAAAAAAAAAACAGTAACTACTCCCCTTGTCCTGTTCCTGATGCTCAGATTCTGCTCTCCCCTGCAGACACAGATCATTCTGCAGCACTGGGTGGGAGGCGCACAGGCAGATTTCCGGGCTGCAGGCTCTTCCCACACAGGCCAGCAGTGTGATCTGTGTCTGCAGGCTGAATGATGAAGCAGGGAGCCATTCAGCACATGGGACAAAGAGAGTGGGGAGCTGAGCGATCAGTAAAGTGACTTGACTGCAGCTCCATGGTGCTCCAGCAGTTAACGCTTTCATCTGTACTGATAGAAGCACTCATCGCTTCTGGCAACCCCCTTGAGGGCTAGCACTTCTTTACCCTGGGTTCAGACCTGAGCGTTCTAAAAACGCGCGTTTTACGCGCGATTTTGTCGCGCGTATTTCAGCGCGTTTTTGCAAATAGGAAACGCGCGTAAAACGCGCGTTCTTGTGATTGACTACTGTGGTGTCAATCACAAAACGCGCGTCAAACGCCCCAAAAGAAGCTCAAGTACTTGTTTATGCGTTGGGCGTTTTACAGCGCGTTCAAGTGTGAACCACTCCCATAGGGATGCATTGGTTTTAATCTGTTGAGCGTTTTACAGCGCGTTTGAACGCGCTGTAAAACGCTCAGGTGTGAACTTAGGGTTAAGGCTTCTTAATCATGGAAGATAGAGAATGATATATAGTTTTATGGGAAATTAATAAGCAAAGTTTGAAATGTATTCATTAAAATCTCTGCTTTTTCTAGGCTCAGTAGTAGAGATGAGCAAATTTCAGATAAAAAAAAATATATATATATTTAAGTACTAATACATTCTACCCAAATCAAAAGTACAGAGATAGAGATGCGTAATACTCCAACGGAAAAAGAAGTGCAATCTCTGCACTTTCATGGTGATATGTTCTGGCCAGTAATAAAAATAAAATAAAATGATGCTCCTATTTCAATGCTTTCCATGTCTCCTGCTTGTCCCTACCACCTGACCCAACTGCAGAAATAAGACTGCACAGCCAATCATTAGTTGCAGTGGTGACCTGCTACAGGCAGTGATTGGCTGCAGCACTCCAGATCCATGATGAGAGGAATAAAGAATAGTGTTGGCACTTCGAGAATTCACGAATATTTAGAATATAGTGCTATATATTCGTAATTTCGAATATTCAACTTTTTTTTTTTATCAGTAACCTCCCTCTTGCTTGTGGGGCCAATGAGAAGGCTGCAATGTCTGGGTCTGAGCCTAGCAACATCCCTAGCAACCAATAGGAAAGTTTCCTACCCCTTACTATAAGATAACCTCCCCAGCAGCCATTTTCTCTAGTGTAATGGAGTTCTGAGAGAGACAGCAGTGTGATTGCCGTGCTCTGTGCTTTGCTGTATATACATTAGACAGTTAACTTAGATATATAATTCAGATAGTTAGGGGGAGATATATGCGCATCATTAATTGCCGATTTTCACAATCGCAAATGTATATTGGAGCACTCTACCTACATATATAAAGCTATTGTAATGTTCTGCCGTGCCAACCATTATCTCAGTAAACTTCTAGCAGCTTGAAAAATGTTCCCAAAGTGACCCACGCCCGTATTGCGCACGCAATACGCGAAAATTAGATTGCCGATTTTTCGCAATCACGAAAATAACTGCGCATTCGCGAATATATGGCGAATATTCGCCCATATATTCGCGAAATATTGCTAATTCGAATATAGCCCCTGCCGCTCATCACTAATAAAGAAGTAGAAACTGCCGGTGGACCTGGAAAAGGTCATGTGGCATTAGGCAGGTATTACTTTTGAGTATTACTTTTTATCTTTTTAAGGCATTCTCAGACTCTTTTTCAATCATTGTTATCGTTTATTTTATCTATACTCAGATGTATTGCTCACATGTTTATGGATTTTGCATATGGCATTAATTTACTCTAACAATAGGTAGATATGATTTCCAAAACTGGATAAATTCTATATTCTGTACATTTATTGTACTGAAGATGTTAACATTTTATTATACTGAATTTCATTTTGCTAACTAAATGCCAAGCGATTGGCCTTTAGTATTAAGTTTCGTAATATTTTGCTCAGCTACTCCCGTGTTACCTCCAGAATTACATTAATAATAGCAAAAATTGATATGTCATTCAGGGTCTGTGGAAAGCAATGACCTCTATTCACTGCAACGAATTCACTGCAGGTGACTGTGAAATTCAGAATCTTTTAGACTAGAAAATCTTGGGAAATGCTGAATAGAATATGGGATTTCATAGGGAAATATTCTACAGTATATATAGACAGTATTTATAGTATTGTAGATTTCTATACAGGTATATATATATATATATATATATATATATATATATATATTAAGAGTAATGATTATTTTACTTTTTTTTCAATAAATGAATAGTGCAAGATGATTATAAGAAACTTTGTAATATACAGCATCTTCTTAGAGAAAGATGCTATTTCCTCCTCTTATCAGGCTCTTCGGCTGCTTCCTCTCACCTTCACTGCTCAGATCTCGTTTCAGTGAAGATGGGCCGTCTGCTCCCTGAAGGATCGGATTACAGATTTATATGGAGAGGAAAGGAGGAGGGGGGGATAAGAAGGGATGGGCAGCAGCAGACAGGCACAGACAAACTGTTACTTGCTAGTAAGTGATTTACTGTCTTTACTAACTGCTGGAGTTCCATTTAAACTTTTTTAGCACTGCTGTATAATGTCCTCCATTACTGCTATAGATTCGGAGGAATAGAGAGTTAGGAAGCAGGCTCCCCTGTCTTGTATATGGACAGACATAAAAAAAACAGCCAGTCTCCACCCACTGGCTTTGAAAAACCTGAGAATTACACACAGATTGTAGAGGGACAATTGCTAGAAAATGCCAGATACAAGTCATATAAAAACCAGAAATAGTTCTATCCTTCTTGTCCCCTGACATGGCTCCTAATTCTGAAAAATTACCTGAACTGACAGTTACACTTAAAGGGGTTTTGCCAGTTTCAGCAAATAGCATTTATTATGCAGAGAATGTTTCCATGGTTACGACCACCGTGCAGTCCAGCAGCATGGCTGCGCATGTACACTATAGAAAAAAGCACCAGCTTACGTGAGCTCCCACGATCCCGGCCACCTTAGGGGCTGCCATTTTTTCGTCTAGTGTGCAAGCACAACCACCACTGATGAATTGCAGGGTGGTGGTAACCATGGAAACGAGCCGTGTATAATGTTATGGAAAAATGAACCAAGCCAGCAAAGGAAGCAATATGGATAATAACAGTACATTAGTAAACGCCTTGCATTAACTTTCTCTACATGATAAATAGATGCAGACAGCATACATATAACATTCGTGTGCTGTCCACACTTATTTGAGGCCCCATATAAATTAATGGGTCCGCATCTGATCCGTAAAAAAATTCAAACAGAAAATACGTTCGTATGCATGAGGCCTAAGTGTGTATACATATGTACATAGCTCTCAGTCACTGATAGTTGACCGCGGGCAGTCTTAAGTGTCTCACTTCAGCAAGTGGCATTTATCATGTAGAGAAAGTTACTGGAAAGCCAATTTTAACCACATCAGCCCCCCTAGCTTAAACCCCCTTAATGACCAGGCCACTTTTTACAATTCTGCACCACGCTACTTTCACCGTTTATTGCTCCGTCATACAACTTACCACCCAAATGAATTTTACCTCCTTTTCTTCTCACTAATAGAGCTTTCATTTGGTGGTATTTCATTGTTGCTGATATTTTTACTTTTTTTGCTATTAATAAAAATTAATGACATTTTTGCAAAAAAATGACATTTTTCACTTTCTGTTGTAAAATGTAAAAAAACTACTACATTTCTATATAAATTTTTCTTTAAATTTATTGTTTTACCTGTCTTTGCTAAAAAAAAAATCCAATAAGTGTATATTTATTGGTTTGGGTAAAAGTTATAGCGTTTACAAACTATGGTGCAAAAAAGTGAATTTCCGCATTTTGAAGCAGCTCTGACTTTATGAGCACCTGTCATGTTTCTTAAGGTGCTAGAATGCCAGGATAGTATAAATACCCCCCAAATGACACCATTTTAGAAAGAAGACACCCCAAAGTATTCGCGTATTCATGTATCATTTCATTTTTTTTCACAAGTTAGCAGAATATGACACTTTCTGAGGAAAAAAAAAAATAATAAAGTTTCCATTTCTGCTAACTTCTGGCAAAAAAAAAAATCTCCCACGGACTCACTACGCCCCTCAGTGAATACCTTGGGGTGTCTACTTTCCGAAATGGGGTCATTTTTGGGGTGTGTTTACTGTTCTGGCATTTTGGGCGAGGCTAAATTGTGATCATCCCTGTAAAACCTAAGGGTACACGTTGGAATTTGGGCCTCTTTACGCACCCAGGCTGCAAAAGTGTCACTCATGTGGTATCGCCCTACTCAGGAGAAGTAGGGCAATGTGTTTTGGGGTGTATTTTTACATATACCCATGTTGGGTGAGAGAAATATCTCTGTAAACTGACAACTTTGAATAATTTTTTTTTAAAAAGTTGTCATTTACAGAGAAATTTCTCAGACCTAGCATGGGTATATGTAAAAATGCACCCCAAAACACATTGCCCTACTTCTCCTGAGTATGGCGATACCACATGTGTGACACTGTTTTGCAGCCAAGATGCGCAAAGCGGCCCAAATTCCAATGAGTACCTTTAGGATTTCACAGGGCATTTTTACGCATTTAGATTCCAGACTTCTTCTCACGCTTTAGAGACCCCTAAAATGCCAGGACAGTATAAATCACCCCCCTGTCACTGATTACCCCCCTGTAAGGCTCCATTCCCATGTCCATATATGTTTTGCGGATCCACATGGATCCGCGAATCCGCAAAACACGGACACCAGCAATGTGCTTTCCGTTTTTTGCAGATCCGCACATTGCCAGAACTATATAGAAAATGCCTTTTCTTGTCTGCAATTGCGGACAAGAATAGGACATGTTCTATATTTTTGCGGAACGGAAGTGCAGACCCGGAAGTGCGGATCCGCAATTCCAGATCCGAGCGGGACAAAGTCTGTCCCCATAGAAATGAATGGGCCCGCAATTCCGTTCCGCAAACAGAATTGCGGACGTGTGAATGGGGCATAAGGGTCCCTTATCACCGCCAGTTAGTTAGCTACTTGTTAGGTAGTTAGCGCCCAGCCCACCGCACCGCAGTCACTGATTTTGGCAGAGATTTTTTCATCCACATTGATCGATGCGAATGAAAAAATCTGTGCCGTTCATAATTTTTTTTTTTAGCCAAGAAGCTGAACGTTAAAAAAAAATCTCATTACCCGTATGCTCAATATAAGAAGAATAGCAGAAACTCCTAATGCTGGCTATACATGTAATGATTGCGGAGACCCTCACATGTGACCCCATTTTAGAAAGAAGACACCCCAAGGTATTCCGTGAGAAGTATGGTGAGTTCATGTAAAATTTTATTTTTTGTCACAAGTTAGTGGAATATTAGACTTTGTAAAAAACTAAAATAAAAAAATAAAAATATCAATTTCCGCTAACTTGTGCCAAAAAAATAAAAATTCTGTGAACTCGCCATGCCCCTGACAGAATACCTTGTGGTTTCTTCTTTCCAAAATGGGGTCACATTTGGGGTACTTATACTGTCCTGGCATTTTAGGGGTCTCTAAAGCGTGAGAAGAAGTCTGGAATCTAAATGCGTAAAAATGCCCTGTGAAATCCTAAAGGTACTCATTGGAATTAGGGCCCCTTTGCGCATCTTGGCTGCAAAAAAGTGTCACACATGTGGTATCACCGTACTCAGAAGAAGTAGGGCAATGTGATTTGGGGTGTATTTTTACATATACCCATGCTGGGTGTGATAAATATCTCTGTAAATGACAACTTTTTAAAAAAATTTATACAAAGTTGTCAGTTTACAGAGATATTTCTCTCACCCAGCATGGGTATATGTAACAATACACCCCAAAACACATTTCCCTACTTCTCCTGAGTACGGCGATACCACATGAGTGACACTTTTTTGCAGCCAAGATGCGCAAAGGAGTCCAAATTCCAATAAGTACCTTTTAGGAGGGCATTTTTACGCATTTTTCTTCTCACGCTTTAGGGCCCCTAAAATGCCAGGGCAGTATAAATATCCCATATGTGACCCCATTTTGGAAAGAAGACACCCCAAGGTATTCCGTGAGGGGCATGGCGAGTTCATAAAAGATTTTTTTTTTGGCACAAGTCAGCAGAAATTGATTTTTTATTGTTTTTTCTCACAAAGTCTCCATTTCCGCTAACTTGTGACAAAAAGTTCAATTTTTCATGGACTCACTATGCCCCTCAGCGAATACCTTGGGGTGTCTTCTTTCTAAAATGGGGTCATTTGTGGGGTGTTTGTACTGTTCTGGCATTTTGGGCGGGACTAAATTGTAAGCAACCCTGCAAAACCTAAAGTTACTCATTGGACTTTACACCCCTTTGCGCACCCAGGCTGTAAAAAAGTGTCACTCATGTGGTATCGCCATACTCAGGAGAAGTAGTGCAATGTGTTTTGGTGTGTATTTTTACATATACCCATGTTGGGTGAGAGAAATATCTCTGTAAACTGATAACTTTGTATAACAAAATTTAAAAAGTTGTCGTTTACAGCGATATTTCTCACACAAAGTATTGCCCTACTTCTCCTGAGTACGGCGATACCACATGTGTGCCACTTTTTTGCAGCCAAGATGCGCAAAGGGGCCCAAATTCCCATGAGTGCCTGTAGGATTTCACAGGGCATTTTTACGCATTTGGATTCTCACGCTTTAGGACCCCTAAAATGCCAGGGCAGTATAAATACCCCACAAGTGACCCCATTTTGGAAAGAAGACACCCCAAGGTATTCCGTGAGGGGCATGGCGAGTTCACAGAAAAAAAAGTCTCATATTTCCACTAACTTGTGACAAAAAATAAAATGTTACATTAACTCACCATACCCCTCACGGAATACCTTGGGGTGTCTTCTTTCCAAAATGGGGTCACTTGTGGGGTGTTTGCACTGCCCTGGCATTTGAGGGTCTTCGCAATCATTACATGTATGGCCAGCATTAGGAGTTTCTGCTATTCTCCTTATATTGAGCATACGGGTAATGAGATTTTTTTTTTCCGTTCAGCCTCTGGGCTGAAAAAAAAAAAAATGAACGGCACAGATTTTTTCATTTGCATCGATCAATGTGGATGAAAAAATCTCTGCCAAAATCAGTGACTGCGGTGCGGTGGGCTGGGCGCTAACTACCTAACAAGTAGCTAACTAACTGGCGGTGATAAGGGACCCTTATGCCCCATTCACACGTCCGCAATTCTGTTTGCGGAACGGAATTGCGGACCCATTCATTTCTATGGGGACAGACTTTGTCCCGCTCGGATCCGGAATTGCGGATCTGCACTTCCGGGTCTGCACTTCCGTTCCGCAAAAATATAGAACATGTCCTATTCTTGTCCGCAATTGCGGACAAGAAAAGGCATTTACTATATAGTTCTGGCAATGTGCGGATCTGCAAAATGCGGGAAGCACATTGCCGGTGTCCGTGTTTTGCGGATCCGTGGATCCGTGGATCCGCAAAACATATATGGACATGTGAATGGAGCCTTACAGGGGGGTGATCAGTGACAGGGGGGTGATCAGGGAGTCTATATGGGGTGATCAAAGGGTTAACAAGTGGTTAATAAGTGACAGGGGGGGAGGGGGGCGTGTAGTGTGGTGCTTGGTGCTACGTTAACAAAACAGCGTCTGATATACCTCTTTAATGCGATTTATTTCGCATCTACAGCCTGCCAGCGATTGATCATCTCTGGCAGGCTGCAGTATAACTTGCGATCGCGCGCGCATTCACAGCAAATCTCGCCTCTCGCGAGATGACGAGCCGACGCGTCAAGGAGGAACTAACCTGCCGCCTGGACGCATCCCTGCGTTAGGCGGTCGGCAGGTGGTTAATGTCTTGTTGTTGTCCATGTTGCCTCCTTTGCTGGCTTGGTTCATTTTTCCATAATATTATACACTGCTCATTTCCATGGTTTCACCACCCAGTAATCCAGCAGTGGTGGTCGTGCTTGCACACTATGAGAAAAAATACCAGTCTTTCTGGTGGCCGGGACCGTGGGAGCTCACGTAAGCTTGTGCTTTTTTCTATAGTGTACAAGCACAGCCATGCTGCTGGACTGCAGGGTGGTCGTAACCATGGAAACTTTCTCTGCATAATAAATGCTATTTTCTGAAGTGGCAAAACCCCTTTAACCACTTGTCGACCGCCCATAGGATTTAAACGTCCTATGTGCAGTTGTCTATCTCTGAATGAACGTTTTAGAACGTCCATTCAGAGATGGCAGCTGCACGCTAATCGTGCAGCTTCCGAGTGGCTTGCCTGCTGTTAGTGACAGCAGGGCAACCCAGAGAGAAGGCAGAGACAGTTACCAGGTGTCCCTGCCTTCTAAATCGCTGCAGACACAGCGCTCAACGATTTGCTTCCTGTCCCGGCCTGGTGGTCATGTGATCGCCAGGACCGGGTGAGTGCAGGAGCTGTCCGGTCTTTCACAGACCACGATCAGCCCAGCACTGAGGCTGTACAGTGATGTACTCTGCTGTACAGCCTCTTTAGGGGCTGTATTTCCCCTGTAACTGGGGCTACTATGTCAGCCCCAGTTACAGGATAAATCAATAGTTAAAAAAATAAAATAAATCAAGTTGAAGGTCCCCCAGAAATCTTGTATGACCTTATGGGGGATTCAAAGTGTAAAATAAAAAATAAAAAAATAAAGTGTTAAAAAAAAGGTTTTACAATTAAGTAATTAAAAAAAATGTTAAAAATAGAAAATAATTATTAAAATAGACATATTTGGTATTGCCACATCCATGACGGCCGGCTCTATAAATATATCACATGATCGACCCTGTCCGATAAACACCATAAAAAAAATAAAAATAAAAACCGTGTAAAAAAAGCCATTTTTGTCATCTTATATCACAAAAAGTGCAACAACAAGTGATCAAAAATGTGTATGTCTCATAAAATAAGACCAATAAAACAGTCACCTCATCCCGCAAAAAATGAGCCCCTACATAAGAAAATCGCTCAAAAAATTATGAAACTATAGCTCTCAGAACATGGAGACATTAAAAAATATATTTTTTTAAAAAAATGCTATTATTGTGTTAAAGTGAAATAAATAAAAAAGAAGACATATTAGGTATCGCCGCATTCGTAACAACCAGCTCTATAAAAATATTACATGACCTAACCCCTCACATGAACACCGTAATAAAAAAAAAATAAAAACAGTGCCAAAAAAGCCATTTAGTCATCTAACATCACATAAAGTGCAACACCTAGCGATCAAAATGGCGTATGCCCCCCCAAAATAGTACCAATCAAGCCGTCACCTCATCCCGCTAAAAATAAGACCCTAACTAAGACAATCAGTCAAAAAATGCTATTATTGTGCAAAACCTAAATAAATAAGAAAAAGTATACATATTTTCTATTGCCGCATTCATAACAACCTGTTCTATAAAAATATCACATGACTCAGGTGATCACCTTGCCCCATAAAGTGTAGTAGTCAATGATCAAAAAATCATATGCACCCGAAAGTTGTTAAGGGACTCTTCAGGGATATATAGTGAGACTTCACAGCGTTAACAGCAGGGACCAACAGGGCAAGAGACCCAGTCCTTTTGCCCTTTGTTTTCTCTTTTTCCTACACTTTTGGCTATCCCTAGAGGGGTCCGCAATTTATCCTCTGTGGTTTTGCAACAGAAACTCCGGCAGAGTAATGTTTCTTTTTAGCATCATTTATATTGTAATGGGCCTTATTTATATAGACTAGAATTAAAGTTAAGTTTTATGAGCTACCTAATTTTTGTGAAAATTACCCAAAAGTTGTACCAACAAAAACATCAACTCTTCCTTCAAAAAACTAGACCCTGCCCAAGACGATTGGCTGAAAAATAAAAAGAAATATGGCGTAACGTTCAGAAAATGGAGACACAAAAACATATTTTTTTTCTTCAAAAATGCTTTATTATGTAAGACTGAAACAACTTATTTGATATCATTTCGTCCGTAACAACCTGATCTATAAAATTAGTGCTTGATCTAACGTGTTATATGAATGTTTTAAAAATAAAAACATTGCCAAAACAGCCATCTTTTGTTACCTTGCCTCACAAAAAACTCAATATAGAGCAATCAAAAATCATATGTACCCCAAAATAGTACTAATCTAACTGGCACCTTATCCCCTAGTTTCCAAAATAGGGTCAATTTTGGGAGTTTCTACTGTAAGGGTGCATTAGAGGGGCTTCAAATGGGACATGGCATCTAAAAACCAGTTCAGCAAAATCTGCCTTCCAAAAACCATATGGCACTCATTTTCTTCTGCGCCCTTCCGTGTGCCCTTTTATCAGTTTACGACCACAAGTGGGGTGTTTCTGTAAACTGCAGAATCAGGGTAATAAATATTATGCTTTGTTTGGCTGTTAACCCTCGATGTGTTAAAGAAAAAAATGGATTAAAATGGAAAATCTGCCAAACAAGTGAAATTTAGAAATTTCATCTCCATTTTCCTTTAATTCTTGTTGAACACCTAAAGGATTAACAAAGTTTGTAAAATCAGTTTTGAGTAACTTGAGGGTGTAGTTTCTACAATGGGGTCATTTATGGAGGATTTCCACTGTGTAAGCCCCATAAAGTGACTTCAGACCTGAACTGGTCCTTAAAAAGATTTTAAGAATTGCTTCTAAAATTCTAAGCCTTCTAACATCCTAAAAAAATAAAATGTAATTTACAAAATGATGGCAACATAAAGTATACATATGGGGAATGTTAATTAATGAATATTTTATGAGGTATCACTTTCTGTTTTAAAAGCAGAGAAATAGAAATTTAGAAAATTGCGAATTTTTCTAACTTTTTGGTAAATTTGGGATTTTTTCATAAATAAAGGTGAAATATATTGACTCGAATTTATGACTATCATGAAGTACAATGTGTCACGAGAAAACAATCTCAGAATGGCTTGGATAAGTAAAGGTGTTCCAAAGCTATTACCACATAAAGTAAGTGACTCATGTCAGATTTGCAAAATTAGGCCAGGTCAGGAAGGGGGAAAATGGCCCGGTCTGGAAGTGGTTAAGTGTGCAGAGTTTGCTATATTAGCTCAATCTATCTAAGGTAACACATTAGTAGTAATATTCCCTCATACAGCATATAAAATGATCATACGTGAAGTGATGCATAAACATTGAGAACTGGGCATTCGGGTGAAACATTATTTCTCTCCTGGCTGTGGTGACTATTTAAACTCAGCTTGACTTAAATAAGATATCTCAATTAATTTTGAAATATTCTGGACCATAAAGTAGAAAAATAGAACGAGAAAAGCATTAATATGTTAACGTATACCCCTGACAGGGAAGCTTTTGACCTTGGCTGTGCAGAGTGATGGAAGCCATACAATTGTACCAAAAACTTCTTTGTGATTTAGAACCATATGTGACACTACTGCTGGCGATTAATGTAATGTGCCTATGAATATGGGATTTTTAGATTAGATTACGGCAATTTATTTGGAAAGAAAATATTGTTTAATATGATATATAGAGTGCTGGTAATTTTAATCTCCAGTTTGTATGCAGAGTCAAAAAAATAAAAAATAAAACATCACTGGCACGCCAGGGGCTCAAGAGCTAAAGAGCTAAACTTGTACAATCTGCATAAAGAGTAGCTCGGGGGTGGAGATACCACTTGTGCAGCCGGTTCAGCTGCACAGGGGCCCAGCATGTGAGGGGACCCATTCATACTAGTGGGCATTTCCATTATGGAAGCACTCACTAGTCTGCAGGAGGAGGGGGAGTGAAGGTCTGTGAGCGCAGTAGTCACCCAATAGCATATAGGGGCCTGAGCTTCTTATATGGGGGCCTGAATGAACTTCTGATCTGGGGGGCCTGAGCATCTAATATGGGTGTCCGAGCAGCTGATATGGAAGGGTCTGAGCATCTCATATGATTGGTCTGAGGATCTGATATCAGGGTCTCATTTGATGTGGGGGTCTGAGGATCAGATATGAGCGTCTAGGGATCTGATATGGCGGTTTGATTTGAGGTTCTGATATGGCTGTTTGATTTAAGGATCTGATTTGAGGTCTGATATCGGGGTCTGATCTGAAAGGAAGGGGGATATGTTTTATATTATCGCTCATTTAAAGGTGCATTTTTGTACTGGTGCATATTACAAGGGTACATTTTTCTACTGGCACTCATTGTAAGGAAAATTATTACTACAGGGGGGGACTATTAGTGGCAGAAATACCATGTCCTGGGCACAGTCATTTTTATTTTGCTATAGTATTTATTTATCATCTTTTTTTAAGCTCTGCAGAGACAAGAGATGGCTGAAAGAAGTCATCATGATGGTTTGGTCTGAATGGAGAAGATGAGGAACCAGAATGTCTACATCGGAGAAGACGTCACTGGATGTAAGAGGTATGTGCACTGTATTCTCCTGTATGTTTGTACTGCTGCATGTAATGTTTTCCAAGTATGTCTTTAACAGTATTGCTGGAGGTAAGGGGTTCGATTGAGAATTTGGTATGGGGGGAGGGGGGCTCCATTTCAATTTTTGCCTCAGGCATCACTCTTGCCTTCTTTTACAAAGCCCTGAGGTCAGGGCCGGCGCGTCCTATAAGCGGACTAGGCCGCCGCGTAGAGCGCCCATTGGCAAGGGGCGCTGCTAGGAGCGCCGGCCCTGCCTCATGCTGAAGCCGCCCGAGCGCTCTGAATTGAGCCTCAGACGGCTGCAGCACTGCCCGGGCTGGCGCGTACATGAGGGCGCATCGCCCGGGCTCAGCAAGAGGAGAGGAGCTGACAGGAGGGAAGCGCTCAGCGCTCCCTCCTGTCACTCCATTGTAGCGCGGCCGAGCTCTTTATGGCCCCGGGTACAGGAGCATGTGTCTCCTGTACCCGGCCCGACTGACATGAAGTGCGCACACAGAGTGCACTTCCTGTCAGTCTGTCAGGTACAGGAAACTAAAGCTCCTGTACCCCTGGACCATAAAGAGCTCGGCCGCTACACTAGAGGTAGGGGAGGAAGAATGACAAGAGTGGGGGAATAAGAATGACAAAGGGGGGAGAATGACAAGAGGGGGAAGGAAGAATGACAAGAGGGGGAGAATGACAAGGGGGAGAAGAATGACAAAGGGGGGAGAGAATGACAAGAGGGGGAGGAAGAATGACAAGAGGAGGGAGAATGACAAGGGGGAGGAAGAATGACAAGGGGGAGGAAGAATGACAAGGGGGGGGGGAAGAATGACAAAGGAGGGGGGTGAAGAATGACAAGAGGGGGAGAGAATGACAAGAGGGGGAGAGAATGACATGTGGGGGGGGGAGAATGACAAGGGGGGGAGAGAACTGGCATTAGTTAAAGGGGTTCTGCAGTTTATTTAAACTGATGATCTATTCTATGTATGCCTCGGCCTTCTTGCTGTTTAACGCAGGCGCAGTGACGTCACGACTAGTATCACTGGCCTTGGCGGAGTTAAGCTCTGTTCACTTGAATGAAGCTTAGCCCCGCCCAGGCCAATAAAACTAGTCGTGACGTCACTGCGAGAAGGCTGAGGCGCTACTGCCAGCGCCGCTGCCTTCTGAAACAGCTGATTGGCGGGGGACCCCTGCCCATCAGTTTAAATAAACTGCAGAACCCCTTTAATATGGCAGATCATATGGGTGGGGCATTGTGATGTCATATGGGGGGGGGGGGCCCGGCAAACTTTTCTTTTGCCTAGGGCGGCAAAAATCCTTGCACCGGCCCTGCCTGAGGTAAGGGGGCCTCTGCTGTCTGTGTCCGTCCCTGAGCTAGCTGTAATACACAGCAGAGCTCTCACCACAATGGCTGAGTTCAGAGACAGCTCCTATCCCAACCTTTTAACTGTTAGATACTGAGATCAATAGCGACCGTGGCAGTTAAGTGTTTCAGAGAGGGATGGAAGGTATCACCATTACACTTGTTGCACCCAAGCTCTGCTCCTTTCTGTGGCCAGAAAAAAGAAATATCCCAGCAACGGTTGCTTCTGAACAGTGTATATTTATTCCATCAAAGAGTATAGTAAAATATTTATAGGACGCGTTTCGGCTTGAGCAGCCTTTCTCAAGGGTTGAGAAAGGCTGGACGAGCCGAAACGTGTCCTACACATATTTCACTATACCCTTTGATGGAATAAATATACACCGTTCAGAAGCAACCGTTGCTGGGATTTTTTTTTTTTTTCTGATATATGGGAGTAGCTCCTTCAACATACTCAGCAACATACTCAAGAATCGTGGGCCGTCATTTTGGATTACCCCTTTCTGTGGCCAGACCTTCCATTGTTGCTTTGAGTGACAGGGACAGGTAATGGCAAAGCAATGAGTGGGGTATAGTCACAGAAAGGAGCTAAGATTGGGTGCAACAAGAGCAATGGTGATGCACTCGGTTAACAGAGCCTGAGAACAAAAGAAATGCAGTGTTTTAATCAGGTGAACCCCAGGTCTGTGCAAACAGTTTGATAGGGAGGTCGCTGCTGACAGATTCCCTTTAAATGTGTATGCCCCACAGCTCCCCATTGTCTTATAGGTGCAGGTCCCACCGCTGGGACCCACACCAATATCGAGAACAGAGCGAGGAAAGTGGTGGCGCAACGACTCCGGGTCCGGCCACTACCAAGTGCACTCCCCATAGAAGTGAATGGGAGCACACCACTCTTGCGCGGACACCGTTACCCTCCCATTCACTTCTATTGGCCTGATGGAATTAGCCGAGCCAGCGCTCAACTATTTTTGGCAACCTCATAGAAATGAATGGAGGGTGGTTGTGCGCGTGCAGTACGTCCCCGTTCACTTTCAGGACTCTAGCAGAGGTGGGACCTGCATCTATTAGACAATGAGGACATATCCTAGCAATATGCCCCCATTGTCTTGAGATTGGAATACCCCTAAATGGGGTCGGACTGCATTCATGTAGCTTCCGTCAATGCTGGATCCAGAGAGGCCCTGCAGGCTGTTCCCTGCTGGATCTCCTGAATGCTAGTGTGAAACTAGCCTTACAACGCATTAAATAAAAATATTTCTTAAATAAGCGGTATCAGCACAAACATATGCAACATAAAAAGATAAAGGGGGGGGGGGGGTTCACATAAGGATTTTGATTTCCATTATAGCATTCTGTTATAACATGCTTATTATGGGAAATAACGTAATTGCTATAACGGAAACCAAAAGGAGTCTGTTTTAATCAGTCCTAACATAGTTGAATGGAGAATAAATAACAGAAAACAGCATTCTGTCCGGACAGGACTTTTTTTTCCGTCCAAAATAACAGATTCTGATTCTGCACTGATTCCTATGGCATTACTGTACCACTCGTGTACAAGAGGATCCAGGCGTTGGAATAGAGCTACTGAGCACATGCGGCCACCGACCACGACACATTAGGTCAGGCATCCTGAAACTGCGGCCCTCCAGCTGTTGCAAAACTATAACTCCCAGCATGCCCGAGCAGCCTACAGGTATCAGCCTACAGCAGGGCATTTTGGGAGTTGTAGTTTTACAACAGCTGGATGCCTGCATTAGGTGATTGTTCTGAAAAGGAATCGAACGTACACCAGGGAGTGCCATATGTAGCGCTACCGAGTCTTCCTCTTCCCCGCAATGCAACCAGCAACATATTTTTTTGGCTGCAGCAGTAATGTCCCATACGATGCTGCAGCCAATCACTGGCCTCAGCAGTTTCATACCGACACTGAGTCCAGCAATTGGCTGCTTCAGCGTATGAGATGTCACCTCTGCAGCCAATAAAATACGTTACTGGCTGTAGCTCCGGGGAGAGGAAGGAGCAGCAGAGCTGCATTAGAGGGAGCAGGGAAGGTAAGTGAGGGAATGCTTATCTTTTTGCCAGACCCCCTGCGGTTTACAGAAATAAAGCAAAAGTATCTTGGACAACCCCTTTAATCATGAGACACCCCTGCTTTCCTTTCTCTAATATTGCATACAAATCAGACACTGGAATGTAAAACAATAAAGTACGCCATTTACAGGGGCACTAATACTTTGTCCCTGATGACAGAAATGCCTTTGTCTCCTCCAAAGTGACCTTTCCTAGTCTTCCTCTAGGACTCCACCTCCCATGCCAAGGAATAGGTTTGCAAACATGATGATGGGAAGCACTTTATTCTTGTAAACCGTTTGATCAGGAGACTATTGGAGATGAGCATCTCGAGTTGCCATGGAAACCATGAGAGCTGAAGCAAAAAAAAAAAAAGAAGCCTGGCACTGGTGTAAGACCTCTATTACAGAAGAATCAGAACCAGAGTCAATGCATTTTTCCTGGGGTAACCAGTGCTGCCAGCTACCACTGCCCTCACCCTCTGCCACTGACTGGTCAGCCTCCTCCATACTGAGCGCTGTCTCAGTCATGGACCATTCTGCCTGAGCTCCATTTCCCTCATTCTAGCAGTGTATGGGCATAGTGTGCAGTGCCGCAGCTCGTTCCTGCTGCCCCCAGAGCTGTAAATCCTCCCCTGTAGTCTTCACATTCAGCAGCTATTAAGCCAACACATATGTATTAGTCGCACTCTTTCCTCCTGCCTCCCCTCCCCCACCTGGAGCCCGGCGCTGTGTACATGCTCTCTGCCTCATTCTCTCTCCCTCCATCTCTCCCCTTTTCTCTCGTGTACTTTTTCTCACAGTGGTTTCTCCCAGTGACATAATAACAGGATGCTGAGCTGAAGTCTTTCTCCTTTTCTGCAAAATATCCCCTCTTAAAATAAACGCCATTTCACAGAACCTTCCAGGGCATGAGGGAGAGAGGAGCTAAGACATCCAGGGACTTGTGAAGCCTCCCCCCATAGACACAGACATACATCCCCATCAAAGCACACCTTATAACAAAGGTAAGTGGCTCATCTCAATGGCATGGTGCCTACTGGATGCTGACCGGGCAGGCTGCTCCACTGCACTGATATATATATATATATATATATATATATATATATATATTATACATATAGGAATATGTGTATGATTGATACATAGAGAGTGTATGGTTATGCTTTGTATATGTACAGTGTATATGTAATATATATATATATATATATATATATATATATATATATTATACATTTTTAATCTATTCCGTACATTCATCTTTACCACATCTGGTCCCAGACGCACTGAGCAGTCAGTCGTTCCTTTCTTTCGATCAGATCCGAGCCTAGCCTTTTGGAAAAATGCAACAGATACTTAGTGAACAATTGCCTTGATCGGGGATTTTGAGAGGATTTAATACAGTAAATGCAGGTAATTATAGAGCCTGGCTGCGGGTGTATTGGGAAATGGTACTATGCTGATATTTCACGTCAAATATCAGGAAAATACAGCGTATAAACAGTAATCCGCGCAGGGCTCACAATGTGACACTCTTAGATTAGGATAGCTTTTTAGATATTGGAAGGGATACATACTGTATATTCATTATTCAATTTCTGACCTTAAAAGATATATATATATATATATATATATATATATATACACTCAGGAAGCGGCTTTGTTTGATTTCCGCTGCCCTTCCTCCCCATCACTGACGTGATCTTTATCATGTAATAAAATGTACATGTGAAGTGAAAGTGCTCCGTCCATCCCCGCAGCATGCTCTGGGCATGTGGCCTCTGGTCTGCATTCGAGGGGATGTAGGGATTTCACTTTCTCCAGGGAGACTGAGGAGCTTTGCTCTTGGGGAGCTGTGTTTTTGCAGTGCATTATTAATTAGGCTCTTATAGAAGCCGTTATACATGTATATATGTGAGTATGCACCGGTATATACCTACCGTATAGTCTATTTGCACATAGAAGAAAACTGGGTTTATTGCAAAAAAAAAAATCATCAGGTACTAAAAGAGTAACATATGGGGAAATTGAGAAACATGGCTTACCGATTTCTTTACAGCATATGTATGGATATTCTCCTGATTAGTACCAGATACATTAAAATGCAATATGTGGATGTTACTAACTTCATCAGATCTGACCGAATATACTGATAGATGATAACACATTTCATTCACCTCATGCACCTGTGACCCATCCTTTCCACTTAACTACTGAAAAGGTGCTCCGAACCCCTGGGCTCCTGGCCAGAACCCTGCATAATTCCATATTTATCTATTTAATTCTCCTGCCTACATCAGGACACATACAGATCAATCTTTTCCACCGAGCCATAAATGAATAGGCCTTTTTAAAATCCCAAGGGAATATTAACTTGTGTTACCTATGCATTTTTCATGATAAACTGCAGCCCCCTCCAGGATTTCAAGTGTTAATTAGGTCATATTTCACAGCGTTATCTCATACCTTATAGGTGTATTATACCAGCTTTGTGTTCGGTTATTTACACGAGCCAAGAGATTTTATGGCCATGGTCTTCTAGGGGGAACAGGTGAACACCAAAGACTTCATTGCATGAGGCAGTAGTCAACCACTTGTATAGTAGCTGGCAATCTATCTATTTGTTTTATTTATATATATATATATATATATATATATATATATATATATATAAATCATAATGGAAAAATAAATAAAAAAGGAATTATTTTCTTGGCAAGAGCCTAAATAAAGGCCTTAGTCTGGAGCTGCTTGTTAAATATCAGCATGCGTTACAGCTCTGTGACTATACTGGTGACCACCAGTTGTCGATGCCTGGTGTATGGTTTTATGATATTAAAAGAAATGAGTCGTATTGGTCAAATTTATCGAATGACCATCAAAGATTCTCATTCATGTGCCCGCTTGGTCTGATTGTGATAGCAATTTCTCTGACTACAACAGTGGAGAGCCAAGCTCATGTCTGGTTATTGACATCATTTGTGATGAAGGAATTGATTTTTTTTTTTTTTACATTCAGAGCTCTCTATTTTGGTTGTATGAATATGGATGGGCATTGTATCCCTGTGTATATTTGAAGGGGTTTAAGCTTAAATGGCTTGTCTCTTTTTGGGAGAAAGGACCCTGGTGATAAGCTGGTCATAGAGTAACCAACTGCTAGGACCTATGATGATCAGCTGGAATCAATGGAGAACTCCCAAGCAGGACCACCACAGGGGAAATGAAGCATTACATAAATCACATTGAAATAAATGGGATGGTCATGTAATGCAGATTCTGATGGGTTCTATGTAGTCTACAGTTTGTAGCTGCTCTCCAGTCTTGTTAAAAGACAAGGGTCCATAGCTGGAGACCTTGTACTGTCAAAGGGGCTGTCTAGTTTCCCTAGCAGGAAATTCTAAGTTAATGGTGGTGGTGGGATCTGGTGTTAAGGTTCTTCATTTATTGGCCAGAGTGGGGAGTGACTACAAAGAGTGTCTTTCATTTTAAGGGAGCTTCCTGACCTGCATTACACAGACAATCCATTGATTTTATTGATTTTGCAGTAGTACTGCAAGGAAATTTAACACGTTCTGCCAGGTTTCCCTACAGATTAAGGCCGCTGGTCCGAGCTAAAAGACATTTTTGATCAGTTTATTGTTAAGAAGTCTTTAAATCAACTATTGGCCATTGTAGAGAACACCTTCAGCTTTTATCCATCTTTGGCAATAGAAAGTAGATATTGTCATTTCTGATGACATTTCAGGCATGTTCTTCAACTTAATTAATACTAGGAAATCCAGAAAATGTAATGCCCCCACTATTACTTCTCCTCACCTTACCAACAAATGATGAAGGAAGAGCACCACGATAAGATGAAAGCCTCAATGGCCGGACATGTTCTCCTCCAATATATCCCGCATAGGAAAAAGGCATGATTTTGTGTTACCCTGCCATGGGTTGCTTATGCTGGTTGTGTCTGTTGTGGTCATCCAGTGGTTGTTGTGTACATTTCAGTTTGTCAAGGGTTCTGCTAGCAAGAATGTATTGAACTTTATTGTGAGAACTTGGAGTCCTTAACAAAATTTATGGAAAAGTAAGGATGGAAACATCTGTCTGATATAAATTGGCACTTTATTTGATTCATAGTTTGGGTTTAGCGTCCTGGCTTTGCTTGGGTTTTAAGTTCAGGCTGGTTCTGCACCAGATGCTTCGTTAGCAGCATTCATAGCCGGTTCCATCAGATTTAAAAAAATATACTGCATGTCAAACGATGGAAGCCATGATGGAAACTCACAATTACCTTCATAAGTCAGTAGGGTCCATTAGACACTTGTGATGTCCATTGTGTGATGAATCAGCAGAGGACCATGGTTTTCATTTTAGCAGGTTGAGGGCAGAGTCTTGTTGGAAGACTCATCTTTGACACCTTGGGTCGACTCACTGACACACTATCTTTATTGCTTTTATGTAGAAACAAAACAGTAACCTGAGTAGTCATGTAATCGACATTGATGAAATTACTAGAAATATATCATAGTTAAGTCAATTTAAAAGGGAACTCTAGTCAAAAGTATTTTCTGTTACATCATAAGTACATGTTGGAAAAATGGGGCCATGTACACAACCACACTTTTTTTCTGTTCTTTGTAGCCATTCTGGAAATGATAGATCATGTCCTATTCTGGTTCGTATTGCAAACAAAAATAGCCCTTTCTATAAATAGGAGTGGGATTGGATACGGATCGAAATATGGAAACGACCATGTACATGAAGCCTTAGGCCGGGTTCAAACGTTACTGAAAACACAGAAAAAATCTGCTGTAATTTTTGATGCATTTCCACATCAAAAACCGCAACAAAACCGCATTGTTTGCTTACAGTTTTTGCTGCAGATTTCACCCTCTCCATACAAAAGGTGAAATCCACAGGAGAGATCCACATCATAAATTGACATGCTGAAGATTTCAAATCCAGTTTTTGTGTGCAGCGTGTGGATGAGAATTCAGAAATTATTATCCACTTTACTGGTACTGTACAACGCTGTGGATTTGCATGTAAATCCGCAAGGGCAAGTCCGTAGTCACGTGTGAACCTGGTCTTAAAGACAGTAAAAAGTGGATTGAATCTGACTATTTGACTAAGGCAACTTTCACACTAGCATTTTGGCTTTCCAGTTATGAGATCCATCATGGGCTCTCCCTAATGCATTCTAAATGGAAAAGGATCTGCTTTGAATGCATTAATTTGCCTCCCTTCAGTCACCATTCTGCTCTGGAGGCAGACACCAAAACGATGCCTGCAGCGTTTTGCTGTCCGCCTGACGTAGCGGAGACAAACGGATCCATCCTGGCACACAATGTAAGTCAATGGGGACGGATCCGTTTTATCTGACACAATCTGGCACAATAGAAAACTTTCAATTGTGTTCAAGACAGATCCGACATGGCTATAGAAGACATAATACAACCGGATCCATTAATGACGGATGCATGCGGTTGTATTATTGTAACGGAAGCATTTCTGCAGATCCATGACTGATCCGCAAAAAATGCTAGTGTAAAAGTAGCCTAAACCTTAACTTTAACCATAGGGGGTAGGGTGTAGAGGGGATTCCTCAGGCCCTGCACTACAGACTTCTGGCTTCAAAAAGTCATAAAATAGGGCTTTGTGACTTTCATGGACTTATTTGCAGAAAACATTTTGTGACATTTTGCATGTTTACACACTCCACTTTTGAAAAGTGTGTGAGAAAGTGGACATGGTTAGTCTGTCGAGCTGATTTATGGCAGATTCATCAATTGTGACTTTTTAAAAAATCCCCAAAAATTATCGCCATCTTCATTGAAGTGGTGGTGTACAAAGAAGAGAAATAGCTCAAGATAAAATTGAACTTGTCCTCAAAGTTTTTCGAGTCTATGCAGCTCCTGAATAAAATTGTTTTATAGAAATCTTGCGTACAGGTGTTAATTTTTCATCTGACATAATACTGAGGGGTGGGATTTATCCAAACAACGCAGCATAATGCTTCTGATTTCCTATTGCAGACTGTGCAGCGGAGGGAGGTTTCTTTATCAGACAGTTGTCTTACTGCTAGATGCGAGTTTATGAGAGGGAAAAGGAGAAATGGCTGCTGGAGTTCACACAAATAATTTTGAAGCCATTAACTATAATAGAATCTTAACACAACAATAGCTGACCTCCTCAGGAAGACCAGCTACAAAAAACACCGCGGAGCCTCACTTAAGAGTCTCAACACAGCAATTTGAAGTGCAAAGTTCCCTGGGAAAAGGGAATATGCTAAATAAATGTGGAGACCCAGTTATGGGTCTACAACACAATGAAAGCCAGATATCCCTCAAAGGAAGGAAAACAAAGTAAAGGGGTGTCTCCATTACAGAGATCACCAAATCCACCATATTAAGTGGCCCCAATGTCAAGATCCCGCTTTTTTTACAAGCTTTAAGGATGTGACAGGGAAAACCTAAGCCAGTTATCCATCCACAGACAGCTGTTTCGGGGTGTTGCCCCTCTTCAGTGCGGAGTAGGATTCTAGCTAACCGGGAGCAATGCCTCGGAGACCACCCAAACACAACAATAGCTGACCTCCTCAGGGAGACCAGCTACAAAAAACACCGCGGAGCCTCACTTAAGAGTCTCAACACTGCAATAATAGAATCTTGCAGGGATACAGATGGTTTCTGGCATGAGCACCAGGTTTCAGCCAGACAAAAAACGGTGCATGCAGCAGTTTTTGTCCAGCAGAAACCCCGCGTTCATCTTGGAAAACGTCCCAATCCCTGCCAGATAACATTATAATCAATGGGCTCCAGTAGTGCACAGCACTGTCGGGCTATGCCATATACAGTGAACTCTGGAAGGCCAGAACAGCCTGCCAGATACTTTCCGCAGGTATACAAGTAGTCTAAAATACATATAGATGAATTCATCGTATACTGTATTTTTCAAAAATGTGATTTCAATTTTAGACAAGCTAGGATGAATAAAAAGGAGGCGATTAAAGGAGGAATTGTTTGAATTTATGGATATTTTCTGATTTTAGTGTTACTGAATATTTAAGGCAATGATTCTGGAACGTGTATAGTGATTTACACACAGAAGGTTCTGGAACTAGAAATATTAGCAATTTTTTTCCTAGTTCCTCTTACGATAACTCCTCTTTTAGTTTAATGTTCTTCATAATACACAAGAAAATAGATTTTACTAAATTTCATCTATATTTATAAGTTTCTTTCTTGGACAGATTAATTGCCCACATGGAGCGCTAATCAAAGATATAGCAGGTCAACTGGCACTCATATAATTGCATTTATATTTTTCTTTTCTCACCCTTTTTCATAAATATAATAGTTTGTATAAATTGTTCACCCCACACCCATCTCATACAGCTTCCATTATTGTTGGCAGCACATCTCCTGCCCAATCATTATTCATGGTTTGATCATTGGATATGTTTACACTAGGTGTAAACACACGTTTATACACGTTACACACTTTTTTCCAGATGCAGCATTCTTAATGTGTTAAATAAACAATTGCAGCAAACTTTCACCACTTGCCGCCACGCTAACGCCGATGGGCGGCTCTCTCAGGTCTCACTCACGCCTATCGGCGTCATCTCGTGAGACCCGAGATTTCGCATGAACGCGCGCCGCGCGTGCGCGTTCATTCGATCGTAACCGGGACAACTGAAACTACAGCCTGCCAGCGCTGATCATGCGCTGGCAGGCTGTAGATGCGAAAAAACGCATTTAAAACGCATATCAGACGCTGTTTTGTAAACAGCGTCTGATATGCCTGCTGTCTGCTCCTCTGGTGGTCCATTTGTCTGGGACCACCAGGGCAAACATAAGTAAAGTTCACCAATCACTACACACACACACACCCCCAACCCCCATCACTGATTAACCCCTGATCACCCATGTCACCCCCGCTGATCACCCCCTGTCATCCCCCTGTCACTAATCACCCCCCTGTAAGGCGCCCACTTTAGGAGCCCCTCCATCCTTTCACTTTATTGTGGAATACAAAGATTCACAAAAAATACATAGCTTCTTTCTATAACCCTACATTTCAGGCAAAATTGCAACATTTACTGATTGCCATCAAGAAAGGAAAGATTCAAAGTTTAGTTAGATCGTCACAAGTGACTCATGCAGATGTGTCCATCCTTCCTTTGGTTCTAATTTGGTTAAGGACTTTAATTTCTCATGAAACCAATTCAATAGTCTTGTGATATTCTAGCAAAACCCTTAACAGGCTCTAATTCTCAACACAACCACGGGATGGCTTATATAATCCACGAATAGGATTATATAGGTCAGACATCTCGTGACACAATATCATAAAATATACAGTTTTGAAAACCTGGTTCTTCCATGACACAAGTATTTCAGGGAATTTTCAGCCAAGGGGAAAGGCAAAGAAGGACATACAGGTATCTCTGTTAGGCTGCATTTACATTGCTATGTGTAGTCCGTGAAATATGGTCCATGTGATGGCCACATTTCCCAGACAACTCACTGCATCATAGTGATCTATGAGTTCCAGCCCGGCCATTGGTCCACTCTTCCATACTCACAGCCATATCAGAGCCCAAATTAATTCAGGACCAAGACTAAAAATCAAGTTTAACAACATAGAAGACTCTTTCATTTACCTACTGCTCCTCTTTTGGTCCTCTTCACTAGGAATATTAGAACAACATGCAGCAGAATTCTCCCCATCAAAAGTATAGACATCATGGTGGAAGTACAATAAGACACATAATAAGTTAATGGCTTGTGTTGGGTCCCATTTTTGCCTGTTGGGTGATAGTTGGCACTGTGTCACAGTTTCTGTTCAGAAGAGTGGAGCAAAAGTTTTCTTTAGGACATCTTCCAACCAATAACATTTGCACCACATAGTAAATATAACCTCCTTTAGCAAACCCCCAAATAAAGAGAGACCACAAAATAATTTTTACTTGGTTGCATTATCGAAAGACCAGTATAAGAGGAGAATGGTGTGAGCAGTGACAGGACAGGCATTACAGAGGTAGCAGCAGGACCTACCCAGCATGGGAGCTACAGAGTAGGACAGGCATCCTGAACTGGGAAGACCTCAAGAGCTGATGTGCTTTTTCCAACAGGACATCAGTTTGCATGTTCGACCCTGGCAATGAAATATAGCTGGATGCTAGTGCAGTCTTTAATGATCGATTTTTATACATTTTTTAAAAATTCTTGTGGCAAGTACCTCCAAGGGCAGGGTACTCTACTACTTTTTGTAAAGGTCCACATGCCCTGGTCTGCCATCGGGTGAATGTATGAGCATCAAAACATTTTTTTTTTTACAATAGAAGACTTTTCTAATCCTGCTCAATCCCCTTTGTGTCCTCCACAGAGTGATACTCTTTAAGTGGCCCTCACACAATAT
The DNA here is from genome assembly GCA_033119425.1 of Bufotes viridis. Taxonomy (NCBI): domain Eukaryota; kingdom Metazoa; phylum Chordata; class Amphibia; order Anura; family Bufonidae; genus Bufotes; species Bufotes viridis. The sequence goes on from CM065590.1 coordinate 460,201,002, forward strand.
GTTGGTCCCTTAAGTGACCCTCACTCAATATGATGTCACTTAAAGTGGCCCCCACATAATAGTAATGCCCCCTAGTGCCCACTCAAAAAGGGAAGCCCCGTTAAGTGGCACACCACACAGAGTCATGCCATCTCAATGCCCCATACACAATATGATGTCCCCTTAGGTCACCCCGATACTGTAATGCCCTGTAAGTGGTCCCCCACACAACGAGTGATGCCCCAGTAAAAGAGCTGTCTCATCCAGGTTTTGGTCCCACCACTTAGATTTACACATATCTCCAGAATGGGACTGCTGAAGTGAGCAGAGACCAGCCACACATGCGCGGTGCACTGTCCGTTTATTTCTATGGGACTGCGAAAATAGTGCAATCCGGTCTGTGGTGTGCTGTCTTTGGCTCAGCACAGCAGGCGTGATGACACTACTTAATTGATCCTGCTTGCATTGAACCAACAATGTAAGGGAATGGTAAAACATAAAACCGACTGCTGCTTCACCCTTGTATTCAACTGCGCAGAAGTTCCAGTTAAGTACATCTTCCCTAGTGTATATGTACCACAGTTTGAGAGTCACTGATGTATTTATACACTATTTATATAACTGAAATAGATAATGACCAGAGTTGTGCCCCTCAATAATGTTACCGCCATGGCAGGAGTGACCAGGCATAATAATGGTGGTAGCAGACTCGTAGCTCATTGAGCTCTTGGCTATCAGGCAGTTGTTATTACTAATACATAAAGTGACAAACACACAAAGCATGGACTATATGCACCCTATCATAACACTATATAGACTATACTTTCTTACAGTTGACTACAGTGCATAAGTCTTTAGTGTTGATCACGAATATTCGAATTGCGAATTTTAATCGCAAATATCAGCACTTCGAGAATTTGCGAATATTTAGAATATCTCAAAATATATTTGTAATCGCGAATATTAGTTTTTTTTTAAATACCAGTCTATGCGAATTTGATGCAAATTTTTGAATGCTAATTTTTGCAATCAAGAAAATAATGCCTTAAGATCAGGAATTCGCAAAATCGCAAATATATGGTGAATATTCTCCCAAATATTCGTGAAATATCGAGAATTCGAATATTGCCCCTGCCGCTCATTACTATAAGTCTTCAGAACCTTTCACTTTTTCACTTTTTATGTTCTTGTGATAAAATAAAATAAAAATTCCCCATCAATCTGCACTCAAACCCCCTTAATAAAAAAAGTCAAAACAGAATTTTATGTTTGCAAATGTATAAAAAAGGAAAAACTAAAAGTTGGCATGGACATAAATATTCAGACCCTCCTCTATAATACTTGAAATTTAGCTCTGGGGGCCTCCCATTTCTCTTGATCTTCTTTGAGATGTTTCTACATCTTAATTGGAGTCCACCTGTGGTAAATTCAGCCGATTGTACATGATTTGAAAAGATACACTCTTTTCTATATGAGCAGTCACAGTTGACAATACATATAGCATGCAAAACAAATGTGGAGCCCCAGTTATGGGTCTACAACACAATGAAAGCCAGATATCCCTCAAAGGAAGGAAAACCAAGCAAAGGGGTGTCTCCATTACAGAGATCACCAAATCCACCATATCAAGTGGCCCCTATGTCAAGATCCCACTTTTTTTTACAAGCTTTAAGGATGTGACAGGGAAAACCTAAGCTAGGTATCCATCAACAGACAGCTGTTTCAGGGTGTTGCCCCTCATCAGTGTGGAGTAAGATTCTGGCTAACCGGGAGCAATGCCTCGGAGACTACTCAAACACAACAATAGATGATCTCAGGGAGACCAGCTACAAAAAACACCGCGGAGCCTCACTTAAGAGTCTCAACACAGCAATCCGAAGTGCAAAGTTTCCTGGGAAACAGGAATATGCAAAACAAATGTGGAGCCCCAGTTATGGGTCTACAACACAATGAAAGCCAGATATCCCTCAAAGGAAGGAAAACCAAGCAAAGGGGTGTCTCCATTACAGAGATCACCAAATCCACCATATTAAGTGGCCCCTATGTCAAGATCCCACTTTTTTTTACAAGCTTTAAGGATGTGACAGGGAAAACCTAAGCTAGGTATCCATCCACAGACAGCTGTTTCAGGGTGTTGCTCCTCATCAGCATGGAGTAGGATTCTGGCTAACCGGGAGCAATGCCTCGGAGACTACTCAAACACAACAATAGCTGATCTCAGGGAGACCAGCTACAGAAAACACAGCGGAGCCTCACTTAAGAGTCTCAACACAGCAATCCGAAGTGCAAAGTTCCCTGGGAAACAGGAATATGCAAAACAAATGTGGAGCCCCAGTTATGGGTCTACAACACAATGAAAGCCAGATATCCCTCAAAGGAAGGAAAACCAAGCAAAGGGGTGTCTCCATTACAGAGATCACCAAATCCACCATATTAAGTGGCCCTATGTCAGGATCCCAATGTGGGGCCACTTAGTATGGTAGATTTGTGATCTCTGTAATGGAGACACCCTGCTGGTTTTCCTTCCTTTGAGATATCTGGCTTTCATTGTGTTGTAGACCCATAACTGGGGCTCCATTTGTTTGCATATTTCTGTTTCCCAGAACTTGCACTCGGATGCTGTGTTGAGACTGCTAAGTGAGGCTCCGTGGTGTTTTGTAGCTGGTCTCCTGAGATCAGCTATTGTTGTGTTTGGTAGTCTCCGAGGCATTGCTCCCGGTTAGCCAGAATCTACTCCACACTGATGAGGGCAGCACCCTGAGCAGCTGTCTGTGGATGGATACCTAGCTTAGGTTTTCCTGTCACATCCTTAAAGCTTGTAAAGTGGGATCTTGACATAGAGGCCACTTAATATGGTGGATTTGGTGATCTCTGATGGAGACACCCTTGCTGGTTTCCTTCCTTTGAGGGATATCTGGCTTTCATTGTGTTGTAGACCCATAACTGGGGCTCCACATTTGTTTTGCATATTCCTGTTTCCCAGGGAACTTTGCACTTCGGATTGCTGTGTTGAGACTCTTAAGTGAGGCTCCGCGGTGTTTTTTGTAGCTGGTCTCCCTGAGATCAGCTATTGTTGTGTTTGAATACATATAGCAGTAAAGACCAAGCCATGAGGAACAAAGAACTGCCTGTAGAAATCAGAGAAATGATTGTGAATAAGTACAGATCTAGAAAAGGGTACACAAAATGATGCTGCACTGAAAGTTCCTAAGAGCACAGTGGCCTCCATAATTCTTAAATGGAAGAAGTTTGGAGCAACCAGGACTCTTCCTGGAGCTGGTCAACCTTCCAACCTGAGTAATCATTGGAAAAGGGCCTAGGTAAGAGAGGTGACTGAGAACCTAACTGTCACTCTGGCTGAGCTCTAAAGATCTCACATGCAGATAGGAGAAACTTACAGAAGGTCAACCATCACTACAGCATTCTATCAATCTGGGATTTTTGGCAGAGTGGTCAGAAAGAAACCTCTCCTCAGTAAAAGACCTAAATGACTCTCAGACTGTAAAAAAGAAAGTTGCCTGCTCTGATGAAACCAAGATTGAGCTTTTTGGCCTCAATTCTAAGTGTCATATTTGGAGGAAATCAGGCACTGCCCAATACCATCCTTACAATGAATCAGGGTGTTGGCAGCATCATGCTGTGGGGGTGTTTTTCAGCAGCTAGGACAGGCATATTGATCAGGCAAACTTGATCCAGAATGCTCTGCACCCCCACCTGGGCTGAAGGTTCACCTTCCGACAAGACAATGGCCCTAAGCACACAACCAAGTTAACACAGAAGTGGCTTAGGGACAACTCTGTGAATGTCCTTGAGTGGCCCAGTCAGAATCCTGACATGAACCCATTTGGACATCTCTGGAGAGACCTGAAAATGGCTGTCCACCCACCATCCTCATCCAACGTGACAGAGCTTGAGAGTTTTCACTTTAACATTCTGGGATAGTGAGTGCAGTTGGATGGGGACAAAGTGAAATTGAAGACTTTCCAAATGCACTGTACATTTGCCCTATACAAACACTTAATAGACTGCGTGTACCCTATAGTAACACAATATAAACTATACGTACCCTATAGAAACACTATATATAGACTGCACGGACCATATACAAACACTGTATAGAATACACTTTCCCTGTACGCACTAAATAGATTGCAGTTAGTGTATACACACACAACACATACTATATTGCCACACTTACCTTACCATCGTGTAAATTGTTGTTAAATTGAGCAAACTGCAGAATTATCCAACAGTGTAAAAGCAATGAACGATAGAGCGAAAACCAACAATCTGTAGATTTCTCGTTGGTTCAGTCATTTGTGTGGGCACAAAAATCATTGTTGGACGTTAATGATTTCATACATGTAAACAGGAATAGTTCACTGCATGCCACTCAAATTTTACTTTGTGTAAATGCAACTGTCTGCTTTACAAACAATGGAATATGCAATCGAACTTATGATTTTGCAAACGATAATCGATGTGTCGAAACGTTCATTACCAAGAGAAGCGACCATTGTGATGACGACTTAGTACCATATTGACTGACGGGGAATTCATGGGTATTGATGAATGTGCGTTGCGTGTGCGTGGCTCAGTATTCGTCATTTCTAGTTATCAGCGATTAAATGCGATTTAAATAATCGCATGTGACAACGCAAGGACTACTGTGGTTATATCTAAATTAAGCGAGGATAACGAAATATGGCTAGTTATTCGTCATATTCCTCAAAGCGAAGATAGCAGTATTCTACATCTTCGTTTTAGCAACCTGATGACCGTCAACCTACGCTAATTCTGGCAATCCAAATGGGGAAGGTTGACTATAGAGACGGCTGTGTTGGAAATTGTATAGTTTTTTTTTTTTTTAATGCAATAATTATGTTACTTGATGTGACAATATTATTATGAAGTATTCTATTTATTAAAAAAAAAAATAAATGGCGAATTCTATTAAGTCAACCTTCCTGTTGTTAGTGGTTGATGAAATAATTTAACTAACGAAAGATGTAAATACCAGTGTATCTTAAATTTGAGAATATGGCGATACATTGGTATGTGCGTCATCTGAATTCTACCAAGCCAGCCATAACTTTGCAATGCTCATGGAGCGTCCCATCACCATAGGAACGTCTCCATATACTAAATGTACTGTCGGTTGGCAGATTACGTTGGGAAATCGCAATGCGATTAATTCAAGTTATATTAATCGCATTGTTTCAACTTAGAGCTGGAACATAATGGGTCAGCTTGCTAGAATTACTTGAAGTTAACGAATATGAATAGCAGCAGTGCTAAGTTGAAATCGCAATGCGATTAATTTAACACAAAAGTATTCGCATTGCGATTTCTTTAAATAGGTTTTATAATGGGTCGCTTGCTGAGTCGCGAAGTTAACGAATATGGAATATAACTGGCAGTGCTAAGTTGAAATGTAATGCGATTAATTTAGCAAAGTATTAGCATTGCGATTTCTTTGCTAGTGCATAGCTATATATTCCATATTCGTTAATTCCCAACTATGTGAATAGCAGTGCTAGTTGTAATCGCAATGCGATTAATATAACTTGAATTAATCGCATTGCGATTTCATCAATTCCTCCGTCCGACAGTACATTTTGAGTATGAAGATTTTCCCATGGAAGGGGCGGCTCCGCAGGCACGAGTCGGCAGGAAGCGGCAACGGGCACTGACTGGGTAACCAGGAAGCCAGGAATCCTCATGACAGGTAAGAACTTACTTTTGAAGTGGGAAAAGAAAATATAACTAAAAAAAAAAAGACGAATATTCGAAATAGCGAATTTATAGCGCTATATTCGAAATATTCGCGAATTAGCGAAGTGCCGATATTCGCTAAAAAAATTCGCTTTTCGAATATTCGCGCTCAACACTACGACTCAATCGTCACTCAGTTGTACCAATCATCGACATGTGTGAAGGTACCTTAAAGGCTATGTATACCTTCGGAGGCAATTTTTTTTTTTAATGATTGCATGTTACTCATTTTGGCTAAAAATCATTTTTTCAATTGGCCTTTATTAAAAATAATGAGCTGTTCTGTCACAAAGTGTTAACTGTTTTTCTAGCTGGGTGACTGGTACTTTCACTTTGTGGAGGTCATCTGATAAACCTGATCTCTAAACTGAGAGGTTATAAACACACATTCTTATCAGTAAGATAGGAATTGAGCTATAATTGGTGCTTAGGAGTTCAGAGAGCACAGATAAGAACCTCTTCTGCTCCTGGTCTGATGGAAAAGACACAACATCCAAAGGGTGCTACTAGAGCATGTCAGCTCTGTACAGAAAACAGGATGCCATATTTTTAATAAAGACCAATTTAAACATAATTTTTAGCTCAAAATGAGTACAGTGCAATAATAAAAAAAAAAATAATCTCCTAAAGGTGAACATAGCCTTTAAGTTTGGCTATGTAGTGTATGGTGTACACTACATAGCCATGCTTACCTTATTCAAACACACCAGAGGCTATATAGACTACACTTACAGTACCTTATTTAAACACAGTATAGCCCTCCTCCTCTGCAGCGCTTGGTTGAAGAACCTTGGTATCTCCTACTGGCTATGCATACAATTATATGAGCTTCTAAGAGAATGTAGACCCCCCCACCCCACTCTTCAGTCCTCTGCTTAGTGGTAGATAGCTGGTGAGAGGAGCATAGGACTTGGGGAAATTCGGCTAGCTTGGTGCTGGCTTTGGATACGGAGGAGAAGTATCTCGTGAGAGGGTAAGGACAATGCGAAGAAGCTGAACGGCTTATGTGTAATGCACAGCAACACTGAACAGGCTGTTGGGGTAGTGATTCCAGCAGCTTCCCATCAGTTTCCTGACATACTGCTGTCTACGGCAAGCCCATGTGCTGTGGCGCCCCCATCATAGCAGGGGAAGGATGCACCCTGGTCGCACACCCCTACAGCAAGTCCTGCTCACAGCATAATTTGAGTACGGGACATTAGACCTACAGTTGGGCTGAAACTCAAACATTATAAATGCTGTTGCCCTGGGAAATGTGACCGCCACACGGACCACATTTAATGGACTGCACATGGCCATGTGAATGCTGCCTTATCTATGGGCTTGTAAGCAAAATAGTCTCCCTCCCCCAAGACTAACAGGACTTTGCATTCTCTGATGAGGGAGGCTGAATTATGGTATTAATATGAGAGCCTTTTTACTAACATTGGCACTTAGTTGGCAATACACAGTCCTCAAACTTATCCCTTAGCTGAAAGCCACTCCATTAGCCCTCCCACTGCTGCTGGATGTCCTCTTCTGGCAACTTCTACAAGCAGCTGCTACCTTGGCCACAGTTTTTTGCAGTGTCTGAATTCTATTGTTCTTTCAGTTGCCATTTTATTGAACTTGTCACTGCTTGCTACGTACAAACTAAGCATTTGTTATTTGGTAAGCATATAGACAATTTTACATCCCAGTTGTAGTTAGTAGTAAAGATGTTATTTTTCAGGTAACATAATGTTCACATGAGGAAGAGATGTGGCTCCACGTAACATTGTCTGGCATTATCCAGATAAGTGAGAGACTTCAAAGTTTTCCTGGTGTAATTGCACCTATTTGATATAAGAATCAAATGGATTTGATCCAAAGATGGTTACAGGAGAGTAAGTAGTCTGTTTTATACCATCATTTAGTCCAGGATAAGTCTATGAGGTGGCAAATTGTGCTGAATATAATGATCACAACATACAGATGTGTTTTTCCTTAGCTTTCTTCTTTGCTCAACATAATCAGAGAGATGTCAAGAGTTTCAAGAGATGACCAGCTTTGAAAAAAACAAAACATGATTTTACAATGGTTTGTATTGAGTTATTTATGCTATACATGTCTACATGTGGCCACTGAGTGGTTGTCATATTAGTTGCAACCCATTAAGGGTTTTCCTAGCATGTAATTATATTGTTCTGAATTTGTATCATGTGAAATTGGACTCCTTAATGAAATTTGTAGAACAGTAAAGGTAATCAGGTTAGTACAGTTAGATTTTTTTTTTAGCTGTTGCGTTTTTCTTAGCTGTTTCTGTGTAATATCCCATTTTGTAATTATGCTTAGAGTCTGTTCACACAGATATTAAGCTTTCCATTTCAACTGAGTCATGACTGATGTGGCAGATGCGTTTTCAGATGCAAATAGATGCTGACAAGTCCCATTGATTCGAATGGGGTCTTTCAGGGTTTCTGGCATTTTTGACAGCAAGAACAGAGCTGCACACTGAACTATTCTGAAAGACACTAAGGATAGTGTTGACAGCCTTGAGATGATTGCCATAACTGTGGTTTTAAGAATAGTAACTAACAGTCAGTGGCATACCTGCAATAGAGGCAGACCATGTGACTGTTATGGGGCCCAGGGGAAGGGGGGCTGGCATGGAACTTGTTCTTCTCTTACTCAAAGAAATTATTACAGCTTCCATGGTAGTTTTACAAAGTTCTATTTATTAAGCTCCCCCTAGTGGTGGCTGCAGGCAGCCAGGTAGCTTAGAAGAGAAACAGGAGATTTATCAATGTATTTTTGCCTGTTTTCTAGTGTAAACATATTGAAAAATATGGTGTTCAGAATGATCGCCATATATTTGAAGCACCTGTGCAATTGCTTCCACTTCTTCAAAAATCTGGGGCATTGTACATGTTCAGCATTGCCTGGGAGTAATTAACACATGTACTCTGAGAAAATAGGTGCAGGGGGACCATATTCCAATATTATAGAAAGTTTTGCAACTAAGATGCCAAAAGAATAGTAATAAAAGTCCCTACTTGGAATGTCTCACATATTAAATAGCTGCAACCAATGGGAGTCAATTGACAGCGAACAGTCATAGATTATAACAGTTTCCAGGAAGTGGAGTACAGCCCTACCCTAGGGACTAGGCAGCTACATATCGAGCCTTATTTTTATGCATGTATTACTATTCTATCTTAGTTAAGCCTAAAAGTACTGTCGAGCTGCCATTACTCACTTATCTTCTAAGGATAATAAGATAACCTTGCTCCAACTGGCCCAGCTTATACAGCAAAGCTGACAAGTGGACTATAGAATAGAATAGAGGAAGGCCAGAGTGAAAACTGCAACATTATATTACATATGAATAGCAGTTATATATAAAACACCTAAATGCCTAACATGTTTATTATAAACCCCTAATTTAAATATTGTCATTTTCTAAAGGTACTTTCCATTTAGTGGTTACATTTAAGCAGAGTACAGTAATTTCCAAGTTACAATATAAAAAAAAGGCTGGTAGACAATTTTTTTTTTAAATAGATGATAAACATAGTTGTCTAGGCACTTAAAACATAATAAAAACTAGTGGTTTTTATATACAGGCCCCAACAAATTAAATTTAAGGGATGAACCTTGCTTCCAACCACAAAATGAATTGTTCAGTTTATGGCAAACTGTGAAGCAGCTTAAAATTTACACTAATGCTGACCCATTGAGAGTTGTAGACAGATTGCCTCAGACCTCACACTGACCCATTCAGAAGCAGCGTGCAACCTTTAGTTTTGATAGTATGATTAAAGGGAATCTGTCACCGGTGACCTTCCTATCAAACTGTTTGCACGGACACATGGCTGTGGTTCACCTGATTAAAACACTGTTTTTCTTTTGTTGATCTGTGGCCCCATTACCAAGTTTCATTTGCAATTTAGGCATTTGGGGCAATGAGCGAATCAATATTGCTCTTATTGCACCCAAGCCCTGCTCCTTACTGTGGCCACCCCCTCCCTCTCTGTCTTCATTGACAGGGCCAGACAATGGAAAAGCATGGAAAGGGATCAAAACAGGAAACGGAGGCTCAGATCAACAAAAGAAAAACTGCGTTTTAATCAGGTTAACCACAGCAATGTGTCTATGCAGACAGTTTGATAGGAAGGTCACTGGTGACAGATTCCCTTTAATAAACATCAGCATTCGAGAAAAACCCCATAATATTTATCTGAAAAAAGGGTTACATTTTCAATATGCAGGTCTTACATGGTAGCACTGGGAGTTATGGTATTTGATGGATGATTAATTAATATGACTTTGATTGCTGATTGAATCTTTTATTGGTGATTTCATGCCTCAAAGTTGAGAAAGCTAGCTGAAAATAGCTTTATTTTATTAGTTATCATAGGCATGTTTAGGAGAAATCCCTTGGGTCTCATAGCTCTTTTAATTGTGTTCATGAACATCTAGTGAACTGCGTTATGTGAGCTCATGCTGCAGTCTTGCTGGTTTCTGATCTGGCAGTAAACCCAAATCAATAAGAAACCTATCATTCATTTAAGGAAATGTAAATATTTCAACAAGAAATTACCCAGTAGTTGTTAGACAGGTGTAAGATGCCTTAAGAGGGTTTTATTTATCCTGCTGTATGCTGAGAAATAATAGATCAATATATCAAACTAAATGCAGGTCAAATACAACAGTTATATAATGCAGGGATATAATATTTTAGGGCACTGCACTTATATGCTGGGTTTTTCAGATGGACTACGCTTTTATAGCTCCTTTCTACTCTGACTTAAAGATCCTGAATTGTTCTACTCTCAGTACACACCTTGGGAGTCATTTATTAAGACCGGCGTCTAAAACACTCTGCACTGGCAGTGGATCCGCCAAAGTTACGTAACTTTGGCAGATCCACCTCCGCTTCTAAATGTGCGCCAGCTGGCGTAGATTTAGACCATTTTCTATGCCTAAAACAGGCGTAGAAAATGATGAATGAGATGGGCCTGCCATCCCGTCCATTTTCCCTGCCCACGTCCACTTTTTTAGAACCTTTGCACTGCAATCTGCACCAGAAATACTTCTTATATAGACCTATTTCAGTTAGTAAATAACCCCCCTCATTTTCGTTGCATCCTTGCCAGACTCCGCAGAAGCTTTCGAAAAAATCTTCCCCTACTGGTGTCCTTAAAATGTACTCTGCAGTGTAATTAGTATTGGTGGCAGTAATTCAAATTTTTTTGACTTCAGCTGCTTGATTTAAAGTATATCTAAACTTTCCAACAATTTTACTAAAACCAAAATGTCTAAATGTCATGAAAATAATTTTTGGAATATAGTTTATTTATTTTACTGTTTTCTTACAAAATGGCACCCAAAGTCCAGGTCTCTATAGCACCTTGGAATCTGCACACTCGTAAACCACTGAGATGACTGATGTATGGATTACACCGGGGATCAGCAACCTCCGGCATTCCAGGTGTTGTAAAACTACATCTCCCGTCATGCACACTTGCTTGGCTTTTCTCCAAACTCCTACACAAGTGGTACTAGCATGCTGGGAGTTGTAGTTTCACAAAAGCTGGAGTGCCAAAGGTTGCTGATCCCTGGATTACACTGTGGGGCCGCAGTGAGCGACGTGGAGACAGGAGCACCCATCACTGCTCCATCCACTAGCACACCAATTCAAAAGCGCTATAGACACTTGAACTTTAGGTACAGATTTTGTAAATAAATAAGAAAAAAAAGTATATTACAAAAATTATTTTCATGACATATAGAACATGTTTTAATAAAATTGTTGGGAAGTTTAGTTACACTTTAAATACCGTACACAGTAATGCTAGGAAAATCTTCATTACTTGTCAAATAATATAATTGGATTAAAAAATCAGCAGCAATGTTGCCAAGGAAACTCAATAGCTAGAAAAAGTCAGAAAAAGCATTAGCTGTAGTAAAATAAAGCAAGAAGGAATGTTTTAGTAAATGCATAAACAATGTATGTATATTTGACTACCCCTTTAAAGAAGCACATCATCACTTTTGGCTTATATGGTGCTGCATTATTACAGAGTAATGCACAGGCTCTTACAGTGCATTTGGAAAGTCTTCAGACCCTTTCACTTTTTTACATTTTGTTATATTGTGGCCGTGTGCTTAAAATAAAATTCAAAGTTCAAATTTTTCCTTATGATTTTGCACTCAGTACCCCATACTGACAAAGTGGAAACAGAATGTTCAAATTCTTTGCTAATTTATTGAAAAAGAAAAACGAAAACATTGCTTTGATGTAAGTATTCAGACTCTTTACGTGGTACATACCTCAGTCTTTTGGGATATGATGCCACAAGGTTTACACACCAAGATTTGTGGATTTTCTGTCATTCTCTGCAGAACCTCTCAAGCTCTGTCAGGTTGGATGAGGACATCGGTGGACAGCCATTTTAAAGTCACTCCAGAGATGTTCGATTGGGTTCATGTCAGGGCTCTGTTTGGGCCACTCAAGGACATTCACAGAGTTGTCCCTAAGCCACTCCTGTGTTTTCTTGGCTGTGTGCTTAGGGTCATTGTCTTGTTGGAAGACGAACCTTCAACCCAGTCTGAGGTGCAGAGCATTCTGGATTAGGTTTTTATTAATCTAGGATGACGGTTCACCTTCCAACAAGACAATGATCCTATCTCTGTATTTTGCTCCACTCAGCTTTCCCTCAACTTTGATTAGTCTCCCTGTCCCAGCTACTGAAAAACACCCTAAGAGCATGATTCTGTCACCACCATGCTTCATTGTAGTGATGGTATTATGCAGTTCCTGGTTTCCTCCAAACATGACACAGGGAATTGAAGTCATTTCATCAGACCAGAGAATCTTGTTTCTCACAGTCTGAGAGTCTTTTAAGTGTCTTTTTGCAAACTTTTATGTTTTTTATTTAGAAGAGGTGTCTTTCTGGCCACTCTGCCATAGACATTCTGTCCAATCAACTGCATTTACTATAGGTGGACTCCAATCAAGGGGTAGAAACATCTCAAAGATCAACAAGAGTAATGGAAGGCACCCAGAGCTATTCACAATAGCTTTCTCTTCATATGGAGCATTACCTTAAAATCTAAACAGCCCCGATTAGTCATAGAATCCCTCTTCCTCACAACACCCTTTACAGAACATAATGTTGCCCACAGATATCTTCCCCACTGTTGCTTCCAGAGGCAAGGTGCCTTGTCTTTATCACATGCCTGATTTTTATACAGGCCTTGACGGTTATCAAGATAAATTAGCTAAGTGGCTTCTCTCTACCCATCAACTCCTCTGCATTACTTCCGTGCTCCTTAGTACATGTACATATCACAGTCATAAAATCAGGTGTTGTTGCCACCAAAACAGGGTCAACCCTGGGTAACCCAACAGCAAAAGTTTTAAATGTAAAGGAATCAACTTTTCTTGTAAGAGGGGACACACATTGTTTTAACCCTATTAAATGCATAATAAGCAGCAATATATGACTGTTTATGAGGCTCTGCACAGTGGCATTAGTTGACTCTAATCAGTCAGTAATTTTACCTATGTATTTCAGATATCTCATGAAAACTAGTCATCCTTTTGTTCTCTAGAAGATCCTCATTTCAGACTGATGTCTTCATCCACAGGGCACTGCTGGCTTATGTCCAGAGTCAGATAACCTGGTGGTGTAGTGCAATACAAATGCCTGTCAGGCTGGATGAAGTGAAAGGCCCACAATTGGTAATTCAGCAGGTGGTAAATATACCTTTTACTTCACACAAATTGGCCACAGGGCTGTCAATCTCACATAGAATGTATTCTACCTCCTTCTTTATTCTGAATTTTTATATCTAAATATGCTTCACACTTATATTGTGATCTCGGTTAATGTACAATAGATGTGTAATAGTAAATTTTATTTTAACCCCTTAAGAATCAAGCATATCTTGGGGGCAATGTTTTTGTTTCTCTCTCCCCTCTTTCATTGATTGTATTTTGCTTTATTCTATTCACTTGTATTTTTCACAGAGATACTTATGTATCAGTATCCAGAGACAGGGTGTAATAGGAGCCATAACATGACATGGGCTGAGGGCCTTCAGGAGGCCCCCAGCTGCTATAGCTGGCACCCTAAAATTATGTTGCAGGAGTACCATTTGGATAACCGAGGGAGCATGTTGACCAAGGGAGCACACAGATGCAAACTATAAAACACTGAAGGGACATGCCATTTATTGAGCGAGCTCAGTTCATGAGCTGCTCCATACATTTCTTGTAACTAAATCTGTAGCATACTTCAGTAGTCTAGCCTAAGCAACGTAGTGTATTCTACTCCAGTGCTTTTCAACCTTTTTTGTGCCAAGGCACACTTTTTTTTATGAAAAAAATCACGAGGCACACCACCATTAGAAAATGTTAAAAAAATTAAACTCTGTAGCCTATAAGCCCTATATTGACTATATAAAGCAATTCTCATCAAAGTGTTTTAAATAGGAATGAAATAAACACAAATTATTTCTTTGATCTTCGCTGATACAGTGCAGCAGGTGCATCCTGAGCTGAGGGCTTTTTACCCGCCAGCTCATCTTTCATTGTCAAGTTCCCAACCCCCCCTCCCCTCTCCTCTCCCCTCTCCTCATATCTCAGGACCGGGTGGTGCTGTGCTTGGCTTGAAGTTAAATTGGCGTGCCTGTGAATGAACTTATATACCTGCTCCTATGGCTCCTGTCCTGGCTCTGGATGATGAGTCCTGTCCTCCTTCCCTCTCAGTCTCTTCTCCGGCTCTGCTCCACCTCCGAGTGCTGCTGTGCAAGTCGCGCGGGCGCATGTTCCCAAGTCCCGCGAGACCCGCCGCGACCTCGTGTTGAGCTTGAATTAATCACGAATATTAGTGGTACAAAAAAAATCGCATGCGATTTTTTTTACTACGTATATTCGCGATTAATTCGAGCTCATGGACACGGCACACCGGACAATATCTCAGGGCACACTAGTGTGCCGCGGCACAGTGGTTGAAAAACACTGTTCTACTCACACAGATATGAATGAGTATCTTGTATATGTAGTATATGTTGCATGTAGAGATGAGCGAAATTTAAAAAAAATTGATTCGGACACTTCACCAAATTTTCACAAACTTTTTTATAGATCCAAATTAATTTATGTCAAAGCACCTTAAAAATCAGCTATTTCCTGGCTGTATATTGGTGTACATCACTGTGCATTGCAGAAACGTGCATAGCTAGTCCGCTGTGGTAGTGAAACAGTTACTGTGTGTCAGTATGACAAGCAGTTGACAGGCGTCAGTCTTGGACGGGTTACCGGGTCCAGGAGCCTGAGGGGGCCCAAAGACCCTTGTGTTGCATACGAAGAAACCAGTATTATAGAAAGTGCATTCTGGTCAAGTTACAGCTCTGGCTCGACAGAAGGGGTTAGGTCAAGAATTTGGCATGGTGGGGGGGGGGGGGGCTGGGTGCTGTTTCAATTTTTGCCTTAGGCAGCACAAAGACTATGTGGTTCCCTGCCCCTGGCCACAAACACTGAGGGAAGGTGGGGGGCCCAAGCTGAACTTTTGCACCAGGGCCCATAAGCCTTTAGCTACGTCCCTGCTTATAGGTCAATATTAGCGTCAAGTATAAAAGAATTAACAGTGTGGTGGCCCAATATTTTACTATATATAGTGAAAGAGCGCACTCATTTTACACTGTCAGCTGATTCCATATAGATTGCTACAGAACCCGTTCACCCCAAAAATCTGTAGTATCAGACCACTATTTTACCCAATTGCAGAATCAAGTATGAATGGATTTACTTATGTATAAAGGAATGTGAACACCCCAAAATCAGTAGTATCCAGCTGCAATTTCACCCCAATTACAGAATCAAGGATTTATAGTATTACTTAAATAAAATAACAATGTGAACCAGCCCCCCCCCCAAAAAACAAAAAACAAAAACAAAATAAAAAATAAAAAATGTAGTATCAGACTGCTATTTCACCCCAATTAATCAAGGATTAATGGATTTACTTATGTAAAATAACAATGTGAACACCCTAAAATCAGTAGCATCAGACCACTTTTTCACTCCAATTACAGAATTAAGGATTACCAGAATTACTTATATATTAAAGAATGTGAAAAACCTCAAATCAGTAGTATTTAAACACTTTAACCCTAATTATTTCTGCAAGGTGTAAAAGATTTGGCTTCTCTATTAACCAAACTTTACACTGTCATATTGGCCCCTACACTATCTCTATAGTATGGATAAAGTCTCCCTATTATCTCCTTGCACTATCTCAGTTCTGTCCCTGAACTGTTGAAAACGAATATTTTTCAAATAAAGTCTATGCTAAGTTCACTGGAAAATGGCAGAGACCGGGCAGGATGATGCTTTTTATAGGGCTGGGACATCACAGGGGCTGGCTATTGGCTGATTGGCTGACTGCACGGCATTATGGGCGATCCCTTATTGGCAGGCTTCTTATTTTCACTTTGTAACATGTGCAGCAGCGATTTTATAAAAAACCTGATTCATTACCACGAATTGCCAAGAAAATTCGGATTTGTAACAAATCAAATTTTTCCCGAAATTCAGATCAACTTCGATGTGCTCAAAACTAATTGCATCCTATATAAAATGTAAAGTATGTAGAAATAGTTATGTGATCTAGATGAGCACTTGAAAAGCTGTAGAATGCTTAAACACATTCTGCAGCAACTGTACACAGTACCTTTTTTTAAAATCAGTTTTCAGTGTTTTACTGCTTGATATAAAGTATATATGCTTCAGCTAAACTATGTTTATAGCTATAGAATATTGTTTAGAAATGTATAAAAATCCATATAAATTATGTTTTATTATAGACTGGAAAATAGATGTGATATACTACCAGTGAAATGAATACCAAATAGGAAACATGAGATGCCACAGTAATATGACACTGCTGCTGGTTTAAACCAAATCCTATTGTTGTACAATGAATTTCTCCATGGTTTAGATGTATCATTATGTAAGACAACAGTAGCATCGTATTGCATGTTATGATGTCACAATATGTATCAGTAGCATGATGATAGTAATCACAGATGTTGCAACTATGAGTGAGCCCTGAGTCCATAGGAATCTTCTACGATGCTTATTATTGTACATATGACTGTTTTTCTCCTCCCTGCTGTTTATGCATTGCCACCTTAGGTCCTGTTTAGGCATAACACAGTGCAGCAGTTTTACTAAGAGTGCACCTTTAAAGGAGTATTTCCACATGACACATTTATGGGATATCCACAGGTTATATCATGAATATCATATAGGTTCAGCACTCCAAAGAGGAGACAAGGTGGAATATGTGTTGGGCTTTCTATTTTGTAGTATTAGCTTGGGGCTACACCTAGACATTTCATAGAGCTTTTAATTGATGTTAACCCCTTCCCGACCTATAACGTGTATACTCGTCATGGAGTACTGCTATTTAGCGCTCCATGACGAGTATACACGTCATGGCATTTACCAGCGCTGAGACCCCAGCAGTTACACACCGCCAGCGATCCCAGCTAACCAGCCCGGGACCAATGAGGGCAGTACTGGGCCAGCGATCGCTCAGGTTGGCTAGTCTGTACAGAGTAGCCAATCCGAGGATTCTAATGCCGGCTGACAGGTTGTGCGATCCACCTCCCCCTCACCCCACCCCCACTCTATAATTTGTCAGGAAGGCCCAGCGGTTTTGCAGAGTGTCAGCACACAGCTGACACCCTGCTTCAAATGGCTTACATTGGTGCTGGCACCGATGTAAGCCGTTTAACCCCTTCCATGCCGAGGTTCATAGGGGCCGCTGTATGAAAGGAGTTAACAGAGAGGGAGCTCCCTCGCTTTCCCATTGGGGGTTGCTGTTTTAACAGCAGCTGATGGTTACCATGGCAACTGGATGCCTTCACAGGCTTCCGGCTTGCCATGGTAAGGCTAAGATCAGGCTTCTGCTAAAGAAAGCAGCAGCCTGATCAGCCTGTCACAATACACTACAGTGATAATCATATTACTTTCCCCGAATGGATAACGCCATAAAAGTAAAAAAATAAAAACTATGATAAAATTCAAATTTTGCCCACCTTACTTCCCAAAAAAGGTAATAAAAGTGATCAACAAAGTCATATGTAAGCCAAAATGGTACTAGAAAATAAATAAAATATGGCTCTCAGACTATGGAATCACTAAATATGATTTTTTTTATCTTCAAAACTAATATTATTGTGCTAAAGTGAAACAAATAAAAAAAGTATACATATTAGGTATCACCACGTCCGTCAGAACCTGCTCTATAAAAATATCACATGACCTATCCCCTCAGATGAACACCATAAAAAAATTATAAAAACTGTGCCAAAAACGCCATTTTTTGTTACCTTACATCACAAAAAATTTAATACCAAGTGATCAAAAAGTCATATGCACCCTAAAATAGTACCAATCAAACCGTCATCTCATACTGAAAGAAATTAGCCCCTACATAAGACAGTCGCCCAAAAAAATAAAAAAAAACTATGGCTTTCAGAATAAGGAGAAACAAAAAAAATCTTTTTTTTTAAAGGCTTTATTATGTAAAACTGAAACAAACAACAAAAAAAAATTGGTATTGGTATTGTCACATCTGTAACAACCTCCTCTATAAAAATACCACATGATCTAACTTGTCAGATGACCATTGTAAATAACAAAAAATAAAATATAAAATATTTTTTATTACTTTGCCTCACAAAAAGTGTAATATAGAGCAACCAAAAATCATATGTACCCTAAAATAGTACCAACAAAACTGCCACCTTATCCCGTAGTTTCCAAAATAGGGTCACATTTTTGGAGTTTCTACTCTAGGGGTGCATCAGGGGGCTTCAAATGTGACATGGCAACTTAAAATTATCCCAGTGCAATCTGCCCTCCAAAAAACACTTGGCGTTCCCTTCCTGTTGCGCCCTGCCGTGTGCCCATATAGCAGTTTACGAGCACATATAGGGTGTTTCTGTAATCTACAGAATCAGGGCAATAAATATTGAGTTTTGTTTGGCTGTTAACCTTTGTTTTGTTACTGTAAAAAATTGATTAAAATGAAAAATCTGCCAAAAAATGAAAATCTGAAATTTCATCTCCATTTTCTCCATTAATTCTTGTGGAACACCTAAAAGGTTAACATAGTTTGTAAAATCAGTTTTGAATACCTTGAAGGGTGTAGTTTCTAAAATGGGGTCACTTTTGGGTGGATTCTATTATGTGAGCCTCACAAAGCGACTTCAGACCTGAACTGGTCCTTAAAAAGTGGGTTTTGGAAATTTTCTGAAAAATTTTAAGATTTGCTTCTAAACTTCTAAGCCTTTTAATGTCCCCAAAAAATAAAATGGCATTCATAAAATGATCCAAAAATAAAGTAGACATATGGGAAATGTAAAGTAATAACTATTTTTGGAGTTCTTACTATCTAATATAAAAGTAGAGAAATTGAAATTTGGAAATTTGCAATTTTTTTCAAATTTTTGGCAAATGTGGTATTTTTTTTATAAAAAAAAAAAATAATTACTCAATTTTTCCTCTGTCATGAAGTACAATATGTGATGAGAAAACAATCTCAGAATGGCCTGGATAAGTAAAAGCATTTTAAAGTTATTACCACATATAGTGATACATGTCACTGGCCTGGTCCTGAAGGGAAAGGGGTTATCCAGGAAAAATATATTGATGACCTTTCTTCAGGGTTTGGTTCTTCAGGGTTTGGTGCAGACCCACATGTCCTTTTTTTTTTCTTTTTTGGGGGGGAATTTTCATTATTATGTCTAAAAAGGATTACTATTTTTTTTATTCCCATAGTATATTTTGGTTATAAATTATGAATTAATTTTATTTAACAATTTATATATGTATTTTT
The DNA here is from genome assembly GCA_033119425.1 of Bufotes viridis. Classification (NCBI taxonomy): domain Eukaryota; kingdom Metazoa; phylum Chordata; class Amphibia; order Anura; family Bufonidae; genus Bufotes; species Bufotes viridis. The sequence continues at coordinate 460,220,636 of CM065590.1, forward strand.
CTTTGCACAACCACAGGGGTCACTTTGGTTATGAAACACAATTTAATGAATATATTTATTTATTTATTTATATTTATACATTTTAACCCTTTCAACCCCGGGCCAGTTTTCACCTTCCTGCTCAGGCCATTTTTTGCAAATCCGACATGTGTCATTTTATGAGGTAATAGCTTTGGAGAACTTTTATTTATCAAAGCCATTCTGAGATTGTGTTTTTGTGACACAATGTACTTCATGATAGTCATAAATCTGAGTCAATATATTTGAAAAAATACCAAATTTACCAATTTTTTTTATAAATTCTCAATTTAAAAAAATTCTGTTTCTCTGCTTTTAAAACAGAAAGTTATACCTCATAAAACATTACTTAACATTCTGCGTATGTCTACTTGATGTTGGCATCCTTTTGTAAATGTCATTTTTTTTTTTAGGGCGTTAGAAGGCTTAGAATTTTAGTAGCAATTCTTAAAATTTTTAAGAAAATTTCTAAAACCTAGCTTTTAAGGACCAGTTCAGGTCTAAAGTCACTTTATGGGGCTTACATTGTGGAAACCCCCCATTAATGACCCCATTGTAGAAACTGCACCCGCCAAACTATTTAAAACTGATTTTAAAAACTTTGTTAACCCTTTAAGTGTTCCACAAGAATTAAATAAAAATGGAGATTAAATTTCAAAATTTCACTTTTTTGGCAGATTTTCCATTTTAATCAATTTTTTTCTTTAACACATTGAGAGTTAATAGCCAAATAAAACTCAAACTGTATTACCCCGATTCTGCGGTTTAGAGAAACACCCGACATGTAGTTCTAAACTGATGTATGGGCACAAGGCAAGGCGCAGAAGGAAAGGAACACCATATGGTTTTTGGAAGGCAGATTTTGCAGGACTGGTTCTTAGATGCCATATCCCATTTTAAGCCCCCCTGATGCACCCTGACAGTAGAAACTCCCAAAAAGTGACCCCATTTTGAACACTAGGGGATAAGGTTCCAGTTTTATTGGTACTATTTTGGGGTAGTTTTTTAATTGCTCTATATTACATTTTTTGTTAGGAAAGGTAACCAAAAAATGGCTGTTTTGGCACATTTTTTTTTTACAACATGCATCTGACAGGGTAGATCATTTGCTATTTTTATAAAGCAGGTTGTTACGGACGCAATTATATAAAATATCTCTACTTACTTTGTTTGTTTTAGTCTTAAATAATAAAGCATTTTTAAAAAACAAATTATGTTTTTGTGTCTCCATTTTCTGAACACCTTATTTTTTTTTATTTTTCTGCTGATCGTCTTGTGCAGGGGCTCGTTTTTTGCAGGAAGATTTGACATTTTTATTGGTACCATTTTTGGATACATATGATTTTTTGATCATTTATTATTACACTTTATAGGGCAAGGTGACAAAAAATTGGTAATTTTGGCACAGTTTTTATTTATTTATTTTTCCATCGTTTACCTGGGTCATGTGATATTTTTATAGAGCAGGTCGTTACGTACGTGGCAATACGTAATATGTATACTTTTTCTTATTTATTTAAGTTTTACACAATAATAGCATTTTTGAAAAAAGAAAATATTTCTGGAATGCTGCCTCATTTTTAGATATATTGCTGTATACCTGACTGCTGAGCCCGTGGTCTGAGGATTTGCACCTGACTTCACCTGGAGTGCTGCTGTTTTCCTTTTGTTTCTCTACATAAATATATTACAATCGGTAAAAAAGCTATCACTTTCAAACAATTAAGACACTAAAATGTGATTTTTTTTTTTTGCTTCAAAACTGCTATTATTGTGCTAAATTGAAATAACGAAATATTAGGTATAGCCGCGTCTGTAACAACCTGCTCTATAAAAGTACCAAATGACCTAACCCCTCAGGTAAACACCGTAAAAAAAAGTGCCAAAAAAGCTATTTTTTGTCACCTTACATCACAAAAATTGCAACTCTATGCGACCAAAAAGGCGTATGCCCCCAAAAGAGTACCAATCAAACCGTCAACTCATACCTCAAAAAATGAGACCCTACCTAAGACAATCAGTCAAAAAATAAAAAAGCTATGGCTCTCAGACTATGGAGACACTAAAAAATATTTTCTTTTTTCAAAAATGCTATTATTGTGTAAAACTTAAGTAAATAAGAAAAAGTATACATATTATGTATTGCCACGTACGTAACGACCTGCTCTATAAAATGATTTTATTCTGTGGGTTTTGTGTTTTCTAATAAATTATATATTTTTACAACAAGAGGTGCAGCCTTGCATGCGGTATTTCTTTTGTTTTATTCTATCTTTAGGGTAGGCCCTCAATATCAGATCTGCGGGGGTCTGAGAACTGCGACCGCCGCTGATCAGTATTTAGAAGCGGCCTCTTCCTAGGCTAGTGATGTCACCGTACATCAGTCACGTGGCTTAGTTGCAGCTCAGGCCAATTCAAGTCGATGGGAGAGAGCTGAAATACCAAGCAAAGCCGCTATGCAGTGTATAGGGCTGTGCATGTTAAGCTGCCGGGAAGCCACATCACTCATCACAGCTCCAGTGAGCGCAGAGGCCTCCTAAAACAACTAATCAGCAGGGGTGACTAGGGATGAGTGAAGAGAGCTTCAGATCCTAGAACTTAGGATCCTACATCCAAAGTCGCTTCGCTCAAAACTTCGGTTTAATTCTGTATGGAGATCTGTCGCCGTTCAGCATTAAAATGTATAGCCTCCGATGAGGTGAAGTGAGTTATTCCCGAAGTCTTGCAAAACTTTGGTGAATAACTTCGGTATTTGATTTTTAAACTGAAAAAATATTTTAAAACTTGGATCCAAACTTGGCTTCGGTTCCAACTGGTACCTCGGAATCCCAAACAGAGTCCGGATCCATGTTTTAAAATGGTTTTTCAGTTTAAAACTCAAATACCGAAGTTATCCACTGAAGTCTCACGAGACTTCAGGAATAACTCACTTCATATCATCGGAGGTAATACATTTTAATGCTGTATGGAGACAGATCTCCGCACAGCATTAAACCAAAGTTTTGAGTGAAGCGACTTCGGATCTAGGATCCGAGGCTTGCTTCGCTCATCCCTAATGATGAACTATCCGTAGGATAAGTCATCAATATATTTTCCAGGATAAGGGCTCAAGGACACTAATGTATTTTTTGTCTGTGTCCAGTACGTTTTATTTTTCCAGCACATATGCGAAACCATTCACTTCAATGGGGCTGCAAAAAATGGAAATGACTCCCTGTGCATTTCATGTCCGTATGCCCGCATAGCGGTTCCGCAAAAAAAATAAAACATGTCCTATTATTGCCGGCATTGCATGCAAGAATAGGGCTGTTCTATTATAGGCTGGCCATTCCGGATGCGCAACTCCTCCACAGTTGTAGAGCAAAGCAGTTAATTGACTTTTATGCTGTCTTGTGCACTGTAGCTGTCCCCCCATATTTACTCCAAAAAAATAAAAAATTCAAAATGGCAAAACGGTCCATTTTTAACTGACCTTTTCTTGAATGATACATCTCTGAGAAAAAGTCATTAAAAATGGCCCCTTATACTTTTATGGGGGCTGTCATGTCGGTCTGTGAAAATTGACAAAATAGGACATGGCAGTAGCGCCTCAGCCTTCTGGTTTACCCCAGGCCCAGTGACGTCACGAATAGTATCATTGGCCTGGGTTCAGCTAAACCCTGTTCATTTCAGTGGGGCTTAGTTATGCCCTGGCCAGTGATGACACTGGACCTGAGGGAAACAACACGGAGGCTACAGCGCTACTGCCAGCACCGCTACCTTCTTAAACAGCTCATTGGTGGGGTTCCCATGTGTCAGATGCTGATGATCTATCCAGAGGAGTTCTATATTATCCTCATTGGTCCACAGGACTTGTTTCCAAAATGCGTCAGATTTGTTAGGATATTCTCTTGCAAACTTCTGATGCTGAATTTTGTGGTGAGGATGCAGCAAAGGTTTTGTTTAAAAGGGAACCTGTCATCAAATTTATGCTGATCTCACTGAGGGGAGCATAAAATAGTGACAGTAAAGCTGATTTCAGCGGTGTGTCACTTATGAGCTAATTTCCAACGACTGGGCATATAAGAGGACCCCCTACTTTTCCTGTTAAAATATGGGGTTCGGTCTATACTCGCCATATAAGACTACCCCTCTTCCAACGCACACCAAATAAAAATTAAATAGACAATCAGAGCATGAGAAAACCACTAAGAGCAGGGAGAGGGGGCTGCTTCAGGAGCGACTAGCCGGGATGCAGCGCCCGGTGGCTCAGCTAGAGGGCGCCTCTCCCTGAAGCTGGAGACGGACAGCTTCTCCAGTCATGCTTGGAAGTAAAGAGGAACTTTCACTGGTCCAATAATTGTTAGATAATGATATATACCGTATGTGTAGAGCGGCGCCCAAGGATAATAGTGAGTGCAGGGAGATCCCTGGGCGCCTCTCTATAACATACATATCATTATCTAACAATCATTGGACCTCTTAAGTTTAAGCACGCAGTATACCGGCATATAAGACGACCCCTGACTTTTGAGAAGATTTTCATGTGTTAAAAAGTAGTCTTATACGCCAGTAAGTGGTTTCTAAGAACTAGCATCATAATCATTGCAGCCCAGGCCTTGAAAAGAGTCAAATCTACCGGAGAAGAGCCATAGTTATTCATAATGTCCTGCTCTCCCCGCCCATCTGCTGATGAATGGCAATTCTCTCCTAGAGAGAAAGGGAGAAAACTACGTAGAAGACTGTCAATCATCAGCAGGTGGGCAGGAAAAGCTGGAATTTATGAATAACCATGACTCTTCTCGGGTGGCCGTGACTCTTTTCCAGGCCCAGTCTGCAATGATAGTGATGTTGGTTCTCGGCAACCGCTTACTTTTAACTTTTAACTTACAGACCACTGAAATCAACTCACCTGTTTCTACTTTATTCTGCTGTTAGTATGGGCAACATAAAGTGAAAGAACATGAAGGCCATATGTGTGCAGGTGTAGTTAAAAAGTAGAACAGTGTACCACAACTCCAGAGTCTGCTAAATATTCCTGAAGGCCTTTTGCAGTCAAGCAAGGGTTCTGAATTGCCTTTCTAGCAATCCAGCAAGCAGCTGTCTCTGAAATTTTTCTTGGTCTTCCAGACCATTTATTGACCTCCACTGTTCCTGTTAACTGCTATTTCTTAATTAAGAAGGAAATGGCAACCTGAAAACGCTTCACTATCTTCTTATAGCCTTCTTCTGCTTTTTTGGCCTCAACCATTTTTATTTTTAGAATGTTAGGCAGCTGATTAGAAGAACCCAAAGGTGTTGTTTTTTGGAACAAAGTTAGAGAAGTCTGGGAATTTACAAAGCTTTATGCCATTTGGAGATCATTTCAACTTGTTAAACTGTACACAGTAACTGTAATTTTGACCATGGGTGCTCAAACTTTTGCATGCCATTGTATTAAAATATTTATATGCCAAATGAATGGTATGCAAAATCTAAAATCATAATGCTCCTCTGTTCTGTATCTAATAGCAAATTTATTTAATGCAGTGGCTAAATAACCCCAGTAGACATGGTTCAAGTTTTCACATCCAGAGAAAGGAGCAGGGAAGGCATTCAGTGATGTTCCAAATACTGTATTCAATAAGAGAGATGAATCAATGGGTGCATTGTGCATTATCTTAAAAAATTATTTACACCATCTTTCATTAATGGCCCAGGAGCAGATTTTCGTCCACCCCTCTAAAAATTTCTCCCTAATCTCTGTATCCTGGGTGATCCCTTTCCATTTAGCAAAAAGCTTGGATGCAGACAGTTTCAGAAAGTTGCCCTATAGAGTCCAGAGAGAGAAGCCAAGTGTGGAGTAGAGCCCACAGAGCTTCTGCTTTTAACGTAGATCTACATTTTACATTTTACTGTTAGCATTACGTGACAAAGTCTGTTTGTTCCAAATGTTGTTGGAGATACCAGCTGATAGCATGAAATCAGTGATAACTATATGAGATTTAGGCTCTTTACACATGACACTTTGGTTTATGTTCAGTACGTATGTCTAAAAGGTTTCCAGAAGTTTGCACCAAATGTAAACCACTAATATGTACACCTGAGCAGCCTAGCCTCCTATAATAAAGAAACATATACCATACAGTAGGGTTTTTTTTTTTTGTTTTGTTTTTTGAGGGGTGGCCAACATTGAAAAGCACAGTCAGCCATGCTTTTCAGTACAGCATTAAAAGGTATACACCCCAAATGTGTGCCAAGAGCATTCTTGAGTCAGTGGGTGCCTATGGCTATATTTTGTGTTTGCACTGGGAGTAATTCCCTGTGTAAACATCAGATATAAACCTAAAACTTGATGTGAACATGTCTTCCAAAGAAAATAGAGAAAGTACTATTTGTCATTACCAGTTAGTCTTTTACACATGAGTATAAGTACTTCAAATTTATTTCTTACAGTATAATTTTACTAAATAAAATAGAGAATCATTTTTTTTTATGTCCTCGAAATACAAGTACAAATTCTAGATACAATATCAATGTACTTAAAGTCCTGTAATTGAACAAAGAAAGATATTGATTTGAGGCTTTTGTGTAGTGAACAGTTAATGATCCTAAAAAAAGAAACAACCATACCCTGTAACTACATTAGCAGTCCTAGCAATATGACCCAATTCACCTGGAAAGCTTTGATCTGTCCCTGTTTTTTCCAGATACCTTACAGTTATAATGTCTTTTGTTTAATAAAATACATGCAACATTCATATTTATGAGGACTTGTTATGTTCTTTATTTGATTGTAATTTAGTCAGTGTGATTTCTGGTAATTTGTTATGTGTCTTTTGATTCAGTATAAAATATTAGATATCATACTGTCATGACTTCTCTGATTCACAATGTAACTCCGGTGGTCTGAGACTGCTGGTATCTCCCTGTTCCTGTTGGGCAAATTCAATGGGACACTCATCTGTCCCTCTATTTTGTGTCCCTGGCAGTCCATGCCCTCTGGGATCTCTCTGCTCCTTTCCAGTGGGCACGGCCACCAGATTAGTATTTGGCCTGTACACTTCTTGCTGGGACAGCTGCCTCTCTTCTGTGCTCTTTGTCCATAGGTCATTTACACACTCTCTCTCTCTCTCTCTTAAGGTTCCAGTAGTAGTATCCTAATCTGCCCCAGCCTCAGGGTATTTCCATGTGGTAGGGTGCCTCAGCAATAAGGTTCCCAAATTTGATAGACCCTGTGAAGGTATTTGTTAGAGTCTGATCTTCCTTGCCTGATTTCTGCCTGTTTCCTATATTGTAACTGTTCAGCTTCAGTGACCTCTGCCTGTTTATTGTACTGACCAGGTATTGACTGCTTAAACCATTGACCTTTTTACTGGATTAAACGAACTCTGGCAGACCTAACCTTGGCTTTTCCACTGACTATCATTCTGATGTTCCCCATTGATGCCACGCACCAGTATCTTTTGACCTTCCTGAGTCTGCCTGCAGTGGAGACCAGATACCTGTAATGGTGGTGAAAGGGTGAAAACTAGGGGTGCCACTTAGGTAATGCCCTTAGGAGTAGCCCTTAATCAAATCCATTTGTTGACACAGTTGTGACATAGTGGGTCCGCATTCAATGAGTTACAGGTTATCCAGGATGTAAAATTAAAATCAATACAAACATAATCTTTTATCCCCGGTGGGTTCAAAGCAAACTTTCTGGCAGTCCTTCCAGTCTTTGTTTATATGTGGACATCATGTGACTGCTGCAACCACTCAGTTCAGTGATGGAATCCATTATGTCAGATGTTGTACAGCATATGGTGGTAGGGGTATGATCGAATTTACTGAAAACACTGAGAATGTTCTATCTGTACCTCTGGTTGGAAAAGTAGTGCAGTGCTCTAGCAGCAAAGTGGATGACATTTTATGGCGGCGATCGTTAATACACAGGACGTACCGGTACGTCCTGTGTCCTTAAGTAATGGGACATCAGGGCGTACCGGTACGTCCTGTGTCCCTAACAGGTTAAAGGACCAGGCACGAGTTGTAGTGTAATCATCAAATAGACAGTGCTAGAGAGTCGGCTTTTAACCTCCCATATAAGAGCTTATTTACATTCCTTTTTCCGATGGAACATTACCTGACCTATAAGACTATAGCAACTTTATTCCTCAGTTAAGGAATATTATAATGTCTTGATATAAGAGAGAAACAAATAGGGGCAGCACTGAGCTATATCTGGGTTATAACACTATATCAGTAGAATCCTGTATATAAAAAATATTAAAAATGTTAAAAAACTGAATTTTATTATTTTTAAAGATTAATAGAATATCAATACGCATCTATCAGGTATGTTGTGAACGTGTTCCTTGCTGGATAAAACCACCTCCTTATTCAGTATACAAGGCAACGTGAAGAGAGTACCTGTGCACCTGGACTGTGCACATAAACAAACCGGGGCTAAATCTATGTGCAAATGAGCTGTGCAAACAAACTGTGCAAATACGCAATAAGCAAAATTAATATGACAGTGTACAAATGGCTGAGCACCTCAGTGCATAAATCAGTGCAAATAGTAAAAAATAGTAAAAAAATATATCCAAAAAGTGTATCCAAAAAGTACCAAATCCAAAAACAAGAGTCCGTGTAAATAATGTGAACAGAGTTGTATCAAAGATCCGGTTTTAAAGTCGACTTCGGCAGTGTACACGCTGACACTGTATATACTTCTAAATATATAGTTTATGGGATTTCCTGCTCGTTCTTTATAGAGGACCCAAATGGTTTCCAATTGAATGAGAAGGAGTCTCCGATAAAGTGAAATATTTGTATAGATGCGATCTTAGCATATCAGAATAATGTTAACTTGCCTCCTGTGCACCAGAACATACCGGTGTGAACAGGCAAACGTCCACTTCTCCCCGGCTTGGTAAGTCGTCGGCCGTTGTGTTCACTCCCCTTTTCTTCCGTCCCACCGTCCCCCGGCACCAGCTGCCTTACCTCCACTCCTGTGTTCGGTCTCCGCTGAGAACGCTGCACGCCCGCGGTGTCCCGCTCGGCGTTCTGGACACACGTGGCGTCCCACGTGGTTACCTATATGGAGTCGGCTGGTGCTGGGTCCTAAAGTCCGTGATTTAATTTCTTTGTCCGTACTCTTTTGGTAAATAAGATTACTTTGTTTTTCGTGAGGGACGTAGGAGGAACGATTGTCACATAGTCACCGCCAGTATCCCAGACGCGTTTCGGGGTTTAACATCCACTGATAAAAGGCGGAGACCGAACACAGGAGTGGAGGTAAGGCAGCTGGTGCCGGGGGACGGTGGGACGGAAGAAAAGGGGAGTGAACACAACGGCCGACGACTTACCAAGCCGGGGAGAAGTGGACGTTTGCCTGTTCACACCGGTATGTTCTGGTGCACAGGAGGCAAGTTAACATTATTCTGATATGCTAAGATCGCATCTATACAAATATTTCACTTTATCGGAGACTCCTTCTCATTCAATTGGAAACCATTTGGGTCCTCTATAAAGAACGAGCAGGAAATCCCATAAACTATATATTTAGAAGTATATACAGTGTCAGCGTGTACACTGCCGAAGTCGACTTTCAAAACCGGATCTTTGATACAACTCTGTTCACATTATTTACACGGACTCTTGTTTTTGGATTTGGTACTTTTTGGATACACTTTTTGGATATATTTTTTACTATTTTTTACTATTTGCACTGATTTATGCACTGAGGTGCTCAGCCATTTGTACACTGTCATATTAATTTTGCTTATTGCGTATTTGCACAGTTTGTTTGCACAGCTCATTTGCACATAGATTTAGCCCCGGTTTGTTTATGTGCACAGTCCAGGTGCACAGGTACTCTCTTCACGTTGCCTTGTATACTGAATAAGGAGGTGGTTTTATCCAGCAAGGAACACGTTCACAACATACCTGATAGATGCGTATTGATATTCTATTAATCTTTAAAAATAATAAAATTCAGTTTTTTAACATTTTTAATGTTTTTTATAAACAGGATTCTACTGATATAGTGTTATAACCCAGATATAGCTCAGTGCTGCCCCTATTCGTTTCTCTCTTATATCAAGGTTTATTCTATGCCCAAGTGGGTGTGGGCACATTAGGTGAGCACCTGAGGATACCATCATATATCATACCAAGTGTAGCCACCTTTGTATTATTACCTTTATTATAATGTCTGCCTGCTTCACAAAATATGAGAGGATTACCACACACATGATGATTTGTCATCACACTCCTTGATTTATACTAACCAATTTCTAAAAACATTTCTAAAAACATTCAAATGCCCTTCAGGTAATTCATTTTAGCAATTTGTGAGCACTAGAGAAATGTATGAGTATCTGATTATCATCATCTTCATGCTTACAATAATTCATTACAAGTGTTTCAATTTTAAGAGGTGCAGATGTTCAGATCAGTGATCTGCCATCTACAAAGCATCACCTTTTTATGTATTGTGTATAGTGTAGATACGTACCAAATGTAACAGTGAAGAGACAGTCCAGTGCGATGGAGCATACCATGAAATTCTCTGGGCTCATCCTTCATTATTATGAAGCATTTGCTGTTTGTCCTTATTAGAGATGAGCAAAAAAAGCTTAAATTTGGCTGCTTCGCCAAATTACTTTGTGACAAAGCGCATTTCTTTGTGAGTAATGGGCTTAATGACGGAGAACGCAGATTGCTCGCCCCTTCCCCTTTATTAAATCCCTCAGATGCCACGTTCATTGCTGATCATGGCATCAGAGATAAAAAAAATAGTGCTTTTAGGGGTTATTCAGTGAAAAAAAAAACTCAACTTATCCATTTAAGCGCGAAGAGACCACCATGGCCATCCTGAAGTCTAATGACATCATTACTCTGACCGGTGTGGTGTTGTAATTCGTCAAGTTTTTGCGCTGGATCTTTTATCATGACGGCCATGGCAGCCTCTTCTTGCTCAAATGGATGATTTGAGATAAAATGTATTTATTTTACAGCAGGGGTACTATACCTCCAGAATCTCCATTCCTCAGATACCACAATATATTTTGCGACCAGTCTATTTTGGCCAATTTTTTTAATCATAATATGTTTGATTCTCTATTAACATATATATATGAGGGCTTAGTTAATACGGTTGAAAAAAAAGACATAAGACCATCAAGTTCAACCAAGGGTTAGAAATCCCAGAAGGAAGTGAGACTCAGATTTCTACACATTTTCATAAGCATTAATGTCATTTACTTTTAAGAATTCATCTAAACCCTTTTTAAAACTGTTCACTGTTCCTGCTGTGATCATGTCCTGAGGAAGTCTATTCCACAAATTTACAGTTCTTACAGTAAAGAAGCGTTGACGCTTCTGGAGACTGAACTTTGTCTTCTCCAGTTGGAGGCAGTACCCTCTTGCCTTTTGAGCACATTTTACATGGAACAGTTTTTCACAGTATTTTTTGTATGGCCCATTTATATATTTGTATAGGTTAATCATGTCCCCCCTTAGACATCTCTTCTCAAGACTAAATAAATGTAATTCTTTCAATCTTTCTTCATAAATAAGACCCTCCATGTCCCTTATCAGTTTAGTCGCTCTCCTCTGTACTTTTTCTAGCTGCAGAGCATCCTTTCTATGGACTGGTGCCCAGAACTGAACTGCATATTCCAGATGAGGCTGCACCAACGCTTTGTAAAGTGGTAATATCACATCCCTGCCCCGTGAGTCGATGCCTTATTTAATGCATGACAATTTCTGGTAACCTTAAAAGCAGATAATTTACATTGTATGCTGTAATTTAATCTACCATCTACAAGAACACCCAAATCCTTCTCTATAAGTGACTCTCCCAGTGTTACATCACCTAGGACATATGAAGCACAGAGATTATTACTACCAAGATACATAACTTTACATTTATCCACATCGAACCTCATTTGCCAAGTTGATGCCCAATCAAGTAAGCTTGTATTTGTGTTCAAGTCAGCTTGTATTTTATGGACATCTTCCATAGACTGCACAGTACTACATAGCTTAGTGTCATCTGCAAAAATAGAAATGGTGCTAATAATCCCATTCTCGATATCATCAATAAATAAATTATATAATAGAGGACCCAGCACTGAACCTTGGGGTACACCACTATAACCCGGGACCATTCTGAACAGGAATCATTGACCACAACTCTCTGGACACTGTCCTTCAGCCAGTTATTAATCCAATTACAGACTATACTTTCCAAGCCTATAGACCTTACTTTACCTATTAAACGTCTATGAGGGACAGTATCAAAAGCCTTTGCAAAATCCAGAAACACTACATCCACAGCCACCCCTCTGTCCAGGCTACTAATCACCTTCTCATAAAAACAAATCAGGTTAGTCTGACAACTTCTGTCCTTGGTAAACTCATGTTGGTTATCACTTATAATATTATTTACAGTCACATACTCCTGTATATAGTCCCTTAAGAGTCCTTTAAACATTTTTCCCTCAAAAGAAGTTAAACTAACTAGTCTATAATTACCTGAGGAGGACCTAGATCCTTTTTTGAATATGGGCCCCACATTTGCCTTGCGCCAATCACTTGGCACTGTACCAAGTGGGGCACACCAATGATTGAACTGAGCTCTTTAAGAACTCTTGGGTGTATTACATCTGGACCTGGAGCCTTGTTCACATTTACCTTATTTAACTTAGCTTGCACCATATCTACCGTTAGCCAATTGAGTATATTTCTGGATATACTAACAGCCCCAGCACCACATATATCAGCTCCTTTCTCTTCTTTTGTATATACAGAGCTGAAAAACACATTTAGTAACTCTGCCTTTTCCTTATCTTCAGTGTAAGGTAAAATCTGGTAAAGTCAATAGAAGGCTGTAGCTGGCATATTTGGGTGCTGTGGTGGCCATGAAAACTCATTGCATCCTATTAACAAATTGCAGAGACACCAATGGGCTTATAGACCCCACCTACATTGAGCAACAGAATGCTAATGACAATTCACTCTACTAACTATCTAATACTATTATATATATATATATAACTATCTAATGCCATCCAAGTTTATGCACCTGGACTACCATTGACAGCTGCATGGACAAGAGGGTACTACAGTGGCCTCAGAGGCCATATACTCTTCTTTCTGCTGATTGTGGGCATATCAGCAATCAGAACCAATTGCCCTATGAGTACGTCATCAATGTTATGTCCCAGAAACTCAAAATGACAGATTCTGCATTACCCAAATTTTCTTTAATGAGTCCTCAATACAGAATTCCAATAGTATACCAGTTAGTATATCAGTGAGAGTATGTGTTACAGCGGCATCTATGAGCCTCTGTTGCTCTAAACTCAGCCGGCAGCCTGGCCTCCTTCCTCCTGGCGGGTCTGGCTGCTGGGTATGTGCTGTTTCTCCATGCAGGCTGCAGCCTGCTTGCCAGCAAAGTCTCTCCTCCTCTGCCCGTAGGGGGAACACCTCCAGTTCCTAAAGGGCTACTGTGCACATCCTGATGTTTACTAGCCAATGGTCGGCAACCCTGTGGTATTTCAGGCACTTTTCCCAGTGGGATGGTGCCATAGCAATAAAGTCCCTTAGCTTCCTAACGTTCCTGGTGAAAATGACCAAGTAATAAAAGATTTTGATATTTTAGACTTAATGTGGATTAAACATGACTTCATTGTGGTGTACACAGGGTAAGTCTAAAGTCTCAGGACACCCTTTATTTCAGAAATGAAGTGTAAAATTAAATATTTGAATACCCCAGCAAGTAAGGGGTGAGGGGGCATATCTTTTAGGCTATGTCCAGCACATGGCCACCAAGTTGCCATATTGAATGAAGGTGACAATTTTCCAATAGAAATTGGTTCATGTAGGACGGGGTAGGCAACCTCCAGCACTCCAGCTGTTGAGAATCTACAACTCCCAGCAGGGACACTTCCTCTACTCTTCAGACCTCTCATAGAAATGAATAGAGCATGCTGGGAATTGTAGTTTCACAACAGCTGGAGTGGCGAAGATTGCTGACCCCTGATGTAGGATTAGAGATGTCGCGAACATAAAATTTTCCGTTCGCGAACGGAGAACGCGAGCTTCCGCAAATTTTCGCGAACCGGCGAACCCGGCGAACCGCCATAAACTACAATAGGCAGGCGAATTTTAAAACCCACATGGATTCTTTCTGGCCACGATAGTGATAAAAAAGTTGTTTGAAGGGGACTAACACCGGGACTGTGGCATGCCGGAGGGGATCCATGGCAAAACTCCCATGAAAAATTACGTAGTTGACGTAGAGTCGGGTTTTAATCCATAAAGGGCATACATCACCTAACATTCCTAAATTGTTTGGAATAGCGTGCTTTAAAACATCCAGTGTGTGTATACGATCAGGTATGATGTTGTATCAATCAGGTAGTGTAAGGGTTACGCACGCTTCACAGTGACAGACCAAACTCTGACAGACCAAACTCCCCATTTAACGCACCGCAAACAACCGCAAACAGTCCATTTGCACAACCGCAAACTCCCCATTTGCACAAGGTTGGATACCAAGCTAGCCATGTCCCGTTCCTTGTCCTCACTGACGTCATTGAACGTCTCTTTCTCCACCCAGCCACGTACAACACCAAGGGTCTCCGAAAGGTGACAAGTCCCCTGGGACGCCTGCTGTGGTTGGTCTTCCACCTGCTCAAAGCCACCTTCCTCCTCTGACTCCTCTTCTTCAGACTCCTCTCTTTGCGTTGCCGAAGGTCCAGCAATCGACGACGACAAGGCTGCTTTTGGTGGTGATGGTGACCACAACTCTTCCTCTTCATGCTCATCTAAGGCCTGATCAAGCACTCTTCACAGGGCACGCTCCAGAAAAAACGCATATGGGATGAGGTTGATGATGTTGCCTTGGGTTTGACTGACCAGGTTTGTCACCTCCGCAAAAGGACGCATGAGCCTACAGCCATTGTGCATGAGGCTGTCCTCTTTTTTTTAAATTAAAAAAATATGTTCTTACTAGTTTAATCTCTGCTTTGTCCCCTATCAGGGGCGGGTGTATGGAATAGATTTTAGGAACCGGGAGATGGAAAAAGATGGTTGGTCGGTCCTCTTCTACATTGCGCCGTGCAATGTACTGTGCCACCTTATATGAGTGGTGTGTTAAGTAGTACTATTCCTGTCAGTTTAATCCCTGTTATGTCCCCTATCAAGGGACGTGTATCGAATAGATTTTAGGAATCTGGAGATGGAAAAAGATGGTTGGTCGGTCCTCTTCCTTCCAATTTGGGGCACTGCGCGTGCGCCGTGCAATGTACTGCGCCACCCTATATCAGTGGTGTGTTAAGTAGTACTATTTCTATCAGTTTAATCCCTGTTATGTCCCCTATCAGGGGACGTGTATCGAATAGATTTTAGGAACCGGGAGATGGAAAAAGATGATTGGTCTGTCCTCTTACTTCCAATCTGGGTCACTGCGCGTGCGCCGCACAGTATACTGTGCCACTAATACAAATAGTGTGAACTACTATTCTTACCCTTTTAATCTTTGTTAAGTCCCCTATCAGGGGAATTGAATCCTTGCATGGGGAGATAGAGAAAAAAGCTTGCTCTGTCCGCTTCCTTCGGATTTTGGGCACTTGCAATGGAATTTGCCACCAATGCAACTAGTGTTAACTAAGTACTATTCCTATCAGTTTAATCTCTGTTTTGTCCCTTATCAGGGCCAGGGCCGGTGAAGTGAATAGATTTTTGGAACCGGGAGATATGAGTGGTGGGCAGTGGGCACAGTACAGTCTGTGGGCCTGACACACACTGGCAGGCAACTGCAATTATATTAAAGGGTAAAAGTGTAATGACTTTTTTATCTGTAAGGTACTGTGCCACCCTATATGAGTGGTGTGCACACAGTACAGTCTGTGGTCCTGCGGCCTCTCACACACGGGCAGGCAACTGCAATATATATATATATATATATATATATATATATATATAAAAAATAAATCAAAGCAAACTGATGTACCAGCCCTAAAAAGGGCTTTTTGGGGTGCTGTCAGGACACTGTCCTTACAGCAGATGGACCCTTTCACACGATCGAGTTTTCCATGCGGGTGCAATGCGTGACATGAACGCATAGCATCCGCACTGAATCCTGACCCGTTAATTTCACTTGTGTGTTGCGTGAAAATCACAGCATGTTCTATATTCTGTGCATTGCATCCGCAAGCAAGTACGGGTGCGTTGCGTTTTTCACTGATGGTTGCTAGGAGATGTTGTTTGTAAACCTTCAGTTTTTTATCACGCGCGTCAAAAACGCATCAAAACGCATTGCACCCGCACGGAAAAAATTAAACAACTGAACGCAATCACGGGCAAAACTGAATGGATTTGCCTGTGAAATCGTTTTCACTGAACGCATTCGCACAGCATCCGGACCTAAGGCTCCATTCACACATCCGCAATTTTTGTCCCCATTCATTCCGCAATTCTGTGGAATGGTTGCGGACCCATTTATTGTGAATGGGGCCGGAAGTGATGCGGAGAGCACACTATGTGCTCTCCGCTTCCGCATTTGCGGAGCCGCAGCCCCGAAACATCCGGCCACGGCTCCGCAAAGGATAGAGCATGTCCTATTCATGTCCGCAGCCTGCGGACAAGAATAGGCTTCTCTATGGGGAGTGCCGGCATGGTGTGTTGCGGATCCGCAGTACACTACGAACGTGTGAATGGGGCCTAATCCGGACACGCTCGTGTGAAAGAGGCCGATGAGTCTTTGAGGACTGGAGTGGACACAGAACACTGGCCTAGCTAACACTTTCCCTATTAATTCAGCAGCAGCAGCACTCTCCTTTCTCTAACTAACACTGCAGCTTCAGAATGAATATAAGATGGATGCTGTCCTTGCTTTTTGATAGGAGGTGGGAGGGTCTGGGAGGGAGGGTATGCTGATTGGCTGGAATGTGTCTGCTGACTGTGAGGTACAGGGTCAAAGTTTGCTCAATGATAAAGTATAGGGGCCAATCGAACATAGCATATGTTCGCCCACCGCGGCGAACGCGAACATCCGATGTTCGCCGGGAACTGTTTGCCGGTGAATCGTTCAGGACATCTCTATGTAGGAGATCAAAGACCAGAATTTTCTCAGAGATCGATTGCCTCAATCAGATTTGCAATATCTCTTGTGGTTCAAAAGTTATCAACACAGAAAGTTCAAAACTTTAAAGTCCTGTGTTCTTCACCAGGGACAACTCATTGAACACGTCAAATAGCTGTGCATCACGAGGAATGTTCTCAGTTGTTTTTGCAACTTTCTGTGTTGATAATTAGATCTTCTCCAGAAAACTTGGTGTCTCTTCTTTTTGGAGGAGACTCTGGCTTGGCTAAAATCATATTTAAAGGAAGGGTCAGACATTGACTTATGGGATACCTTTCTTTAGATCGGTTTTAGAGTTGAGCGAACACCTGGAAGTTGGGATTCGCCGGGTTCGGCCAAACTTCACTGCAAAGTTAGAGTTCGGGACCGGAACTTGACCCCGAATCTGAACCCCATTGTAGGTCAATGGGTACCCGAACTTTGGGGCACTAACATGGCTCTAAAAAAGTAATGAAAAGTTTTAGAGGGCTGCAAAGGGAAGCAACATGTGGGTAAGAGCATGACAATTGCTCTGCAAACAAATGTGGATAGGGAGATGACTTAAAATAACATAAAATACAAAGAATACAAAATAATAATCTTGAACTAGGAGGAGGAGGTTCATATCCAGTAGGAGGTAGAGGAGGTGGTGGACGTGTTGGTGTAGGTGGAAGCGGTGGTGGAGGATGTAGACGCCAACAGCACTGTTTTATTTTTTATTTTTATTTGGGTAGACCCCAAAACATTGGGAAATATGGAAAAGAAAACAAAGAGAAAGTGTGCTGGAGTATAAAAAAGGCTGGGTGAGGCCGGTATGCCTAATTTGGAGACCCAGAAGTTGAATGGGGCAAAACCATCAGTCAGTAAGTGTAATCGTGTGCACACATACCGTTCCACCATCTTGCTGAAATGCTGCCTCCTGCTAAGACGTTCCATATCAGCTGCTGGTGCTGGTTCTTGTGGCGTGCTAACAAAGCTTTTCCACATTTCGGCCATGCTAACCCTGCCTTCTGAGGTGCCAGCGGTGCCCCAGCTGTGTTGGCAACTTCTTTCTCCTCCTTCGCCTTGTGCTTCCACTGAAGCCCCGGTGTCAGGTGGGAATTCCATCAGCAGTGCGTCTAAAAGCATGCGCATATAGTCACGCATCTTCCGATCACGCTCCAGTGAGGAAATTAAGGACGGCAAGCTGTCCTCTGTGGGAGGTGTATCGTCTGTGTCCTCTGTATCCCCCAGCCACGCTGCAGTGATGCCCCAAAGCTGCTTTGGGTGTCCCGCTGATGTGAACACGGTTCCACCTTTTCCTCCCCCTCCTCCTCATCTGCAGAACTGTGCTGTGGCTGTGCAATTGTGTACCTGGCCTATGTTGGTGCACGAAGCCACCCTTCAAGACACTTGTGAATGACTGGCCTGATAACTATGGAAATGATTCCTCTTCCTCCTCCTCTTCCTCCTGTGCCACATCCTCTTCCATCATCGCCCGAAGCATTTTTTCACGGAGACATAGAAGTGTGATAGTAACGCTGATCACGGCGTCATCGGCACTGGCCATGTTGGAGGAGTACTCAAAACAGCGCAACATGGCACACAGGTCTCGCATGGAGGCCCACTCATTGGTGGTGAAATGGTGCTGTTCCGCAGAGCAACTCACTCATGCGTGGATTCTGGCCTCACTATTTGTAGAGCAGCATTCGGGCCTACAAAATAACGCTGAACTTTCTGTCGCCTACACACACCTGAGGAAGGTGTTTCATTTGGATGTATAGCTGGCACCGATCGACCACGTCCTCTCCCTGCAACAGCAGCACCACGACCAGGGCTACGTCTCTTATTTGATGCTCTCCTTATTCTTTGCGATCACCCACCGAACTAACAGACAGATTTACAAAATGTATTTCCCAGTCAGGTATGCACTGTTGGGGTAGTTTGAAAGAAAAAAGGGGTACAGATCACACAGCCAGCAATCTAAACTCCGCCGAATTTACAGAATATATTTCCCAGTCAGGTATGCAGTGCAGGGGTAGTGTGAAAGAAAAAAGGGGTACAGATCACCCAACAATCTGAACTCCGCCAAATATATTTCCCAGTCAGGTATGCAGCGCAGGGGTATTTTGAAAGAAAAAAGGGGTACAGATCACCCAGCCAGCAATCTAAACTCCGCCGAATTTACAGAATATATTTCCCTGTCAGGTATGCAGCGTAGGGGTAGTGTGAAAGCAAAAAGGGATACAGATCACCCAACTATCGAAACTCCACCAAATTTACAGAATATATTTCCCAGTCAGGTATGCAGTGCAGGGTAGTGTGAAAGAAAAAAGGGGTACAGATCACCCAACTATCTAAACTCCGCCGAATTTACAGAATATATTTCCCAGTCAGGTATGCAGTGCAGGGGTAGTTTGAAATAAAAAAGGGGTACAGATCACACAGCCAGCAATCTAAACTCCGCCGAATTTACAGAATATATTTCCCAGTCAGATATGCAGTGCAGGGGTAGTGTGAAAGAAAAAAGTGTACAGATCACCCAACAATTTAAAATCTGCTGAATTTACAGAATATATTTCCCAGTCAGGTATGCAGTGCAGGGATAGTTTGAAAGAAAAAAGGCGTACGGATCACCCAGCCAACAATCTAAACTCCGCCGAATTTACAGAATATATTTCCCAGTCAGGTATGAAGTGCAGGAGTAGCGTGAAATAAAAAAGGGGTACAGATCAACCAACTATCTAAACGTCGCCGAATTTACAGAAAATATTTTCTAGTCAAGTATGCATTGCAGGGGTAGTTTGAAAGAAAAAAGGGGTACAGATCACCCAACAATCTAAACGCTGCCAAATTTATAGAATTTATTTTTCAGTCAGGTATTCAGTGCAGAGATACCGTATTTTTCGCCATATAAGACGCACCGGCTGATAAGACGCACCTAGGTTTTTGGGGAGGAAAATAAGAAAAAAAATATTTTTGGTGGGTCTGGAACTAATGGTGGTTTGTGGATGGCACTGTTAATGGGGGGATCTGTGGATGTCACTGTTAATGGGGTGATCTGTGGATGGCACTGTTAATGGAGGGATCTGTGGATGGCATTGTTAATGGGGGGATCTTTAGATGGCACTGTTAATGGGGGCCCATCTGTGGATGGCACTGTTAATGGGGGCCCATCTGTGGATGGCACTGTTAATGGGGCCCCATCTGTGGATGGCACTGTTAATGGGGGCCCATCTGTGGATGGCACTGTTAATGGGGGATCTGTGGATGGCACTGTTACAAATGTGTCATCCACAGACCCCCCATCCCATAACAGGGCCATCCACAGACCCCCTGCAGCTCCAATGTTCTACTATAAAATCATAAAATATCTCCAAGTACAAATAAATGTATTAAAGATCACCCTTATTAATGTACTGTAACACAGACCCCAATACCTCCTTTACAATACGGGCAGGCCGGGCGGGAGAGCGTGACTCTCCGATGGCACATGCCTGCGCCTGCTTCATTCATAAAGCAGGCGCAGGCATGTGACGTCAGAGAGTCACGCTTCCGCCCGGCCGGCCTGCCCGTATTGTAAAGGAGGTATTGGGGTCTGTGTTACATTAATAAGGGTGATCTTTAATACATTTATTTGTACTTGGAGATATTTTATGATTTTATAGTACAACACTGTGAGCGGCGGGGCCGGACCGTCCCCGCTGCAATTGCCGGCCCCCAGCTCCTCCTCCCTGTCACTCCCCGCTCATGCATCGCAGCCTGCGATGTAAAAAAAAGTCAGCATTCGCCGCATAAGACGCAGGGACATTTTCCCCCCATTTTGGGGGGGGGGGAAGTGCGTCTTATACGGCGAAAAATACGGTAGTTTGAATGAAAAAAGGGGTACAGATCACCCAGCCAGCAATCTAAACCCAGCCAAATTTACAGAATATATTTCCCAGTCAGGTATGCAGTGCAGGGATAGTGTGAAAGTAAAAAGGTGTACAGATCACCCGACAATCTAAACTCCGCCGAATTTATAGAATATATTTCCCAGTCAGGTATGCAGTGCAGGCGTAGTTTGAAAGAAAAAAGGGGTACAGATCATCCAGCCAGCAATCTAATCTCTGCTGAATTTACAGAATATATTTCCCAGTCAGGTATGCAGTACAGGGATAGTTTGAAAGAAAAAAAGGGTTATGGAGCAGCCCAGTCATCCAGCATCTATTTGCCCCACTGAAGGATTATTTTGAAAGTGTATAGAAGCCACACAGGGCCCCGACGCTGCAGATTTATCATGGAGACATCATGGACAGCACCCAACAATTTAAACGCCGCCAAATGTACAGAATATATTTCCCTGTCAGGTATGTAGTGCAGCAGGAACACTCCCTCCAAGTCCCTTGTGAATGACTGGCCTGATAACCATGGAAATGTCCACCCACAATCTAAGAGCTGGATTTACTGATTATATTTCACTCTCAGAAATGCAGTACAAAGGTGCTTTATGGCAAAAAAAAAGTGTGTTTTTTTTTTTACCCACAATGTCCCAGTTTTATTTACTGATTATATTTCGCTTTCAAAAATGGAGTGCAGGCCGCAAATGTACTTTTTGGCAAAAGAAAGTTATTTTTTTTTACCCACAATGTTCCAGTTGTATTTACCAAGCTCTGATATCAGATTATTTCCTAATTTCTCCCTCACAGCAGCAGCATCCTATCCCTACACTAGTAAGAGCTGACGTGACGTGCGGCGCTACGTGACTCCAGCTTATATAGAGACTGGGTCACATGCTGCACTGGCCAATCACAGCCATGCTATTAGTAGGCATGGCTGTGATGGCTTCTAAAGGCACACATCTTAAATGCTTGTTGATTGGCTGCCCTGCAGTCTTTCAACAAGCTTTATAAAATGACCGAACACCGAACTCGAACCCCAACTTTTACGGAAAAGTTTGGGCACGGGTCCGGGTACAAAAACCATAAAGTCTGGTACGAACTTGAACTTTACAGTTCTGGTTAGCTCATCACTAATAGCTTTTAAGAAACAATTTTTATATAACTGGTGGAGAACTTGCAAAAATGATTTGGAACATATTACTATTTAAAATAGTATAACATAAATAATTAGTATAATGTACTGCCACAGGAAGTTAAATGATCTTCTTTAAAGCTTTCTTCTCATCATTCACTCATTGATTATGTCCAAGTACATGCTATAACGTGTGCCAATATTTAGACGTTTTAATCTTTAAACAAGACAGCTCACAATGCATGAAATTGGTCTGGTCAAGATGACCTTCACAGTGAAGGGGATTTCTATACTATATACATTTGTGATGGAGACAGCATAACTCTGTGAAAGCTTTAATTAATGTAAAATTCATTACCGTGAGGGAAGATTGTGAACATTGCATTGATATTTTATGAGTAATAAAATGGTCATTTGCAAAAGGTTGGCTTGGGGCAAGTGAACTGCTTTTCATGCAGAACATCGATTTTGTGATATTTGTAAATGGCAGGTGTACAGATAACTACATTCTTCATAGTGTTGAAATATCTTGTTTTTTTACAATAATTTTGGTGATTTTTGACTGCAGTCTTGGCAAGACTATTTTGAGGACTTTATACATTGTTGTTTTTTTTCCTTTTCTTTTGATAGGAAGTTGAAGATAACATATTCAGCTGCATTGAATATGGCTATACCATATGATATTTGGTATATTTTGTAACTGTAACCATAGCAAAGGCAGGTGCGCTCTGCGGCAACACTAAACCCTCACACTGATAAAATTGAGAGGTTAGTTCGACATATCCTACTAGGAGGACATGTCTTAAGCTCGGACACCACGGCAAGGTCTCTCAAGTAGCCTGAGGCCCACATCCACATTATTGTTATCGTATGTAGGATGGTTATTGTGGTACTTGTAGTCCCTTGCTGGCATCTTCCATTGTATGCATTTTTTGCTGTTGATTGCCCCTAGCAACGCACTACAAGTGCAGGATGTGCTCCCCTATATACCTGCTTGTTAAACATCACACCACGTTTTCAAATGGTTTGTATAATATTTTGTAACTGGTCATCATTTTAAGTTAAAAGGGGAACTATCACATGACATGTTATTTTTTTTTAATTATTTGCAGCAATTATTATTTTGCCCTAACCATTTTTTTAATGACACTAATATCTATGTCAGTATTTACAGTACCTACCACAGTCAGTGACTGCCACTATTTTTTTTAATAGATTAACCCTGTGAAAGCTGTGCTGTAGCAAAACCTGAGCCAACAAGCTTCTATACTACAAACAGGCAAACAGATGAATGACAAATTTCTTATTTTAAAGTCTTGTAAGAATATTTAGTGAGAAAAAAGGCATTTGGCCACACTTGCTGTGTCTGACGGACTCACTGTTCTATGCTTAGTGTACTTGAATGTTGAACATTTTCGTAAAAGTATGTGTAAGCAACAAAAAAAAAATAAAAAAAAATGGAATTCATAGTTTAGAAAGCATTCCTTTCATAACTTATGGGAAATAAAACAACTTTAATGGCCATATTAACCAATGAACTTGGTTAATATGGCCAATCTCGGGATATGAATTTATACCCCAAACATATACAACTGTATGCCGACGGATTTCTGTTGTAAAATGTATACAGAGCAGTTCATAGGTCGAAGCGCCTCTCCATCCTGTGATCCAGTGTTGGGTAGGGGGTTCCAAAAATGTTGAGGATGTGGCTGTCAGATGACCTTATTGTGCCATAGATGAGGGATCAAGTCTGCCCGGCAAGCCCTCGTATGGAAGCTCCATGCTGACAAGAACAATTCCCTATGGAGTCTTATCCTCATATAAGTGTCCCTAAAGTCTCCCTACCAATGCTTCTGATATGAAATGTTTCTGTCTGCATGTAGCAGACTCCTCAGTGGACATGGAGAACAGGTATTACTGGAAGGTAGAAAATTAGGTCTTTTACGGGTTTATGGTCCTGAGTGCTGATTGGTTACTGGCACCAGGACCCTATGCCATATAGTCAGTTATTTGTGGCAAAAGCTGTGGCTTGTATAACGTAGCCTCCAATTTTATAGAAAACATAGGGGGTCATTTTAGGAAGCTGTGGGTGGATCTGCTGAAGTTATGAAGAGGTACCGGCCTCTACATAACTTTGGTGCATTCACCGCCAATCTAAATCTAAGCCAGCATTCTTGCTGGCTTAAATTAAGCCCATTTTCTATACCAAAAACAGGCATAGAAAATGATAAATGAGACAGGCCTGCTGGCTCGTCCCCTTCCCTGCCCACATCACACCCCCTTTTTTAGACCTGGCGTGAGCAGGAAAAAGTTTCAGATTGCACCGCAAATAACCTTCACAGTCTGCGACAGATATACACCAGAGAACTGGCAGCTATCTGATAATAAATGACCCCCATAGTTCAGAAAGCTTTTCAATACAGTTTAAAAAGGTATGCCATCCAGTCATGTTAATAGAATGTCTGGCTGATAGAGGTCTATGAAGAGCTTAGACATAAATGTTGTGAACATTTTCTAATATGAATGAAGGGTAGAGCCCAAATCTAATGTGAACCTAGCCTTACACAGAAAGATTATAGCCAGCAATAATGGGGCAATTAAAAGTCTTCTACTAGTTCCTACCAACTTTATCGCTAAAATTAACAAAATCTTATTCTGTCCAGGTCTATATTAGAAGAATATAGAAAGCATAAATCTGATTTGGTGCTACGAGTAGTGTTGAGCGAACAGTTCGAGCATCGTTCGGGTTCGTACCGAATTTTGGGGTGTCCGGGACCCGGACCCGAACCCGGACATTTTCAAAAAAGTTCGGGTTCGGGTTCGTCGTTCGGCATGTATTTAGGCGCATTTTGAAAGGCTGCAAAGCAGCCAATCAACATGCATCATACTACTTGCCCTAAGATGCCATCGCAGCCATGCCTACTATTGGCAAGGCTGTGATTGGCCGAGTGCAGCATGTGACTCAGCCTCTTTATAAGCTTGTGCGCACGTCGGGACGTGCTCACTCCCGATGTGAATAGAACAGGGATAGACGCAGCTGATGCTAGGGCGAGAATAGGCAGGGATAATTGAATAACTGGAAGCAAATTTCTCTCCTCCACCTGTGATTCATCTGAACAACTGCAGTTGAGCTGCTTTTTTGATAGGGATTGGCTATTTTTAGAGTGGCCAGAGTGATTTTTCCATCCACATGTACCTGGGCTGACCGCCGGCCGCCATTTTGCGACTTGTAGTGCTGCAGCAGAAGTTGCCACAGTGTGCATTCCAAAGCTCCAAACAAGTCAGACATCTACACCTGGGATTCAGACCAATAGCGATTTAGCAGCACAGTCCAAGGCTATTTTTTTAAAGGTTGTGCAGACCATTTTGTGGCACATGTTACTGGGCTGATAGGCGGCGGCCATCTTGGGACTAGTGCTGCAGCACAATCTCTCCCAACGTCCATTAATCACTTGTAATAGTGGTCTGTGCCATAGAAATCCTACATCAGGGACTTGGGTGTGCTTGTGTCACCCCTACTAATACCAGTCCACCTGTAATCCATACAGTCAAAAGACTGAAAGTATTCCAGTGAGGGAATTTTTTTATTTAAAAAGGCCAAGTTAGTTTATCTGGCGTTCAATATACTAGATACAGTTAGGCCTGCGTTTCATACATCTGGAATTAGCAAACTAATGTGCTGGGGTTGGGAAAACATATATGTACCCATACTAGAATCTGTCAAAGAAAGCGGTACTCACATATAACAGTCATTCCATCTGTAATCCATACAGTCAAAAGACTGAAAGTATTCCAGTGAGGGAATTTTTTTATTTAAAAAAGGCCAAGTTAGTTTATCTGGCGTTCAATATACTAGATACAGTTAGGCCTGCGTTTCATACATCTGGAATTAGCAAATTAATGTGCTGGGGTTGGGAAAACATATATGTACCCATACTAGAATCTGTCAAAGAAAGCGGTACTCACATATAACAGTCATTCCATCTGTAATCCATACAGTCAAAAGACTGAAAGTATTCCAGTGAGGGAATTTTTTTTTTATTTAACCCTTTAAGGACTCGGGGTTTTTTCATTTTTGCATTTTCGTTTTGCGCTCCATGCCTTCCGAGAGCCATAACTTTTTTATTTTTACGTTCACATGGCCATATGAGGGCTTTATTTTTGCGGGACAAGTTGTACTTTCCAACGCCACCATTTAATATTGCATACGATGTAGTGGGAAGCGGGAAAAAATTCCAAATGGGGTGAAATTGCAAAAAAACAATTCTACCACAATTTTACGGGTTTTTAAATTACGACGTTTGATGTGTGATAAAACTGACCATTTAGTTTTATTCTACAGGTCAGTACGAATCCGGCGATACCCAATATGTATAGTTTTTCTTACGTTTTGATAGTGAAAAAATTCAAAAGTGGGAAATTTTTATTTTTTTATTTTTGTCGCCATATTTTGACCCCTATAACTTTTTGTAATTAAGTGTATGGCATTGTATGGGGGCTTATTTTTTGCGGGGCGATCTGAACTTTTAGTTGATACCATTATGGGGTGTGTAGGACTTTTTGATCACTTTTTATTAAAATTTATTTGAGGAAATGAAGCGTTCAAAAATGGCGAATCCGCCATTTGGGCGCTTTTTTCCGTTTTTCTGTTTACCGTATGGGGAATATATTTTTATATTTTTATACCACGGGCGTTTTCGCACATTATGACACCCATGATATGTATTTTTTAAAAAAAAAATATTATTTTATTTTAATTTTGGGGAAAGGGGGGTGATTTGAATTTTTAGGTTTTTTTTATTTATTTTTTTATTTTTTATTTCTTTTATTTTTCTTTTACACTTTTATATAGGTCCCATAGGGACCTATATAAATCAGTCATCTGATTGCTTCTAACATAAACTCCAATACACTTGTATTGGAGTTTATGAGGATTTTAATACTTTCCTATGAAGCCCTATTGCTAACAAGGGCTCCATAGGAAATAGTAAGTGATAGCCTCATGCTGAATGAAAGGCTTGAGGCTATCCCTTACAGCGCTCCGATTCTCCCGATCACCACTAGGGGGAGCCGGAGAGCTGCCGAAAGTTTTACTTTCGGTTTTAGCGCGCGCAGATGCCGTGGTAAGGATTGACCACGGCATCTGCGGGGTTAAATGATTGCGATCGGCATCGCTGCCGGCCGCGATCATTAGCCGCGGGGGTCAGCTACAGGAAACAGCCGGACCCCCGCAGCGATCGCGCCCACAGAGGGCAGGAGCGGGCGCCATACTTAGGGATCGGACCCATGACGTACCCATACGTCATGGGTCCTTAAGGGGTTAAAAAAGGCCAAGTTAGTTTATCTGGCGTTCAATATACTAGATACAGTTAGGCCTGCGTTTCATACATCTGGAATTAGCAAACTAATGTGCTGGGGTTGGGAAAACATATATGTACCCATACTAGAATCTGTCAAAGAAAGCGGTACTCACATATAACAGTCATTCCATCTGTAATCCATACAGTCAAAAGACTGAAAGTATTCCAGTGAGGGAATTTTTTTATTTAAAAAGGCCAAGTTAGTTTATCTGGCGTTCAATATACTAGATACAGTTAGGCCTGCGTTTCATACATCTGGAATTAGCAAACTAATGTGCTGGGGTTGGGAAAACATATATGTACCCATACTAGAATCTGTCAAAGAAAGCGGTACTCACATATAACAGTCATTCCATCTGTAATCCATACAGTCAAAAGACTGAAAGTATTCCAGTGAGGGAATTTTTTTTATTTAAAAAGGCCAAGTTAGTTTATCTGGCGTTCAATATACTAGATACAGTTAGGCCTCATGCTTTCATACATCTGGAATTAGCAAACTAATGTGCTGGGGTTGGGAAAACATATATGTACCCATACTAGAATCTGTCAAAGAAAGCGGTACTCACATATAACAGTCATTCCATCTGTAATCCATACAGTCAAAAGACTGAAAGTATTCCAGTGAGGGAATTTTTTTATTTAAAAAAGGCCAAGTTAGTTTATCTGGCGTTCAATATACTAGATACAGTTAGGCCTGCGTTTCATACATCTGGAATTAGCAAATTAATGTGCTGGGGTTGGGAAAACATATATGTACCCATACTAGAATCTGTCAAAGAAAGCGGTACTCACATATAACAGTCATTCCATCTGTAATCCATACAGTCAAAAGACTGAAAGTATTCCAGTGAGGGAATTTTTTTTATTTAAAAAGGCCAAGTTAGTTTATCTGGCGTTCAATATACTAGATACAGTTAGGCCTGCGTTTCATACATCTGGAATTAGCAAATTAATGTGCTGGGGTTGGGAAAACATATATGTACCCATACTAGAATCTGTCAAAGAAAGCGGTACTCACATATAACAGTCATTCCATCTGTAATCCATACAGTCAAAAGACTGAAAGTATTCCAGTGAGGGAATTTTTTTATTTAAAAAGGCCAAGTTAGTTTATCTGGCGTTCAATATACTAGATACAGTTAGGCCTGCGTTTCATACATCTGGAATTAGCAAATTAATGTGCTGGGGTTGGGAAAACATATATGTACCCATACTAGAATCTGTCAAAGAAAGCGGTACTCACATATAACAGTCATTCCATCTGTAATCCATACAGTCAAAAGACTGAAAGTATTCCAGTGAGGGAATTTTTTTTTATTTAAAAAGGCCAAGTTAGTTTATCTGGTGCTCAATATACTAGATACAGTTAGGCCTGCGTTTCATACATCTGGAATTAGCAAACTAATGTGCTGGGGTTGGGAAAACATATATGTACCCATACTAGAATCTGTCAAAGAAAGCGGTACTCACATATAACAGTCATTCCATCTGTAATCCATACAGTCAAAAGACTGAAAGTATTCCAGTGAGGGAATTTTTTTTATTTAAAAAAGGCCAAGTTAGTTTATCTGGCGCTCAATATACTAGATACAGTTAGGCCTGCGTTTCATACATCTGGAATTAGCAAATTAATGTGCTGGGGTTGGGAAAACATATATGTACCCATACTAGAATCTGTCAAAGAAAGCGGTACTCACATATAACAGTCATTCCATCTGTAATCCATACAGTCAAAAGACTGAAAGTATTCCAGTGAGGGAATTTTTTTTATTTAAAAAGGCCAAGTTAGTTTATCTGGCGTTCAATATACTAGATACAGTTAGGCCTGCGTTTCATACATCTGGAATTAGCAAACTAATGTGCTGGGGTTGGGAAAACATATATGTACCCATACTAGAATCTGTCAAAGAAAGCGGTACTCACATATAACAGTCATTCCATCTGTAATCCATACAGTCAAAAGACTGAAAGTATTCCAGTGAGGGAATTTTTTTTATTTAAAAAAGGCCAAGTTAGTTTATCTGGCGCTCAATATACTAGATACAGTTAGGCCTGCGTTTCATACATCTGGAATTAGCAAATTAATGTGCTGGGGTTGGGAAAACATATATGTACCCATACTAGAATCTGTCAAAGAAAGCGGTACTCACATATAACAGTCATTCCATCTGTAATCCATACAGTCAAAAGACTGAAAGTATTCCAGTGAGGGAATTTTTTTTTATTTAAAAAAGGCCAAGTTAGTTTATCTGGCGTTCAATATACTAGATACAGTTAGGCTCATGCTTCATACATCTGGAATTAGCAAACTAATGTGCTGGGGTTGGGAAAACATATATGTACCCATACTAGAATCTGTCAAAGAAAGCGGTACTCACATATAACAGTCATTCCATCTGTAATCCATACAGTCAAAAGACTGAAAGTATTCCAGTGAGGGAATTTTTTTTTATTTAAAAAGGCCAAGTTAGTTTATCTGGCGTTCAATATACTAGATACAGTTAGGCCATGCGTTTCATACATCTGGAATTAGCAAATTAATGTGCTGGGGTTGGGAAAACATATATGTACCCATACTAGAATCTGTCAAAGAAAGCGGTACTCACATATAACAGTCATTCCATCTGTAATCCATACAGTCAAAAGACTGAAAGTATTCCAGTGAGGGAATTTTTTTTTATTTAAAAAGGCCAAGTTAGTTTATCTGATGCTCAATATACTAGATACAGTTAGGCTCATGCTTTCATACATCTGGAATTAGCAAACTAATGTGCTGGGGTTGGGAAAACATATATGTACCCATACTAGAATCTGTCAAAGAAAGCGGTACTCACATATAACAGTCATTCCATCTGTAATCCATACAGTCAAAAGACTGAAAGTATTCCAGTGAGGGGATTTTGCTTATAAAAATAATATATTTCATTGTGGTGCGAGTTGAATCGCAACAATGAAGAAAAATACTATTAAGGGACGAGGACGCGGTCGTGGTGGTGTCCGTGGAGCCTCTGTTGCTGGTAGAGGACGTGGCCGCTCGGCCCCAGGCGCACACAGTAGGGAACGAACTCCTCAACTAGCCGGCAGAATGTACCGCAATATCTCGTGGGGCCCAATGCCGCTCTTAGGATGGTAAGGCCTGAGCAGGTACAGGCATTAATCGATTGGGTGGCCGACAGTGCTTCCAGCACGTTCACCACATGGTCTTCCACCCAGTCTTCTGCGGAAAGCGCACAGGTGGCACCTGAAAACCAAGCCCATCAGTCTGTCACATCACCCCCAAGCATATCAGGGAAACGGTCTGAGCCACAAGTTATGCAGCAGTCTCTTCTTCTGTTTGAAGACTCTGCTTCCAGGGTTTCCCAGGGGCGTCCACCTAGCCCTTCCCCAGTGGAGGAAGACATACCATGCACTGACGCACAACCACTTATGTCTCCAGATGAAGAGGACATGGGAATACCACCACAGCAGAGTCACCGACTCTCTGATGATGACGAAACACAGGTGCCCACTGCCGCGTCTTTTGCAGTGTGCAGACTGAACAGGAGGAGGTCAGGGAGGGAGACTGGGTGGAAGACGATGCAGAGGACGATGAGGTCTTAGACCCCACATGGACTGAAGGTCGTGGCGATGACTTTCACAGTTCAGAGGAAGAGGTAGTGGTGAGACCGAGACAACAGCGAAGCCAAAGAGGGAGCAGGGGGCCAAAGCAGACGAGCCGCCGCCCCAGAGTTCGCTCTGCTACTGGACATCGCCAACAGGGACCCAGCCCCACAAAGGCAGCTTCAAAGAGTTCCCTGGCATGGCACTTCTTTAAACAATGTCCTACCGACAAGACCCGAGTGACTTGCACGCTCTGCCATCAGAGCCTGAGGCGAGGCATTAACGTTCTGAACCTCAGCACAACCTGCATGACCAGGCATCTACATGCAAAGCATGAACTGCAGTGGGGTACACACCTTAAAAACCAGGCACTCGCTGAGGCTCCCCTGCTCCCTCTACCGCTGCTGCCTCGGCTTCCGCCTCGAGAGGAATGTTGCCACCTGCCGAGCAGCAAACAGAGGATGTGCCACCGACACCACCACCACCGCCACCGTCAACTAGCGCCTCCACTATATCACACAGCAGCGCTCAGCTCTCAATATCTCAAACCTTAGAGAGGAAGCGCAAATTCCCCGAGTCACCCTCGAGCCTCTTGGCCTGAACGCCAGCATTTCTAAACTGCTGGCCTTTGAAATGCTGTCATTCCGGCTGGTGGACACAGACAGCTTCAAACAGCTGATGGCCATGGCTGTCCCGCAGTATGTGGTTCCCAGCCGCCACTACTTCTCCAAGACAGCCGTGCCTTCCCTGCACATGCAAGTGTCCGATAAAATCAAGTGTGCACTGCGCAACGCCATTTGTGGCAAGGTCCACCTAACCACAGATACGTGGACCAGTAAGCACGGCCAGGGACGCTATATCTCACTAACTGCACACTGGATGAATGTAGTGGCGGCTGGGCCCCGGGCGGACAGTTCCTTGGCGCACGTCCTTCCGCCCCCTAGGATCGCAGGGCATCATTCTCTGCCTCCTGTAGCCTCCTCCTCCTACTCGGCTTCCTCCTCCACTGCTTCCACCAGCTCATCCGGTCAGCCACACACCTTCACCACCAACTTCAGCACAGCCCGGGTAAACGTCAGCAGGCCATTCTGAAACTCATATGTTTGGGGGACAGGCCCCACACCGCGCAGGAGTTGTGGCGGGGTATTGAACAACAGACCGACGAGTGGTTTCTGCCGGTGGGCCTCAAGCCAGGCCTGGTGGTATGCGATAATGGGCGAAATCTCGTGGCAGCTCTGGGACTAGCCGGTTTGACGCACATCCCTTGCCTGGCGCATGTGCTGAACTTGGTGGTGCAGAGGTTCATTCACCACTACCCCAACATGTCAGAGCTGCTGCATAAAGTGCGGGCCGTCTGTGCGCGCTCCGCCGCTCACATCCTGCCGCTGCTCGCCTGTCTGCGCTACAGCGGAACTTCGGCCTTCCCGCTCACCGCCTCATATGCGACGTGCCCACCTGGTGGAACTCCACCTTGCACATGCTGGAGAGACTG
This sequence comes from Bufotes viridis, assembly GCA_033119425.1. Lineage (NCBI taxonomy): Eukaryota > Metazoa > Chordata > Amphibia > Anura > Bufonidae > Bufotes > Bufotes viridis. The sequence continues at coordinate 460,253,181 of CM065590.1, forward strand.
TGCGAGCAGCAGCAGGCCATAGTGGAGTTTCAGCTGCAGCACGCTCGCGTCAGTCGTACTGCCGAACAGCACCACTTCACCACCAATGATTGGGCCTCCATGCGAGACCTGTGTGCCCTGCTGCGCTGTTTCGAGTACTCCACCAACATGGCCAGTGGCGATGACACTGTTATCAGCGTTACAATACCACTTCTATGTCTCCTTGAGAAAACACTTAGGGCAATGATGTTAGAGGAGGTGGCCCAGGTGGAGGAGGAGGAGGAGGATGAGGGCTCGTTTCTAACACTTTCGGGCCAGTCTGTTCGAATTGGCTCAGAGGGAGGTTTGTTTAAGCAGCAGAGGACAGGTTCACAAGTCGCCAGCCAAGGCACTGTACTGGAGGACGAGGAGGATGAGGAGGAGGAGGTGGAGGGGGACGAGGATGACGCAAGTTCACAGCGGGGTGGCAGCCCAGGCCCATCACTGGTGCGTGGCTGGGGGATACGGTGGACGATGACGATACGCCTCCCACAGAGGACAGCTTGTCCTTACCCATGGGTAGCCTGGCCCACATGAGCGAATATATGCTCCAATGCCTGCGCAACGACAGCAGAGTTGCCCACGCTTTAACGTGTGCAGACTACTGGGTGGCCACCCTGCTGGATCCCCGGTATAAAGACAATGTGCCCACTTTAATTCCTGAACTGGAGCGCGACCGCAAGATGCGCGAGTACAAGCGCACGCTGATAGAGGCGCTCTTGAGAGCATTCCCACATGTCACAGGGGAACAGGTGGAAGGTGAAGGCAGAGGAGTGGCAAGAGGTCGCCAACGCAGCTGTGTCACGGCCAGCTCATCTGAGGGCAGGGTTAGCATGGCAGAAATGTGGAAAAGTTTTGTCTCCACGCCACAGCTATCTGCACCGACACCTGATACGGAACGTGTTAGCAGGAGGCAGCATTTCACTAACATGGTTGAACAGTATGTCTGCACACTCCTCCACATCCTGACGGATGGTTCGGCCCCATTCAACTACTGGGTTTCGAAATTGTCCACGTGGCCAGAGTTAGCATGTTATGCCTTGGAGGTGCTTTCCTGCCCGGCGGCCAGCGTTTTATCTGAACGCGTATTCAGCACGGCAGGGGGCGTCATTACTGACAAGCGCAGCCGCCTGTCCACAGCCAACGTGGACAAGCTGACCTTCATAAAGATGAACCAGGCATGGATCCCACAGGACCTGTCCCTCCCTTGTGCAGAGTAGTCCTTATTAACTGCCTATAACATGTCTTGTTGTGCTACGGGCCACTTCTTTATTTGATACAAATTTTATGAAACCCACAGTTGAATGAAACTCTTCTCTGTCTGGGCGCCGGGCCTAACCAGATGAAAGTGGCCGGTTAAACTAACGGGTGACATGAAGCCATAACCTCTGCCATGCTACCTCTGTCTTCTGTCTGGGTGCTGAGGCCTAAGTCAAATAAAGCGGTCTTCTGCTGTGCTGGGGGATATGAAGCTAATCTCTGACCTCTCTCCTCTGTCTGGGTCCAAAGGCCTAAATCACTGAAAGAGGCCTTCTCCTGTGGTGTGTGATATGATGCCAGAATATGTGCTGTGGGGCCTCTCTCCTCTTCCTGGGTGCAGGGGTCAAATAAACTAAATTGTGGCCTACTCCTGTGGTGGTTGATATGATGCCTGATTCTCTGATGTGGAACCTCTCTCCTCTGTTTGGGTGAAGGGGTCAAAGTAACTCAATGGTGGCTTCTCCTGTGGTGGCTGATATGATGCCAGAATATGTGCTGTGGTGCCTCTCTCCTCTTCCTGGGTGCGGGGGTCAAAGTAACTCAATGGTGGCTTCTCCTGTGGTGGCTGATATGATGCCAGAATATGTGCTGTGGGGCCTCTCTCCTCTTCCTGGGTGCAGGGGTCAAAGTAACTAAATGGTGGCTTCTCCTGTGGTGGCTGATATGATGCCAGAATATGTGCTGTGGAGCCTCTCTCCTCTTCCTGGGTGCAGGGGTCAAAGTAACTCAATGGTGGCTTCTCCTGTGGTGGTTGAGTATGATGCCAGAATATGTGCTGTGGGGCCTCTCTCCTCTTCCTGGGTGCAGGGGTCAAAGTAACTCAATGGTGGCTTCTCCTGTGCTGATTGATATAAAGCTGATGGTTGTGCCATCTGACATGGTTGCCAGGGTCTGATTCAATGGGGGCCTACTCCTGTGGTGGGTGATCTAAATGCCTGATTCTCTGCTGTGAAACCTCTCTCCTCCGTCTGGGTGTAGGGGTCAAAGTCTTTCAAAGTCGCCTTCTCCTGTGCTGATTGATATGAAGCTGATGGTTGTGCCATCTGACATGGTTGCCGGGGTCCCATTAAATTGGGGCCTACTCCTGTGGTGGGTGATCTAAATGCCTGATTCTCTGCTTTGAAACCTCTCTCCTCCGTCCGGGTGTAGGGGTCAAAGTCTGTCAAAGTCGCCTTCTCCTGTGCTGATTGGATATAAAGCTTATGCTTGTGCCATCTGACATGGTTGCCGGGGTCTGATTCAATGGTGGCCTACTCCTGTGGTGGGTGATCTAAATGCCTGATTCTCTGCTGTGTAACCTCTCTCCTCCGTCTGGGTGTAGGGGTCAAAGTAACTAAATGGTGGCCTACTCCTGTGGTGGGTGATATGATGCCAGAATATGTGCTGTGGGGCCTCTCTCCTCTTCCTGGGTGCAGGGGTCAAAGTAACTCAATGGTGGCTTCTCCTGTGGTGGCTGATATGATGCCAGAATATGTGCTGTGGTGCCTCTCTCCTCTGTCTGGGTCCAAAGGCCTAAATCACTGAAAGAGGCCTTCTCCTGTGGTGTGTGATATGATGCCAGAATATGTGCTGTGGTGCCTCTCTCCTCTTCCTGGGTGCGGGGTCAAAGTAACTCAATGGTGGCTTCTCCTGTGGTGGCTGATATGATGCCAGAATATGTGCTGTGGGGCCTCTCTCCTCTTCCTGGGTGCAGGGGTCAAAGTAACTCAATGGTGGCTTCTCCTGTGGTGGCTGATATGATGCCAGAATATGTGCTGTGGGGCCTCTCCTCTTCCTGGGTGCAGGGGTCAAAGTAACTCAATGGTGGCTTCTCCTGTGGTGGCTGATATGATGCCAGAATATGTGCTGTGGGGCCTCTCTCCTTCCTGGGTGCAGGGGTCAAAGTAACTAAATGGTGGCTTCTCCTGTGGTGGTTGATATGATGCCTGATTCTCTGCTGTGTAACCCTCTCCTCCGTCTGGGTGTAGGGGTCAAAGTAACTAAATGGTGGCCTACTCCTGTGGTGGGTGATATGATGCCTGGTTCTCTGCTGTGGGACCTCTCTCCCTTGTCTGGGTGCTGTGGTCAAAATAATAGTAAGTGACCTTCTCCATTGGTGGGTGACTTGAAGCCTGATTCTGTGCTATGGGACCTCACTCCAATTAATATTGTTTAATTTTTATTTATTTTATGTTAACTCATCATTTCCCTATCTACATTTGTTTGCAGGGGATTTAACTACATTTTGCTGCCTTTTGCAGCCCTCTAGCCCTTTCCGGGTGTGTTTTACAGCCTTTTTAGTGCCCAAAAGTTCGGGTCCCCATTGACTTCTATGGGGTTCGGGTTCGGGATGAAGTTCGGGTCGAGTTCGGATCCCGAACCCGAACATTTTTCGAAAGTTCGGCCGAACTCGTCGAACCCGAACATCCAGGTGTTCGCTCAACTCTAGCTACGAGCTACAGTATGGTTCTATTTCATCTGTTTTCATGGATTACCATAACTGTTTAATATCTTTACAAGGGGCAGTGCGTCCATGTAGATTTTTCAGGAAGTATTTGATCCATAAGTTTAATCCATTGACTAATTGGATTTTTAACATTTTCTAACATATTAATTAAATTAGTTTGGACAAACTAATACTATCAAGGTCAAGAATATCATATGTTCAAAGGCGTTGTCTTAGATAATAAAAAATTGTGGACAAGCCCCAAGTTGGCTAAAATAAAAAATGTTATACTCATCTCTGTTGTACGGCATGTGGGAAAGGCTTCATTTTAGCCAATTGGAAGGCATGTCTAAAAGTTTTAATTATCTCAGACAACCCCTTTAATACCCATGAAGGTGAAATAAAAATGGGCTAAATTGTAACCTCTAATTTTGGTTCACACTTTATAAATGCCGTATATTCGAATTGTGCAGTGGTTATCACATTTATGTAAAACCTGAGTCAGAACTTAATCACAGGTATACGTTAATCTCTCTATATAATGGACCCCTCAAATATGTCATAATGATAAGTACCTGGCTATTCTAAAAGAATCATACTTAATCTGGCACACTTTTCAACAGTTTCTTCTCTTTTGTACTGTAAAATGTCTAACTCTTTGCTTTTCTTATTGCAGTGATGAGAAATTCATGCTGTATGTAGCTGCAATGAAGTGTAATATTGTCTTAACAGCCAGTAAAATGGCTACCAAAAGATTTAGACAGCAATGCCAATTTTACATACAAATGGCCAACAAGATGATAGTTCACATTTGTGTTACAAATAATGAACTTATGTTGAATACAGTTAAATTGACTTGAATAATATATATATTATATGAACAGACATGCAAAAATGTTTGATTGCTGCATATTCTGCAAAACAATCTATTTTATGATTTTTCCACAGTTCAACAGGATACCTCCATTCACTTACTTTTATTTCCTGTTCCCGCACCCACTAAACACTAAGGACTTCCAAGCTTGCTGAAAATACAGTATCTTGAATAGCTCTTTTATCATCATGTCATTTTAGGTCTTAAATATATTCATTTAATAGCATACATCCTTAACTAGTGCTTATTGTACTGGGTATAAAGCTGGGGATGAATTTATCATTTCATCTGTGCTGGTTTTCTGCCAAAAGGCTTTAAAGAGAACCTTTCACCAAAAAATGCAATGCAATCTGACAGCACAATGTTGTAGAGCAGGATAAGCCAATCAGATTGATATATATTTTTGTGGGAAAATATTCAGTAAAACCTGTAATTTATACATGTATATCTTTGCTTTTTATCTTCTCCTGTGAACATCAGTACAGGGAGGAGGTATTATCAGTGATTGATAGCATTGTGTGTATAAGTGTCCATACAGAGATGTCTGTATGGACACTTATACATGCTGTCAGTCACTGATAACCATCAAAAAATGTGGTGATAAGAAAGCAGGATGCGCTCATACCCATATGCAGTTGTGCATTTCTGTAGGGGAGCACATCCTGCACTTGTAGTCCGTTGCTAATGGCAATCACCAGCAAAAAATGCATACAATGGATGATGCCACCAACGGACTACAAGTACCACAATGGACATCCTACATAAGATGAAATTTATGTGGATGTGGCAAGAATTCAGAACAAACACAGAACCAGAGATAGGTGCACACTGCCGTCACACTAAACCCTCACACTGATGTTAAAAATTGAGAGGTTAGTTCGACATATCCTACTAGGAGGACATGTCTTAAGCCTCGGGCACCAGCGTCAAAGTCTCTCAAGTAGCCCAAGGGCCCTAACACTCCCCTACCTGCGCCATATGGGCGATATCAGGGGCCAGTGGGCAATTACAGGAGCATTAGGACGACTCACAAACATCTCCTCTGTTACCTCCAGCATGTAGCCATGCTTGCAATGGGAGGTGGGAGGTGTCTATGAGCCCTACCCAAGACTGACTGATATAGTCACTGATAACCCCTCCCTCCTGTACCCATAGCTCTTCACAAGGCTGCAGACATACAGATGGAGCAGCGGTAACACTCCCACTCTTAACTTAAATTTCATTATCTCATCGCGTTATCTTTAAACAAAGCCACTGAGAAGCAATTGTTTCACTAGTTTAGTTAACTAAACTGAACTTAACCAATCTCAGAAAACAGGAGTGTTACAGGTTTTACTGAATCTTTTCCAACAACTATATATCAATATGGTCAGCATCTCCTGGTCCATAACATGATGGCTTCAGATTACATTGTATTTTTTGGTGACAGGTCCACTTTAATATTTATCAGAAATTACAGCACGATTGCCTTTCCTATCATTGCAGCCGTTACACACAAACGAATGCACTTTGTGACAAATTAGTTTGTCACAAATCAACTTTCTTTGTGAAATTCGGCGAAGCAGCCAAATCGAATGTTTCATAACTTTGCTCATCAGTACCAAATACACACAAATATCCAATATGTTAACGTGATCTAAAGTCGGAATCACATATTCAGTTTATTATGCAGTTTTTAGACTCAAAGCAAAGACTGGTACAAAAGCATAACATAAGGATTTTTTCTCTCTTTTTCATTTACTCCTGTGTTTGGTTTTAAAAACTGCAGTAAAAAGTAAATGTGTGCGGCCAGCCTCTGATAAAAGTAGCCCTGATGTCCACAGCAACCAATCACAATGCACTGTTCACTTCCTCAGAATAGTTTATAAAATAAAAACTGAGCTTGCTTGGGACAACAAGGCCAGTTATGGCAACTTTGATGAATGAGATCTAATGTCTACCACCACTAGTAATGCATACTAGTCAAGTAGTACAAGGTTTAAGATTTGGTGACTGTTTTTCATTCACATTATTATGAATCACCTTAATTGTTTTTGATTAAATATATGATATCAATACATATTTATCAAACAAATAGGCTTCTGGGGCTCTCATAACAATGGATAATTATTTCAGCATCTTTGAATGTGCAAAGACTTGGATCATCAGGAACACAAAAGGCATCCAAGGATGCTGTGTAATTTTTTGTTACACTTATGTTATCTTTTTTTCTGACACTAAAGAATGAAAAACAAGTGAAAGGACACCGTAAATTACATTTATTTCTATGTCTCATACAGGTCCTAGTAATGCAAAAGGAACCCCTAAAAATTTGATACTGAAATATACGGATCGGAGACTAGACAGTCAATGGAACACAACTTGAGACTTTTTGAAAAGATAGTCCTGAGCGATTCAGTGGCTTCTCTTGTCCTTTGGCAAAAGCATTTGAGCTCATGCTGACATTGGAGGCTTAAGGTAAAGAAGGTCAGAAGAAGGTAGTACCAACCAAAGAGCACAAATTTGACCAAAGAAGAAGACAGCGAGCTTCTTCTACTCAAAACTACTTTTTGTGTGAATTGGAAAACCCCAACCTGTCACCCTGGAGTCGTGGAAAAGGTGGAATGAAGGCAGAATGGTGTGGTGTGAGAAAGGGGTCCAGGTTCTTCTGACCACGGTAGGAGCTTTTGCTGCATTCGGGCTCATGACAATCGCGATAGGAACAGATTACTGGCTGTATGCCAGAGCCTTCATTTGCAATACCACCAATATATCAAGTGAGGACACACCACAGAAAGATAAGAAAGACCCTGGAGGGTTGACGCATTCTGGTCTCTGGAGAATTTGCTGTTTGGAAGGTAGTATACATTCTATTTTTATTTGTGTGTTTTGCAACTTAGCGGCATGTATATAATTTCTGATACAGTATTAATAAAATGGGTTCTTTTTTAGATAACATTTTATTTCCTCTTATATTCACTTGGAGTCAATTAAAAAAGTCCATATTTTTTAAGGAGTTAGCCACTTTCTGCCTACTGTTTACCAATGTGTTTTTAAGATGACTTTATGGCACTTACTAATATAGCCTTTGTTGGTATTCTGTGCCATTTTCTATATTTCAGAAGAGATGTCCTCATGTTGACAGTTGTTTTTGCTGTCCACATAGAGATCTTGTCCATAAAATGGCTACAGTAGGGGGCCATGCGACTAGACAAATCATGCAGGCTCCTCCATTCAAATACACTGCACCTACCATCTGTATTTGCACTGTTGCAAGTACAGTGTGTTAAAATTGGAGGATACTGAGTGATATGTCTGGTCACATGATCCTTGCAGACAGCACAGAAGATTTGGAGACAAGGGGAGATGAAATATAGAAAACGGCACAGAATGCAAACAAAGGCTACAATAGTAAGTGTCATATAGTCATGTTACATATACATTGTGGACAACAGTAACTACAAAGTGCCCAACCCCTTTAGGATATGACCATATGGGTGCAGTTGTGTCACGGTTGTGACGTTGCTGTGCTGCCTTCGAGTACCACGCAGGTGAAAGGGCTGCAGCAGGCTCTAATTAAATTAATGAAGACTGTAATATTCAGTGGGTTTATATTGTAAGTGGCCGTTCATGTGTTGACACTACTGTGCCATCTGGTCATACCCTAAGGCCTCTTGCACATGACCATGTGTCTCCCGTGGCCGTATTGCGGCACGCATACAGCAGGTCCGCAAAACCGGAGATGCGGTACGGAACGGAATCCCGGAACGGAAGCACTACGGAGTGCTTCCGTGGGGTTCCATTCTGTGCTTCCATTCGGCAAAAAGATAGAACTTGTGCTATCTTTTTGCGGAGTGAATGGATCGCGGACCCCATTCAAGTGAATGGGTCCGTGATCCGCATACAGCTGGCCCACGGTCGGTGCCCGTGCATTGCAGACCGCAATTTCTGTGGCAGAGTGCTTCATGTCATAATACTTCATTGCAGAAAACTCCCCGGAGAATGATGTACACTTTTGCCCTAAACTCTTAAATATCAATGTTCTATTGACGACTGTATGTATCACATGCAAAAGAAAACCTCTCTCACCTGTCTGCAGTTATGCCCTGTCCCTTTCCCAGCTGCTTCACAGGCCATAGAAAGCACATCTGCTTGACCAATACATTAAAGCAGAATAGTGGCACCAATGATGTACTGTTCAAACACATGTGACTGCTGAGGCCTGTGTTGCTCACAGTGGTCATGGTACCATGCAGTTCCTGGTCCTTGTTGGAACGGAAGCGACAGGGAACAGGGCAGTTTTGTGGGCAGGCAGGGCTTTGCAAACAAGCGTATGTGTTTTTGTTGTTTTTTTATGGTGTACACATTAGGATAAGGGTTGTTGGTTTAACCACTGGTTTAGGCTTTAAAATAACTAAAAGTGAAAACTTACCTGTATCCTGCATTTTCTCATTGCTGCTGTACCATCTTCAGAAAGGAGAAGGCTGGAAGACTGTGGTAACATCATCAGCTGTGCCTGTTGTATAGATATTGTTGTTAGTGCAGTGTAGGTAGTATATATAAACAGCTATTCAGTCCTAACATCATACACAAACTGACCGTCCATAGGAGAGGCAGAGCATTGTTTTTTTTTTTATTCCAGAATACCTGACTGGTAGTGCCCTAGTCATTTGCATACTCCATTTAAGCCTAACATTGTAGTTAAATATAAATAATGTGGCATAATAAAATGAAGCATACATAGAAGACTGTTTGGTAAAAGATGAAATGATCTGTATTTTGCTTGCTGTGAGTTGGGCTAACCTGTAATTATGTCATTTTAGCCTTCCTTGCATTACAGAATACACCAAAAATAGCTTTCTTTACAAACTCAGCATTTGATCCAAAGTTCCAAGTGCTTCAGATCTTTCCTATGTTTGCTTTTTTACAAATCGCAGCTTTTGCTGACATATCATGAGTTGTTAGTGTAATGACTCGGTTTTTCACAACTCTGTTTCTCCAAATAGAACAATAGTAACACTAAACATCAGAATTCAGTATTATAAGATGACTCCTGCCATCCTGAGGAAACTCATCACTTGTTATATATCGTCCTATAAGATGGTAAAGCAGAATACAATAGCTGTTTTATGTACTGCCCCTCCTTTCCTTTATTTCTTGCCTTGTAGCTTGTGCAAGGAGCAGAAACACGGTAACTAACAGTGACCAAAAATTCCCTGACTAGTACATACATAGACAATAAGGTCTGTGATACAAGACATTACTGTTGAGTAGACATGAGCTAATCAATAAGGATGAGCGGACTCTTGGATGTTCGGGCTCGCCGGGTTCGGCCGAACTTCGGGTTAAAGGTCGGGTTCAGGACCCGAACTTGACCCGAACTCGAACCCGAACCCATTGAAGTCAACTGGGACCTGAACTTTGGTGAACTAAAATGGCTGTAAAATAGTCGTAGTAAGGGATAGAGGGCTGCAAAAGAAAGCAAAATGGGGGTAAGAGTTGCCCTGCAAACAAATGTGTATAGGGAAATGACTTAAAATAACATAGAATAGAAGAAATAATAATAATATTTAACTAGGAGGCAGAGGTAAAAGTGGAGTAGGTGGTTGAGGAGATGGTGGATGTGGCGGTGTAGGTGGAAGCAGCGGTGGAGGAGGTACCCAACACTGTTTTTGGTGTTTTTTTTTTATTCTTATTCCTTTATTATTATTTTTTTTTTATAAATTAACGAAGCCCCCAAAACATTAGAAACTAGAAAGGAGAATATAAAGAGAAAGTGTGCTGGAGTATAAAAAAGGCTTGCTGCTGGTATACTTGTCTACTTAGCACAAAGTACGGACAAGTACTGTGGGATCCATGCCTGGTTCATTTTAATGAACGTGAGCTTGTCCATGTTGGCTGTGGACAGGCAGCTGAGCTTGTCTGTGATTACCCTCCCTGCCGTGCTAAGCACACGTTCGGACAATACACTTGCTGCAGGGCAGGCCAGCACCTCCAAGGCGTAAAGGGCAGGCTTAGGCCATGTGCCCAATTTGGAGACCCAGAAGTTAAATGGGGCAGACCCATCAGTCAGTACGTGTGGGCATGTGCACAGGTGCTGTTCCACCATGTTGCTGAAATGCTGCCTCCTGCTAAGACGTTCCATATCAGCTGGTGGTGCTGGTTGTTGTGGTGTGCTGACAAAGTTTTTCCACAGTTCGGCCATGCTAACCCTCCCTTCTGAGATGCTGGCCGTGCCCCAGCTGCATTGGCGACTTCTTCCACCTCCTCCTCTGCCTTCGCCCTGTGCTTCCACTGAGCCCCCGCAATCAAGTATGAATGCCATCAGCAGCGCGTCTACCAGCGTGCGCTCCAGTGACAGAATTAAGGACAGCACGGTGTCCTTCTAGCGGGGATCCAGCAGGGTGGCCACCCAGTAATCAGCACTGGTTAGAATGTGGGCAACTCAGAGGTCATTGCGCAGACACTGCAGCGAATATTCGTAACGCGATTTATTATTGCGGTGCGATTATCGGAACTTCACTGAAATGTGCATTGTGATGTGTACTGTGTTAAAAAAAAAATTAATATTCGTGATCACGAATATATAGCGCGATATTCGCAATAAACATTCACTTTTTGAATATTCGCGCTCAACACTAGCAACGACAAGCTGTCCACTGTGGGAGGTGTATCATCTGTGTCCTCTGTATCCCTCCAGCTATGCTCCATTGATGCCCATAAGCTGCTTTGGGTGCCACCCTGCTGTGAACACGGTTCCTCCTCATCATCATAGTTACATAGTTAATACTGTTAAAAAAAGACACAAATCCATCAAGTTCAACCAAGGGATAGGTGGGGACACGAATCCCAGAAGGAAGTGAGACTCAATTTCTACATTTTTTCTTAAGCATTAATGTTGTTTACTTTAACCACTTCTGCCCCCCTAGCTTAAACACCCTTAATGACCAGGCCACTTTTTACAATTCTGCACTACGCTACTTTCACTGTTTATTGCTCCGTCATGCAACTTACCATCCAAATGAATTTTACCTCCTTTTCTTCTCACTAATAGAGCTTTCATTTGGTGGTATTTCATTGCTGCTGACATTTGTACTTTTTTTGCTATTAATCAAAAATGACCAAAATGTTTGCAAAAAAATGACATTTTTCACTTTCTGTTTTCTATAAATTTATTGTTCTACATGTCTTTGATAAAAAAAAATCCAATAAGTGTATATTTATTGGTTTGGGTAAAAGTTATAGCGTTTACAATCTATGGTGCAAAAAAGTGAATTTCTGCATTTTCAAGCAGCTCTGACTTTCTGAGCACCTGTCATGTTTCTTCAGGTGCTAGAATGGCAGGATAGTATAAATACCCCCCAAATGACACCATTTTAGAAAGAAGACACCCCAAAGTATTCGCGTATTCATGTATCATTTCATTTTTTTTCACAAGTTAGCAGAAAATGACACTTTCTGAGGAAAAAATAATAATAATAAAGTTTCCATTTCTGCTAACTTCTGGCAAAAAAATAAATAAATCTCCCACGGACTCACTATGCCCCTCAGTGAATACCTTGGGGTGTCAACTTTCCAAAATGGGGTCATTTGTGGGGTGTTTGTACTGTTCAGGCATTTTGGGTGGGGCAAAATTGTGAGCAGCGCTGTAAAACCTAAAGGTACTCGTTGGAATTTGGGCCCCTTTTGCGCACCCAGGCTGCAAAAAAGTGTCAATCATGTGCTATTGCCGTACTCAGGAGAAGTAGGGCAATGTGTTTTGGGGTGTATTTTTACATATACCCATGTTGGGTGAGAGCAATATCTCTATAAATTGACAACTTTGTATAAATTTTTTTAAAAAGTTGTCGTTTACGGCGATATTTCTCACACCCAGCATGGGTATATGTAAAAATACCACCACAAAACTCATTGCCCTACTTCTCCTGAGTACGGCGATACCACATGTGTGACGCTTTTTTGCAACCAAGATGCCCAAATTCCCATGAGTACCGTTAGGATTTCACAGGGCATTTTTACGCATTTGGATTCTCACGCTTTAGGACCCCTAAAATGCCAGGGCAGTATAAATACCCCACATGTGACCCCATTTTGGAAAAAAGACACCCCAAGGTATTCCATGAGGGGCATGGCGAGTTCACAGAAAAAATAAATAAATTTTGGCACAAGTTAGCGGAAATTGATATATATACAGTTGTGTTCAAAATTATTCAACCCCCAATGCTGTAAAGGGTTTTAGGGAATTTAGTGTACATTTGTAATTGTGTTTAGAATGAAATCTTACAAGGACTTTTTAACGAACCAAATGCAACTAAAATTACATCAATTGTTTTTGTAATACAGTATTAAATGTTTTGTTTGTGATTTCTTCATTGACACAATTATTCAACCCCTTAAAGACTACCACTCTTAAGAACAGAGGTTCATTCAAGTGTTTTCGATCAGGTATTGAAAACACCTGTGGATGTCAAGGAGCAGCAATCAAGCATAATAAGCACCAATTCGGCAGATTTAAAATGACTGTGATACTCAGCTCCTTCTAGACATTTACTGGTGTGTTTACAAACATGGTGAAGTCAAGAGAATGGTCCAGGAAGACAAGAGAAGAGGTGATTTCTCTTCACAGGAAGGGCAATGGCTATAAGAAGATTGCAAAGATGTTAAACATACCAAGAGACACCATAGGAAGCATCATTCGCAAACTCAAGGCAAAGGGCACTGTTGAAAGGCTACCTGGTCCTGGCAGAAAGAAGATGCTGACTTCGACTGCTGTGCGCTACCTGAAGCGCAAAGTGGAGAAAAGTCCCCGTGTGACTGCTAAGGAACTGAAAAAAGATTTGTCAGATGCGGGTACTGAAGTTTCAGCTCAGACAATAAGGCGCACACTGCGTAATGAAGGCCTTCATGCCAGAACTCCCAGGCGCACCCCCTTGCTGTGTCCAAAGAATAAGAAGAGTCGACTGCAGTATGCCAAAAGTCATGTGGACAAACCACAAAAGTTTTGGGATAGTGTTCTGTGGACTGATGAAACAAAATTAGAACTGTTTGGGCCCATGGATCAACGCTATGTTTGGAGGAGGCCTATGAAGAAAAGAACACCTTGCCTACTGTGAAGCATGGCGGGGGGTCAATCATGCTTTGGGGCTGTTTTGCTTCTACAGGTACAGGGAAGCTTCAGCGTGTGCAAGGTACCATGAATTCTCTTCAGTACCAGGAGATATTGGATGAAAATGTGATGCAGTCCATCACAAACCTGAGGCTTGGGAGACGTTGGACCTTTCAACAGGACAATGATCCCAAGCATACCTCCAAGTCCACTAGAGCATGGTTGCAGATTAAAGGCTGGAGCATTTTGAAGTGGCCATCGCAGTCACCAGAGTTAAATCCGATTGAGAACCTCTGGTGGGACTTAAAGAAAGCAGTTGCAGCGCGCAAGCCTAAGAATGTGACTGAACTGGAGGCTTTTGCCCATGAAGAATGGGCGAAGATACCCGTAGATCGCTGCAAGACACTTGTGTCAAGCTATGCTTCACATTTCAAAGCTGTTATAACTGGAAAAGGATGTTGTACTAAGTACTAAGATTGAATGTCACTTGGGGGTTGAATAAAACTGATAATGATGTGAGCACAGAAAAGACATTTGTGGTTATTTCATTATAAATGTTATGTTATATTTGTCTGACTTACAAGTGCCTCTTTGATTTAATTGTAAACAAGATGACTGAAATGATCAAAATCAATGTCAAACTGGCCAAAACACACAATTTCAGTGGGGGTTGAAAAATTTTGAACACAACTGTATATATATATATATATATATATATATTTTTTTTTTTTTTACAAAGTCTCATATTCCACTAACTTGTGACAAAAAATAAAATTTTACATGAACTCACCATACACCTCACGGAATACTTTGGGGTGTCTTCTTTCTAACATGGGGTCACATGTGAGGGTCTCCGCATTCATTACATGTGTGGCCAGCATTAGGAGTTTCTGCTATTCTCCTTATATTGAGCATACGGGTAATGAGATTTTTTTTTCCGTTCAGCTTCTGGGCTGAAAAAAAAAAAAAATGAATGGCACAGATTTTTTCATTCGCATCGATCAATGTGGATGAAAAAATCTCTGCCAAAATCAGTGACTGCGGTGCGGTGGGCGGGGCGCTAACTTCCTAACAAGTAGCTAACTAACCGGCGGTGATAAGGGACCCTTATGCACCATTCACACGTGCGCAATTCTGTTTGCGGAACGGAATTGCGGACCCATTTATTTCTATGGGGACAGACTTTGTCCCGCTCGGATCCGGAATTGCGGATCCGCACTTACGGGTCTGCACTTCCGTTCCGCAAAAATATAGAACATGTCCTATTCTTGTCCGCAATTGCAGACAAGACATGGCATGTTCTATATAGTTCTGGCAATATGCGGATCTGCAAAATGCGGAAAGCACATTGCCGGTGTCCGTGTTTTGCGGATCTTGATCCGTGGATCCACATGGATCCGCAAAACACATATGGACATGTGAATGGAGCCTTACAGGGGGGTAATAAGTGACAGGGGGGGGGGTAGTGTGGTGCTTGGTGCTACTTTACATAGCTAACTGGTCCTCTGGTGGTCGATCCCAGCAAATGGTACCACCAGAGGACCAGGTAGCAGGTATATCAGACGCTATTAACAAAACAGCGTCTGATATACATGTTTGATGCGATTTATTTTGCATCTACAGCCTGCCAGTGATTGATCATCGCTGGCAGGCTGTAATATAACTGCTGAGCCGCGATCTGCTGTAAACGCGCACGCGCGTTCACAGCAAATCCTGCCTCTCGCGAGATGACGCGCCGCCGCGTCAAGGAGGAACAAGCCTGCCGCCTGGACGCAACCCTGTGTTAGGCAGGTGGTTACGAACTCATCTAAACCCTTTTTAAAACTGTCCACAGTTTCTGCTGTGACTATGTCCTATGGAAGTCTATTCCACATCTTTACAGTTCTTACAGTAAAGAAGCTTTGACGCTTCCGGAGACTGAACTGTTTCCTCTCCAATCGGAGGCAGTGCCCCTTGTCTTTTGAGCGCATTTTAAATGGAACAGTTTTTCACCATATTTTTTGTATGGCCCATTTATATATCTGTATAGGTTAATCCTGTTCCCCCTAGACATCTCTTCTCAAGACTAAATGAATTCAATTCTTTTAATTGTTCTTCATAACTAAGACCCTCCATGCCCCTTATCATTTTAGTCGCTCTCCTCTGTACATCACATATCATATCCCTGCCCCACGAGTTGATGCCTCGTTTAATGCATGACGATATTCTGGTGGCATTAGAAGCAGCTGATTGACATTGTATGCTGCAATTTAATCTACCATCCACAAGGACACCCAAATCTTTCTCTATAAGTGACTCTCCCAGAGTTACATCACCTAGGACATATGAAGCACAGAGATTATTACTACCAAGATGCAAATATTTACATTTGTCCACATTGAACCTCATTTGCCAAGTTGATGCCTAATCACTTAAAGTGTTCAAGTCAGCTTGTAGTATATGAACATCTTCAATAGACTGTACAGTTCTACATAGTTTAGTATCATCTGCAAAAATAGAAATGGTGTTTTTAATATCATCCTCGATATCATTAATAAATAAATTAAATAATAGAGGGCCCAGCACTGAACCTTGGGGCATACCACTTATAACCCGGGACCATTCTGAATAGGAATCATTGACCACAACTCTCTGGACACTGACCTTCAGCCAGTTTTAAATCCAATTACAATCTATGCTTTCCAAGCCTATAGGTCTATAATTACCTGTGAAGGACCTAGATCTTTTTTTGAATATGGGCACCACATTTGCCTTGTGCCAATCACTTGGCGCTGTAACCAATACCTAGAGAATCTTTAAAAATTATAAACAGGGGCACAGCAATGACTGAACTGAGCTCTTTAAGCACTCTTGGGTGTAATCCATCTGGACCCAGTCCGCACTTTCTGCAGCAGCTCTGACATATCGGGGTAATTTTTCAGGAACCTCTGCACCACCAAATTCAGCACATGCACCGTCTAACGGATGTGCATCAAACTGGCTAGCCTCAGAGCTGCTATGAGATTTCGCCCGTTATCGCACACCACCAGACCGGGCTTGAGGCTCAGCGGCAACAACCACTCATCAGTCTGTTGTTCCATGCCCGTCCACAGCTCCTGCGCGGTATGGGGTTTTCCCCCAAAGAGATGAGTTTCAAAACAGCCTTCTGTTGTTTCCCCCTGGCTGTGCTGAAGTTGGTGGTGAAGGTGTTACGCTGACTGGATGAGGAGGCGAGAGAGGAGGAAGGCAAAGGGAAATGTCCTGCAATCCTTGGTGGTGGTAGGACATGCGTCAAACTGCTATCCGTCTAAGGCCCAGATGCCACTGCATTTACCCAGTGTGCAGTAAGAGAGATATAACGTCCCTGTCCGTGCTTACTGCTCCATGTATTGGTAGTTATGTGGTCCTTGCCACAGATGGCGTTGCGCAGTGCACACCTGATTTTGTCCGCCACTTAATTGTGCAGGGTAGGAATGGCTCACCTGGAAATGTAGTGGATGCTGGGAACCACATACTGTGGGACAGCCACCACCATAAGGTTTTTAAAAGTCTCTGTCTCCACCAGACAGAATGACAGCATTTCAAAGGCCAGGAATTTTGAAATGCTGGCATTCAGGGCTAGAGATTGTGGGTGGGTAGGGGGGGTACTTCCTCTTTCTCTCCAGTGTTTGGGGGGTGGATATCTGAACGCTTCTGTGGGACAGTGTGGACATGCTGGGTGACGGTGGTGGAGGTGGTGGTGTTGCTGCCAGATCCTCTGTTTGCGGGGTGGCAGGTGCTAGTGTCACTCCAGAGGGGGAGGAAGAGGTCAAGACCGCAGCAGAAGACTGAGCAAGAAGAGATCTGTTGTGGTTTTTCAGGTGTGTACTCCACTGCAGCTCATGTTTTGCATTTAGATGCCCTGGTCATGCAGGTAGTGCTCAGGTTTAAAACTTTTATGCCTTGCTTCAGGCTCTGATTACACAGTGTGCAAACCACTCCCGTCTTGTCGTCAGCACATTGTCTGAAGAACTGCCACGCCAGGGAAGTCCTTGGAGCTGGCTTTGGTGTGCTTAGTCTCTGGGTGCGATTGGCAGTAGCAGGCATACTGGCTAGGGGACGACCAATCTGCTTTCGCACCCTGCTCCCTCTTTTGCTGTGCGACTTGCACTGTGTGACCACTACCTCTTCCTCCGAACTGCACACATCACTCGCATGACCTTTATTTCATGTGGGGTCTAGAACCTCATCATCCTCCACATCATCTTCCACCCGCTCTTCACCCCTGCCCTCCTTGCCAGTCTGTAAATGGCAGAAAGCTGCAGCAGTTGGCACCTGTGTTTCGGCATCATCATCAGAGACGAGCTGTGGTGGTCCTCCTGAAACATAATTGGTTGGGCATCTTCCACTTCTGGGGCAGGGTTAGGTGTATGGCCCATGGAAATCCCACCAGCAGAGTCATCAAAAAGCATAAGAGACTGCTGCATGACTTGGGGCTCAGACTGCTTGGCTGATTTGCAAGGGGTTGAGGTGAAAGACAGATGCCCATGGGCTGCAGGTGCCAATCTTTGGTTTCAGCAGGTGACCGGGTGGAAGACAATATGAAGGAACTGAAGGCACTGTCAGCCATCCAATCTACTACCGCCCCAACTTGTTCTGGCCTCACCATTTGTACATCGGTATTTGGGCCAACAAAATTACGCTGAACGCCCTGTCGCCTACGGGTACCTGGTGAAGGTGTTTCATTTGGACGTGCAGCTGGTACAGATCGACCATGTCCTCTCCCTGCAACAGGAGCTCTACCCTCACCAGCAGCACCACCACCAGGGCCACGTCCTTTTTTTGATGCTCTCCTTATTCTTACACACACCGAACTAACAGACAGATTAACTATATTAATTTCCCTATCAGGTATGCAGTGCAGGTTTACCTTACACGAAAAATGGGAATATGTCACCCATCGAACTAAGGGTACTTTCACACTTGGGTTTTTCTTTTCCGGCATAGAGTTCTGTCATAGGGGCAATATACCGGAAAATAACTGATCAGTTTTATCCCCATGCATTCTGAATGGAGAGAAATCCGTTCACGATGCATCAGGATGTCTTCAGTTCATTCTTTTTGACATTTCAGGACGGAGATAATACCGCAGCATGCTGCAGTTTTATCTCCGTCCAAAACTCTGAAACACTTGCCGGAATGCCAGATCCGGCATTTTTTCCCATTGGAATGTATTAGTGCCGATCCGGCATTCAAAATACCGCAATGCGCAGACTGGTAAAAATGTTAAAAAAATATATAACGGATCCATCTCTCCGCATGACAAGCGGAGAAACGGATCCGTTCTTGCAATGCATTTGTAAGACGGATCTGTAGCCGGATCCGTATTCAAATGCATTCCGTTTACATGCAAATTGCTGGATCCGGCAGGCAGTTCCGGCGACGGAACTGCTTGCATGGTCACTCTGCCGCAAGTGTGAAAGTATCCTAACAGACGGATTAGCTTTATTAATTTCCCTGTCACATATGCAGTGCAGGTGTACCTCGCACCAAAAATGGGAAAATGTCACCTACCAAACTAACAGACCGATTAACTATGTTTATTTCCCTGTCAAGTATGCAGTGCACGTGTATCTCACACCAAAAATGGGTTTATATCACTGGCCGAACTAATAATCAGATTAACTATATTAATTTCCCTGTCACATATGCAGTGCACGTGTGTCTCACACCAAAAATGGGTATATGTCACCGGCCGAACTAACAGTCAGATTAACTATATTATTTTCCCTGTCACGTATAAAGTGCACGTGTATCTCACACCAAAAATGGGTATATGTCACCCATCAAACCAACAGACAGATTAACTATATACATTTCCCTGTCACGTATGCAGTGCAGGTGTACCTCACACCAAAAATGGGAATATGTCACCCACCGAACTAAGAGACGGATTAACTATATTAATTTCCATGTCACATATGCAGTGCACGTGTATCTCACACCAAAAATGGGTAAATGTCACTGGCCAAACTAACAGTCATATTAACTATATTAATTTCCCTGTTACGTATAAAGTGCACGTGTATCTCACACCAAAAATGGGTATATGTCACCCACCGAACTAATAGACAGATTAACTATATTAATTTCCCCATCACATATGCAGTGCAGGTGTACCTCACACCAAAAATGGGAATATGTAACCCATCAAACTAACAGATGGATTAGCTATTATATTTTTTTGTCAAGGGTACAAAAATGATGCCTTGCACCCACAAAAAATTATTATAGGTCACCCACAGAATTAACAGCCATATTTATTATTATATTTCTGTGTCAGAGGTGCAAAGCTGGTGTATTGCACCCACAAAAAATCATTATAGGTCACCCACAAAACAAAAAGCCAGATTCCTAACACTCTCCCTCTCTTCAGCTGCCTGCTTCCTGTCCCTGCACTACTCAGACCTGATGGGCGGTGCTACACGTGATCCAGTTAATATAGAGGCTAGGTCACATGATGCACTGGCCAATCACAGCCATGCCATTACTAGGCATGGCTGTGATGGCTTCTAAGTGCCCACAGCTTAAAAGCTTATTGATTGGCTGCCCTGCAGCCTTTCAAATGCTTTATTAAATGCCCGAACACTGAACTTAAACCTGAACTTTGCCTGCAAAGTTCGGGTCTGGGTACCCGAACTCGCAAAGTTCGGTACGGATTTGCTTAACACTACTAATCAATTCTAAACTAATCTGATTCGAGTCAACCCAAATTTTGTACATTCAAGTTGCATCCAAATGCAAAATGTTGGTGCGAATTTCAGAAAATGAGAAAAAAGTGAGAGAGAAGAGAGAAAAAATATGATTCCTAGGAGACCTCAGATCATCCACACAAATTTTCAGTCCAATTGTAACAGATTTGATTCAGATAGAATCGTTTTGGATTTGAATTGAATCAGTTGACAGATTTAGCTAAATCGAACCTAAATCGAAATTTTTACTAATTCTAATCTTTCAGCAGCTGTACATGTACTGTATATAAGACATACTGCAAAGAAAAAGGGGGTCAGTCAGCACATCCCAATGTGCAGGTGCACGTTGATATGGCTGAAAACACAAGTTAAAACATACAATGCAACAGCACTCTGCAAACCAAATAGTATAAGAAAGTACAAGAAAGTATTCTAATGCCAATGCTATTCTTATTATGTAAATGAGATGTTTGGCAAATACATTTTGTACAAAATTATTTGGGCCCGTCTGCCACACGTCAAGACGATCTTTGTAAGACAGGAACCTAACACTAAATTCTACCTGTTATGTGCCATGACGGCTACCATAAAATTCAGGGAGTGTAGGTTCCACATGCATGCTGGGCCCACCTTAATTTCTGTCATATTTGGTGCCAAAATGGCCTCCATTGAATCCATGTACCAACATGCATGCCGAGCCAACTCCACGCCTCCCCTGGTTACCATATATGTATTTTTTACTATATATATATATATATATATATATATATATATATATACTATATATATATATATATATATATATATATATATATATATATATATATATATATATATATATATATGTATATATATATATGTATATATATATATATATATATATATATATATATAAAAGGAAAAGAAGAAAAGGAAAAAAATGGCAGCACCGAGAGACCAAAAAAATTAGCTAGTGGGTGCTGGGTGCTGTATTTAAGGGTTAAAGCCAACCCTTGAATACAGATGAGGAAAATGGACAGCACTCCGAGTATAAATAAAAATTCTTCCTTTATTCACCCATGTGGTATACAAGCAACGTTTGGCCCATCAATAGAGCCTTTCTCAAGTCCGCTTGAGAAAGGCCTCTATTGATGGGCCGAAATGTTGCTTGTATACCACATGGGTGAATAAAGGAAGATTTTTTATTTATACTCCGGAGTGCTGTCCGTTTTCCTCATCTATATATATATATATATGTATATATATATATATATATATATATATATATTTTTTTTTCCCCATGGAAGTATCTGTTTAAACATCTACAAATAAGCAATTAAAGGAGTTTTCTGGGAGTAGAATTTTGATGACCCCCGATGACTCTACTTTTTAATCCTAGACAGCACATCACCCCTCACTGGATCACTGAGCTTACTCCTCAGTTAGCTACCTGTATTCTGCTGCTCCCCCCTTCCCTCCTCTTTCACAGCACACACAAAAACTAAAGTCTTATTCACATAACAGTGAAAAAGGGCTGTAACAGCCATCACAGGGTCATTGTCACAGTCAATTAAAATCTATGAGGCTATTCACATGGCCATTGAATAGCGGGCATTATGATGTGACGTCACAATGCTGGAAACTTCAGATTCTGGTGCCTCCAGGGTAGAGCAAGTGTTCCCCCAAATGCAAGAGGATGAGTAGAGTATTTTTTATTTTTTTTTAACAGGATCTATCTGCCCTATCTGGGTTGGGGAGCAGGGTTTATTGAGAAGGGGTAATGATATATTCTGGGGGGCATATTTATATTTTCACAAAAGTGAGTATACCCCTCACATTTGTGTAAATTTGGTGTGCCCTCAAAATAACTCAAAACACAGCCATTAATGTCTAAACTGCTGACAACAAAAGTGAGTACGCCCAAAGTGTCAATATTTTGTGTGGCCACTATTATTTTCCCGCACTGCCTTAAATCTCTTGGGCATGGAGTTAACTAGAGCTTCACAAGTTGCCACTGGAATTCTCTTCCACTCCTCCATGACGACCTCACGGAGCTGGTGGATGTTGAAGACCTTGCACTCCTCCGCCTTCCGTTTAAAGATGCCCCACAGATGCTCAATAGGGTTTAAGTCTGGAGACATGCTTGGCAATTCCAGGACCTTTACCCTCAGTTTCTTTAGCAAGGCAGCGGTTGTCTTGGAGGTGTGTTTTGGGTGCCCTTATCATGTTGGAATCTTCTAATAGCTGTGGGGAGTCGCTCTGGTAGATAGCGGTGCGGGTGCAGTACAGAGGCAAACAAGGAGTCCAGAAAGTGCAATAACCAGTGTTTTATTCACACTTTGCACAAAATAAACAATAAACAGTCTCTTGGTGTTAGTTCACACACATAAGAAATCATGAGGAAAAACAAGACAGTCCAAAACAGGCTCCAGTCACCTGGGAGGTTTTAGGTGCAGGTTCGCACCTGGCTATCAGTCCAGCCGCAAGACAAGCGACGTCAGGCTTCCAGGCCGTCTGCACTCCTTCTTGCTGGGCTCTTGCTTCCAGCCCAGAGAACTCCCAAACTCAAATGATTCCGCAGCCTTACAGCAGCTCCAGGACAATCACATCACCTGCTGGTGCTGGCTGTCTTATAAAGGCCGGCAAAGTCCGGCCTGGACCGTGGGGAGTAGGCACCCACCCAACTCTTTGCCTACTCCCAGTAAGAGCCGGCCCGGATTGGCTTTGCAGCCAAACTAAGTATCAAAATGTCAAGCAGCACTAGCTGCTGCTGACACAAAAAACCCAGCTCTTACCTCACCGAGGCCAGGAACCTCGGTGACACATACCTCCCGTCGACAACGGTACCTTGCACCTTACCACATAGCCTAGACCATCTTTATGTAGAGCAACAATTCTTTTTTCAGATCCTCAGAGAGTTCTTTGCCATGATGCACCATGTTGAACTTCCAGTGACCAGTATGAGAGAGTGTGAGAGCGATTTTACACACCTGTTCTCCATTCCCCCCTGAGACCTTGTAACTAGGGACGAGCGAATCGACCGGATGAAACATCCGAAGTCGTTTTGCATAAAACTTAATTTCAATACTGTACGGAGCGAGTGCTCCCTACAGTATTAGAATGTATTGGCACCTTGGAACCAAACCCGAGTTCGGGAAATGGTTTTTACAGTATAAATCAATTTCTGAAGTTATTATGTGAAGTCTCGCGAGAGTTCACGAAGTAATAACTTTGGCTTATCGGAGCCAATACATTCTAATACTGTACGGAGTTGTATGCGAATCGACTTCAGATGTTTCATCCGAAGTAGATTCGCTCATCCCTACTTGTAACACTAATGAGTCACATGACCCAAGGGAGGGAAAATGGCTAATTGGACACAATTTGGCCATTCTCACTTAGGAGTGTACTCACTTTGTTTGCAAGCAGTTTAGACATTATTGGCGGTGTGTTGAGTTATTTTGAGGGCACACCAAATTTACACTGTTATACAAGCCATTCACTGACTACTTTATATTGTATGAAATTGTCATATATTCACTGTTGTCCTATGAAAAGATATAATAAGATATTTGTAAAGATGTGAGGGTGTACTCACTTTTGTAAAATACTGTATATACATATATACACTAGGTACATTATGGGGGCATTATATACAGTCACGGCCGTAAATGCTTGGCACCCCTGAAATTTTTCAAGAAAATGAAGTATTTCTCACAGAAAAGTATTGCAGTAACACATGTTTTGCTATACACATGTTTATTCCCTTTGTGTGTATTGGAACACAACCAAAAAAGGGAGGAAAAAAGGCAATTGGACATAATGCCACACCAAACTCCAAAAATGGGATGGACAAAATTATTGGCACTGTTTCAAAATTGTGGATAAATAAGATTGTTTTAAGCATGTGATGCTCCTTTAAACTCACCGGGGGCAAGTAACAGCTGTGGGCAATATAAAAATCACACCTGAAAGCAGATAAAAAGGAGAGACGTTCACTTAGTCTTTGCATTGTGTGTCTGTGTGCGCCACACTGAGCATGGACAACAGAAAGAGGAGAAGAGAATTGTCTGAGGACATAAGAACCAAAATTGTGGAAAAATATCAACAATCTGAAGGTTACAAGTCCATCTCCAGAGATCTAGATTTGCCTTTGTCCACAGTGCGCAACATTATCAAGAAGTTTACAACCCATGGCACTGTAGCTAATCTCCCTGGGCGTGGATGGAAAAAAAAAATTGATGAAAGGTGTCAACGCAGGATAGTCTGGATGGTGGATAAGCAGCCCCAAACAAGTTCCAAAGATATTCAAGTTGCCCTGCAGGCTCAGGGAGCATCAGTGTCAGCGCGAACTATCCGTCGACATTTAAATTAAATGAAACGCTATGGCAGGAGACCCAGGAGGACCCCACTGCTGACACAAGGCATCATGTGTGCAAGGCATCATGAAATCTGAGGATTACCAACGGATTTTGGATTGCACTGTACAGCCCAGTGTCAGAAAGCTGGGTTTACGTCCGAGATCTTGGGTCTTCCAGCAGGAAAATGACCCCAAACATATGTCAAAAAGCACCCAGAAATGGATGGCAACAAAGCGCTGGAGAGTTCTGAAGTGGCCAGCAATGAGTCCAGCTCTAAATCCCATTGAACACCTGTGGAGAGATCTTAAAATTGCTGTTGGGAAAAGGTGCCCTTCCAATAAGAGAGACCTGGAGCAGTTTGCTAAGGAAGAGTGGTCCAAAATTCCGGGTGAGAGGTGTAAGAAGCTTATTGATGGTTAGAGGAAGCGACTGATTTTAGTTATTTTTTCCAAAGGGTGTGCAACCAAATATTAAGTTAAGGGTGCCAATAATTTTGTCCAGCCCATTTTTGGAGTTTACTGTGACATTATGTCCAATTTGCTTTTTTCCTCCCTTTTTTGGTTTTGTTCCAATACACCGAAAGGCAATTAACATGTGTATAGCAAAACATGTGTTACCGCAATACTTTTCTGTGAGAAATACTTCATCTTCTTGAAAAATGTCATGGGTGTCAACATTTACGGCCATGACTGTATACTAGGGGGCACTATGAGGTGCATTATTTAAACTGTGGTACTATGGGGGCATTACTTTTGCTGAAGGCTTTGTGGGGTGCATTATTTATATAGGGTGCATTATTTATACTGGAGGACTGTACGGGAGGGGGGGGGGGGGCATTATGTATATTCTGGAAGGTAGTGCAGTGGTTGGGATATTAAAAAAAAGCCTTTTAAATTGCCATTAAAAAAAGAGGCAAAATGCCCATTAAAATGGATAAACAGCCAGAAAATGGATGCACATACTGATGCAATATGGATGTGATAAACTGTCAGTTTATCTGTTTTAATGACAGGTTTTTTTTTCCCCTCTGTCTTGTCTATTACATGATCCCGCTCGAAGTTTGCTGTCTCAGGTTCTGCCTCCTTCTTGTCTACTGTAGTTATTTACTGGATCACACTAGACAGGAGAATAAAAATGTTATTCAGTGTTACATGAACGTGAATGTGTTAAAACATGTCAACTCAACTTTAAAGTCTTTTTTTTTTTTTTTTATTCAGGGGAATACATTATTTTCTTTACTGATCCCTCCCCCCTTCCCCACTGCTGGCGCTCTGTTGACATGCTTTCCACTTCCTGCTCCTAGTGTGACATGCAGGGTTAAGCACTGGCTGAAGCATGTCATCTCTGCATTCTACAGTTGGCTGAGCAGGCAGTCCAAGCCACTTCCTGTATGTTGAGCTACAAGCTTGAAGCAGAAAGGAGCGGGATCTAAGTAGCATTGGGATGGCAGTGTTGGAGTATTGTTGAATAAATTTTAATTTTTTATTTTTAACCCATTTTGCCCCTCATGGGCAGACTGGAAACTTGGAAGTTTACCTGGTGTTGTAGGTGGGTGCAAATTGACAACAGGTGGGGCAGCACAAGTAGATGGGGCCAACACAAGTTGTCAGGATTAGAAATACCATAGTACAATATATAATATCACCCCAAAGAACCAAATACCACAATGCAGCTCAACATACATCCCCAGAAGCTGTCCCTCTCTGTTGGCCATCAGCAGCTGCCACTTTATGTCCTCCTCCTCATCCTATTGTCTCTTATTAAGATATGGATCAGGGGGCTTAGGGCCAAAACACCAGGCCACTCTTACCTCCAGCATGCTGTCTGGTCTTCCTCTAATAATGATTCCTATAGTGCCCTCGGTATTATGTACCCGGCCAGTCCGTCGCTAATGCTAATTTTTTAAAAATATCCCCTAGAAAACTGATTTAAAAAATATCTGACTAACACAGCCTCCTTCATTTTAAACAATTCACATTAAGGCTAGATAAAACAGTCACAGAGCAGATTCTACAGCAGCATTTCTCAGCTAGTAGTCTGTATATCACCATGGGTATATGCGGAAAAAGTATCAAATCTCAAAAAAAAGGTGGGAAATGCAACTATCAGTCAGAAACACCTTCAGATTAGTTAATGCTTACCTTCCCTGACATATTGTTAAAAGGGGCAATAGTTACAGAATCCTAGCCTGATCTGAAAACCTGCTAGGGATAAGGAAAGGGTTAAATCCTGCTTAGACTTGAATGTTTTTTTTTGTTTGCAAAAATTGTTTGATGTAAGACTTTTATGTTCTTTGACTTTGTTGTTTTTATTGTATGCTCACACATTTTGTCTACTAACTTATTATTTCACTGATACTTAGGCCAAAAAAGAGGGGTGTGTGTAAAAATAAATCACTTCCCAGAAGACACAGATTATGATCACGACAGTGCTGAATATCTTTTACGTAAGTACTTTTAATGAGTCTGCTCAATAGTAGTTATTTATATGTTCGGCTTCCATACAAAACACAGCAATGATGTGGCTACTGTACATACTGGATACAGAAATATCAAGTCCACTATTTTATCCACTTCCACTTTATCCTATTCACACAACCTTCAGAAACTAAAGGGTGCTTTGCAAAAATATGCTAACATTGGCAACACGGGGAAGAATTTTATTAAAGGTGCAGAAATGCTTCTCAGTGTACCCTCCAAGTTTCATTGGCTCTGCTTGACATTTTCAACATCTTTGATAAACCATGGACCATTTTGTCACCATTTGGATTGAGCAAATCGAAGTATACGAAGTGGACTTCGATCTAAATTTTAGGGAAAATTTGATTCGCCGCAGAGCTGAATTTCCTTGTGCTTCATTGTAGCGAATGGACTTTCCCTGAAATGGCTGTAAAAAAAAGAAAGTAAGGCCTCTTGCACACGGGCGTCATGTTTGACGCCCGGATAAGATGCGGGTGCGTTGCGGGAATCGCCGCGATTTTTCCGCGCGTGTGCTAACGTTTGTAGTGCGTTGAGCACGCGCGTGAAAAAATCCGCATGCTTGGTACCCAGACCCGAAGTCAGACTTCATCACTGAAGTCTGGTTTCGGGATGAGTATTCTGTATGTGTAATTATTTTCCTTTATAACATAGTTATAAGGGAAAATAATCGCATTCTAATTACAGAATGCAATGTTCCCCGGGCTTGAAAGGGTTAAAAATAATAAAGAGTTAACTTACCTTCTCCCATTATGCGCGCAGAGCCCCAGAGCGTCGTCTCTCTTGATAGTTTGGCTGCTTGAGGACCTGTGGTGACGTCACAGGGTCACATGGTCCAATCATAGAAGCATTTGAGTGGACCATGTGACCCATGTGATCCTGTGACATCACGGCAGGTCCTTCATCGAACAACAGATGTTCGATGGAGGACCTGCCGTGATGTCACAGGATCACATGGGTCACATGGTCACTCAAATGCTTCTATGATTGGACCATGTGACCCTGTGACGTCACCACAGGTCCTCAAGCAGCAAACTATCAAGAGAGCGACGTTCTGAGGCTCTGCGCGTACAATGGGAGAAGGTAAGTTAACTCTTTATTATTTTAACCCTTTCAAGCTCGAGGACTATTGCATTCTGTAATTAGAATGCGTTATTTTCCTTATAACTATGTTATAAAGGAAAATAATAACGATCGAGTCCCCATCCCGATCGTATCCTAGCAACCATGCGGGAAAATCGCAGCGCATCCGCACATGATTGAGGATGCTTGCGATTTTCCCGCATCCCCATTCACTTCTATGGGGCCTGCGTTGCGTGAAAATCGCAGAATATAGAACATGCTGCGATTTTCACGCAACGCAAAAGTGATGCATGAAAATCACCGCTCATGTGCACAGCCCCATAGAACTGAATGGGTCAGGATTCAGTGCGGGTGCAATGCGTCCTCCTCACGCATTGCACCCGCGCGGAAAACTCGCCCGTGTGAAAGGGGCCTAATACTCGAGTATTTGAGAGCAAAGAGGCCACAGCGGCCATCTTGATTAAAGATCCCACGCAAAATCTTGTGTGTAGTTACGTATGACGTTGTCACACCGGGCAGCGTAATGACGTAATCATGCACTGCACGAGATTTCGCTTGGGATCTTCAATCAAGATGGCCGCGGCGGCCTCTTCGCTCTCAAATGGATAAGGTGAGTATGTTTTACTGATTAACCCCTGAAAGCGCTAATTTTTCTTCTCAGATACCTCAATCAACAATGAACGCAGCCTCTAAGGACGTCAGTGACAGAAGGCGGCATAGTCGCTGTTCCCCGTCATTGCACCCACTACTTAAAAAAGAAATCCACTTTGTGACAAAGTAATTCATTACAAAGCGAAATTCTGCATGGCAGCCAAATAAAAATTTTTAAACTATGCTCATCACCTGTCACCGATGTCATCATGGACACGGACATGTGAATGAGGCCTTATCGTTTCTAAGCCAATGTTAAAGTGCCCTCAGACATGGCAAATTTTGTTGCAGAAGCTTTTTGCCACGGAAAATCTGGTCCATTAGGCCTCATGCACACGAACGTATTTTCTTTCCGTGTCCGTTCCGTTTCTTTTGAGGACCATATGCGAACCATTTATTTCAATGGGTCCGCAAAAAAAATGGAAGGCACTCCGTGTGCATTCCGTATGTCCGTTTTTCCGTTCTGCAAAAAAATAGAGCATGTCCTATTTTTTTCTACTTTGCGGACAAGGATAGGCATTATTACAATGGATCCGCAAAAATAGCGGATCCACAAAAAAAACGGATGCCATATGTAACGTCATCCGTTTTTTTTGCGGATCTGCAATTTGCGGACCGCAAAACACATACGGTCGTGTGCATGTAGCCATAATCTGAGTGGGTGTTGCAGAAATGTATGTTCTTGATGCTAAAGCAAGCCCATTCAGGTAGATGGAACTGATTTTCAGTCACAGAAACTTTCTTCTAGAAAATCTGCCACTTATGAAGGCACCCTAAATGATTGAAGTCTGGTAATTATTACTGCACGTAGCTTTATCTTTTCTCATAGTCATCAGATCTAACTATATTTCAGCTAACTATACAATGAATGCACACTGTTCACTGGGCTGCCTACGTAGCAGCTTATCTCCAAATCTGCTGATTGAAGAGAAAATTAATTATTACTGCTATAATTTATGCAGGCATGAGATAATGAAATCCTCTGATGTTTTACTGCACACTTTATTAAAGTCGGGAAGAGTTTGTAACTCTACAAAGAGTTGACAGTTACTCTCTATTGTCGACTGAGATGTTTGTCTGTATATTCAGTCTCAAAGAGATTGCAACAATGTATTTTATGTCTCTTAAATGATTTTCATTCAGTAAGCCCACATTCTGGTATGCAAATGAAATATCTTTGAGTCCGCTGTACTGTTTGTCAGATCTTTGGAGTCCGAAAGAATATGCATTCCGATACATTTTTCTTTGCAAACTTAATGCAGAGGAAGTTCAGAAATAAGAATTACATCTATTCAGCTATCCACTCATTATTGTGGTTCAAGGGTCTTATTTTTTTACAACTGATTTAAAAGGAAGGCGTGAACTTTCAATCAGTTGTTATTACAGTCGTTTATAGCCTATTTTGTTAACTTATTAATCTATCTTTTATGATACAGGGAAATATTGTGTCCTTCATGGGAAATATCTTTTACAAAAACTATTACCAGAGATGCTAGAAACTCATGAATCAAAGTTTCTGGAATGAGTCATTGCCTTTAAACATTATTTAACCCTTAGGATACCAGTGCAATACATGTACGGCGCCTGGAGGGTCTTTAAATATGGAGCCTCCTGGCAAGCGCAGTGGGCACCATACTGTAGCTGGTGAGTCTCTGCTGTTTCAAACAGCAGTGGCCCGGGGATAATATTTGCAACCAGCAATCATGCCGATCTCAATCATTTAACACTTTAAATGCCATAGTCAAGCGTGACCATGGCATCTAGATGGCAAAAAACCTGGAAGCGTGTACTTCTGGGTTAGGACCAATTCCCCCAGGCGTGTGGCAGGCCCCCATGGGATAACTACAAATAGAGCTTAGACCAGGGTTTCTCATCTCCAGTCCTTGAGACCCACCTACCAGTCAGGATTTGAGAATATCCCACATAAAGAATTCCTGTGGTAAGCCCTGATGCATGGACACTAATTATATCACCTGCTCAATACTAAGAAAATTCTGAAAACATCACTGGTAGGTGGGTCCCAAGGACCGGAGTTGAGAAACCCTGGCTTAGGCCTTATGCACAGGGCTGTTGCCCAGCCGTGGCCATATTGCGGTCCGCATACATTGGGTCCACAATACACGGGCACCGGCCGTGGGCACCCCGCACCACGGATGCGGACCCATTCACTTGAATGGGTCTGCAATCCGGGACATATGGTGCGGTGCAGAACGGAGGCACGCATCGGTAGCCCAACAAAGCACTGTGGAGTGCTTTTGTGGGTTTTTTGTCCGTGCCTCCGCAATGCAAAAAAAATGATCTTGTTCTATTTTTTTACGGTGCGGACAGATCACGGACCCATTCAAGCTGAATGGGTCTGAATCTATCGTGGCTGCCGCACAGATGGGGCCCTTGCATTGGGGACTGCAATGTGATCAAAAAGTCAGATCATCCTGAAAAAAAAAGTCCCCACACAGCTCAGAAGATGTAACTATAAAAAAATTATGGAGGTCAAACTATATATATATATATTTTTCAAAGTTTTTATTTTTTTCAGTATTAAAACACAAGAAAACAAATGAGAAATTAAAATTATGCATCTTTTATTTTATCGTCATTATGCTCTGTGAGCTAAATCTAATTTTTTCCGCATACTTCCATTATCTTATTTGGTAACACCTTTGTAATCATACTGACACAGAAAATGAAGGGTACAGGTCTGTTTTACCGCATACGTAACACTGTAGAGACCATACAACTATGCAGAATTGCTTTTTTTTTTTCAATTCCACCCAACTTGGAATTTTGTTCCTGCTTCCCCCTACATTGTATGCCATATTAAATGTTGGCATTAGAAAATGAAACTTGTCCCACAAAAAACAAGCCCTCATACAGCTATGTGAATGCAAAAATAAAAAGTTTATGGCTCCATGAAGACAGGGAAGAATCATTAAAACACAAAAACCTCCAGTACTTAAGGGGTTAAATTGTTTCTTCAATATTACCCATTGCTGTGCAAAGATAATAAACACAGTAAAGTCACAGTATACAATAATAAGCACAGTGATGTCACAGTACAGAATAATAAACATAGTGATGTCACAGTACAAGGATAATAAACACATTGATGTCACAGTACAAGGATAATAAACCCAGTGAGGTCACAGTACACGAATAATAAACACAGTGATGTCACAGTACAGGGAAAATAAACACAGTAATGTCAAAGTGCAGGGATTAAAAACACAGGATAATAAACACAGTGATGGTACAGTACAGAATAATAACTCATGCACTCAATCTGCAGACAGGGATAGGATGTTTGTGAGGGAGTGAAAAAAATGGCTGCAGGTTCTAGACCAGTATCCATGTTTTGCAGATACGCAATTTGCAGACAGCAAAAAGTTTTACTGCCGTGTGAATGAGCCCTAATAAACACAGTGATGTCACAGTACAGGGCTAATAAACACAGGATAATAAACACGGTGATGTCACAGTACAGGGATAATAAACACAGGAAAATAAACACAGTGATGTCACAGTACAGGGCTAATATACACAGGATAATAAACACAGTGATGTCACAGTACAGGGATAATAAACACAGTAAAATAAACACAGTGATGTCGCAGTACAGGGATAATAAACACAGTGATGCCACAGTACAGGGATAATAAACACAGTGATGCCATTGTACGCAATAATAAACACATCAATGTCACTGTACAAGGATAATAAACACTATGATGTCACAATACAGGAATAATAAACACAGTGATGTCACAGTACAGGGATAATAAACACAGTGATGTCAAAGTGCAGGGATTAAAAACATAGGATAACAAACACAGTGATGGTACAGTACAGAATAATGGCTCATGCACTCAATCCACAGACAGGGATGGGATGTTAGTGAAGGAGTGAAAAAAAATGGCTGCGGGTTCTAGGCCAGTATCTATGTTTTGCAGATACGCAATTTGCAGACAGCAAAAAGTTTTACCGCCGTGTGAATGAGCCCTAATAAACACAGTGATGTCACAGTACAGGGCTAATAAACACAGGATAATAAACACACTGATGTCACAGTACAGGGATAATAAACACAGGAAAATAAACACAGTGATGTCACAGTACAGGCTAATACACACAGGATAATAAACACAGTGATGTCACAGTACAGGATTAATAAACACAGTAAAATAAACACAGTGATGTCCCAGTACAGGGATAATAAACACAGTGATGCCATTGTACGCAATAATAAACACATCAATGTCACTGTACAAGGATAATAAACACTGTGATTTCACAGTACAGGAATAATAAACACAGTGATGTCACAGTGCAGGGATAGTAAAGACAGTATAATAAACACCGTGATGTCATAGTACAGGAATAATAAACACAGTGATGTCACAATATAGAGATAATTAACACAGTGATGTCACAGTACAGAATAATTAACACCGTGATGTCACAGTACAGGAATAATAAACACAGTGATGTCACAGTGCAGGGATAATGCACACAGGATAATAAACACAGTGATGGTACTGTCACGGATGCACCGAGACATAAGCACGTCCCCGCGACAGTGACTGGCAGGAGATCTTTGAGACTGGCAACGTGTGGTTTGGTTTGACATGTTTACTTTGCGGATCAATAGGCGTCTGTGTTGTTTTTGGTACTGGCCACACCCTTAATCTACAGGTGTTGCTACTGTGGTCATTTAACTTTAAATATTTATAGTTGTCTCTCCCACAATGCTGTGAGGTTTATAGCTTCAGTTGGACCTGTGAATAGCTGGAGTTTGCATCTCGGCTGAGTTCCTGGTGCTGCTATAGCTTCTAGAAGTTAAGTGTTACCTTTCCCTTTGTATTTTGGCTTTTCTGTGTGTTGCATTTCTTTGTTGTTTTGCATTAGGCCTTAGGAAGACTCCCGTTCATCCTTCCTTTTGGAAGAACAGAATGTCTCATTCCTGTCATTAGTAGCAGGATCCTTTAGGGTTAGATAGGACTTTAGGTATTGCTGTGTATGAACTTTGGAGTCTGTTGATACTGGTAGTCAGTCAGGGCTTTGTTAGGATTTTCACTAGGAGGTGTCCATCTTCCTTCCCTAGTTTTCAGGCCTTATTTCCTTTTCCCTTTTCCCTCCTATGTTCGGTGTGGGGGTTTATCTCCCACGCTAGAGCATGACATTATACTGTCATTTTTTTTGTTTGTTTCTTTGAGTGCAGCCATGGATAAAATTGCTGCACTGGCAGGACTGTTGCAAGGGCTGTCTTTGGAAGTAGCCGATCTCCGCACGACCGTCTCACAGATTCAGAGACCACAGGCTGCTGGTCCTGGTGGTGGAAACTAGGCCTATCTAGAGCCTAAAGTTGCCCCCTGGACAGATTCTCTGGGGGACGTGATAGTTTCATTTTGTTTAGAGAGGCGTGCAAAATGTATTTTAGGCTACGACCATAGTCATCTGGGGATGAGAAACAGCGAGTCGGTGTGCTTATTTAATTGATTAAAGGGGATGCGCAGTCGTGGGCTTTTTCTATGCTTTCCGGTCAGTAGATACATTTTTCAAAGCTTTCAGTCTTATCAATGATGATCTGGATCGGACATTTTTGGCCAAAACCAAGCTGCATTGCCTTTGTCAGGGAGATTGTTCTGCTAAGATTTATTGCTCTAAGTTTAGGAGGTGGGCTACGGATACTGAGTGGAATGATCCTGCTCTCCGTAGCAAGTTTTTTCAGGGTTTATCAGGGAGCCTGAAGGACGCTTTGGCCTTTCATGAAACTCCTGTGTCTCTGGAGGCTGCTATGTCTCTTGCCATACGCATTGATAGATGCCTGAGATCCCCCACTCTTTTGGTGAAGATATTCCTGAGTTTAGGTCTGGGGACGATCCCATGCAGTTAGGGGGAGCTACTCCTGGATCTGTTTTAAGCATACTGGTCGTAAGAAGGGAGTGTGTTTTTTCTGTGGACAGGAGGGACATTTTACCGGATTATGTCCATACATTCAGCGTAAAAAAAAAAGAATGTTTCATTCCCATCTGACTCTTGGAGGGGTGAGAGGAGAGCCAGAAAATGTGCATTTGTGTTTGATAGTACCCGATTTCTCCTGACTGCTGCGGTGGCGCTAAAGTAAAAAACTGTGGGCATTGGGGTGTTTATCGACAGCGGGGCAGAAGTGAACCTGATTGATGCTCAGTTCGTCACCGAGTGCATTAGAGAACAATATTTAAATTTTTGCTATTGATTCTGCACCTCTAGCTCAGAAGTGTTTATCACAAGTGGTGCATGATATCAGATTAAAAATAGGTGACTTTCATCAGGAATGTATCTCTTGTTTTGTGTTAAAGCGTCTCCCTTCACCGGTGTTTTGGGTTTGCCCTGGTTGAGCAAGCACAATCCAACCATCGATTGGCAAGCTAGACAGATTCTGGATTGGGGTGATTATTGCATTGACAATTGTATTAATACATTTTTGTCTGCTTTAACTACTAAGACTTTGCCTTCATTTTTATCTGATTTTGCCATCTTATTTTCTGACAGTGGATGCCAGGATTTACCTACACATCGGGATTATGATTGTCCTATGAACCTCATTCCCAGAGCTAAGTTGCCCAAATCTAGGTTGTATAACCTTTCTGGACCTGAAAGACTGGCCATGAGAGAGTATATTACCGAGAGTTAGGCTAAAGGACACAAAAGACCTTCCAAATCTCAGTATACGGACCCATTCATTTTAATGGGTCTGCAAAAAAAGAATTGAAGTGTATCCGTGTGCATTCAGTTTCCGTATTTCCATTCCGTTAAAAGATAGAACTTGTCCTATTCTTGTCCTCATCACAGACAAGGATAGTACTGTTCTATTAGGGGCCAGATGGCCACGGAACCAATAAGTTCGTGTGAAAGAGGCCTTATTTTATATATTTTTGAATAGGGAGAAAATTGATGGCTCAGCATCAGTATCTAAATAATGCAGCCCTGCTGTACTCAAACTGGATCCTTTGAATACCTCATGACCTTGTCCATCACATTGCATGCAGGTATTTAAATAATGAAGGAAATATTATTTATGTATGAAGATATTATGGTTAAAATGTATTACACATGACTGACCACTGGTGTGGTGCCAGACTGGATGATTAGTATTCACAAACAGCCTACATTCAGAGAGGACACCACCTCCATTAATTAATAATATGCATGATTTGGATGAAAAATGCAATCCAGATTTCTGGTGCTAAATTATTTGTTGGCCTAGCATTCAATTATGAAGGTTGTGCCCTCAGTTTTTTTGTTATTTTTTTCATGAAATTTGTCTTCCAAATATATATATATATATATATATATATATATATACTTATAAGGAATACAGTTCAGAGCAGCACTCCCTTGGGATGGCGGAATGCCAGCAGTATTATCCGACCAAGGCTAAGATAATATTGAAAATGAAAAACTGCAGCACTTCCAATATGGTGATAACGTGGGATCCTTTATTCACCCGTGCAACGTTTCGATCATCTTGCTGGATCTTTGACTTGACAACGATCCCAGCAAGAGGATCGAAACGTTGCACAGGTGAATAAAGGATACCACGTTATCACCATATTGGAAGTGCTGCGTTTTTTCGTTTTATATATATATATATATATGTATATATATATATGTATGGCAGTCTGATTAGGCTGCATTTGTGGGAGGGGCGGAGGCTCTACTTAAACCAGGCACAGCCCCACCTAGGGGCGGGCGTTTTCTCAGTTGCACAGGAGATGCTGGTGTGTCAGCAGGGTGCACTCTCCTCTGCTAGGAGGTTTCTTTTACTACAGTTTGGAGCTGGAATGGAGCTTTTCTCCTGCCCGTGGCTACCGTAGGGACGCGTGCGCCATTTATGTAAGTTAATTGAGCCGTGTCCGTCTCTCCGGGCCGGCTGGAATCTGACTTTTCTTGCGAGGGGGAGGCATCGCCTCAAAATCGTCCGCCTCAGCTTCTCAGGTATGTTTTGTCGGAGTTAAACAATTCCTTTCACTTTGTTTGTTAGGTAATCTGATTTAGTTCCCCTTCTATCTCACGTGTTTTACATTCACGTTGATTCGCTTTGAAAAGTTACTTCAGCCTGTGTGCGGTAAGGAAGGTTTACCTGGGCTGCATGTGATGTTATGTTGGAGATTGGATGCAGCTGTTGCTTGTTACGGCTCTTGCTATAGCAAATACTTCCCATGTGACCCGCCCCTCCCCCGCAATCAGGGCTGCGTTTACGCTTCAACTCTTTACGCCAGGTTTGCCCTGTCAATTGAGATGCTGCCTTCTCATGTCTGCTCTTTCAACATGCTCATTTTCTGAGCGGTGCTCTCATCCGCTCTCGCATCACGTTTACGCTCCATGCATGGTCACAACAGCGGGTAAATCTGTCTTATTCTCTGTGCATTTATTTATTTTTCTTTCATCCTGTTTTTTGCATTCATACCGCTTATGCTTTCATATGTTTGCTTGCACCACACTCAGACTGGTGTCACACGTCCACTGTTGCTTAGGCCCATTGCAAGAGCGCGTTCATGTCACCGTTAGTTTGTTTTTACCTCGTTCACTGCAGGCGGCGGTCATACCAAATTTTACGTTCGGCCTATTGCCAGATTTGGGGTTCACACTACCGCTGTGACTCCGGGTTTTACTTTCACGTTTACGTCTCAATGTTCCTGCCCATCCATGGCCGCATCTCACGTCTGCTGTTACAGAAAGTTAATACTCCTTTCACGCTCTAGCTGAGTTCACACGTTTGCTGTTACATCTAGTACTACACTCCATTCCCTGCTAGAACTGCGTCCATGCGTTCGCTGTCGCGACGCTATCTTATTCCGCTCACATTCAGGTCTGCATTTTGGTTATACCATGTTTTTTAGGTTTTACTCATTCCAGCTACACAGTCACCCATCTGCTGGCACACCATGCTCCCATTCAAGCCACATTCTCCCGTCAGTTTCTACGTCACGGTTGTTTTACTCGATTGTCACACTGAGGCAGTTGGTGGCTCCGGTGCCACTCTCCTGTCAAACATGACGGGCATCAATGGTCATTTCCTTTACATCTGGTTTTTCTGCGCGTATACATCAAGTGGGTCTTTTCTCTAGTTGCAAGCAAAAATAAAAAATAAAAATCTTTTGTCTGCTCTCCTTTACTTCTGGTTTGTATTCACTAAGATTGCTCCCACTGCCCCAGTTTAATAAACAGCCTCGCTGGGGCCGTGGGTCATTAGGGTTTGAGCTTCCTACTCACTACTGTTTCTTTCAAACTTTTCGTTGTTTGTCGCGACAAGGGACTTGACTTTGCAAATCGCAATGCCTCAGGTTTTGGTTGTTCTCTCTTCTCCGTTTCATATTCCACGTTTGCATTTTTAGGTTTTATGGCTGGTTTTGGTTTTTATGCTTATGTCCGTCGTTCGGATTACTATTGTCCATACCTGTCAGCAATCACGTTCCTTTCCAGGCCACTTTTAGATGTCCCAATCATCCTAGTTGTTGCTTTTTCCATCATGTTGGGCTCACTCTTATTTATCTTAACCGATCACGTACATCTAGGACGGCCTCATAGCCCCGGGGGCCCCTTAATTGCTTGGGCCGCAAGGCCGCGGCGGCCCCTTGATTGCTTTGGTCTCATGGCCGCAGAGGCCCCATGACTGCTTTGGCCTCAGGGAGCAGGGATTCCATGACCGCTCCGACCCCATGGTTTAGGGGGGCATGATGACCGCTGCGGCCCCTTGGCATCAGGGTCTCGAGGACTACCTTGGCCTTACGGCTTGGGGACCTCATGACTGCTTTGGTCTCATGGCTCTGGGGGTCCCATGACTGCCTTGGGCTCATGGCGCTAGGGGCCCCATGTCTGCTTGGCCGCATGCCTTGTGGGCCCCTTGGCTGCTTGGCCTCATGACTTGAGGTCCTTGCGATTTCTGTGGCCTCAATGCTTTGCTTTGGCCTCATGGCTGGGGGCCCCCTATGGTGGCTCGGGTCTCATGGCTCGGGGGCCCCTATGATTACTTGGCCTCAGGTTTTGGGGGGCCCCATGTTCGCTTTTGCTTCATGGCTTGGGGACCCCATGACTGCTTGGCCTCATGGCTTAGGGACTCGCTGACTGCTTCGGCCCCATGGCTTTGAGGGCTCGCTGACTGCTTCGGCCCCATGGCTTTGAGGGCTCGCTGACTGCTTCGGCCCCATGGCTTTGAGGGCTCGCTGATTGCTTCGGCTCCATGGCTTCGGGGGCTTGAAGGCTGCTTCGCCCCATGGCTTGAGGGCTCGATGATTGCTTCGCCCCTATGGCTGGGGGCTCGGCGACTGCTTCGGCCCCATGGCTTCGGGGGCAAGATGACCGCTTCGGCCCCATGGCTTGGGGCAAGATGACCGCTCGGCCCCATGGCTTCGGGGCACGATGACCGCTTGGCCCCATGGCTTCGGGGCACGATGACCGCTTCGGCCCCATGGCTTCGGGGCACGATGACCGCTTCGGCCCCATGGCTCGGGGCACGATGACTGCTTCGGCTCCATGGCTTCGGGGCACGATGACTGCTTCGGCTCCATGGCTTCGGGGCACGATGACTGCTTCGGCTCCATGGCTTCGGGGCACGATGACTGCTTCGGCTCCATGGCTTCGGGGCACGATGACTGCTTCGGCTCCATGGCTTCGGGGCACGATGACTGCTTCGGCTCCATGGCTTCGGGGCACGATGACTGCTTCGGCTCCATGGCTCGGGGCACGATGACTGCTTCGGCTCCATGGCTTTGGGGCACGATGACTGCTTCGGCCCCATGGCTTTGGGGGCACGATGACTGCTTCGGCTCCATGGCTTTGGGGGCACGATGACTGCTTCGGCTCCATGGCTTCGGGGCACGATGACTGCTTCGGCTCCATGGCTTTGGGGGCACGATGACTGCTTCGGCTCCATGGCTTTGGGGGCACGATGACTGCTTCGGCTCCATGGCTTTGGGGGCACGATGACTGCTTCGGCTCCATGGCTTTGGGGGCACGATGACTGCTTCGGCCCCATGGCTTCGGGGCACGATGACTGCTTCGCCCCATGGTTTCGGGGACCGATGACTGTTTTTCGTCCTGCCTGGTCATCTACCTGGTGGGTTGAACTTCTGTGCATCCAGGTTGATTTGGCCCAAATGTCTCACATCCATATCTGCTTCTTTGTTCATCAGGGCGCAGGCCACTTTTTTCAAAGTCTGTCGGTGGTGCATCCATTGTCTGCCACGCTTCCCCAGGTGTACTCTTCCTTATCGAAGCTCAGCCTGGTCAGGGTCACCTGCCATGCGGGTCAGGCGACTTTTTCAGTAACTTTAGCCTGTCCGGTATTCAGGCTAGACCCTCGGTTTTAATTAGTTCGCATATTATTGAGGCCATTTGTCATAGTTATAACTTCCTGCGGTCTGCCAGTTAGGTATCGTATGTACATATGCATTCGTTCTGCATACCACAGGCGGTATTGCTGTACGGCTCCACCCACCAGGCAGTCCTTTGCATTGTGCTCTCCTGTTCTTCTAGTCCCTCGGCAAACATAATTTATTATTCACCATTTTGTACTGCTCCCTCGGCTGGAGAATCTTTACTGCACGGCTACCTTCACCGGATAGTCGGGTATGCTTACTCTCCGGGTTTAGTCTTTACTACACTGTCCCTCTTCTGGACATGCTTCTTTACAACACGGCTTCTTCTGGCGGACTTTGGGTGCCGCATGGATGCTTTCCGTTTGCTCCTCATTTCTGCATTGCTTCCTTTGCTGGTCACTCCTTGTTACCATTCCGTTCTCTCTGCGGACAATTTAGTGCTTGGCAGGGATCATGGTAGGTCATTTGCTATGCTCGGCTGACAGGAAGCTGATTCCAGAACCATACTAATAGACTTAATCATGGTACATATAGGATGGGCGGTGGCGCCACTGCTGCCCAATACAACGTATCGTTTTTGTCATTGGAGCGTGGGCCACCCCCGGGTGTCTTAGCTTTTGTTCATTTTGTTAGGCCCTTGTTCTCTAACTCAACGTCCTTAGCCCATTACATTCCAATCATCCACATACAATTATTTATGCCACACTTGGGCTTCTGTTTTAAACCTATTGTCTGTACTTGTTGCATTCTTCCTCCTACGTTTTCAATCACCATAGTTGGTTGCCCGCTTATGTTTTTCTTCACGTTCAATAATCAATGTGGCCAGCTCACAAACTCCTGCCTAGTCGACAGATCCCCTGTTTGGCGATGCGCCCCCACCGCCCCCCCCCCCCCCCAGGACCAGACTTCAATTTCCGGAGTTCAAGTCATTGGTGTCATCGGCCACCTACCTTCAGGTTCTCGTACCAAATGACACTCGTCATTAGGTGTCACCGGCCACGTTGGTCTGGTCTCGTGTTCACGATATTCGCCTGTCAGGTTTTTTCAGGAAATGTAGTTTTTTGTTTTTTTTTAAGTATCGCATATCACATCGGTCAGGCCCATGTTGTAATCCCGCCCGTACTTTCTTTAGGTCACCTTTTAGTTATTTTCTTGTTTACCCCTCATATTTGTCATTTGTATTAGCATGCCGGTTACCTTTTCATTCAGCCAGGTCTGCGAACTAAATCGCCAGCAGCTTACTGCAATCGCACTCCTTCACTCGCGTGAGGGCATCGCCAGGATTCCATATACTACGTTCTTAGCTTATTGCTTTACATCCTCTCCTGGCCTACATGGTATTCTTCGGGCCCTTCTTTGCATAGTCCAGACAGTTAGGCTCTCAGTTCTCCGGTCTTATAAGGCTAGGGGGAATTTGTCAGTGCTCGCAACACAACCAAGTCTTCAGGTTTAGTTAGTATCGTCCACGCTTCCTTCTGATGCGTTTCCCAGATCCTCCCTCGTGCATTGGGGCAGAATCTGTGACATTCAGCATTCTGTCCTGGCTCTATCCGCAGGATGGATGCAGGCATCGTTATGGTTGACTTATGTACCCGAACTCTCGTGGGAGATATGGCTTCGCAGTTTGGATCAGGGGTTTCTTTGTACAGGCCATTCAAGTCTCTTTTCACCCTACATGTCTGGTTTTTGCCCCCCTTTTATAGGCCTACCCACGGACATGGCTACCGGCACACCACCAGCCATTTAGTTAGGTAAGATGCGTATTGCAGTTACGGTGGGTCTCGGTGTTTATCCCACTAGGGCTCTACGGCTTTCGTGTCCGTAGCCCTGACCACAAATATATTTTTTTATGAGACAGTGACTCAGGAAAGACCATTGCATGTTGAAATGTCAGTTCTTATGTTATCTAAGCAGCCATGCAAGTTCTAACCTACGAAAGAAATCAGGCAGATACTAGTATATTGTAACTGAAGTGTTTGAGTGATTGTGTTTGCATTTATATCCAGTGTATGAGTGAAATCTGCAGTATGAGTGATGCGTGTGTGTGCCAAGTATATAATATGTGACAAGTGTTCGGTATGTAATGTGTGAGTGCCATGTGCATCATGTATGTAAATGTATGTGTCAGGAGTTTACCGGGCCAAGATACTGTTCATGGCTGTGCTAGGAGTAGGGTGGCCACTGGCTTTTCCCTCATAAGCCGGACATTTTAAACTATGCCCACTTTATATAAGCCACACCCAACAACTTTACTAAGCCATGCCCCCACTGCCGGCAAAAGAGGGGTAAAAAGAAGTGGAAGACTGCCAGGTGAGCATGCAGTTGGGGAAGTGCTTTTCTCACCCTCAGTCAGTCACAGAGTAAGATGTAGGGTGGCCACTCAAACCACCCTCAAAAGCCAGACTTTACAGCCCCGGCTCCGCTAAGTCACGCCTCTGACCCTGTTAGGTCATGCTCCCTTACTCCCTGCAGCCGACAGAGATTTAAATCAAGAAATGCAGAAGGAATGTCAGGTCAGCTGTGGAGGGTTACTATATCTCTGCAGCTCACGCTCAGACAGCACAGTGTTGCTGTCTGAGCATAAGCTGTTAAAAAATGACATCCCTGGCCCTGCGTCGGACAGAGGGCAGGGAGTCAGAAAGCCGGACTGTCCTGCCCAAAACTAGACCTCTGGCCACCCTAGTGAGATTTCCGCTCTAGTAACTAGGGGTGAAAGAAGCCTCAGTCAGTTTGTTGCTGCAGTTCATGCTCAGACAGTGCAAAGGAGCACATTCCTGTGTCCATCCATTCCTCTGCACCGAATGGAGGACAGGAAGCCATAAAAATGGACTGTCCAGCTTAAAACCGGCTGTCTGGCCACCCATGCTGGGAGGCTGCCATGCCGACCAGTCAAGCTCTGACAGGTTGATTTTTCAGTGAGGCCGGAAACAGCATCCAATTTCAGGTCTTGACAGGAGATTCAAGTCTGATTATTTTCTTGTATTCTACTGCATCTAAACTCTTGGTAATCTGACCGAGTCTGACTTGCCTTCTACTGATTCTCCTGGTTTTCTGACTGTGGCTTGTTTATGGATTTACCCCTCGTCTTTTGGCACTATTCGCTCTTCTAGTTCTGACCCTGCTTGTCTACTACTCTTTGCACCCTGGTCATTCTTGTAGGTCTGCTTCTAGCATGCTTGGACTCATTTTATGCTACCTTACTCCGTAGATGTAACCTGCTCTCTAGCAGCCAAGTCCATCTAGCTTTGTGGTGGGCTCTAAGGCTGGGTTCAGACTTGCGCGTATCTGATACGCATGTGAAACGCGCGTTTCTGTCGCGCGTATTATAGCGCGTTTTTGCAAATAGGAAACCCGCGTTGTACGCGCATTCGTGTGATTGACTACTGTGGCGTCAATCACAATACGTGCGACAAAACGCCCCAAAGAAGCACAAGAACTTTTTTGAGCATAGGGCGTTTTTCAGCGCGTTCAAACGCGCTGTAAAACGCTCAAGTGAGAACCAGGGCCATAGGGAAGCATTGGTTTTCATGTGTTGAGCATTTTACAGTGCGTTTGAACGCGCTGTAAAACGCACAAGTCTGAACCCAGCCTTAGAGGAACTATTAGTGGTTAGGAGTGGTAGCAGTTTCTGAGTTTGCTGGCTGTGGTTCCAGACGGTGACCATAGTTTCTCTTCCAGCATGAATGATGTGTGTGGTATGTATCTAATTAAAGTGACAGGTAAATAGCATGTAGAGTATTTAATGTGAGAGGCACATAAGAAGTGCGCGAGAGACAAAAGGCATGTGCGGCATGAATCTAATGTGTGAGAGGTATACATACAACAGGTGTAGAATTTGAATAGAATGCATTAAGTGAACACATACGTGTGGCATGTGTCCAGTGTGTGCGCAACATATGTCCGGTAGGTATAGTGAGTGTAACTGACCTATATATAGTATAAATGGTGTATCTTGGTTGCCTTTGAAGCGAGGAGGTCCAGACATACTTTTTACACAGGGGCTCCTTGCTGTCAAAGTCCGCTCCTGCATTGCACTACTGTTCAATATAAATGCCTATGGCTCATGAATATGTACACACTTTATGAACTATAGATATTCACAGTTCATAAATATACCAAAGGGTAGACTGCAGGTAATTTGCATTACTTTATTTTGATGCTGCCTCTGGAGGTTGGGCAGAACATTTTCAGGGGCAGAAGTACATTTACAAAATATGGTAGTGGCATTGGAGTTAATCGTGTCTGTGATTAAAACTAAAAAAACAAACATAAAGATGATAAACTGTTCCTGAATGATCTGATAAATAGACATGAGGATGTATATGGCCATAATTAAAGAGAAAAGCACATAACATAACAGTACTCTAAAGGCACTACATGCTAAATTGATATATAAACTAATACCACATGTGATATGATAAATACTGTATGAGGTTCTTAGCAAATATTTTTTGATAAAAAAAAAATACCTGTGCCCAGCCACCACGGCATATGGTAATCTACCCAGTTTAATGTTTAGCATCTATCTCTATGCCAGTGGGACCCCACACATATACTGAGTTGCTACAATTGTTATCTCTGTGTGCCACAGGAATCCATAAATATCACACTAAATAAAAGCACTTGAATGCATGGGATGCATCCAGACTTAGAGACGGCCAGACCACCAAATATGTTCT
Source organism: Bufotes viridis (assembly GCA_033119425.1). Lineage (NCBI taxonomy): Eukaryota > Metazoa > Chordata > Amphibia > Anura > Bufonidae > Bufotes > Bufotes viridis. The sequence continues at coordinate 460,298,140 of CM065590.1, forward strand.
ACGTGGAGGTGTGGTCGCCTCCAAGTCTGAATGCGCTCCCATTATCCCATGCATTCCACAAGTGCTTTTAATTAGTGTGATATATATGGCTGAGTTGGCTCTTCCTTCCCAAAATATATTTACTAAGAACCTCATATTTATCATATCGACTGTATTAGTTTATATATAGATTTTGCATTGAGAGCCATGAGAGTGCTGTTATGTTCGCTATTTTTCTCTGTAAGTAAAACTAGGAGAAAAAAAATTGTCATCCACTAAAAATGTAATTACAAAATTCTGTTCTTGCTTCTTATAGGAAAATTTGAATTAAAGGGAATCGGTCACCTCCAAAACACTCCCCAAACTAGAGGAAGAAGTGTATGGTGTAAATTATGCAAATTCAGATTATGTAATTTTTATCTAACCAGCTGTACAATGCATTGAGAGGACTATTCCTTTCTTGAGAGTCCTCAAAGCATTTTACTGCTGGTTTGTCAGAGCACAGCATCAGAATTCTAGTATGAAGATGAGGGCTCATGCACATGAACATATATTTTTTCCGTGTCCGTTCTGTTTTTTTGGCCGTATACGGAACCATTCATTTCAATGGGTCCGACAAAAAAAATATGGAAGGTACTCTGTGTGCATTCCGTTTCCATATGTCCGTATTTCCGTTCCGCAAAAACATGTCCTATTATTGTCCGCATTACGGACAAGTATAGTACTGTTCTATCAGGGGCCAGCTGTTCCATTCCGCAAAATACGGAATGCACATAGACTCCATATGTATTTTTTGCGCACCGCAAAATACATGTGTACATGAGCCCTTACTCTAGTTTAGGGTGTGTTTTGGAGCTGCCAGATTCCCTTTAACCCCTTCAGGACCCTGCCATTTTTCACCTTAAGGACCAGGCCGTCTCTTTGGAAATTTGAACTGTGTCACTTTATGTGGTAATAACTTTGGAACGCTTTTACTTATCCAAGCCATTCTGAGATAGTTTCTTATGACACATTGTACTTCATGATAGTTGTAAATTTCAGTCAACATTTTTCATTATTTTTTTTTTAAATACGAAATTTACAAAAAAATTCACAACTTTCCAAATCTCAATTTCTCTGCTTTTAAAACAGATTACTTTACATTTCCCATATATCTACTTTATGTTTGGATAATTTTGTGAATGCCCTTATATTTTTGGGGGACATTAGAAGGCTTAGACTTTTAATTTAAAAAAATTCCAAAACCCACTTTTTAAGGACCAGTTCAAAGTCCCTTTGTGGGGCTTACATAATACAAACCACCCAAAAATGACTTTACAAACTTTTTTAACCCTTTAGATGCTCCACAAGAATTAAAGGAAAATGTAGATTAAATTTACGAATTTTACTTTTTTGGCAGATTTTCCGTTTTAATCCACTTTTTCCAGTAACAAAGCAAGGGTAACCAGCCAAACAAAACTCAATATTTATTACCCTGATTCTGTAGTTTACAGAAACACCCCATTTGTGATCGTAAACTGCTTTACGGACACACGGCAGGACGCAGAAGTAAAGGAACGCCAAATGATTTTTGGAGGGCGGATTTCACTGGGATAATCTTAAGTTGCCATGTCACATTTGATTCAACCCTAGAGTAGAAACTCCCAAAAAGTGACTCCATTTTGGAAACTACGTAATAAGGTGGCAGTTTTGTTGGTACTATTTTAGGGTAGATATGATTTTTAGTTGCTCTATATTACACTTTTTGTGAGGCAAGGTGTTATGGTATAACCCGGTATAGTCAGGGTTAATACCGTTCGGCCGATTCCTCTGGAGAAGAGCACAGCAACCCCCAACCACTGGAATCCACCGAACTGGAACCATACGAAGTCCTCCTCTCCTGGAACAGGCAAGAGAACGTTCTGAAGTAACAATTCCCCCCAAGTACGAGACGAGGCTCCGTATTGAAGGTTAAACAGGAATTACTTTATTGAGGGCTACCTGCCTACCTATTTTTCCAGGTCTCCCACCTGGTGGACACTCCCCTAGGGGACCAGAAGGAAGACTGCGACACGGGATACAGCAGCCAATCACACACAATGGGACAATAGAAACACCCCCAGCATATCCCTCCCCTCTGCCTGTGATACAATTACCCTACACGGGTTACTGTAATCATCACAGGCAGGAGAATACACAATGTCTTCTGTCCGAGGAGTCATTCAATTATCTCTCAGGACAAAGGGAAATCGCCCCAACACACGTGGGGACAATAGGACAGACATCACTATTCAAATATACAATGTCCCACCCTTTACAGTACACACAGACATTTAACATATCCCCAGATGGCTTGGATCTGAGCGCTCAATATATCCAAATAGCGCTCAGATGCGACAAACAGTCAAATCACCATGGGGTTTAAGTTTAGCATGGGCTGATGAGAGGGGCCATAATCCTGGGGCAAGAGGCTGGCAATCTGTCCCCTCCAAAACCCAGTGGCGAGGTTGGTTTCGCCACACACAAGGTAACAAAAAATAGCTGTTTTGGCACCGTTTTTATTTTTTGTTATTTACAATGTTCATCTGACAGGTTAGATTGTGTGCTATTTTTATAGAGCAGGTTGTTACGGACGTGAAAATACCAAAAATTCCAGTTTTACATAATAAAGCATTTTTGAAAAAAATAAATTATTTTGTGTCTCCATATTCTGAAAGCTATAGTTTATTTTTTATTTTTTGGGCAACTTATGTAGGGGCTCATTTTTTTTCGGGATAAGATGACTGATTGGTACTATTTTCGGGTGTATATGACTTTTTGATTGCTTGGTATTAGACTTTTTGTGATGTAAGGTGATAAAAATCTAAAGGTTTACAAACAACATCTCTTAGCAACCATCAGTGAAAAACGCATTGCACCCGCACTTTCTTGCAGATGCAATGCTTTTTTACTGAAACACCATTCATTTATATGGGGCCAAGGCTGTGTGAAAAACGCAGAATATAAAACATGCTGCGTTTTTCACGCAAAGCAGAACTGATGCGTCAAAAAAAGCGCTGATGTACACAGACCCATTGAAATGAATGGGTCAGGATTCAGTGCGGGTGCTATGCGTTCATGTCGCGCATCTCTTGGGATTTTTTTTTTACTTAAAACTTAATTTTTTTTATTATGAAAATCCATTTTTATTTAACTTTTTTTTTTTGTCCCACTCTGGGACTTCAACTTCTGGGGTCTGATCACCTCTGCAATGCATTACAATACAACCTGTATTGTAATGCATTGGCATCTTTTATGCTGACAGCCTGCCTGTGAGACCCAGCCTAAGGCCTCATGCACACGACCGTATGTGTTTTGCGGTCCACAAAAAAAAATGGATGGCGTTCCTTATGGCATAGTTTTTTTTTGCGGATCCATTATTTTTGCGGATCCATTATAATAATGCCTATCATTATCTGCAAACTAGAAAAAAATAGGACATGCTCTATTTTTTCGCGGAGCGTAAAAACGGACATACAGAAACGGAATGCACACGGAGTACACGGAACGGAACGGACACGGAAAGAAAATACGTTCGTGTGCATGAGGCCTAAGGCTCACAGGCTTCCGTAGAAGGCAAGCCCCAATGCCTATGGAAGGCATCAAGCTGCCTTCTCTGCCTTCACTACGCTGCAGTGACGGGACCCGATGAAGAAGCGGAGGGCAACCGTACCCTCCGTGAACCCTCTACATGCCGCGGTCAGCTTTCACCGCGGCATACAAGGGTTTAATACACCGGCATCAGTGTTTTCACCATTGCAGGCATATGCAGCAGGGGTCTGGCTGTCAGTGACTGCCAGTTCCTTGCCGCTGATCGGCAGGAGCAGTTTCTGCTCTATGGGTTAAAGACTATATTTACTTATGGTGACTAAAGGTAAAGTATTGTTGTTTTTAAGCTGGCATATGGCACCATTAATCTCTTCATTAGGTGCACTTTCCCTTTATAACAGTATGGCTTTGTTAAGCATCAGTTCACATCAGTCTAAATCAAGCCCTGCATTCCAGAATTCTCTATATAAAAAAGGCTTTTGCCTTTTTTTGTCTTATTTGAACAAAAATTTGCGACTTTTTACAATATTACTTCACTCCAGTTTTGAAAAGTAGGGTAAGAAAGTGGGTGTGGTCAGGTATGTTAATTAGTTTCACTCCAGATTTATCACTGTGACTTTTTAAAAATCTTGCTAAGGCCTCATGCAGACGGCCGTTGGTGTTTTGCGGTCCACAAACCGCAGATCCGCAAAACACGGAAGCTGCTATTGCGGAACGGAACGCGGCCCATTATAGAAATGCCTATTCTTGTCCGCATAACGGACAAGAATAGGACATGCTCTATTTTTTTTGCGGGGGCACGGAACGGAGCAACGGATGCGGCCCCATTGAAATGAATGGGTCTGCGGCCGAGCCGCGAAATATGCGGCTCGGACGCGGACCCAAACAACGGCCGTGTGCATGAGGCCTAACTTGCAAACTCACTCCAGTAGGAGGGTGGCTTAAAAATTTTAGTAGCATTTCTAGACAAAAGTTTTAGGTTTAACCCATTAATGAGAGCAGATAAATGTTTTTACAATGGTCATTAATGGGCTTTATTCTAGGCCGCCAGATTTTGTGTGGGTGGCCTAGAAGAAGATCTGCATCGGTCTTCCATACAGTGCAGAACAAGGCTATATTTATATTTGTAGCTGATTCATCCCTTGGAACCAAGTCTGAAGACTCACTATCAGGGTTCAATCTGACAGTAGACGGGGCCAGAAATACCACAGAAGGGCAGTATATTGTGCTACAATTCTGCCCCAGCAGAACCAAATACCACAGTGCTGCAAAATATACTGCCCCAGCAGAACTTCTTGTTGCCCTGTGGTATTTGGTTCTGCTGAGAGAGTATTTTATTCTGGATTGTGGTATTTAGTCCTCTATTGAAGCATATTGCGCTGTACTTTGGTATCTAGTTCTGCTGGGGCAGTATATTGTGCTGCACCATGGTATTTAGTTCTGCTTCAGAACCAAATACTACAGTGCAGCACAATATACTGCCCAAGCAGTATATTGTGCTGCACATCTCTGTTAGGCCCAGACCACCATGAAAAATTGTCTCTAGAGAGTTGGTTTCACCACAAACATCATCCTGCAGCCACTCCTAATTTTGTGCCTGCTGTGCTCCCCAATGCCCCTAAATGCTATACTGCTGAAAAAATTGTGCACCCAGTAGTAAGGATGCCCCCTAAACTGCATCTATTATTATTTATGCCTAAATACAGTTATGCCCCTATAGTGCCTTCAGCAATAGTAATGCTCCCTATAATCCCCCAATTAATAATAATGTCTCCTAAAATACCTCCTCCTAATAATAATAATAATAATAATTATTATTATAATACCCCACATTGTGCTCCCAGTAATAATGCCTGTATAGTGTCCCCAGAAATAATGTTCTCTAATATGCCTCTATAGTAGAAGAGATCCTACTTTGCCTTCAGCAATAATATTTTGCCCCAGTAAACATTTCATTATAGTGCCCCCAGAATAAATATTGTCCTCTATAGTGCCCCCAGTAATAATACCCATATACAAAAAAAATCCAGCTATAGTTCTCCAGTATTAAAATGCCCCCAGAGTGCCCCCAGTAATGTCCTCCATGCGCCTCCAGGAATAATGTACAGAAAGTTCTATGCCACCCCAAATGTTTTATAGATGCTTTTAATCAAGAAAATTTCATGTAGATACAGTACAATTCATGTCTAGGAAGTCTCAATAATCACAAGGCAATTCGTTATGCCCCAACATTTCGGTCTAAGATGACCTTTATCAAGGGATCTATGGTCAAGAGATGAGCAGCGTGTCTTTCTAACACATTTATATTGCATTAGTTGTATGTGCACAACTAAAAGAAAATTTAAATAGGGAAAAGAGGAAAGTCTTTTTTAAATTTTATAATGAAAATGTGTCTATTTTTTTGCATGTCAGGTGTGGTTCGTGCCTCGAGTATCTTCCCTATCCTCAGTGCCATGCTCCTATTACTAGGGGGCCTTTGTGTTGCTGCCAGTCGTGTTTACAAATCTAAGCGCAACATCATTTTGGGGGCAGGGATTCTGTTTGTTGCTGCAGGTAAGTACATTTAAAAAAGCTAAATCTTGCACCACACTCAATGTAGTACACCAAAATCTGCTTTACAAAATAACATTAATTATCTGTATATATTGCTATGTTCACATAGGCCGACATCACAAATTCAGTCAATTTTGATTGAAAAAAATTGCACAGTATGCAGCATTATTTTTCCAGTCAAAATGATGGATACTTTGTCCGAAGGCAACACACTACCCTTTGTAAATTTGTGAGGTCCGTCTTCCTCCACTGCATCTTGCTTTTCATTTACTGTTACCCAGATGTAAATTATTGTGACTCCAATAAAGGTCAGATTTATTCTGAACTTCATATAAAATATTTTGTTACGTATTAAGGTGCCAGATTCATCATTAGGATACAACATTTGTGGCATTAAAAAGAAACTTTAAAAAAAAAATAATAATTAAAAACTGCTTGTTTGTGACCTTCTTAAAGCCACTTGCACAAAATCTTCTGGCCTTGCCACTTTCCCAAGAGGGGGGCATTGCGAGGGTGGGATTTGTCACCCTGCCACTTATCATTTTCTACATCAGTTTTATGACGTAGAAGAACACTGAATTTTACACCAGCCAGTTCAGACACACAGATTGTCAGATGCTGCGTGTAATTTATGACAAAGTGTACACTTCAATATAAATTATGTGCCGCATCCGGCAGCACACATGGGTATGCCACTGGACATTAATAAATCTTCCCTTATGTGTTTTCTAGATGCATATGTATGGTTAACCCTAAAGCAGAGCCACTGGGCATTAATAAAGCTCCCCCTATGTGTTTTCTAAATGCATATGTATGGTTGACCATAGAGCAACTGGCGGCTCTTTGGCATTTGTACACTGACTGTTTGCTTAATCAGAGAAAACTCCTTGATGTGCCGAGCATAGCGATGCTCGAGCCGAACTAGTGTTTGGCTGAGCATGCTCGCTCAACACTAATTATAAGGCTTGCTTACATTTCAAAATTTGTCTATATACCTATTTACATCACTGCCTCTAAGACCTCACATGGCATTGCCTAATCTAGTTTAACTATTGATTTTTCTGCACACCACTTATCTCTGCTGACAACCCTATTTCAGGATAAGGAGCAGAAGTCAGTATTCTACCGCATCTGAACTACAGTATAAGCACTCTGGTGCATGTCTCAAGGTTGTGCTTTAGCATACCACAACTATGAGGCTACCAAGTGAGTGTAGGAAGTCATATATGCCAGGCAATGGAAATGTAAACAAGCTCCGATCCAGGAGGGCTACCTAGTGCCACCTATTACATAATACAAAGTCTTAGATATCCCCAAGAACAGTTTAAAATAAAAAAAAACTAAGTGATACCTTTTTCTCCAGCACTATTCTCTGTGGTGCTGGTCTGTTCCCACTTGCATTGTTTTTTGACAAACTGCAGTAGTGACATTACTGGATATGGTACATGACCACTGTAGCCAATCAGTTTTCAGCTGTGTACAGGAGAGAACTGTGGTCTCATGCCAAATCCTGGCACATTACTATACACGTCACTGACACAGTACAGTGACATGCCAGGATTCGGCACATGACCTGAGATTTCCCATCTAAAGGGCCAGATATTGACTTACAGGGTAGTTATCCAATAGGTGGCACCAGATAGCCAGATTTTGCCCTTTTTCATAAGGATTTATATTTTCTTACCACAACGAGATAAGGTTAGGACATTACCTACTTTTATTACATTGGTTGTTTTAGTGCAGATATACTATACTGTGGCGCTCCACTTGTGTTTTACTGTATTTTTCATATCAATCACAATGATGACTAATTTAACATGAACATCTTAAGACCAGAGATTTTAACAAAGGTTTAAATGCAATACATTTTATACTAAGCAATGGATGTTCACTGCTGAATAATTGCAAAATTATCATAAAAAATGCTTTGTCAATTTCACGTTAATATACATAATGTGCTAACTTTCTTGCCTTCAACTCCATTGGCAGGTTTAAGCAACATTATTGGTGTCATTGTTTACATTTCTGCAAATGCCGGAGATCCTGGTACTAAGAGAGATGATGAGAAGAAGAGTCATTATTCATATGGTTGGTCCTTTTATTTTGGGGGACTTTCTTTTATCATTGCTGAAATGATTGGGGTGCTTGCAGTTAATATTTACATTGAAAAGAACAGAGAAGCACACTGTAAATCACGTACTGAGCTGATCAAAAACCCATCAGCCATTCTTCGTTTACCAAGCTATCGTTTTCGATATCGTCGACGCTCTAGATCAAGTTCGCGATCCACTGAACCTTCTCAATCAAGGGACACTTCTCCAGTTGGAGTGAAAGGGATACCATCTACTGATATTTCCATGTACACCTTGTCAAGAGATACTTCCAAGGCTAATGTCAGCAGTCTGTATAACACAGAGCGTGGAGATCACAGTTTTTTACAGCTGCACAACTGCTTTCCCAAGGAACCTGGGGTCACCGTTACCGTCACAGGACCAGCCTCAAACACAGGCACCCTGGGCAAGGACGGTTCTAATACCAACACTCTAAACAGGAAAACCACCCCTGTGTAGGTGGTCCCAAGGCTAAGGTCTTCTAAGTGAGTGTGTGAGAGTGAGTGTGCAATCTGTATGATAGGATGTAAGTTTTAGGACGGAGGTATTAGCCATTTTATGCCATGTAGCTGCCAATTTCTGGTAAAGAGGTGTTAAAAATCTCTCTATCAGTGAAAAAAAGTTTGGAACCAAATGATAGATGTTCTAATCCCTGCATTATAAAGTTTTGATAAAATACACTTGTTAAAAAAGATAATGTACATTATAGGATGCTGATTAACCACTTGTTCTCTTCCAAAAATGTTCCTGCTAAGCTGTAGCTTCTCTCAAAGAGTACCTGCACAATAATGATGGAAACTATTACATATTCTCAACTAAGACAAATTCCATAAATGAGTTGAGGATGATCTGCATCTCTTGTGACATGGCATGACACTGGCCAATCAGTGCTGATGATAGTATCAGCATACTCTTCTGAAAAGGTGATCACCAAATTGTCAGATTATCCATACATTTCCAGAAGGACTTCCAGAGGAATGACAAAATGCATAGTTCTAGGTTCCATGATATTATCAAGGGTTTACTGAAATAGACATGTAATGAGAGACGGCAAGTCCTCTTTAATGATCCTTTGTTTGCACATGAAAATGATGATGGTTGTATATACAAAAGAAATCTGTTTACAAAAAAAATATCTCCAGTAGCAAAGAAGTGTATGAGAACTAACATGAATGTGGTGAGAAAATGAAAATGTATAGGTTGATCAATTTTGGCATTTACTTTCATTGCTGGATAAAACAACCTATTTTAATATTCCCTAACAAAGCATGTGATTCTGGAGCACTTTAGAAATCTAGAACTGAGAGCCAAGTTTGCTACTCTGCTCTGGAGGACAGCCACTGAACTGAGTGGTTGCCCATTGTTTTCAATACTGTAGTGCTGTGCAACACAAAATTGCAGCATAGCAGGGGAAAGGAAACTTTTCTCTGGATGAGTAGCATAGTCAGATGATGACTTTGAAGGATAAATTCATTTTTTACTGCTCCACCATGCAACCCAGGGGTTGTAAACTCATTTACTGGTGACAGCCTATCTTCAGTGTATCGAAATTACAAAGTGCTCTAGTGTTTCTTATAATCAAATATTCTTTATTTGTTTTTTATAAATATAGTAACAACAACCTGATCAAGAATGTGCTTAGATTTGTGGACTACATTTTTAGTAGCATTTACACTGTGCCGATGAGCAGACAATTGTCAGGAAGAAAGTGTTCCTCTTTAACAATTGCCTGCTCATCAGTGAAGTACTGCATTCACATGCAACAATCACCTCCACTGTATGAGGATGAGCGATTGCTGCTGCTATTGGTCGTCCTTATACAAATTAATTGTGGCAGATTTTTCAAACTGGTGTAATGTAGAACTGGCTTGGTTGCCCATAGCGCCTTGCATTTTTCACAGTTTCTTTGGAAAATGAACGGTGGAATCTGATTAGTTGCTATGGGCAACTAAGCCAGTTCTACTTTACACCAGTTTGATAAATCTCCCCCATTGTTTCTGGGCAGGAGAATGATGTATAGACAGCATGATCTGCTGCCCTGAAATGATGACTGATTTGTCCGCCCCACAGATCATTTCACCTGATAAATGAGCGTTTTGCTTTATACGGGCAGATCATCATGAACAAGCATTCATAGGAAAGTTTGTTCCCAATAATCTGCCTCACAACTGGGTAGCATTACTGTGTTGTTATGGACAACAAATAAAGTATATTTGATTTTAAGAAGTGCTGGAGCAATTTGCATTTTGGATGTCTAATTACTTGGATGTCTAATTACCGTTATCCTTCGGCTTTCCCTCTGTCATGGACTGTTTGCCCCATAAGTTGATGATCATGTTGTTTCATTTTGTTTATCTTCAAGAACAGCCATGAATATCTGATTGGAGAGGTTTGACACCATACATCCCTGATGGTCAGCTGTCTGAGTGGCTCCAGTGCCAGAAGTCAGTGCTTGAAATACTCAATTATGTCCTTTTGCAGTAGACGGTGCTTGTAACTACAGCACTTCTCCCATTCACTTTAGAGGAAACAGCATTGTAGTAACCAGCTCCATTCACTACACAATGGATGGAGCTGTGAAATTCTGGTGCTGACTTCTTGTAACAGAACTACTCTGAAACAACTGATCATGGTAGTATGAGGTATCAGTCTGCTGCGATCAATAGTAAATGAGTGGACAACCCTTTTAAGTAGAAGTCTGCTTATTCTGCGAGTTGTGTACTGTAAGACAGCTCTTCACCCCCAGTTCCTTTGTGACAAAATATAAATTTTACTGGGTCTACAAAACATTTTTCTAGACTCTGTAAGATCAGTACTTTGTTCCATAAGAGAAACTGCTGTGAGAAAATGCAGCCATAGTCTGTATTTCTTCCTTGGTTAAAGACTTTTATACATGTCCTAAACCTGTACCTAAATATTCTGGCCCAAACAGAGTGGCTTGTTGATGACCCCCTTGACATCCAGCAACTGGGGTCATGCCTCACCAGCTCTCTTCTCCCTGAAAGAATGTACAGGATGCCCCTTAATTCAACGCACCCTGTATAACTAGATGCTGGAGTTGTTGGGGTAGTTATCCTTAATAAAATGCAGTGTTTTGTAGAGCTTAGGTCAATTGTTCAATTATTAAATATATAAATCTTGTTCAGTCAATTGCTGTGGGATGGTTCAGTATTTCATTGCAGGTGATATAATAGTGTCTGAAAGGGCACAACAATATCTTGTTCTTAAAGGAGGAGATAGTTTCTAGCACCTACATGTACAAAACTAATTTATACAAATGAAGTTTAACATATTTGAATGGTTCAATATTAGTACTTTTTGCATGGTAAAAGAGGCATGGAAGCTCTATTCTCACAATTTCAATTTTATACAGTTGATGGCATTAAATAATCGACCACTTAATTTTAGGGTGACATTTGTAATATATTAGGAGAAGTTGGAACTCAATGATGAATACTTAAATACATAGAGGGATAGCTGTTGAACTGTAGGAGATCTCCACAACCATAGATCTGTATTACTGCCAGTCAAAATGCTATGTAAGTACAGAATTAGACATAAAAGATATATATAGGCAAAGTGTCAAAAGGAACGAAAGTGAAGAGGCTGTCTCAGAATTTTCCAGGATTATGCTACCTGAAATTACATTGTTCTCATAAGAGGCATAGGTATAGAAGGTGCACTTTGCCCACTACTTGAAATGATTTTGCATAAGAGCTTCATATTATGCCATATGAATTTGCAAGAAATACTGTAGCTGTGTAGCTGAAATTCAGCAAGACTATAGTAAATGCAAAGTTATGACCTTGATAACAAAAATAGGAAATGTAAAGGTTTTCTTCTTTCAATCTGGGGTGATAAATCAGGAAGAAACCTATAATTAATCAAAACCTTAACTAAAACCCATGCTAACTTTTTTTCTTTAATCATCGCCTCAGTGCAGCAAGAAACCTCAAACCCTTTAACTTCCTTTAACTTCCTGAAGTCATACCAACAGGGATCCAGGTAGCTTAGGTGGACATTTCTGTTGAATACACTTTCTCTGTGTCTGCAGAATTTATATAGATTGCATTTGCTGGCTTTTCATAATTACATAGATATTTAAGTCTAATAATTTGCTAATCAAATAAATTTCATGACAAAATTGCTAGCCATTTATAATTTTGTTTGCCACTTCTTTCATGATAGGACACCATCAAGAGATTCTTCAGATCTCAGCTTTACAGAGAAGAATGCAGTGGCTAGGCATAATTAGTATCAATTTGAATGAAGCATAGGGAGTTTTCCAATTACTTAAATATGGATGACCTATCCTCTGAATAGATAATTTTTACCAGATTGGTGGGGGTCTGACACTTCATTCCTCCCCTAATAAACTGTTTCAGGCTGCTGCTATAGGCGGAAGCTTTACAGTAGATGGAAGATTCCATCTACTATGTAGTAACCAGCTCCAGTGTATTGCAGCTCAGCTCCTATTCACTTGAATGGGAGTGGGGCTGCTGTACCCTGACTAAGTCAATACACAGTGAAGGAAACCATGTCCTTCTGGTTTTGTCCATTGTATACTTTATGGTGCCAGTTGCTCCAGGTACCAGCTAATGTGTGGGAGTGAGGAATGTTGGACCTCCAGCCATCTGATATACTTGCTGAAAATGCACTTGCTGACATTCTGAAGAAAGACCATTAATATCCAAGTACCAGAAAACCTATTTAAGGTTTGTAGGCACTACATGTACTGCATATGGTGTGCAAAAGCTCTTCCAAATGAATCAAAAATCTGAAATTTATGGAAACACCATAATTGTTTGAGGCTACAAAAAAATCATATTATTATGTGCACGTTCTAATGATTGTTCTGTGGTGATGTTCCTAATGGATTATTATTGAAGAAAGCAGAACCAATTTCACAAGTGGCCACATGAATAATGATCTTCTGGTTTGGTATGGGGATCATTGATCACTACCCGACAGTCTCAGCTTCCAGTAAGGACAGTAGCAGAAATGTAACAGTTCTATGTTTGAATCACTGAAGGATGAATAGCAGCTTCATTCATGTGTCAAAAATACCTCTTAGTGACCACCCATATGTCTTTTTAAGGCGGTCACTAAGGGGCCATATGCTGGGCCTTTTTAACGGCAGCCCAGTCTAAGCGCTGCACGGATCCCCCTATTAAGTGGTAAAAAAAAAAAAAAAACACAATAAATAAAAAAAATCCATAAAAAAATTATGCTTTTTTTCCATTGAAAATATGCTTTTCAATGAAAAAAATTGCAAAAAAAAAATCTCCCCCATATGTTTGGTATTGCGACATCTGTAACGAACGGGGCTACAAATATATCACATAACTTATCCCCTACTGTGAACGCCATAAAAAAAAAAAAAAGACAGAATGGCTCATTTATTCTTAGTTGCCACCGAAAAAACTTAATAACAAGAGATCAAAAAGCGCCATTTACTCCAAAATGATACCAATGAAAAATACAAGTCGCCCCGCAAAAATCAAGACCTCACACAACTCCATAGAAAGAAAAATAAATAAGTTATGGGTCTTGAGATGTGGCAATACAAAAACATTTTTCTTTTGAAAAAAAGGTGTTTTATTGTAAAAAAAAGTAGTAAAACGTAAAAAAATAAACTATATGCATTTGGTATCACTGTAAATATAATGACCCAGAGAATAAATATATTGTTATTTATACCATATAATGAACGCCGTAAAATTTATAACGTAAAAGCGCAGTGGCAGTATTGCTGTTTTTCCCATCTCCCTCCCAGAAAGAGTTAATAAAAGTTAATCAGAAACTCATGTGTACCCCAAAATGGTGCCATTAAAAACTACAACTTGTTCCGCAATAAACAAGCCCTCACAAAGCTATATAGATGGAAAAGTAAAAAGTTATAGCTCTTGGAACGTAATGATGAAAAAGGAAGAAAAACGCTTGGTCAGTAAGGCCTAAAACAGGCTGGTCACTAAGGGGTTAATAAAGAAACCCATAAATGAGTTCATGCATTACCATTTCTTTGGCTGCATTCTTCACGTTGAGCACACTTTAAAAGGAAAGGTTAAGGTGTCCTTTTGGTGATATTTCAGTACTGACGATTAAACTTTAAACCCCTATAATTTAGAACTAATAATAAGAATCCTTGTAAACTATGAAGACGTGCAAGTAAACAGGCAGGATGTTTGTCGCGTTAAAATACAGTAACTTTTATTTTATCCAACATTTGAAAGTCTAGAACATCTAATCATTTGGAGAACATTTTCTGACACAGAACAGAGCAGATCATAGAAGAAGATTGAGCACACATAACTAATTACATGTAAAAGGTAGCTCTAAGTCGAAGGCATAGGCACAAATCTGTTTTTGCCTTATAAAGGTTTCCTTTCTGTTCTTTCCTTTTAGCTTGACATATCCCAAGATGTGTGGTGTGGTATAATATGATTATGTGATACTCTATCAGGAGTTGTTTATGCTATATGTCTCTATGGGTCACAACCTAGTGGTTATGATATGTGTTTCGGCTTGTAGGATGTTTTGCTAGCATGTAGCAATAATGTATTGAATTTGTATCATGAAAAACTAGAGTTCTTACATCTGTAACTATGACCAACCTAATTAATGCAAGCACACCGCCTGGTAGGGATGATCATGTTGACTAAAACACGCCCTTTTTTCTTGCAATCTGTATTACCTGTCGATCTCACTGGGAGAGGGAGTGGTGAAAGGAAAAGGTGGACGTAAAGCAGTACTCCAAGGGGCTAGACCAGCTACTCAGTGCTCCAAGCACCTGATTTGCATGTAACTTAATTTAATTAATTTTTTGTAGCAGTAATATTGGTTGCAGAAAGAAAGGACTCATTATGGTCACCACGGTTAATCTTATTAGGCATTATGACTATTTTAGTAGGGTTGAGCATGGTGACAGATGCTCCTTAACTAAATTTGTGGAAATGTGAGGGTGGACACATCTGTATTAGTAAAATATAGGACTGATGTAGGCTTTCTATTTTAAGGTTTCAATAATGTGGAATATTCCATAATCCTGAACATACCAGGTCTTATTAAACTGGACCTTTCCCATCCCCAACATACACCCACACGCACACCATGAGGTCACTATGCAGTTTGTTTGCTCACTGAAAATGCAGGCTGTGCTTCAGGCATACAATTTCATGAGGAAAAAGAAATTAGAGGCATTATTACTGCTTAACAATAGTGATGCCTTGTGTAAATTGATTTATTTTCTAACTATTCCTTGCTAATGAAGTTGCATGGAATTGTGTTTAGGGTGATGACAGGTGGTGCAGCTAGCTGCATGTGGCCAACCCACGCTCACTATGGACTTCATCCCCATGCAGCATCCAACTGTTTGGCCTTGCTCTTATGTTGTTACTAAACATTATTAAAGAGGTTGTCCACGTTAAAATATTTTTCAGGGAGGCTGGTAAAATAATACAAAAAAAATTAACTCACCTTTTCAAGTCCTCTTTGATCAATTTTATAATTTTATCAGCCTGCCTGCAGTTAGGCCTGAGAAAAAGGTAATTTTGATAACCACTTTTAAAATTTTCTGTACTATACAAATTTAACATATGGTATCTACTGACATGTCTGCTCTGGTCCCTCATGGTTTCCCTTTCAGTTCTGACAGATCCTTTAGGATTTATTTGTAATAAAAGCATGTGCTGTGTTTGAGTTTTAATCCACAGCATTAGCAGTTGTTCACTCAGCTAATGGTCACAGTGCTAGTTTTCTTAAAAGTTTGCCATGTTATTTCTAAAAATGTCTTGCTAATAATAATTGCCTAAATATCCATGAATTAAGTTCTCGAAGTCAATAAAACTGTAGTTAAAGGAAGCCTCCAGAGCAAAAAAATGGTGACAGTGGGCTCAAAGTGGCTTAAAACAGAACCGATACATAATCACTGATTCCCTTGCTATTCCAATGCTGCCCGGGTCCTTGCTTCCTATTTCCTGCTCTGGTCTCAACATACAGGCAATGCCCGCTCAGCCAATCAATGCCTGACATGATCACTGCTGCAGTCAATGATTTTCCAAAAAGGCTTTTCCTGCACATAATGGAGAGTAGTGATGATCTAGGCAGCTTTGGAGTGTCAGCGGCAGAGGATCAGTGAGGTGATCTTTGGTTCTTTTATGTTTTAAACCATTCTGGACCCTCTTTAAAACCCCTTTAAATGTGGCCTTTAATCTGTAAATGACACCAACCTGTAGTCTGTGTATAGGCTGACTGGTAATATTTATTTCTCTAAATTGCCCTGACTCTGTTATTTGAATAGTTTGTAGCTGCAGAATGCAATTGGAATAATAACATTGCATTATGGAATATTAACCTACATCTTCGATGCATATAGCAGAAACTGAGAAAGATCATGATCATCACTGTAAAACCAAGCTGGAAAGCTTTCCCACACACAGGGTTATAGTGAACCCTAGGAGAGCAGTATATCTCAGGTGAAGGCGTGAGAAAAATTAAGAATGATTACCATAGACAAGAAGTTTATATATTAAGCCAGGTGTGGGGACCAGATGTCTTTACTGTTGCTGTGCTGGGAAATATCCTCTGCAATGAGTGCAGCAATGATGAAGTGCTCTGCAATTTACCTGTGCCAGCACCCGCTGAGCCTCATCCTTTTTATTGGCAAAATAGTAATCTGTCTCTCCTGTCAGCATAATGTAATGCTAAGGGAATATGTGTGAAGCTATTACTTCTTCAGGTTTTTTTTTTACAGGAGAGGTACGAGATATCCCAGCAGAGCAGCAATGCCAGTATCTTCAGGAAGAGGACACCACTCAGGAAATACTGACTGTAGGACTTGTCTCCAAAGAGTATACAAACAATAACAGAGCAGAAAGCCAAAATGGGCAGAGCCAAAGGGAACATGCAGAATTGTAGACATAGAAGTTATATCTTCCATCACGTTATTCCAGAAAAACCTTTACTGCCTATGTTATTCAGTTTGTGAAGATTTGAGATGTATTTTTTTTAGTGCCCCGTGGTATGACGAAGAAGACAGGTGGATTGTTGCTGTGCATAGGTTGGTTTCATTATAGTATTACAGTATATGTGAAAATAGGGGAAATATGGAAGCAGCATTTTCCTGAAACTGCATTAACAAGTGGGATAGTAAGTCTAAGAGGTCCTAAGAGTTCTAACTCTCTCCCTGTTCCCTTCTATAGACTATATAGGAAGTTTACAGCAGTGGGTACACTGGAGAAGGACACATGTAAGCTATTATAATGGAATATTGATGTGCCGCCAAGGAAGTGGCAGGGATTTTTAACTCCTTGAGCTTTGTTACTAGAGTCATTCAAATAATGACATTACATTATGAAAATAGCTGTTTCAAATCTTATCTTCAAATTCCTAACTTTTCTGAGGCTGCAGGTGACTTCATATAGAGGCATATGTACTGATGATAGATTTTTCTAACATTGTCTAATTATAGACTGTAATAGAAAGAAAGGCCTAAAATATCATGCACACGGCTGAATTATATATGTTATATGCAGCTTGGATCTATTATACAGCATACATCAAATTATATATGCTAAATCTCCTCATGTCTCTGATATTACACAAATTTTTATTTAAAATGTGGAATTCTTCATTCCATACCACATTATGGAAATATTGTCACCTAGAAGTGGCAGTGCACCATATGGAGGCACAAGGAGTGCTCACTGAAGTTATTTAATAAGGTGGCTCACTGACGGAAAAAATATGGATATCTGGTGCTCTTACCCTCAAATCCGGTTCACCCCACCGGAAAGCGGTATGTATAAAATTTGGAGGTTTTGGTAGGCACACAGGAATATGGTTGTATGCAGCAATTTTATTAGTAGTACTGGTATTCACATAAATAAATGTAGTAATGTAAGAATAAAAATAGTGTATAAAACATATATATAAAAAATATATAAAAATATAAGAAATATAATCCACTGTAATTTGTTGAATGCAGTTGCTAAAAAGAGAGTCCAGCTTTGATAGGGATCAATACTTAGTGGAGAGATTAACATTCACACTTGTGTAGTTCACACTTATATAATTCAAATCCCGAATAGTCTCACTTATAACACGCTTTGAGATGGGATGGTAGTACTTACGGTCGTGGTGGTTTTTTCTTTTGCGGCATCCCGCACCCACACTGACCTGGATGGATCACATGCACCGTCTCGGCATCTCGCGTGTTCTGGCTCCGTGCGCTGTTTAGGTTTTCCAGCTTGGCAAGTGAGTATTCTCGTGCTCTGGATTTGGCGTCTCCCGTGACCTGGTCCCGGTCATGTGTTTCAGTCTCCTCCGTGCGCCGCCTCATTATCGGCTATAATGCGCTGTAGTTGGAGGTTCGGGTTTTGTAAATCCTGGCTTTAGGAGCGCGCCCAATGAAAAGGTTAGATGTTTGCTGGTATTTTAATGTATGTTGTTCCTCTGCATACTAGGAGTCACCAAACGCGTTTCAAAGCCCTCACTGGCTTCTTCCTCAGTGGACCATACATTAAAATACCAGCAAACATCTAACCTTTTCATTGGGAGCGCTCCTAAAGCCAGGATTTACAAAACCCGAAACTCCAACTACAGCGCATTATAGCCGATATTGAGGCGGCGCACGGAGGAGAAAACCTAAACAGGCCACGGAGCCAGAACACGCGAGATGCCGAGACGGTGCATGTGATCCATCCAGGTCAGTGTGGGTACGGGACGCCGCAAAAGAAAAAACCACCACGACCGTAAGTAATACCATCCCATCTCAAAGCGTGTTATAAGTGAGACTGTTCGGGACTTGAATTATACAAGTGTGAACTACACAAGTGTGAATGTGAATCTCTCCACTAAGTATTGATCCCTATCAAAGCTGGACTCTCTTTTTAGCAACTGCATTCAACAAATTACAGTGGACTATATTTCTTATATTTTTATATATTTTTTATATATATGTTTTATACGCTATTTTTATTCTTACATTGCTACATTTATTTATGTGAATACCAGTACTACTAATAAAATTGCTGCATACAACCATATTCCTATGTGCCTACCCAAACCTCCAAATTTTATACAAGGAGTGCTCACGCCATATGCATGAGCCCTAATGTAGATTTGGCAACTCAGTGCCTTACTAGTTAATACAAGGCTTTTCAAAATCTATTCTTTCACTCAGAATTTTTAGGTGGAAACTAATATAATATTGCCATCATTGAAATAGCCAGATATGATCATCCTTTTACATACAATTTATAAGGAGTGCTAGAGAGATTTTCAATATGTTCCAATTCAAATCTGTAGCTATAGTTTAGGATTTTTTCATGGTATTACTTTTCTCAAAAGAGTCTTTTGTTTCAAAGAGTCATACAGTTTTACAAAAAAAAAATTTAAGGGATTTTCTAGTTTGCATCGACTTAATCATTTATGAAAGTAGCTGTAACTTTGTAATGTATTTCTTTTATGCTGTTTCTTATTTCCTGTTATGTTTATAGGGTAGTGTTTGTGTAATTAGTTGGGTAAATTGTAGCTCATAAACCACCTGGGCATTGTTAGGGGTGGCGCTACAGCTATGTCAGAGAAAGGAGAAGTGCATTGTGGGTTTGGTTGGATACAGCAACAGGAAGTGGTACATACAGAATGTAATGAAACTAAAGTGATGTATTTATATGGAAAAAATGAGTGAGGATAGCCCACAGGGGTGGACTGGGAACTGAAAGTGGACCTGGAAAGAAGTCTAAAAGTGGTTCCATGTTGTAGGTAGGTCTAAATTGACAGAATAAGGGACAACAGAAGTAGGCAGGGCAAGCAATACCTTAGTGCAGAACCACAGTATGAAACAGTATCATCGTCCTGAGGATGGCATTACAGTTCAATGCAAGAAGGCACTTTCTTCTGCCTGCCAGGTGCATAAGTGTCTAAAGCTCCTACATTAATTAATGCTGAGAGCATAAAATCTTTATCTACCTGGCTGGCGACCAAGTGGAAGGCTTGGGCAGCTCTATTTAGGTCTATGGCCAGTCTAGTCCAAAAAAAAAAAAAAAACACAGGGAAGAAGCACATGTGGTATTTCCACTCTTTAGCAGATTATAAAAAGATCCACTACAACCCGTGAAGCTGAATCGCACATCATTAAGAGCAGTGCTGATAGTGAGCAAAGATATCTTACTTTAGAATCTCAAATGACTTGAGCTTATGCAACCAGTGGAGTCTAAAGCTTAATAACATTAAATGTCAGGTCTTCCATGGTTCCATGGTTAAAGTCTGACAGTCCTACTCATTTACAATGTCCCCCAGAAAATATCATTCAAAGGAAGTATTTGAGGTGAGGTCTGGAATCTCGCTAGGTCATTACTGAGAGATCCCCTGCTGCTCTGCTATTCTACAACTGTACAAAGGCTTCAAAAAGGAGAAGTTTAATATTGATTATGTAAGTGTTATTGTGAGGTAAGACTATTGCAGCAGTATGCACCATGCTTTTCTTGAGATGATTTCTGAATGTTTACAGGATTCACTAATATGTAAAAGATGTCCAATGCAGATGTATTCCTAAAGAGGATCTGTCCGCTCTCTGGACATGTCAGTTGCAGTAAATTTGTGTAGCCCCATTAAATATTTTTTGGAGTATCTTTTCTTATATTTCACCTTTGTACTTATTTCTCCAGAAACTGCATGAAGAATTTGGCAAATGAGTGCTACTCATCAATAGGGTGTATCTCTATAACATTTGACATTCCTAACACTGATTGGAAAATGTCAGTGTTCAGAAACACACTCCATTGACAAGGGTAATGGTGATACCCAGTTTTTAATGTATTCATATATTTCTAGGAGAAATAACTGAGGTATGGCACAATGTAAAGAAGCCTCTAAATTGTTTCTAAAACAGACAAGTTAATAGATCTTTCAGGTCCACTTTAATAATTTCAAGAACAATAAATTAAAAATCAGGTTATTGTCCTAAATATGTTTAGCCTCTATTGATTTTATTTCACCAGTAGCCCCTGATTCATTAAATTCTGACCCCTCATTATCCATATTTTTATCAAATTATATAAGACACTTGTGCTTGGAAAATTGTTAATGTTTGTGTGATGGAGTCAGTTTATATTTTATCACTGTGCAATGAATGACTGGCCATTAGACTTTGATCACCAGCTATCTAGTTTCATGCAAGAACCTGAAATTCAATCTTCAGTACTGAAATGTAAAGCCATGGCTGTGTCCTCGGTTCATTTGCCTCACTTGACCTAACCCAACAACTTAAGTCTGCAGCACAAACAAATATCAAAACATACAAGATTATAAAAAACATTAAAGAAATCTATTATTTCTTTATATTATGGACAGGGTGGGATTTTTCTTTTCATGTGTAAATGTGCAAGATTGATTTGATGGTTCGGATAAATCTAGTAATTCTCAGCTGTGAAAATAAAATATACCTCTTCTGTATAATAAAACATCTAAAATGTAAAATGAGGAAATCATCAGAAATTAAAAGGGACAACAAAAAGACGGTATTACAGGGACAATTCAGTGCCTTTTCTTTTATGCCAACACAACATGCACTTTAGTATCACATGCATAGGTGTGTGTGGGCATCGTTCCCTAGGATGATGAAATCATACACATTTCAGTAAGTACAAATTTACAAAAAAAAAAAAAAAATGTCCATATGGGAGAAGAAACATAATTGTTAATTCTTCATTTTGCCCAGTTTTGCTCCACTCACAGTCAAGTGCAACAATATCCAACTGTAATACAACAGGTTTCAATACAAACTCATGTCATGGAGGTTTGGAATGATTATCTAAACCTTATACTGGCTTTAGAAGGGAGACATAGCTGAATATGATACACTTCTTATTTGTCTTCTCTGATATACAGGAAGCTGGCAGCTGGCATGCTATACAAATATATCATTTGAATGTATTCTTTACAGAGACAATATATGCTTCACCAACTGGAGGACGTCATCTCAGACCACCAAGTTTTCTTTTTTCCCTCTCGAGAGGGAAGCTTATTTCATAATGTTGATACCTGATTGTTGCATTGATTTGCAATATGGCACAGCCTCAGTGCTAAAAAAAAAGAATATAGTCGTGTTTGCCCTGTTAAACTGTGAACATAAAATATACTTAGGGCACGATAAGCTGAAAGAGTGCACATAGACGGATGCTGTGGGTGAATCAGTAACTTGCGTGTGTATGTAAAATATGATTACAAGTTAACTTAAGCAACCAATATAGTATTACATGGGCTCGCTCTTTCTTTTTCTCAGTTAATATTGTTTTTTTTTCATGGCTTGCTTTTACATAATTTTAATATTCATCATTTGATTTATAGGGATTGCAGAATATACTTTTGGTATCCTATAATGTCTGGTACAGGTAAAACAAAAAAATTCTGTATCTTAGAAATTCTTCAAATATATAAAAAAATAAAATAAAATAAAAATGCTCAGAAAAAAAGCAAAGTTATGGGTATAAAATCGACATTAGATTGCACTTTTGCATTGTTGTCATAATATTTTGTTTTCCATTGTTTTGTTCTCAGTTCTGGTTTGTAGATGTCTGCTCTATTGGGCCATTAAAATGTGATTATTTTCCTTGTAATCAATTTAAGACTATGTGCCAAACTGCAAAATACAGCCAGATTTTGATGATAATTATCATGTGCGCTCTTTGTGTATACCAAGCATATGAACAAACCATCCACAAAAAGATATTGAATGTGAAATCTGAAGTTACAAAGGTGACAACATTACATAAAAAATGGATGCAGGAACACTTTCATATGAAGAAACAGATGGAGCAGGGTTGAATTTGTGCACCATGATGACTCTCTGAGTGCAAGAGAGTCCATCAGATCCCCTATTATAGTGACAGATAGTGTTGAGCGCGAATATTCGAATAGCGAATTCTTATTGCGAATATCGCAAATTTGATAATTCGCAAATATTGTGAATATACCTCTATATATTCGCAATTTCGAGTATTTTTTTTTTTTGTTAGATGTTAATCCATGCTTATCTGGTTGTCTTCCCACTTTCCAAAAGCTGTTCTTACCTGACCGGAGGATTCCTGGCTCCCTGCCCGCTCCAGTCAATGCCCGTTGCCGCTTCTGCCGACTCCCTGTGTGCATGGGAAACGTCTCAATGCTAAAATGTACTGTCGGATGTGAGAATCACGATCTCACAAATTTGACTAAGTTGTTATCGCAATGCGATTAATATAACCTGAATTATTCGCATTGCGATATTCGTTATATTCTAGCAGTACAACCATTAGGAACCCAGCTTTAAGTTGAATTTGCAATGCGAGCGATACAGGTTATATTAATCGAATTGCGAATTCAACTTAGAGCTGAGTTGCTAATGGTTGTGTTGCTAGAATGTAACGAAGATTGAGAATATAGTGCTATATTCGTGTATTCGTGATATTCGTCATCTTCGTTATATTCTAGCAATACAACCATTAGGAACTTAGCTCTAAGATCAATTCGCAATGCGAGTATATGTTCGCTTCGCGAATGAGCTGAGTTGCTAATGGTTGTTGCTAGAATGTAACGAAGATTGAGAATATAGTGCTATATTCGTGTATTCGTGATATTCGTCGTCTTCTTTATATTCTAGCAATACAACCATTAGGAACTTAGCTCTAAGATAAATTCGCAATACGAGTATATGTTTGCTTCGCAAATGAAACTTTGAGCTGAGATCCTAATGGTAGTTGCTAGAATATAACGAAGATTGAGAATATAGTGCTATATTCGTGATATTCGTTATATTCTAGCAATACAGCCATTAGGAACCCAGCTCTAAGTTGAATTCGCAATGCGAGTAATACATGTTATATTAATCGCATGGCGAATTGAACTTAGAACTTGTATTGCTATAATTGACGAAGATAATGAATATCACGAATATAACACTAAATTAAGCGATTAATATAACCTGTATTACTTGCATTGCGAATTTAACTTAGAGCTGGGTTCCTAATGGTTGTATTGCCAGAATATAACGAAGATTGAGAATATAGTGCTATATTCGTGATATTCGTTATCTTCGTCAATTATAGCAATACAAGTTAGTTACAACCATTAGGAACTCAGCTCTAAGTTTAATTTGCGATGCGAATATAAATTCGCGTAACAATCACAATATATAGAATAATGATGAATATTCGATGTCGACGAATATATGACGAATATTCAATAGAATATTCGCAAAATATCGCGAAATCGAATATGGCACCTCCCGCTCATTACTAGTGACAGACATGCTGACCTTAGCAGTCTGTCATGTATATGCATTTGTGTACAAGTACTAGAGAACTTACATGTATTATTTAGTGGGTGGCAATCGCTGCAGCCTGCCCTCCAGCCACTGATTGACAGATTCATGATGTGTGGAACACCCCCAGACCCTTGCCCCTCCAGCCCCCCAATTACAGATTTATTCTTATGCACAGAAATTGGTTGGGTGAAGCCTGCAAATCATATTAACATAGTAAAATAGCTTAAAAGCCTGAAAAAAGACATCTGTTTATCCAGTTCAGCCTGTGTTCCTGCAAGTTGACCCAGAGGAAGGCAAAAAACCCCAAGAAGGGTTGAAAAAATGACATCTGTCAATCTAGTTCGGCCTGTTATCCTGCAAGTTGACCCAGAGGAAGGCAAAAAAAAAAACATGAGGTAGAAGCCAATTTTCCTCAGTTTAGTGGAAAAAATTCCTTCTACACATAGTTATTAGGTATCCACTTAGTCGTCTTTTTTCTAAAGTGAATAACCCTAATTTTGATAATCTCTCTGTGTACTCTAGTCCACCCATTGCAGTTATTACTTTAGTTGCCCTTCTCTGAATCCTCTCCAGCTTTGTCAGTCTTGTTCACAGGAGCCCAGAACTGTTCACAATACTCCATGTCATCAGACTCCTTGCTGCAGCGCTGCATTGTTTGATATATATGTTTTCTAAAACTACTACACAAATACATGTACATGATAGATGGTTGAAATCAGCGTGTCTGTGACTACACTATGCTGACCTCAAAGATGGCAGCATAAGAAGAACATTCCAGGAAAAATGGCCAAATTGGGTGAGATTTAGGAAACTAAAAGAAAAACTTTGTTCAAATCAACCACAGCACAGTTCTTATTTTGGATTCTACTCATGAAAAAATGGAAGCTGGGCTGTGATTGGTTTCTATAGGCAACTTAAATAGTTTTACTTTTGGAAAGTATCATTACTCTGGTTTACAGTTTTGCCTGATGCAGGACCTGAGGGGGCGGAGTATGACTCAGGGTCTCTCTTTGGTGTTCTTTGAATCTGTCTATTCTGTCATTCTGTCGCCCCCTCGGGCTCTGCACTAGGTGTAAAAGGGCTATTTATCAATGTGTTTAGACAACTTTTTCAGATTTGTACCAAACACACTACAGTATTTATTAAGCCTCTGCAGCACATTTTCCAACACATTGAAACGTTTGGGAAGAAATGGGGTTGAACCAAAGCCGACCTTTTTGTGAACATGTCCACTATTTTTCTACTTTGAATAGCTTTAGAAAACAATTCCAGGTCTAACTAGACAAGACTGGTGATCTACTGTACACTGAAGTGAAGTCCTCTGATAAATAAGGTGCATCTCTGACTCTCTGTGCACCAGCATATCAAATCTACGGAAGCTATGAGTTGGCATAAACTCAAGCTATAAATTACTCCAGATTCTGATGTAAATTATAGTAAATTCCTTAGGCTGTTGAAGACCTCGCCCTCTCTTGGTAAGCCCCGTCCACTTTTGTGGATTGTGTAAATTTTTTTAACATCACAAAACCAGTGTAGCATGTTTGATAAATTGCTGGCAGACAGATCTATCAACAGGGGATGTTTTTTTTTAAGATTGTAAGCAAACTAACCTATGGTATTATGGGACTCTAAAGTACCATATTATAATATGATGATGAGTTGTGCCATATTATAGATGCTCCTGCTAGATCTGTAAAGCAAAAAATCATTTTTTATTTCAGGATTTCCAGAATCAAAATAATATAGATATATTAAGAAACAGGGTAACAAGAGAACCAGTGTAATACCATTATAATCTGCTTAAAAAATTTATTTTTATGGATATAAAAGGCACTGTTGTTATATTAAACTTAACGAAAAGTGGAACGCTCCCCAAACAAGTAATAAATATGTTTTCTTTATGAAGTTCCCAAATCTTCATAAAAAAGCACCTGGTTTGAATCTCCTTGTTCTGACATGTAACCTGGCACTACAAATACAGTACACTGTTGATCGGTTACCACTGACAAGTCAGTTTTAGCATATATTTGAATAATCAATTAAATAATCCTGGAGCATCTTTTCTCTGCATTGTGACAGCCCTCTGCCATTTCTACTGGAAAATATGAATAAATTGACAAATGGGTTTTACCATTGTCCTTGTCATAAGGATCTGTCCTTATTCTGTCTGATACTGCCAGCAACGATTGGATAATCCCAGGCATGCAGGGAAAGACTATCTGGTAACAACCACTTGTCAAAAAAAAATTTTTTTTTTTTGAGGAACAACAGAGGAATGGCATAACAGAGAGATATAAGAAAATGAGATCCAGAATTATTACATGGAGAATGCAAGTAGTTACTGCAGTGTGCTGCCCCCCAAGGCTGATCGTGTTCTAGGTCTATAGGAATGCCCAGTGGTGTGGTGCGACCTTAACAGTCTCTGTGTGTGTGTCATGGTGCTCCTACCTGGATACCGTCATCCCCAAGGCTTAGCTCCGAAGCAATAAAGGGAATGAGTATTGATGGAGAATAAGTCGAGTCCAGACTCTTTGAATCCAGACAATATTCAGGCTTTCTCTTGGTTCCAGCAAACTATTGTGTTAACTGGCAGGCAAACTTGATAACTCTGCTTTCTCTCTGCTGTGCTAAACTCGGCTTAAGTCTGATAGCTGGACATTAGGACTGTTCTGATATGTCTGGAGTGGGGTGCTCTTGGCTGCTGACCCCCTAGTGACACTCTGACTGTAGATCTGTAAGGAGTCCGGGTGCTCTATGAGCTACTTCCCTTTGGGAACTTTTGCCGCAGAAGGTGGAACTTTCCCCTCACTGCTACATATTGGGCACATCTGATCTCACGCCTCCCTGGCGTACTCTGACTAGACTTCTTGCAGACCCTCCCTTTGGTATGAAGCAAGACTAGCCCACTTCAACTCAATAGGGCGAAGAATGAAATGGTAAGTTCCATTCTGCCTAAAGTTAGCTCTGCTATACAGGCTTTCACCTGCTGGTGAACCAGGCAGTTTACATATACTACAACAAATAACTGTTTCATAACAACATGAATGCACAATGTAGGAGGACCTACAAAAAATACATAAATGGCATTATTGGTAGCAGTTAAAGACAGTAGCAGGGTGAATAACTTGTAATACCACTCTGGGATATTACATTACTATAACAGACATGCCAAGATTGGTGACAGGTCCTCTTTGACGCACCCATAAGAGGTTATCTGTAACATATCTGCATTATTTTCTGTTCTAATGTGAACAGTGTCGGACTGGGGTGCCTAGAGCCCACCAGTGGAATTGATTTTGGGGGCCCACCCTAAAGCTAGAGTTTTTACTTGTTCATTTTACTTGTTCAGTTTTGCGCACATGAATATTTGCAGTTCAGCACACAATACAGTATGCTAAACAGAACAGTATTGTGCATTGCTCTATATCAAAATGTTCCTCATTAAAGAGGACCTTTCATTAGGATAAAACATTTAAACTGAGTATGCTGACATGTTGGGACGCCCAGGACAAAATGGGCAGACTCGATCCAGTTTAGCTGAATTTCTGAAGATACTGGAGGACATAGCGGGAGAACAGAGCGGCGCCCAGGGATAATAGTAAGTGCAGGGAGATCCCTGGGCGCCGCTCTGCATGGATCTGTCCTAGTGAACGACCACCCAGTCCCCCAGCCTAAACAAAATCCAAAGTGAAGGAAATGTTTCCTGGCATATTCCAAAGGATAAGTTTATTGAAGTGATGGCAGTAGTGCCACAGCCTCCTCACAGCTCACCAAGCTCAGCGCCATCCCTTGTATAGCGGCTGTGCTTGGTATCACGCTCGGCATCTTTCACTTCCATGGGGCTGAGATCACGTAATCAATGAACGTGACATCACATGGCCTAGGAAAAGCACAGTCCACAGTTATATGTGACGGATATCAGCAGCTCCTCTGATAACGCTCCAGTACTGATATAACCTCCAGAGACATTACATCATGTGACTGATATCAGCCGCTCCTCTTATAACGCTCCAGTACTGATATAGCCTCCAGAGACATTACATCATATGTGACTGATATCAGCCGCTACTCTTATAATGCTCCAGTGCTGATATAACCTCCAGAGACATTACATCATATGTGACTGATATCAGCCGCTCCTCTTATAACGCTCCAGTACTGATATAAGTTTAAGAGACATTACATCATATGTGACTGATATCAGCCACTCCTCTCATACCCCTCCAGCACTGATATAACTTCCAGAGACATTACATCATGTGACTGATATCAGCCGCTCCTCTTATAATGCTCCAGCACTAATATAACTTCCAGAGACATTACATCATATGTGACTGATATCAGCCGCTCCTCTCATAACGCTCCAGCACTGATATAACTTCCAGAGACATTACATCATGTGACTGATATCAGTCGCTCCTCTTATAATGCTCCAGCACTGATATAACTTCCAGAGACATTGAATCATATGTGACTGATATCAGCCGCTCCTCTCATAATGCTCCAGCACTGATATAACTTAGAACCATAGAAACATAGAATGTGTCGGCAGATAAGAACCATTTGGCCCATCTTGTCTGCCCGATACAGAGACATTCAAAGACATTACATCATATGTGACTGATATCAGCCGCTCCTCTCATACCCCTCCAGCACTGATATAACTTCCAGAGACATTACATCATGTGACTGATATCAGCCGCTCCTCTTATAACGCTCCAGCGCTGATATAACCTCCAGAGACATTACATCATATGTGACTGATATCAGCTGCTCCTCTCATAACGCTCCAGCACTGATATAACTTCCAGAGACATTACATCATGTGACTGATATCAGCCGCTCCTGTTATAACGTTCCAGCACTGATATAACTTCCATAGACATTACATCATATGTGACTGATATCAGCCGCTACTCTCATAACGCTCCAGCACTGATATAACTTCCAGAGACATTATATCATGTGACTGATATCAGCCGCTCCTCTTATAACGCTCCAGCGCTGATATAACCTCCAGAGACATTACATCATATGTGACTGATAACAGCTGCTCCTCTTATAATGCTCCAGCACTGATATAACCTCCAGAGACATTACATCATATGTGACTGATATCAGCCGCTACTCTTATAATGCTCCAGTTCTGATATAACCTTCAGAGACATTACATCATATGTGACTAATATCAGTCGCTCCTCTTATAACGCTCCAGCACTGATATAACCTCCAGAGACATTACATCATATGTGACTGATATCAACCGCTCCTCTTTTAATGCTCCAGCGCTGATATAACCTCCAGAGACATTACATCATATGTGACTGATATCAGCTGCTCCTCTTATAATGCTCCAGCACTGATATAACCTCCAGAGACATTACATCATATGTGACTGATATCAGTCGCTCCTCTTATAACGCTCCAGCGCTGATATAACCTCCTGAGACATTTACATATGTGACTGATATCATCCGCTCCTCTTATAATGCTACAGTGCTGATATAACCTCCAGAGACATTTACATATGTGACTGATATCATCCGCTCCTCTTATAACGCTTCAGTACTGATATAACCTACAGAGAGAACTGAGAGAACTTTATACTGGAGGCAAATCAACACAGGAGGTCAGAGCAGCGTCTCCATTATCTCATGCTGCTGCTGCCTTGGCTCCTCTGGCTCCGCCCCCTCTTCACGCAGGATGGAATCTCACACTGCAGAGAGGGGAGAGGGGGGGGGGGAATGAGCTGTCTCCTGATATGGGGTCCAGTGAGTTTTTACTTTGGAGAAGGGAACAAGCCCTGCAGGTACTGTGCGGTTCCTTTCCCCAAAGTGAAATATGTGTGCCAGTGCTGAAGTCCAGCACCTGATAACATCCAGGCACCTGTGACAGTATAGTAACTGCCCTGCTGTGGTTGTGGCTGTAGTGTAAGCAGACAGGCAAGGGGCCCACCGGGCATTTCACCGGCATCCCGGTGGGCCAGCCTGAGCCTGAATGTGAAAACAATTAATGGCGACTGGCAAGCTTACTGAAGGTGGAATCTTCTCTCATGTCATTTAAATTTCACATTTGGAACACAGCAACCAAGGGACACAATTTAAAATCTCACATCACATGAATAGCCATTGATGTCAATGGAACCAGCATCCTCTAGAAACTTCTTAAGCAAGTAGAGCACCATTGAAGTCAATATTTTTGAGGCTCAGCACAGTACAGGAGAATCCAAACTTCTTAAAGGTTCTTCTTACAGCTCCCAACTTCAGGTTAGCAGAATGTATGGCAGCTTAAGAGTGTTAACAGTGATTTGATTTTTATTTTTTATTTTTATTTTATTGCAAAGTGAATACTCATGTTTTTAGGTTTAAAATGATGTGCTAATGAATTTCTTAAACACTTCCAGACTAGGCCATTTGCCCCATTCCAATCCCGACCAGGCCTGATTTTGCAAATCTGACCTGTGTCACTTTATGTGGTAATAACGTTGGAACGCTTTTACTTATCCAAGCCGTTCAGAGATATTGTATTTCATGTTAGTGGTAAATTTGAGTCAAAATATGTTACCTTTATTTATAAAAAAAATTCAAAAGTTTATGAAAATTTTAAAAAATTCACTGTTCGTGACATATCGTATTTTATGTTAGTGGGAAATTTGAGTCAAAATATGTTACCTTTATTTAAAGTTTATGAAAATTTAAAAAAATTAACTGTTTTCAAAATTTGAATTTCGCTGCTTTTAAGACAGATAGTGATACCTCATAAAATACTAATTGATTAACATTCACCATATGTCTACTTTATGTTGGCATCATTTTGGTAATGTCATTTTGTTTTTTTTAGGATGTTAGAAGGTTTAGAATTTTAGAAGCAATTTTTGAAATTCTTAAGAAAATTTCCAAAATCAACTTTTTTAAGGACCAGTCCTGAAGTCACTTTGAGGAGCTTACATAATGTAAACCACCCATAAATGACCCCATTTTAGAAACAACACCCCATATTATGTATTCAAAACTGGTTTTAGAAATGTTTTTAACCCTTTTAAGTATTTAACAGGAATTAAAGCAAAATAGAAATTTCTAAATTTCACGTTTTTTTTGCAGACTTTCCATTTTAATCATATTTTTCCTGTAACACATCAAAGGTTAACAACAAAACAAAGCTCAATATTTATTACCATGGTTCTGCAGTTTGCAGAAATACCTCACATATGGTTGTATACCACTGTATGGGCACACAGCAGGGCACATAATGCAAGGAGCGCCATATGGTTTTTGGAGGGCAGACTTTATTGGAATGGTCTTAGGGCGCCATGTTGCATTTGAAGAAACCATGAGGTATCCCCACAGTGAAAACATCCAAAAAGTGACCACATTTTATAAACTACACCACCGAATAAATTTTTCATGTGTGTAGTGAGCACTTGACCCATTATACGTTTCATAGAATTTAGGCCTCATGCACACGACCGTTGGTGTTTTGCGGTCCGCAATTTGCAGGACGGAACGCGGCCCATTGTAGAAATGCCTATTCTTGTCCGCCAAACGGACAAGAATAGGACATGTTCTATTTTTTTTGCGGGAGTACAGAACGAAGCAACGGATGCGGACAGCACACGGAGTGCTGTCCGCATCTTTTGCGGCCCCCATTAAAGTGAATGGGTCCGCGCCCGAGCCGCAAAATATGCGGTTCGGACGCGGACCACAAAAAAACGACCGTGTGCATGAGGCCTTATAATACTTGGCTGTGAAAATGAAAAATTACATTTTTTTAAAGAAAATTGTGATTTAGGCCAAAACTTCTTTTCATAAAAACTTTCTTTTTCATAAAAGATAAAAGGAGAATATCCCCCCACAAGTTGCTAGACATTTTCTTCTTAATACAGTAACTCCCCAATTGTGGTCGTAAACTGTTATTTGGGGATACGCTAGGGCTCAGAAGGGAAGGAGCACCATCTGGATTTTCTAACATAGAATTTTCTGTCATGCCTTTTAAGAGCGATAACTTTTAAATTTTTTTGTTAACTGAGCTGCGTGAGGGCCTATTTTGTGCAGGACAAGCTGTAGTTTTTATTGCCACCATTTTGGGGCTTTCTGGTTGCTTTTTATCTCATTTTTTGGGAGGTGGTCACAAAAAAAGTTGTTTGGTGTCATTTTTCTATTATTTTTTTTTTTTTCACCGTTCACTTGTAGGGGTAGATCATGTGATATTTTTATAGATACGGTTGTTAAAGACGCAACAATACCAAATATGTCTATTTTCTTATTTTTATGTTTTACACAATAAGAACATTTTTAGAAAAAATAAATCATGTTTTTGTGCTACCATATTCTTAGAGCAACATTTTTTAAATTTTTATGGCTATGATCTTGTGTGAGGGCTTGTGTTTTGCTGGATGTGGTGAAATTTATATTGATACCATTTTGGGGTACATGCAACTTTTTGATTGATATGTTTTTTGGGAGGTGAGGTGCCTAAAAAAAGCTGTTTTGCATAATTTTTTTTATGCCATTCACTTGATGGAGTAGATCATGTGATATTTTTGTAGAGCCAGTTCTTACGGGCACGACAATACCAAATATGTCTATTATTTATTTATTTTTTGCGTTTTACACAATAAAAGCATTTAAAAAAAATAAAAAATCATGCTGTGTTGCAAGTTTCTTAGAGCCATATTTTTATTTTTATTTTTATGGCTATGGTCTTGTGTGGGGGCTCATTTTTTGCTGGATGAGGTGACGTTTTTGTTTTCTACAAGTTTGGGGTACATACGACTTTTTGATCAATTAACATTATGTTAACATTATGAGTCAGTCGTTACGGATGTGGCGACACCAAATATTTCTATTTTATTTATTTTTTGATATTTTTAACATTTTTTAAAAGACTTAATTGGGGGAATTTATTTTTTTACATGTGAAACTTTAGTTTTTTTTATTGCTTCCTGATTTGTATACACTGTACTCATTCAGCGCTGTGTATACAGCGATCTAGAAGGCAGGGACACACAGGAATGTTCCCTTCTTTCTGGGTTGCCCTGCTGTCACTGACAGTGGGCCCCCGCCACAGCAGCTGCACAATTAGCGCAAAGCTGCCATCTCTGAAAAGATATTTCTAGACGTCCAATCAGAGGTAAACCCGACCGCCCAGGATGTTTATAGTTAATGGGTGGTCGGGAAGTGGTTAAAATGCAGGGTTTTAAATCCCCTGCATAGCATTTAAAAGATAATAGGCTGGCTGCTTGCAGCCACCAGTTTTGCACCTACAGTGGAGTTAGATCATGTGACTGCTATTGGGTCTGGGTGGAGGGGCCGAGTCCGGCTTCTGTGTCGGCCGTCATCCATTACGGCCCTGGCCTCATTACCTAGCCTGTGCTCTCCCCAGCAGCAGGCGTAATACAATGACATAACAATGCAGTCATGGGCTGAGTAGCAGAGCTCACAGGCCAGGGATCATCCCCCTGCCAGTGCTCGCTTCTGGTCAGCAGGTGTGATTACTTCACTGCATCACACCAGCTGATGAAAACATGATGTGCCCTGTTCCTCAGGAAAAGAGGGTTAGTTGAGTATTGCTTTTAAAAATTTTGTTAGCACTACTGGGGTTTCACTGCAGTAAAGGGGGCACTAAAGGTACAGAACTACTGTAAGGGGCACTAAGGGGGTATTCTGCTGTGTTTGGACACTAAGAGGTATGGTATTCTAATGTTTGTCATTGTGAGAACTAATGGGGCATGATCAATGTAAAACACTCTGGAGATCGAGCTCACCTCACACTATGGAGTCCCGTTCCCCTGCTTGGTAGGATACTATCTATAAATATGAGTACTGGTGGTATATAGTGCCTACCTTTCTGCCTTCGCTTTTATTGTATTCTCTTTCCTTGTAGCAGGTTTTGAGATTGGTTATTCCATGTGCTGGGCGTTTGTATTCCACTAGGAGCGTGCTCTGGCCGGTAGCACTGTGCTCCTGTTTCCCTGTGCTCACGCTCCGTGCAGGAGCGAGTGACCTCACTCTCCTAGAGCTACGGGTTAAAGGTGGAGGCAAAACAGCTCCTATTCTACGTGTTTCAAACAATATGCGTCGTTCTTCCTCAGGGATCACCTGATAGCATGATGACTTCTGTGTGGGGGCACAAAAGGGGCATAACTGCTGTGTGGGGGCACAAAAGGGGCATAACTGCTGTGTGGGGACACTAAGATAGCATAACTAGTGTGAGGGAGCACTAACAGTGTATCACTAATGTGAAGGGGGCACTAAGGGAGAAAAACTACAAGATGGGGCACTAAGGGCGCATTCTACTGTGTGGTGGCAGTAAGGGGGAATACAGGACCTGATGACATAATGCAAATTAAACTCTTGACTCCCTCTCCTGTCTTGGGCTAGTAAGCACTTTATTTTCATATTGTGGACAGGGGAATTGTATGGTGATTGTGGAAGGCTTAACTAGGAATTGGGTGCAGGGAAGTTGCTCAGGAGCGAGGGGCATTCAAAAATTGGGGCCCATAATTTTTTAGTTACGCCCCTGATCCATACAGTGCAATTTGGAAAATGAGGATGTGTAGAAGAGGTTGACAGTACATATCATATAGATGGCATTGTATAATGCCTATGTGCTACATACGTGCTCCGGCATGCCGGAGATCGCCGGACTAAAAGTACTGCAGGTCCGAATTTTTAGTCCGGTGATCTCTGCCGTGCACTGCCGTGCTGCGCCGTAGCTCTGCCCCCCATCCCATTATGGTCAATTGGGACGGAGCGGCAGCACGGCAGTGCACGGGTACTTGCGGCATGGTGGATCCGGCAGGCTGTTCACCCACCGAAACAGCCTGACGGATAGCTATGCTGCTAGTGTGAAAGTACCCTTATTGACACCTTACCATTGTACTACAGGGCACACTACTAGCCACACTGGCACACTAAAAACCTTTATTAGTATTCCTGTATAATGCTGATACAAGGACATTTTAGTTCCACTAGCTAGGCAGTAATCACACAAATGTAATGGAGGAAAATAAATTGCATATATATTTATTGTTAATTAGTTTGATCCATTACATTTTTATGATTACTAAATAGATTAGACTTTTGCTGTCATCCTGGTATATAGAGATGAATCTGTAGAGACCATTGCATTGCACAGGAATACTAGTAAAGGTTTTTAGTTAGAGAAGCCCCATTCACACACAGCTGTCAAGTCTGTGGATCAGCTAGTAAATCTTTTGCACTGCTACAGAAGATCCCTGGTTCAACCACCCACCAGTGACAATTTGGATAAAAGGGGAATAAAAGTTTTTAAAAACACAGGGGTTTTCTCAATTACTATTATAATGACGAAGACCCTAGTTATATGGAGGAATTACTTTAATTTTAACCCCTTCCCGAACTCTGTCATACATATACAGTCTATGGGAGCAACGATTAAACGAATGCATGTTAGAGTCCCCTAGTGTGACTTAAAATAAGTAAAAAAAAGCTTTAAAAACTGCTAAAAGAAATTATAAAAATGTGTCAGCCCCTTTCCCCATATTATTAACAAAACTAAACAGTAAACAATAAATATCATTGTCATTGTTGCGCACAAAATGCGCTTACTATTAAAATATAAATGTATTTATTCCATACATTTCTCCATGGCCACTTTGAGTTCACAATCTGCCCCAGATCAGACCCTAAATGAATTTCAAGAAATCTACTTCCTGTATCTCTAGTGCTCTTTCATTTCTGAAGCCTTTGCTTGAGTCAAGTTGCACACAATGGCGTAATTAAAGGGGTCACAAATGCAATGGAGCATAAAAGCAATGGGGGCCCAGAGGCTTCCCTCACCACACTCAGAGCCACACATTTAAACAATGTGTGGCTCTGGGCAAAATTTGAAGTAAGGCCCCAGTTGCAATATTGTAACACATGTCAGTTTAAAAGGTGACATAGCAGAGTATTGCTAAGGTCTTAAAAGCCAGTTTTCCTTTACATCCGTTTTGATAAATTTCCCTATAAATTTTTTATTGGTATAGAGTTGTCAAATATTACCACTATATAAGGACCAAATATAGTGATTAAATATTACATATATAGAGTTTCATAGTTGATGTGGTAGAACAAAAAAGACAAGGGTCCATCTAGTCCAGGGGTGGCGGATAGTGTTGGGTGAGCATGCTCGGCCGAACACCAGTTCGGTTTGAACATCGCTATGCTCGGCACATCGCACAAACAGTGTATTTAAATGTAATTTAGCATCTATTTCTGAAAAGTTTTTGCCAGGATTTGAACTCCCAACTTTGTACATTAGAGGCAAGTACCGTATCCATTCAGCTATTAAGCTGAATGATAAACTGTGTTAGAAACTTTTCAGAAATTAGATTTAAATACACTGGGGTGTCTCCAAGCACTGACTCCAGAGTCCTGACACCCTCCCCTCTTCAGATCAGGGTGTGCCTGGTTTACCCTGGGTTCAGACCTGAGCGTTCCTGAAACGCGCGTTTTACGCAAGTTTGTGTCGCGCGTATTTCAGCGCGTTTTTGCAAATAGGAAACGCACGTCGTACGCGCGTTCTTGTGATTGACTACTGTGGTGTCAATCACAATACGCGCGACAAACGCCCCAAAAAAAGCTCAAGTACGTGTTTATGCGTAGCGCGTTTTACAGCGCGTTCAAACGTGCTGTAAAATGCGAAAATGTGAACCAGTCCCATAGGGAAGCATTGGTTTGCATGTGTTGAGCGTTTTACATCGCGTTCGAACGCGCTGTAAAACGCGCAAGTGTGAACTTAGGGTTAATGCTCGGATTATCCAATTGACTTACATTGTGCTCGTGTGCTCGGTAGAGCACCCGAGCATCGCAAAGTGTTCAACTCGAGCACCCAAGCACTTTGGTGCTCGACCAACACTAGTGGCAAACCTATGGCAAGCATGCTAAAGGGGGCAGTCGTAGCCATCTCTGTGGGCGCATAGGGCCAACTGCTATGAGAACTTCCATCAATACAGATGGAAGGGCTCATTACTGGAGTGCAGAACAGCTGGCGGTACTTTCATTCACTAACCACAGCTCATCTCCCCATGCTCCTTCTCTCCTCCAGGCCCGGCCCAGCTCTGACATCATGACCATAGCCGGCTATCCTCAGCAGCACCATGTACTGTCACACATTGTGCTGCTATGTAGGAGGAGCTGGGAATCAGCTGTGTGCTCCTCCTTCTACACAGCAGTTCAATGTCTAGCAGTTTCCTGCTGCTGCTGTGGAGCTCCGGCATCTGAGCATCAAAGGAACCAGGTGAGTATTTACAGTTTTTTTTATATCCTTTAAAGAGGGACACATAATCTTGCAGAATTACTGTGAGGGGGCACATATCTAGGTATAACTACTGTGAAGGGCACACAATTAGTAACTGTAAAGTTCGGGTTCGTACCAAACTTTAGGGTTTTTAGTACCCAGACCCGGACATTTCCGTAAAAGTTCGGTTCGGGGTTCGGCGATTTCTTGTTGCTTTTTGAAAGGCTGCAGGGCAGCCAATCAACAAGCGTTTCAATAGTCTGCCCTTAGAAGTCATCACAGCCATGCCTACTAATGGCATTGTTGTGATTGGCCAGGTGCAGCATGTGGCCCAGCCTCTATATAGGCTGGAGTCATGTAGCGCCACACGTGAATCTGCTCTTCTCAGTCTAGGGATAGGATGCTGCTGCTGCTGTGAGGGAGAGATTAGGGAAGAATTCTGGTGTACTTGGTGTTCAATCTTCAAACTACATCGATTATTGAGGGTTCTATGCTACATTTTTGTACCCAGCCCTGAGCCCAGTGACACTGAAAAATAACTTTTAATCCATCTGCTAGTTTGGTGGGCGTTGGCTGCAACTGCATGTGTGCCAGGGACAATACTTTAATTCTGTTGTGGTAGCTCAGTGGATGACAAATTCCCTTTTTTGGCCAGTCAAGTACACCTGCAGCCTGCAGTGCATACCTGGCAGTGAAAATTATTCAATTACATTAGTCTGTCACATATTTTTGTGACCTAAAGCGATTTTGTATCTGTCTGGAACAGGCATTGCATATCTGAAATTCCAATAAAACCGTTAAATACTGCAGTTACTTTGTTGATATAAAAAAGCACACTTTTTTTTGCAGGATAGTACATTTACGGGCTATGCTGCATTTCTGACAGTCCAATTAAAATGTTACATACTGCAGTTACATCGCTGCTATTAAAAAGCACATTTTGTGCTAGATATCAAATTTGCATTCTACGCTGCATTTCTGACAGTCCAATACAACCATAACATACTGCATTTACATTGGTGATATAAAAAAACACAATTTTGTGCTAGATAGGTGACAAGGACGTAAAATTGTAAAAATCGTCTGTTCCATTGGTAGGTGACGTTTTACCATTTTTGCTGTATACAAACCCCTGCTCTGCATAGGTGACAGGAAGGTAAATTTCTAAAAATCGTCTGTTACATTCTTGAGTGACATTAACCCAGTTTTGCAGTATACAAAACCTTGCTCTGCATAGGTGACAGGGTGGTAAATTTTTTAAAATCGTCTGTTACATTCTTGGGTGACATTAACCCAGTGTTGCCCCATACAAACCCCTGCTCTGCATAGGTAACAGGCAGGTAAATTTCTAAAATCTTCTGTTACATTCTTGGGTGACATTAACCCAGTTTTGTCGTATACAAAACCCTGCTCTGCATAGGTGACAGGGACGTAAATTTGTAAAAATTGTCTGTTCCATTGGTGGGTGACCTTTTACCATTTTTGCCAGATACAAACCCCTGCTCTGCATAGGTGACAGGGAGGTAAATTTGTAAAAATCGTCTGTTACATTCTTGGTTGACATTAACCCAGTTTTGCCATATACAAACCCCTGCTCTGCATAGGTGACAGTGACGAAAATTTGTAAAAATCATCTGTTCCATTGGTGGTTACGTTTTACCATTTTTGCCGTATACAACCCCCTGCTCTGCATAGGTGACAGGGAGGTAAAATTCTAAAAATCATCTGTTACATTCTTGGGTGACATTAACCCAGTTTTGCCGTATACAACCCCCTGCTCTGCATAGGTGACAAGGAGGTACATTTCTAAAAATCGTCTCTTACATTATTGGGTGACATTAACCCAGTTTTGTCATATACAAACCCGTGCTCTGCATAGGTGACAGGGACGTAAATTTGTAAAAATCATCAGTTCCATTGGTGGGTGACATTTTACCATTTTTGCCGTATACAAACCCCTGCTCTGCATAGGTGACACGGAGGTAAATTTCTAAAAATCGTCTGTTACATTCTTGGGTGACATTAACCCAGTTTTGCCATATACAAATACCTGCTCTGCATAGGTGACAGGGACGTAAATTTGTAAAAATTGTCTATTCCATTGGTGGGTGACGTTTTACAATTTTTGCCGTATAAAAACCCCTGCTCTGCATAGGTGACAGGGAGGTAAATTTCTAAAAATCGTCTGTTACATTCTTGGGTGACATTTACCATTTTTGCCATATTCAAACCCCTGCTCTGCATAGGTGAGAGGGAGGTAAATTTGTAAAAATTGTCTGTTACATTATTGGGTGAGGTTAACCCAGTTTTTCCATATACAAAGCCCTGCTCTGCATAGGTGACAGGGAGTTAAGTTTCTAAAAATCGTCTGTTATATTGGTGGTGACATTTTACAATTTTTGCCGTATACTAACCCCTGCTCTGCATAGGTGACAGGGAGGTAAATTTCTAAAAATTGTCTGTTAAATTCTTGGGTGATGTTAACCCAGTTTTGCCGGTGAAAAACCACTGCTCTGCATTGCTGACAGGGAACTAACTTTTGAAAAAACATCTGTTACTTCAGTGGGTGACTACAAAAAATGAGGAGAGCGTCAAATAAGGGACGTGGCCCTGGTCGTGGTTCTGCTGGTGTTGGTGGAGCACCTGTTGCAGGGAGAGGACGTGGTCTATCTGTGCCAGCTACATGCCCAAATTAAACACCTTCTTAAGGTTTGCGTAGACGACAGAGTCTTTAGCGTTATTTAGTAGGTCTGAATGCCGCTCTACGAATGGTGAGACCAGAACAAGTACAGTCACTCGTAGATTGGGTGGCTGACAGTGCTTCTAGTACCTTCACATTGTCTCCCACCTGGTCCACTGCTGAAAGCTCAGATTTGGCACCTGCAGGCCATGGGCATCTATCTAGCACCTCGCCACCTTGCAAATCAGCCAAGCAGTCTGAGCCCCAAGTCATGCAGCAGTCTCTTATTCTGTCTGATGACTCTGTTGGCAAGGTTTCCCAGGGCCATTCACATAGCCCTGCCCTAGAAGTGGAAGAGATTGAGTGCACCGATGTCCAACCACTTATGTTTCTGGATGTGCACATGGGAGGACCACCGCAGCACATCTCTACATGTTATATATTAAATATATACATGTTATATATTAAAGCGATCATCACAAAATAGGGAACCCATTGCAATAATTAATTTTTGTGTCGGTTTTAATAGAAAAAAAAACTTTTTAATAATAATTTGTGGTTTTCCACCAAATAAAACCTAAAAAAAAAACTGTAATAAAACATTCTAATAAAAAGTCCTAAGTATCAAGTAAAAAAAAATCACAAAAATTATTTTTGTATTCAAACCAGGTGCAAAAAATCACAAAAAGTTGCCTGGATATTCAGGCCTTTTTGGGTCCGTTCATGAAAGGGTTAACTTACACTAGTGACAACCTGACATCTGATGTCTATATCTATCAGAATTGTAATACATTTTTTATTTTTTTTGGTTGATTTCTTTGCTGCCATCATTAATAGAATGGCTAGTCTTCTAAAAACTTATTATGATACTGAAAAATGGTTAACGGAAGCCAGTGTGGTGTTTTCTGAGAGCGAGGTCAATTTACAGATCACTAAGGCTCCCACTATCAAGGACGCCTTAAACCCCTTAAGGAACCGTTACGTACATGTACGTCCTATCTGGCGCCCGTGACTTAAGGACCAGTGATGTACATGTACGGAATGCTGATAGGACGGGTGCAGGAGCGTTCGGTCCCGAGCTACTTGAGAAACCTTGGCGTGGTGCTCGGTCTTAAGACATGTCCTCCACTGCAGGACATGTTGACTAATCTCTCAATTTCAACATCAGTTTGAGGGCTTAGTAAGACCGCAGTGTGCACCTGTTTTGTCATTTGTTATTGCTATATTGTTATATTATTATTTTGCTGGGGACTGCCATTAGCAACGGGCCACAAGTGCAGGATCTGCTCCCCTGTATATATATGCACAAACACATTTTTGGGTTGAGCACATCCTGCTTCATGCCACCTTTCAGATGGTTTGTGACTAAAAAGGCTGTAAAATAGTCCAGGAAAGGACTAGAGGGCTGCAAAAGGCAGCAAAATGTAGGTAAATGCCCTGCAAACAAATGTGGATAGGGAAATAAATTAAAATAAAATAAAATAAATAAAAATTAACCAATATCAATTGGAGAGAGGTCCCATTGCAGAAAATCATGCGTCATATCACCCACCACTGGAGAAGGCCACTTTCAGTTATTTAGGCCCCATCACCCACACAGAGGAGAGAGATCCCACAGCAAGGAATAAGGCGTCATATCACCCACCACTGGAGAAGGCCACTTTCAGTTATTTAGGCCAGCACCCAGACAGAGGAGAGAGGTCCCACAGCAAGGAATAAGTCGTCTTATCACCCACCACTGGAGAAGGCCACTTTCAGTTATTTCGGCCCCAGCACCCAGACAGAGGAGAGAGGTCCCACAGCAAGGAATAAGTCTTCTTATCACCCACCACTGGAGAAGGCCACTTTCAGTTATTTCGGCCCCAGCATTCAGACAGAGGAGAGAGGTCCCACAGCAAGTAATAAGGCGTCGTATCACCCACCACTGGAAAAGGCCACTTTCAGTTATTTAGGCCCAGAACCCAGACAAAGGAGAGAGGTCCCACAGCAAGGAATAAGGCGACATATCACCCACCACTGGAGAAGGCCACTTTCAGTTATTTAGGCCCCAGCACGCAGAGAGAGGAGAGAGGTCCCACAGCAAGGAATAAGGCGTCATATCACCCACCACTGAAGAAGGCCACTTCTAGATATTTAGGCCCCAGCACCCAGGCAGAGGAGAGAGGTCCCACAGCAAGGAATCATGCGTCATATCACCCACCACTGGAGAAGGCCACTTTCAGTTATTTAGGCCCCAGCACCCAGACAGAGGAGAGAGGTCCCACAGCAAGGAATAAGGCGTCATATCACCCACCACTAGAGAAGGCCACTTTCAGTTATTTCGGCCCCAGCACCCAGACAGAGGAGAGAGGTCCCACAGCAAGTAATAAGGCGTCATATCACCCACCACTGGAGAAGGCCACTTTCAGTTATTTAGACCCAGCACCCAGACAGAGGAGAGAGGTCCCACAGCAAGGAATAAGGCGACATATCACCCACCACTGGAGAAGGCCACTTTCAGTTATTTCGGCCCCAGCACGCAGACAGATGAGAGAGGTCCCACAGCAAGGAATAAGGCGTCATATCACCCACCACTGAAGAAGGCCACTTCTAGATATTTAGGCCCCAGCACCCAGGCAGAGGAGAGAGGTCCCACAGCAAGGAATAAGGCGTCATATCACCCACCAATGGAGAAGGCCACTTTCATTTATTTAGGCCCCAGCACCCAGACAGAGGAGAGAGGTCCCACAGCAAGGAATCATGCGCCATATGACCCACCAGAAGGCCACTTTCAGTTATTTAGGCCACGGAGCCCAGATTGAGGAGAGGTTCATTCAACTTTGGGTTGCACCGCAAGATCAAGGTAAAGTTAAACAAATGAGGATTCAATAAAGAAGTGCCCCGGAGTACAAGAATATATGGTTGAGGGGGAGGCAGTTATAAATTTCTATTCTGAACAAGGGAGGGACAGGTCCTGTGGGATCCATGCCTGGTTCATTTTTATGAACGTCAGCTTGTCCACGTTGGCTGTGGACAGGCGGCTGCGTTTGTCAGTAATGATGCCCCCTGCCATGCTGAATACACGTTCAGACAAAACGCTGGCCACCGGGCATGCCAGCACCTCCAAGGCATAAAATGCTAACTCTTGCCACGTGGACAATTTGGAGACCCAGAATTTGAATGGGGCCAAACCATCAGTCAGTACATGGAGGGGTGTGCAGACGTACTGTTCAACCATGTTAGTGAAATGCTGCCTCCTGCTTGCACGTTCCGTATCAGGTGGTGGTGCAGTTAGCTGTGGCGTGGGGACAAAACTTTTCCACAATTCTGCCATGCTAACCTTGCCCTCAGAGGAGCTGGCGGTGATACATCTGCGTTGGCGACCTCTCGCTCCTCCTCTGCCTTCGCCTTGGGCATCCACCTGTTCCCCTGTGACATTTGGGAATGCTCTCAGGAGCGCGTCTACCAGCGTGCACTTGTACTCGCGCATCTTCCTATCACGCTCCAGTGCAAGAAGTAAGGTGGGCACATTGTCTTTGTACCGGGGATCCAGCAGGGTGGCAACCCAGTAGTCTGCACACATTATAATGTGGGCAACTCTACTGTCGTTGCGCAGGCACTGCAGCATGTAGTCGATCATGTGTGCCAGGCTCCCCAGAGGTAAGGACAAGCTGTCCTCTGTGGGAGGCTCATCGCCATCGTCCTCCGTTTCCCCCCAGCCACGCACCAGAGATGGGCCTGAGCTGTGTCGAGTGCCACACCGCTGTGAACCTGCTTCATCCTTATCCTCTTCCACCTCCTCCTCATCCTCCTCGTCCTCCAGTAGTGGGCCCTGGCTGGCCCCATTTGTACCTGGCCTCTGCTGTTGCAAAAAACCTCCCTCTGAGCCACTTCTAACAGACTGGCCTGAAAGTGCTAAAAATGACCCCTCATCCTCCTCCTCCTCCTCCTCCTCCTCCACCACCTCTTCTTTCATCATCGCCCTAAGCGTTTTCTCAAGGAGACATAGAAGTGGTATTGTAACGCTGATAACGGTGTCATCACCACTGGCCATGTTGGTGGAGTACTTGAAACAGCGCAAAAGGGCACACAGGTCTCGCATGGAGGCCGAATCATTGGTGGTGAAGTTGTGCTGTTCCGCAATGCGACTGACGCGTGCGTGCTGCAGCTGAAACTCCACTATAGCCTGCTGCTGCTCGCACAGTCTCTCCAGCATGTGCAAGGTGGAGTT
This sequence comes from Bufotes viridis, assembly GCA_033119425.1. Lineage (NCBI taxonomy): Eukaryota > Metazoa > Chordata > Amphibia > Anura > Bufonidae > Bufotes > Bufotes viridis. The sequence continues at coordinate 460,342,800 of CM065590.1, forward strand.
CCACCTGGTGGGCTCGTCACATATGATGCGATGAGCGGGAAGGCCGAAGTTACGCTGTAGCGCAGACAGGCAAGCAGCGGTAGGATGTGAACGCCGGAAGCGCACACAGACGGCCCGCACTTTATGCAGCAGCTCTGACATGTCGGGGTAGTTGTGAATGAACTTCTGCACCACCAAATTCAGCACATGCGCCAGGCAAGGGATGTGTGTAAAATCGGCTAGTCCCAGAGCTGCGACGAGATTTCGCCCATTATCGCACACCAACAGGCTGGGCTTGAGGCCCACAGGTAGAAAACAGTCATCGGTCTGTTGTTCAATACCCCGCCACAACTCCTGTGCGGTGTGGGGCCTGTCCCCCAAACATATGAGTTTCAGAATGGTATGCTGACCCCGGGCTGTGCTGAAGTTGGTGGTGAAGGTGTGTGGCTGACTGGATGAGCTGGTGGAAGCAGAGGAGGAGAAAGCCGAGTAGGATAGGAGGAGGAGGCTGTATGATGCCCTGCGATCCTTGGCGGCGGAAGGACGCGCGCCAAGGAACTCTCCGCCTGGGGCCCAGCTGCCTCTGCTTTTACCCAGTGAGCAGTTAGTGAGATATAGCGTCCCTGGCCGTGCTTACTGGTCCACGTATCTGTGGTTAGGTGGACCTTGTCACAGATGGCGTTGCGCAGTGCACACTTGATTTTATCTGATACTTGGTTGTGCAGGGAAGGCACGGCTGTCTTGGAGAAGTAGTTGCGGCTGGAAACAACATACTGTGGGACAGCCATGGCCATCAGCTGTTTGAAGCTTTCTGTGTCCACCAGCCTGAATGACAGCATTTCAAAGGCCAGGAGTTAAAAATGCTGGCATTCAGGCCCAGGGCTCGAGGGTGGCTAGGTGGGAATTTGCGCTTTCTCTCCAAGGTTTGAGAGATGGAGAGCTGAACGCTGCCGTGTGACATGGTGGAGATGCTTGGTGATGCAGGTGGTGGTGTCGGTGGCACATCCTCAGTTTGGTGGGCGGCAGGTGCCAACATTCCTCCCGAGGCGGATGAAGAGACTGAGACAGCAGCAGAAGAGGGAGCAGGGGGAGCCAGAGTGAGTTCCTTGCTTTTAAGGTGTTTACTCCACTACAGTTCATGCTTTGCATGTAGATGCCTGGTCATGCAGGTTGTGCTAAGGTTCAGAACGTTAATGCATCACTTCAGGCTCTGATGGCACAGCGTGCAAACCACTCGGGTCTTGTCGTCAGCACATTGTTTAAAGAAGTGCCATGCCAGGGAACTCCTTATAGCTGCCTTTGTGGTGCTCGGTCCCTGGTGGCGTTGGCCAGTAGCAGGCGAACTCTCTTGGCGGCGGCTGTTCTGATTTTGCCCCCTGCTCCCTCTTTTGCTATGCTGTTGGCTCGGTCTCACCACTGCCTCTTTCTCTGAACTATTAAAGTCAGTGGCACGACCTTCATTCCATGTGGGGTCTAGGACCTCATCGTCCCCTGCATCGTCTTCCACACAGTCTTCCTCCCTGACCTCCTGTTCGGTCTGCACACTGCAGAAAGGCGCAGCAGTTGGCACCTGTTTCGTCATCATCAGAGACGTGCGGACTCCGAAGAGGTAGTATTCCCATGTCCTCATCATCAGGAAACATCAGTGGTGGTGCATCCGTGCATTCTATGTCTTCCACCACTGGGGAAGGGCTAGGTGGATTCCCTTGGGAAACCCTGCCAGCAGAGTCTTCAAACAGCATAAGAGACTGCTGAATAACTTGAGACTCAGACAGTTTCCCTGATATGCATGGGGGTGATGTTACAGACTGATGGGCTTGGTTTTCAGGCACTACCTGTGCGCTTTCTGCAGAAGAAGGGTGTGAGATAATGTGAACGTGCTGGATCCACTGTCGGCAACCCAATTGACTAGCGCCTGTACCTGCTCAGGCCTCACCTTCCTTAGAACGGCATTGGGGCCCACCAAATATCGATGTAAATTCTGGCGGGTACTGGAACCTGAGGTAGTTGGTTCACTAGGACGTGTGGGTGTGGCAGAATGGCCACGTCCTCTCCCAGCACCAGAGGGCACACTAACACTACCACGACCGCGTCCGCGTCCCTTACTAGATGTTTTCCTCATTGTTACCGTTCACAAAGCACCACAATAAGAAAAAAATATTTGGCCCAATGTATTGATTTCAAATTCAGGCATTTTATTTTACAGGCACCTAACACTATCTGCCTATTTATTTATGTATAGTGTTGAGCGCGAATATTCGAATGGCGAATTTTTATCGTGAATATCACAACTTCGATAATTCACGAATATTGCGAATATAGCGCTAAATATTCGCAATTTCAAATATTCTTTTTTTTCTTTTTTTTAGTTGTTAATCTTTGTTGCTCTCTGGTTGTCTTCCCACTTCCTAAAATCTGTTCTTACCTGTCCAGAGGATTCCTGGCTCCCTGCCCGCTCCAGTTAATGCCTGTTGCCGCTTCTGCTGACTTCCTGTGTGCATGGAGCGTCCCCATCCCAATGGGAACGCCTCCATGGTAAAATGTACTGTCGGAGGTGAGAATCACAATCTCACAAATTTGACTAAGTTGTAATCGGAATGCGATTAATATAACCTGAATTATTCGCATTGCGATATTTGTTATATTCTAGCAATACAACCATTAGGAACCCAGCTTTAAGTTGAATTCGCAATGCGAACATATACTCGCATTGCAAAATCAACTTAGAGCTGAGTTCCTAATGGCTGTATTGCTAGAATATAACGAAGATTGAGAATATAGTGCTATATTTGTGAATTCGTAATATTCGTCATCTTCGTTATATTCTAGTAATACAACTATTAGGAACTTAGCTCTAAGATCAATTCGCAATGCGAGTATATGTTCGCTTCGCAAATGAAACTTAGGGCTGGGTTCCTAATGGTTGTTGCTAGAATATAACTGAGATTGAGAATATTGTGCTATATTCGTGATATTCGTCATCTTCGATTTATTCTAGCAATACAACTATTGGGGTGTCTTCTTTCCAAAATGGGGTCACATGTGGGGTATTTCTACTGCCCTGGCATTTTAGGGGCCCTAAAGCGTGAGAAGAAAAATGCTTAAAAATGCCCTCCAAAAAGGTACTCATTAGAATTTGGGCCCCTTTGCGCATCTTGGCTGCAAAAAAGTGTCACTCATGTGGTATCGCCGTACTCAGGAGAAGTAGGGCAATGTGTTTTGGGGTATATTTTTACATATACCCATGCTGGGTGAGAGAAATATCTCTGTAAATTGACAACTTTGAATAAAAAAATGTAAAAAGTTGTCGTTTACAGCGATATTTCTCACACGCAGCATGGGTATATGTAAAAATACACCCCAAAACACATTGCCGTACTTCTCCTGAGTACGGGGATACCACATGAGTGACACTTTTTTGCAGCCTGGGTGCGCAAAGGGGCCCTAAAACCAATGAGTACCTTTTAGATTTCACAGGCCATTTTTATGCATTTGGATTCTCACGCTTTAGGGGCCCCTAAAATGCCAGATGAGTATAAATACCCCACATGTGACCCCATTTTGGAAAGAAGACACCCCAAGGTATTCCGTGAGGGGCATGACATGTAGAACAATAAATTTATAGAAAAATTTATATAGAAATGTAGTTTTTTTTAAAAAAAAATTTACAACAGAAAGTGAAAAATTTCATTTTTTTGCAAAAATGTCGTTAAATTTGTATTAATGGCAAAAAAAGTTAAAATGTCAGCAACAATGAAATACCACCAAATGAAAGCTCTATTAGTGAGAAGAAAAGGAGGTAAGATTCATTTGGGTGGTAAGTTGCATGATGAAGCAATAAACGGTGAAAGTAGTGTAGTGCGGAACTGTAAAAAGTGGCCTGGTCATTAAGGGTGTTTAAGCTAGGGGGGCTGAAGCGGTTAAACTAGACCTGCAACAGCTGGAACACCAGATTCAGTGTATTGCTATTTTGGCAATTGAATTTCACTCCAGAACAAAATATATCCTTTGCCGGACACTATTATACTTTGCCAGCCACTGCTGGGACACCAGATTTAGGAGATTGCTATTTTGGCAATTGAATTTCACTCCAGAACAAAATATATCCTTTGCCGGACACTATTACAATTGTCCAATCACAGCTTGAACACCATATTCAGGGTATTGCTATTTTGGCAATTAAATTTCACCCAAGAACAAAATATATCCTTTGCAGGACACTATAAAACTTGGCCAGCCACAGCTGAAACCACTGATTTATGGCTTTTGATATTTTGGCAATTGAATTTCACCCCAGAAAAAAATATATCCTTTGCAGGACACTATGAAACTTGGCCAGCCACAGGTGAAACCACTGATTTATGGTATTGCTATTTTGGCAATTAAATTTCACCCAAGAACAAAATATATCCTTTGCAGGACACTATAAAACTTGGCCAGCCACAGCTGAAACCACTGATTTATGGCTTTTGATATTTTGGCAATTGAATTTCACCCCAGAACAAAATATATCCTTTGCAGGACACTATGAAACTTGGCCAGCCACAGCTGAAACCACTGATATATGGTATTGCTATTTTGGCAATTGAATTTCACCCCAGAAAAAAATATATCCTTTGCAGGAAACTATGAAACTTCTCCGGCCACAGCTGAAACCACTGATTTATGGTATTGCTATTTTGGCAATTGAATTTAACCCCAGAAAAAAATATACCCTGTTACGGACAGATTTAAACTAGGCCTGCAACTGCTGGAACACCAGATTCAGGTTATTGCTATTTTGGCAATTAAATTTAACCCTGAAAACAATATACCCAGTTACAGACAGATTTAAACTAGGCCTGCAAGAGCTGGAACACCAGATTCAGGGTATTGCTATTTTGGCAATTGAATTTCACCCCAGAACAAAATATATCCTTTGCCGGACACTATTATACTTTGCCAGCCACTGCTCAGACACCAGATTAAGGGTATTGCTGTTTTGGCAATGAAATTTCACCCCAGAGCTATACTTTGCCAGCCACTGCTCGAACACCAGATTAAGGGTATTGCTATTTTGGCAATGAAATTTCACCCAAGAGCAAAATATATCCTTTGACGGACATAATGAAATTTGGCCAGCCACAGCTGAAACCACTGATTTATGGTATTGCTATTTTGGCAATTGAATTTCACCCCAGATAAAAATATATCCTTTGCAGGACACTATGAAACTTGGCCAGCCACAGCTGAAACCACTGATATATGGTATTGCTATTTTGGCAATTGAATTTCACCCCAGAAAAAAATATATCCTTTGCAGGACACTATGAAACTTGGCCAGCCACAGCTGAAACCACTGATTTATGGTATTGCTATTTTGGCAATTGAATTTCACCCCAGATAAAAATATATCCTTTGCAGGACACTATGAAAATTCTCCGGCCACAGCTGAAACCACTGATTTATGCTATTGCTATTTTGGCAATTAAATTTAACCCCAGAAAAAAATATACCCTGTTACGGACAGATTTAAACTAGACCTGCAACAGCTGGAACACCAGATTCAGGGTATTGCTATTTTGGCAATTGAATTTCACCCCAGAACAAAATATATCCTTTGCCGGACACTTTTACACTTGTCAAATCACAGCTTGAACACCAGGTTCAGGGTATTGCTATTTTGGCAATTAAATTTCACCCAAGAACAAAATATATCCTTTGCAGGACACTATAAAACTTGGCCAGCCACAGCTGAAACCACTGATTTATGGTTTTTGATATTTTGGCAATTGAATTTCACCCCAGAAAAAAAAATATCCTTTGCAGGACACTATGAAACTTGGCCAGCCACAGCTGAAACCACTGATTTATGGTATTGCTATTTTGTCAATTGAATTTCACCCCAGAACAAAATATACCCTGTTACGGACAGATTTAAACTTGGCCTGCAACTGCTGGAACACCAGATTCAGGGTATTGCTATTTTGGCAATTGAATTTCACCCCAGAACAAAATATATCCTTTGCCGTACACTATTATACTTTGCCAGCCACTGCTGGGACACCAGATTTGGGGGATTGCAATTTTGGCAATTGAATTTCACCACAGAAAATAATCTATCCTTTGCTAGCCACTGCTGGGACACCAGATTTGGGGGATTGCAATTTTGGCAATTGAATTTCACCACAGAAAATAATCTATCCTTTGCTAGACAGCAGACAGTATTACACTTGGCTAGCCAAAGCTGGAACACCAGATTTAGGGGATTGGTATTTTGGCAATTGAATTTATCCCCTTAATAAAATATAGAAATTGCTATCCTGAGTTTCTAGGGGTGACAATAAGCATAGCCAAGGCCCTAATGTAGGATATAGCAAAAAAAAAAAACTAGTATTGATGGATTGATGGACTTGGTGGCCGCTTGTTCTGGAGCACCACAAGTCACAAAATGGCCGCCGGTCACCCCAGAAAAAAGTGACAGAAAAACTCTCTGTGCAGCCTAAAAACCAGTGAGCAATTAACTAGCAGAAGTTGAATCATTCACAGCTGAAGATCGATCACTTCATTAGGTGCTTTTGCTGACTTTTCCCTGCCTAATCTCGCCCTCACAGAAGCTGCGTCCTCTCCCTACACTAATCAGAGCAGTGTGATGTGCGGCGCTACGTGACTCCAGCTTAAATAGAGGCTGGGTCACATGCTGCACTTGTCCAATCACAGCCATGTCATTGGTAGGCATGGCTGTGATGGCTTCTTAGTTCAAGAAGTAAAACGCTATCTCATTGGCTGCTGTGCAGCCCTTCAGAAAGCGGGAAGAAATTGCCGAACAACGGACCCAAACTTTTTTGAAAATGTTCGGGTCCAGGTCCGTGTCCCGAACACCCCAAAATTTGGTACGAACCCAAACTATGCTCGATCTGTTCGCTCAACATTTCTCAGGAGAACACTGTAAAAAATAAAAATTAAAAAGTGTGTAAAAAAAAGTCATTGTTTGTCACCTTAAATCACAAAAAGTGTCATACCAAGCGTTCAAAAAGTTATATGCACCCTAAAATAGCACATAATAAAAAAAATGAGCTCCTACATAAAAATTATGGCTTTCAGAATATGGAGACACTAAAAAATATTTTTTTTCAAAAATGCTTTATTATGTAAAACTAAAATAAACAACCAAAAAAAGTAGTCATATTTGGTAGTCGCTTCTATAGCGACCTGCTCTACAAAAATACCACATGCTGTCTTAATTTAATGTCCTATCTAAAGCCCACAGTCCGAGAAGATATAAGTGAGGGATATGAACATGTGAAGTCACTGTGGGTAGAGATACATGGAGCCAAAAACAATAATACATTTCTAATAGGAGTTTACTATAAACCACCTGTGACGAGACCAATCTCGCCACATTGCATTGGAGAAACCTGGTTGCTCGCCTGCTGCCTTTGGACTATGGCCCCCTGTTAAAAGACATCTTTTTTACCTGCAGAAAAGCTTCATTCGTGCTTTTCTGCCTGGGGTTCGGTAGTTTTGGTTGAATGTGTTATACCCCAGATAGGAATCCCATGGAGCCCATTCGTATGAAACTGACTGTAAAGACTTTGGCTCCATGGCGATTAAACTGTATTCGTGTGGTCTGAGCGCCATTCACTTAATAATGTGCGCTCAGACCTGAGCTATCTGGGGATATGTTAAATGTATAGTTTTAATGTAATGTGTCTTACCTGGTGTATTTTAACAGTAATGCTTGTTCTGTGTCCCCATGTGCATAATGGAGTCTTGTCTCTGAAATGTCTGTGTGTATTGTAAAGGGTGGGACATTGTGTATTGAATAGTGATGTCTGTCCTATTGTCCCCACATGTGTATTGGCGATTTCCCTTTGTCCTGAGAGATAATTGAATGACTCCTCAATTGTCTCCAGGACAGAAGACATTGTGTATCTGTCTGCCTGTGATGATTGCATTACCCATGTAGGGTGATTGTATCACAGGCAGAGGGGAGGGATATGCTGGGGGTGTCTGTATTGTCCCAATGTGTGTGATTGGCTGCTGTATCCCGTGTCGCAGTCTTCCTTCTGGTCCTCTAGGGAGTGTCCACCAGGTGGGAGACCTGGATAAATACCAGGCAGGTAGCCGTTAATAAATGAGAGAATTCCTGTTTACCATCAATACGGAGCCTCGTCTCGTTCTTGGGGATTCACTGTATGCTGTTAGAGACTGATTGCCAGGAGTGTAAGCTGATTGTCTGCTTTTCCTGTTCGTCTGCTAGCAGCTATTTGGGAGGTTCCAGTACGGGAGTTGGAGTGCTATTTTGTATCCAGTTCGGGAGTTTGGTGTTCTGCAGTAGCTGGGCCTATATCTCTGTAAAGGGGCCGATCGCCTAAACGGTTTTTACCCCTTGTCTGCAGCAACGGTCCGTTACAATTGGTGGCGAGCAGCGGGATCGTTCCTACAGCCAGAAGGACAGCTACAGGAGACACCATTTCCTTGGATTTACAAGTGGGGGCAACGCATGTCCCAGTACAGCGACCCTAAAAGCACCAGAATGGAACCAGCAGTGTCATACGAGGAGGAGGACCTGGATGGCCGGGATGCATTAAGGAAAGGCATCTGGTACCAGGCCCTGGACAATGTACAATACCAGCGGGGTGAGAGTCTCCCCAGTGAAGAGCAGCGGTGGCAGAAGCAAGTGGCCCTGCGGATGCCCTTTCTGGGAGAGCAGCCCCTGGATGAATGGGTGAAGGAACTAGAGCACCGGGTATGGCAGGAGCTATGGCTGGAGAATGCCTACCAGGCGCTCTGGTGGTATATGGCACAGTATATACCCTGGACAGCCGAGCATGACAAGCCAGAGGGAGAGGAGTTTGATGGTTCTGGCTTGTTATGGGAGTCCTTTGCAGAGCCTGACTTCGGGAGTCCTGCGCAGAACAGACTTCAGGACATTTTCTACGAGAGGGAGGCTAGGCATGACGGGGATGACCCCCATGAGGTAGAGCAAGACCTGGCTCACCTAGCAACCCTGGAGTGGGAACTGGAGCAGGACTACCGAGATCTCTTCCACTCCATTGGGAAGGCTCAGCAGGACAGCAAGGTGACAGATCCAGTTCCAGACCCATTCCGCTGGGAAGATATTATTGAAATTTACTGGGAGGAACCCCAGGCGGCAGGTGGAGATGGGACCGAGGTCTCTCCACCGGTATTGCAGGGAATTGGGAGCCTGAGCTCCATTCCCCAGCGGGAGATATTACAGGGAATTGGGAGCCTGAGCTCCATTCCCCAGCGGCAGGCTGAGCTACAGGGGGCAGAGGTAGTTGTTCCTGCCCCACAGCAGCAGCGTGATTTTTCGGGAATTGGGAGCCCGGTCTCCATTCCCCAGTGGCAGTATTATTTGTTGGGAATTGGGAGCCCGGTCTCCAGTCCCCAGCGGCAGAGTAACCAGCAGGGAACAGAGAGCCCAGTCTCCTTTCTCCAGCAGCAGGACTCTGTATTGGGAGGAGAGACAGTCGGTCTCCCTCCACTGAGGAGGAAGGAATGTATGGGAGAGGAGCTTACTACCACCTCTCCCCAGCGGCGGATCACTAATGGGCAGGGAATAGAGAGCTCAGTCTCCTTTCCCCAGCAGCAGAGCTGTGTAACCAAAGGGGAGACAGTCGGTCTCCAGCAGCAGGACTGTATATCTAAAGGGGAGACAGTCGGTCTCCCCTCCAACAACCAGGCTTCAACCAGGCTACCCTCCCAGTAGCGCTGGCAACAGGGCAGAGTGACGCGGGTCTCTGCCCATGCAGCACCCCACCAAGTCAGCGTACCTGCACTCCAGCACAGCCGTGGTGAGGCACCTGGACATGGACAAGCTTCTCCTCTACCCAGTTGCAGTAACTATTTATTGTGGGTGGGCTGTGCTGTTGATTGTGTTTTGTGGGTGGGCTGCTGGACTAACAAGGGCACTGACCGGCAGGAGGTCAGATACCCTGTTAGTCTGTTTGGAAAAGGGAGAGATGTGACGAGACCAATCTCGCCACATTGCATTGGAGAAACCTGGTTGCTCGCCTGCTGCCTTTGGACTATGGCCCCCTGTTAAAAGACATCTTTTTACCTGCAGAAAAGCTTCATTCGTGCTTTTCTGCCTGGGGTTCGGTAGTTTTGGTTGAATGTGTTATACCCCAGATAGGAATCCCATGGAGCCCATTCGTATGAAACTGACTGTAAAGACTTTGGCTCCATGGCGATTAAACTGTATTCGTGTGGTCTGAGCGCCATTCACTTAATAATGTGCGCTCAGACCTGAGCTATCTGGGGATATGTTAAATGTATAGTTTTAATGTAATGTGTCTTACCTGGTGTATTTTAACAGTAATGCTTGTTCTGTGTCCCCATGTGCATAATGGAGTCTTGTCTCTGAAATGTCTGTGTGTATTGTAAAGGGTGGGACATTGTGTATTGAATAGTGATGTCTGTCCTATTGTCCCCACATGTGTATTGGCGATTTCCTTTGTCCTGAGAGATAATTGAATGACTCCTCAATTGTCTCCAGGACAGAAGACATTGTGTATTCGTCTGCCTGTGATGATTGCATTACCCATGTAGGGTGATTGTATCACAGGCAGAGGGGAGGGATATGCTGGGGGTGTCTGTATTGTCCCAATGTGTGTGATTGGCTGCTGTATCCCGTGTCGCAGTCTTCCTTCTGGTCCTCTAGGGAGTGTCCACCAGGTGGGAGACCTGGATAAATACCAGGCAGGTAGCCGTTAATAAATGAGAGAATTCCTGTTTACCATCAATACGGAGCCTCGTCTCGTTCTTGGGGGGATTCACTGTATGCTGTTAGAGACTGATTGCCAGGAGTGTAAGCTGATTGTCTGCTTTTCCTGTTCGTCTGCTAGCAGCTATTTGGGAGGTTCCAGTACGGGAGTTGGAGTGCTATTTTGTATCCAGTTCGGGAGTTTGGTGTTCTGCAGTAGCTGGGCCTATATCTCTGTAAAGGGGGCCGATCGCCTAAACGGTTTTTACCCCTTGTCTGCAGCAACGGTCCGTTACACCACCTAATATACCAGAGTCCACAGAAAATCTATTACTAAACGAGATTGACGAGGCCGCAAATCATAATGAGGTGGTTATTATGAAGGACTTCAACTACCCAGATATAGACTGGGAAACTAAAAACTATACATCACATAAAGGAAACAGGTTCTTGGCAATAGCCAAAGACAATTACCTTTCCCAACTGGTTCAGGACCCGACTAGAGGGATGGCCATACTGGACTTAGTATTAACCAATAGACCTGACAGAACAACAGATGTGCAAGTTGGGGGACACCTGGTAAATAGTGACCATAAAGTAATAACCTTCCAATTATCATCCAAAAGAGCATTTCTACAGGGAGGAACAAAAATACCAAACTTCACAAAAGCTAAATTTAGCCAACTAATGGGGACAAAGTCCTCAAAAACAAAAATGCAGCCACAAAATGGGATATCTTTAAAAGCATCCTAAATTCTCATTGTGAGAGGTACATACCGTATGGGAATAAAAGGTTAAGGAACAAAAAGAAACCAATGTGGATAAATAGAAATGTAAATAAAGTAATAAATGACAAAAAGAAAGCATATAAATCACTAAAACAGGAGGGTAGAGAGGAAGCACTGAAAAACTAAAAGGAAAAAATAGAACATGTAAAAAACAATTAAAAGTGGCCAAGCTAGAGACCGAGAGATTAATTGCCAAAAAGAGTAAAACTAACCCTAAAATATTCTTCAATTATATTAATGTTAAAAAGTCAAATCTGAGTGTGTCAGCCCTTTTTTTCCTCCAATGTATTCACTGAGGAAAATAAACTGTCATATAAAAAGCTGAATGTAAAAATAAACCCCCCATTAAAAGTGTCCTATCTGACCCAAGAAGAAGTACAACAGCGACTTAAAAAGATTAAAATAGACAAATCGCCAGGACCGGATGGTATACAACCCTGTATCCTAAGAGAATTAAGTAATGTCAGGCCCTTATTTCTGATATTTGCAGACTCTATACTGACAGGGAATGTTCCACAGGATTGGCGCATAGCAAATGTGGTGCCAATATTCAAAAAGGGTCCAAAAACAGAGCCCGGAAACTATAGGCCGGTAAGTTTAACATCTGTTGTGGGGAAACTGTTTGAAGGTTTTCTGAAAGATGCTATCTTAGAGGATCTCAATGGAAATAAGCAAATAAGGCCATATTAGCATGGCTCCATGAGGGATTGGTCATGCCAAACAAATTTAATCAGTTTCTATGAGGAGGTATGTTCTAGACTTGACAGCAGCGAATCAATGTATGTCGTATATCTGGACTTCTCCAAAGCATTTGACACTGTACCACATACAAGGTTAGTATATAAAATGAGGATGCTCGGACTGGGAGAAAATGTCTGTAAGTGGGTAAGTAACTGGCTGAGTGACAGAAAACAGAGGGTGGTTATTAATAGTACACACTCAGATGTGGGCAACTGTCAGTAGTGGGGTACCTCAGGGGTCAGTACTGGGCCCTATTCTTTTCAATATATTTATTAATGATCTTGTAGAAGTCTTGCATAGTAAAATATCAATTTTTGCAAATGACACTAAACTGTGTAAAGTAATTAACACTAAAGAGGAATATAGACTGCTACAGAGGGATCTGAATAGATTGGAGGCTTTGGCAGATACATTAAGTGGCAGATGAGGTTTAACACTAACAAATGTAAAGTTATGTACATAGGAAGGAATAATGCAAGTCATCCGTACATACTTAATGGTAAAACACTCGGTAACACTGACATGGAAAAGGATCTAGGAATTTTAATAAACAGCAAACTTAGCTGCAAAAACCAGTGTCAGTCAGACCACACATGGAGTACTGTGTACAGTTCTGGAATCCTGTGACCAAGGCAGACATAGCAGAGCTGGAGACTGGTTCAGAGGAGGGCAACTAAAGTAATAACTTGAATGGGGCAACTACAGTACCCCAAAAGATTATCAAAATTTGGGTTATTTACTTTAGAAAAAAGACAACTGAGGGGAGATCTAATAACCATGAATAAATATATAAGGGGTCAGTACAGAGATCTCTCCCATCATATATTTATCCCCAGGACTGTGACTGTGACGAGGGGACATCCTCTGCGTCTGGAGGAAAGAAGGTTTGTACACAAACATAGAAGAGGATTCTTTTCAGAAAGAGCAGTGAGACAATGGAACTCTCTGCCTGACGAGGTGTTAATGGTGAGTACAATAATGGAATTCAAGAGGGGCCTGGATGTATTTCTGGAGTGTAATAATATTACAGGCTATAACTACTAGACATGGGTCGTTGATCCAGGGAGTTATTCTGATTGCCTAATTTGAGTCGTGAAGGAATGTTTTACTCCCCTTAAGTGGGGAAAATTGGCTTCTACTTCACAGGTTTTTTTTTGCCTTCCTCTGGATCAACTATCAGGATGACAGGCTGAACTGTATGAACAGGTGTCTTTTTTCGGCCTTATGTACTATGTTACTATGTTCTGCCCCCTGCCGTATGCCTGTACAGCAGTTTACGACCACATATGGGGTGTTTCTGTAAACTACAGTATCAGGGTAATAAATACAGATTTTTGTTTGGCTTTTAACCCTTGCTTTGTTACTGGAAAAAATGGATTAATATGGAAAATCTGCCAAAAAAGTGAAATTCTGAAACGCCATCTAAATGTTCCTTTAATTCTTGTGGAACACCAAAAGGGTTACCAAAGTTTGTAAAATCACTTTTAAATACCTTGAAGGGTGTATTTTCCAAAATGTAATCAATTTTTTTGGATTTTCTTCTCTAGGGGTACATCAGGAGGTCTTCAAATGTGACATGGCAACTTAAAATTATCCCAGTGAAATCTGCCTTCCAAAAACCATATGGCGTTCCTTTCCTTCTGCCCCCTACTGGAAAAAATAGATTAAAATTGAAAAATCTGCCAACTAAAGTGAAATTCTGAAATTTCATCTACATTTTTCTTTAATTCTTGTGGAACACCTAAAGGATTAACAAAGTTTGTAAAATCAGTTTTGAATACCTTGAGTGGTGTATTGTGTGGTTTCTATTATGTAAGCCTCACAAAGTGACTTCAGACCTGAACTGGGCTTAACCACCTCAGCCCTCCTAGCTTAAACACACTTAATGACCAGACCACTTTTTACAATTCTGCACTAAACTACTTTCATCGTTTATTGCTCCGTCATACAAACCATGGTGCAAAAAAGTGAATTTCCGCATTTTGACTTTCTGAGCACCTGTCATGTTTCCTGAGGCACTACAATGCCCAGACAGTAGAAACACCCCACAAATGACCCCATTTCAGAAAGTAGACAACTTAAGGTATTCGCTGATGGGCATAGTGAGTTAATGGAAGTTTTTATTTTTTGTCACAATTTACCGGAAATGAAATTTTTTTTCCCAAAAATTTCATTTTCCGCTAACTTGTGACAAAAAATGAAAACTCCCATGAACTCACGATGCCCCTCACGGAATACCTTGGGGTGTCTACTTTCTAAAATGGGGTCACTTGTGGGGTATTTATACTTCCCTGGCATTTTTGGGGCCCCTAAAGCGTGAGAAGAAGTCTGGAATCCAAATGCGTAAAAATGCCCTGTGAAATCCTAAAGGTACTCAATGGAATTAAGGCCCCTTTGCGCATCTTGGCTGCAAAAATGTGTCACACATGTGGTATTGCCGTACTCAGGAGAAGTAGGGCAATGTGCTAATTTTACATATACCCATGCTGGGTTCGAGAAATATCTCTGTAAATGACAACTTTTTTTATTTTTTTATACAAAGTTTACAGAGATATTTCTCTCATCCAGCATGGGTATATGTAAAAATACAAACGTAAAAACAAAGGTGCAATGGCACACTGCAGCTAGAGCTCCGTCCTGCCACTATGCTGGATGTTAGATGAGGCATTAGTTTATATTTTGGCCAAATTATGTAATCCACCCACCACTTCACGGTTGCCTCTCGAGTGGTCCCTAACATTAATTCTTACCTTTTATGGGCCATATCAGCCACACAAAACTCAGGGAGTGCAGGTGCAGCATGCATGCCAGATATAGTCTGCTTGTAACCCCGTCTGGTGCCATACAGTGTTCATCAAATCAAGGGATGCAAATACCAACATGCATGCTGAGCCCACTAGTACTTCTCCTGGAACCAAATGGCTTCTGGTAAGTTCAATAAAGCAGACTCAGTTTTATACTGACTTTAAAACCAGCCTACAGGGCGGATTCACTAGTCAGGTGTGCATGACTGCATGGAGGTCACCACGCCTGGCATATCTGGTAAAGGTCAATAAATGGAGACTGCAGTTTCAGCACTGACCCAATACGCAGTGCACGTACATGGCGGAATATCACTAGTCAGGTGTGCATGACTGCATGGAGGTCACCACGCCTCCCATATATGCTACAAAGGAAAAAAAATGGAGATTGCAGTCAGCACAACCCAATACGCAGGTGCACGTTGCTATGGTGAAATACACATACAAACGTAAAAACAAAGGTGCAATGGCACACTGCAGCTAGAACTCCGTCCTGCCACTATGCTGGATGTTAGATGAGGCATTAGTTTATATTTTGGCCAAATTATGTAAGCCACCCACCACTTCACGGTTGCCTCTCGAGTGGTCCCTAACATTAATTCTTACCTTTTATGGGGACCACTCGAGAGGCAACCGTGAAGTGGTGGGTGGCTTACATAATTTGGCCAAAATATAAACTAATGCCTCATCTAACATCCAGCATAGTAGCAGGACGGAGCTCTAGCTGCAGTGTGCCATTGCACCTTTGTTTTTACGTTTGTAAAACGTAATTCCAGCCCTAATTCCAATGAGTACCTTTTAGGAGGGAATTTTTCTTCTCACGCTTTAGGGCCCCTAAAATACCAGGGCAGTATAAATACCCCACATGTGACCCCATTTTAGAAAGAAGACACCCCAAGGTATTCTGTGAGGGGCATGGCGAGTTCATAGAAGATTTTTTTTTTGGCACAAGTTAGTGGAATTTGATTTTTTTTGTTTTTTCTTACAAAGTCTCCCTTTCCGCTAACTTGTGACAAAAAGTTCAACTTTCATGGACTTAATATGCCCCTCAGCGAATAGCTTGGGGTGTCTTCTTTCCAAAATGGGGTCACATGTGAGGTTTTTGTACTGCTCTGGCATTTGAGGGTCTCCGAAATCATTACATGTATGGCCAGCATTAGGAGTTTCTGCTATTCTCCTTAAATGGAGTATACGGGTAACAATATTTTTTTTTCCGTTCAGCCTCTGGACTGAAAGAAAAAATGAACGGCACAGATTTCTTCATTCGCATCGATCAATGTGGATGATAAAATCTCTGCCAAAAAATATGCAAAAAAAAAAAAAAAAGAAGAGGGGCCTGGAGATTGCCAGGACCTAGGGGCTCTGCCCAAACATCCATACCCACTTCAGCTCCTATGTCCTGGCAAACGTGATTTCTCCATTCCTATCAATCAATCGATTGTTGTGGAGGAAGACATCTTTGCCAGATTTTTGATACAAAGTGTTTGCCAAAGCATATGAACTCCTACACCTCTCCTCAGCTCATATGCCTGGGCAAATGTACATGTACTGCGGAGAAGAAATCTCGTCCTGCAGCGCCGCTTACACCGACTTCACATGTCCTCTGACAGAAGCGCAATGCTTCTCTCAGAATGCACATCAGTGCTGCAGTGTTTTCGTCGGTTGGTCCAGCTGGGACATAAAGGGTGGTTAGTAAAAAAAAAAAAAAAAAAAAAAAGAAGAAAAAACAAGCAGCAGGCTCATAAATTTGAGCGTTACGAACTTTATGAACCTGAACATCATAAAACTTTTAAAACCTAAACTAATTCAAGATTTCTTTTTCTTGCTACCTGTTTAAATTTATTTTTTTCTTTTCACTCTTTATTTTCCTTGCAGAAACCTCTCCTTTCCCATGGGACAATGTGTAAAGTGTAAATCGCACAGAGATGGTGCGAAGTACATTATGCACTTTATCCCAAGTGAAAGGAGACGATTCTACCGTTTCAAAACCTAGTATCCTGAGAGACCCTAGATCTTGAGTCCTGTGGTCCCTACGTCCCTAAGTGAACCTGAGTGTGGTACTTCCGGAAAAACTTTCCTAGGCATAGGGCAGGGTGGTCAGGGCAGTCAGGACAGAAATAGCGGGTGTCACGCCTTCTCAAATATTGTAGGTGAGGGCCTGCAGGTGAGCTGACACTCTAAAATATTGTAGGTAAGGGCCTGTAGGTGAGCTGACCCTCTCAAATATTGTAGGTGAGGGCTTGCAGGTGAACTTACTCTCTCAAATATTGTAGGTGAGAGCCTGCAGGTGAGCCGACCCTCTCAAATATTGTAGGTGAGGGCTTGCAGGTGAACTTACTCTCTCAAATATTGTAGGTGAGAGCCTGCAGGTGAGCTGACCCTCTCAAATATTGGAGGTAAGGGCCTGCAGGTGAGCTAACCCTCTAAAATATTGTAGGTGAGGGCCTGCGGGTGAGCTGACCCTCTAAAATATTGTAGTTGAGGGCCTGCTGGTGAGCTGCCCCTCTCAAATATTGTATGAGAGGACCTGAGCTGGCCCTCTCAAATATTTTAGTTGCGGGCCTTCAGGTGAGTTGACTCTCTCAAATATTGTAGGTGAGGGCCTGCAGGTGAGCTGACTCTCTAAAATATTGTAGGTGAGGGCCTGCGGGTGAGCTGGCCCTCTCAACTATTGTAGGTGAGGGCCTGCTGGGTTGCTGACCCTCTCAAATATCGTAGGTGAGGACCTGCAGGTGAGCTGGCTCTCTCAAATATTGTAGGTGAGGGCCTGCAGGCGAGCTGACTCTCTCAAATATTGTAGGTGAGAGCCTGCAGGTGAGCTGACCTTTTTAAAATATTGTAGGGGAGGGCCTGCAGGTGAGCTGACCCTGTAAAATATTGTAGGTGAGGGCCTGCAGGTAAGCTGACCCTCTCAACTATTGTAGGTGAGAGCCTGCTGGGGAGCTGACCCTCTCAAATATTGTAGGTGAGGACCTGCAGGTGAGCAGGCCCTCTCAAATATTGTAGGTGAGGGCCTGAAGGTGAGCCGACTCTCTCAAATATTGTAGGTGAGGGCCTGCAGGTGAGCTGACCTTTTCAAATATTGTAGGGGAGGGCCTGCAGGTGAGCTGACCCTGTAAAATATTGTTGGTGTGGGCCTGCAGGTGAGATGACCGTCCCTGTAGAGGGACATGAGAAAATCTTGTGCACTGATTCCCAAACTCTTCAGCATCCACAGTCAGAAGAAGATGACGGTTGGGAATGGCAATTAGTGTTTCATGAGGTGGATGATGTGGATGAGACACAGTTGTCAATAGGTGAGGGTCTTGTTAGGTCAACAACACAAGTCAGGAGGATGAACCGAGTGAGGAAGTGGAAGAGAGGGTGGTGGACGATGACATCACTGACCCAACCAGGGAGGGTGGCAAGCCAAGCGAGGACAGCAGTACAGAGGGGGAGGGATGCACAGCACTGCAACAGGCTGGAAGAGGCTGTTGGATGGCAAAAGGGAGAAGGCGGGCCACACCAAATAGGCCCGCGTACACATGTCCTTAACCCAGGCCTTTGAACGTAAGCGCAAATACCCAGCCACCCACCCACAGGCCACAGTACTAAATTCTAGCCTTTAAATATTGCTGGCCTTGGAAATGTTGCCATTTAGGTCTGTGGACACTGAGGCTTTCCTCAGCCTCATGGCGGCGGAAGTCCCTAGTTACTCAGTTCCCAGCTGCCACTATTTTTCTCCGTGTGCCGTCCCCGCATTACACCAAAAATTGTGTCCCGTAACATCACTCGTGCCCTGACCAACACAGTTATAGGGAAGGTCCACTTAATGACTGACACACAGACAAGTGCTTTTGGCCAGGGACGCTACATTTCCATGACGGCACACTGGGTAAACCTTGAGGAGGCCGGTAGCCAAGGATCACGGGCCCCCATTCCATCAGGATTTTCACCACCACCTACATTAGTTGCAGCAAACCCCCCTTCTCCTACTCCTACTCCACTTCCCACTCTGAATTCTCATCTTGCAGCACCAGTCAGCCATCAGTCAGTAGCTGGAAGCAGTGTAGCACGGCAGTGGGGAAGCGGAAACAGGCCGTGCTGAAACTCATTTGCTTAGGTGACAAACAGCACACCGCCGTAGACCTGTGGCAGGGTATAAGAGACCAGACTGAGCTGTGGCTCTCGCCACTCAACCTACAATTAGGCATGGTTGGTTGTTGTGTCTGATTATGGCCATAACTTGTTGGCAGCTTTGGAACTTGGCAAGCTCACACACATGGCAATCATACAGCATATACAGTCAGGTCCATAAATATTGGGACATCAACACAATTCTAACATTTTTGGCTCTATACACCACCACAATGTATTCGAGAAGGACAGAACAAGATGGGCTTTAACTGCAGACTGTCAGCTTTAATTTGAGGGTGTTTACATCCAAATCAGGTAAACAGTATAGGAATTACAACAGTTTGTATATGTGCCTCCCACTTGTTAAGTGACCAAAAGTAATAGAACAGAATAATAATCATAAATCAAACTTTCACTTATTAATACTTGGTTGCAAAAATATTTGCAGTCAATTACAGCCCGAAGTCTGGAACACATAGACATCACCAGACGCTGGGTTTCATCCCTGGTGATACTCTGCCAGGCCTCTACTGCAACTTTCTTCAGTTACTGCTTGTTCTTGGGGCATTTTCCCTTCAGTTTTGTCTTCAGCAAGTGAAATGCATGCTCAATCGGATTCAGGTCAGATCATTGCATAACATTCCACTTCTTTCTAGAGATGAGCGAACACCTGGATGTTCGGGTTCGAGAGGTTCGGCCGAACTTCCGGAAAATGTCCGGGTTCGTGATCCGAACTCAACCCGAACTTCATCCCGAACCCGAACCCCATAGAAGTCAATGGGGACCCGAACTTTTGGGCACTAAAAAGGCTGTAAAAGGGCTAGAGGGCTGCAAAAGGCAGCAAAATGTAGGTAAATCCCCTGCAAACAAATGTAGATAGGGAAATTAATTAAAATAAAATAAAATAAATAAAAA
The DNA here is from genome assembly GCA_033119425.1 of Bufotes viridis. Lineage (NCBI taxonomy): Eukaryota > Metazoa > Chordata > Amphibia > Anura > Bufonidae > Bufotes > Bufotes viridis. Next base: position 460,362,851 of record CM065590.1, read on the forward strand.
TTAACCAATATTAATTGGAGAGAGGTCCCACAGCAAGGAATCATGCGTCATATCACCCACCACTAGAGAAGGCCACTCTCATTTATTTCGGACCAGCACCCAGACAGAGGATACAGGTCCCACAGCAAGAAATCATGCGTCATATCAACCACCACCGGAGAAGGCCACTCTCATTTATTTTGGACCAGCACCCAGACAGAGGATACAGGTCCCACAGCAAGGAATCATGCGTCATATCAACCACCACCGGAGAAGGCCACTCTCATTTATTTTGGACCAGCACCCAGACAAAGGATACAGGTCCCACAGCAAGGAATCATGCGTCATATCAACCACCACCGGAGAAGGCCACTCTCATGTATTTTGGACCAGCACCCAGACAGAGGAGAGAGGTCCCACAGCAAGGAATCATGCCTCATATCAACCACCACCGGAGAAGGCCACTCTCATTTATTTGGGACCAGCACACAGAAAGAGGATACAGGTCCCACAGAAAGGAATCATGCGTCATATCAACCACCACCAGAGAAGGCCACTCTCATGTATTTTGGACCAGCACCCAGACAGAGGAGAGAGGTCCCACATCAAGGAATCATGCGTCATATCAAGCCCCACCGGAGAAGGCCACTCTCATTTATTTTGGACCAGCACCCAGACAGAGGATACAGGTCCCACAGCAAGGAATCATGCGTCATATCAACCACCACCGGAGAAGGCCACTCTCATTTATTTTGTACCAGCACCCAGACAGAGGATACAGGTCCCACAGCAAGGAATCATGCTTCATATCAACCCCCACCGGAGAAGGCCACTCTCATTTATTTTGGACCAGCACCCAGACAGAGGAGAGGGTCCCACATCAAGGAATCATGCGTCATATCAACCCCCACCGGAGAAGGCCACTCTCATTTATTTTGGACCAGCACCCAGACAGAGAGAGAGGTCCCACATCAAGGAATCATGCCTCATATCAACCACCACCGGAGAAGGCCACTCTCATTTATTTTGGACCAGCACCCAGACAGAGGAGAGAGGTCCCACATCAAGGAATCATGCGTCATATCAACCACCACCGGAGAAGGCCACTCTCATTTATTTCGGACCAGCACCCAGACAGAGGAGAGAGGTTTTCACAGCAGAGAATCAGGCATTTAGATCACCCACCACAGGAGTAGGCCATCATTTAATGGGACCCCGGCAACCATGTCAGATGGCACAAACATCAGTTTCACATCACCCAGCACAGGAGAAGGCCACTTTGAGAGACTTTGACCCCTGCACCCAGACGGAGGAGAGAGGTTTCACAGCAGAGAATCAGGAATTTAGATCACCAAACAACAGGAGTAGGCCATCATTTAATGGGACCCCGGCAACCATGTCAGATGGCACAAACATCAGTTTCACATCACCCAGCATAAGAGATGGCCACTTTGAGAGACTTTGACCCCTGCACCCAGATGGAGGAGAGAGGTTTTCACAGCACATATTAAGGCCTCATATCACCCACCACAGGAGTAGGCCACCATTTAGTTAATTTGACCCCTGCACCCATGTCAGATGGTACAAGCATCAGTTTTACATCACCCAGCACAAGAGAAGGCGACTTTGAGAGACTTTGACCCCTGCACCCAGACAGAGGAGAGAGGTTTCACAGCAGAGAATCAGGCATTTAGATCACTCACCACAGGAGTAGGCCACCATTTAATGGGACCCCGGCAATCATGTCAGATGGCACAAGCATCAGTTTCACATCACCCAGCACAAGAGAAGGCGACTTTGAGAGACTTTGACCCCTGCACCCAGACAGAGGAGAGAGGTCCCACAGCAGATATTCAGGCATTTATATCAGCCAGCACAGGAGAAGGCCGCTTTCAGTGACTTAGGCCTTAGCACCGACACAGAGAAGACAGGTCAGATAGCACAAGCATCAGTTTCACATCAACCACCACAGGAGAAGGGCACTTTTAGAGACTTTGACCCCTGCAGCCACACGGAGGAGAGAGGTCCCACAGCAGAGATTCCGGCATTTATATCAGCCAGCACAGGAGAAGGCCGCTTTCAGTGACTTAGGCCTTAGCACCGACACAGAGGAGACAGGTCAGATAGAACAAGCATCAGTTTTACATCAACCACCACAGGAGTAGGCCACCTTTGGTTTCTTTGACCCCTGCACCCAGAAAGAGGAGAGAGGTCCCACAGCAGAGATTCAGGCATTTATATCAGCCACCACAGGAGAAGGCCGCTTTCAGTGACTTTGGCACCCTGCACCCACACAAAGGAGACATGTCAGACAGCACAAGTATAACATTCATATCACCCAGCACAGGAGAAGGACACTTTCATGTACTTTGGCCCCGGCAACCAGACAGAGGGAAGGTTCATTCAACTCTGGGTTGCACCCCAAGATCCTACTTAATTTCAAAATTGATTTTTCAACGAAGAAGTGGCCTGGAGTACAAGACAACATGGTTTAAGGCAGTTATTAAGGACTACTCTGCACAAGGGAGGGTCAGGTCTTGTGGGATCCATGCCTGGTTCATTTTTATAAACGTCAGCTTGTCCACGTTGGCTGCGGACAGGCGGCTGCATTTGTCAGTAATGACGCCCCCTGCCGTGCTGAATACACGTTCAGATAAAACGCTGGCCGCCGGGCAGGCCAGCACCTCCAAGGCATAACATGCTAATTCTGGCCACATGGACAATTTGGAAACCCAGAAGTTGAATGAGGCCGAACCATCCGTCAGTACGTGGAGTTGTGTGCGGACGTACTTGTCAACCATGTTAGTGAAATGTTGCCTCCTGCTAACACGTTCCGTATCAGGTGGTGGGGCAGTTAGCTGTGGCGTGGAGACAAAACTTTTCCATATTTCTGCCATGCTAACCCTGCCCTCAGAGGAGCTGGCCGTGACACTGCTGCGTGGGCGACCTCTAGCTCCTCCTCTGCCTTGGCCTTCCACCTGTTCCCCTGTGACAGTTGGGAATGCTCTCAGGAGCGCGTCTACCAGTGTGCGCTTGTACTCGCGCATCTTCCTATCACGCTCCAGTGCAGGAAGTAAAGTGGGCACATTGTCTTTGTACCGTGGATCCAGCAGGGTGGCCACCCAGTAGTCAGCACACGTTAAAATGTGGGCAACTCTGCTGTCGTTGCGCAGGCACTGCAGCATGTAATCGCTCATGTGTGCAAGGCTCCCCAGAGGTAAGGACAAGCTGTCCTCTGTGTGAGGCGTATCGTCATCATCCTCTATATCCCCCCAGCCACGCACCAGGGATGTGCCTGCGCTGTGCTGGGTGCCACCCCGCTGTGAACCTGCTTCATCCTCATCCTCCTCCACCTCCTCCTCATCCTCCTCATCCTCCAGTAGTGGTCCCTGGCTGGCCACATTTGTACCTGCCCTCTGCTGTTGCAAAAAACCTCCCTCTGAGCCACTTCTAACAGACTGGCCTGAAAGTGCTAAAAACGACCCGTCATCCTCCTCCTCCTGGCCCTGGCCCACCTCCTCTTCCATCATCGCCCTAAGCGTTTTTTCTAGGAGACATAGAATTGGTATCGTCACGCTGATAACAGTGGCATCGCCACTGGCCATGTTGGTGGCGTACTCGAAACAGCGCAACAGGGCACACAGGTCTCGCATGGAGGCCCAATCATTGGTGGGGAAGTGGTGCTGTACCGCAGTGTGACTGACCCGTGCGTGCTGCAGCTGAAACTCCACTATGGCCTGCTGCTGCTCGCACAGTCTCTCCAGCATGTGCAAGGTGTAGTTCCACCGGGTGGGCACGTTGCATATTAGGCGGTGAGCAGGAAGGCCGAAGATCCGCTGTAGCGCTGACAGGAGAGCAGCGGCAGGATGTGAACGCCGGAAGCGCGCACAGGCGGCCCGCACTTTATGCAGCAGCTCTGACATGTCTGGGTAGTTGTGAATGAACTTTTGCACCACCAAATTCAGCACATGCGCCAGGCAAGGGATGTGCGTCAAATCGGCTAGTCCCAGAGCTGCCATGAGATTTCGCCCATTATCGCACACCACCAGGCCGGGCTTGAGGCCCACCGGCAGCAACCACTGGTCGGTCTGTTGTTCAATACCCCGCCACAACTCCTGCGCGGTGTGGGGCCTGTCCCCCAAACATATGAGTTTCAGAATGGCCTGCTGACGTTTACCCCGGGCTGTGCTGAAGTTGGTGGTGAAGGTGTGTGGCTGACTGGATGAGCTGGTGGAAGCAGAGGAGGAGGAGGAGGAAGCCGAGTAGGAGGAGGAGGCTACAGGAGGCAAAGAATGATGCCCTGTGATCCTTGGCGGCGGAAGGACGTGAGCCAAGGAACTCTCCGCCTGGGGCCCAGCCGCCACTACATTTACCCAGTGTGCAGTTAGGGAGATATAGCGTCCCTGGCCGTGCTTACTGGTCCACGTATCTGTGGTTAGGTGGACCTTGCCACAAATGGCGTTGAGCACTGCACACTTGATTTTATCGGACACTTGCATGTGCAGGGAAGGCACGGCTGTCTTGGAGAAGTAGTGGCGGCTGGGAACCACATACTGGGGGACAGCCATGGCCATCAGCAGTTTGAAGCTGTCTGTGTCCACCAGCCGGAATGACAGCATTTCAAAGGCTAGTAGTTTAGAAATGCTGGCATTCAGGCCAAGGGCTCGAGGGTGACTAGGTGGGAATTTGCGCTTCCTCTCAAAGGTTTGAGAGATGGAGAGCTGAACGCTGCTGTGTGAAATAGTGGAGACGCTAGGTGACGGTGGCGGTGGTGGTGTCGGTGGCACATCCTCTGTTTGCTGCTCGGCAGGTGGCAACATTCCTCTCGAGGCGGAAGCCGAGGCAGCAGCGGTAGAGGGAGCAGGGGGAGCCTGAGTGGGTTCCTTGTTTTTAAGGTGTGTACTCCACTGCAGTTCATGCTTTGCATGTAGATGCCTGATCATGCAGGTGGTGCTCAGGTTAAGAACGTTAATGCCTCGCCTCAGGGTCTGATGGCACAGCGTGCAAACCACTCTGGTCTTGTCCTAAGCACATTGTTTGAAGAAGTGCCATGCCAGGGAACTCCTTGAAGATGCCTTTGGGGTGCTGGGTCCCTGTTGGCGCTGGCCAATAGCAGGCGAACTCTCTGGACGGCGGCTGTTCTGCTTTTGCCCCCTGCTCCCTCTTTGGCTTCGCTGTTGTCTCGGTCTCACCACTGCCTCTTCCTCTGAACTATTTAAGTCAGCGGCACGACCTTCAGTCCATGTGGGATCTAAGACCTCATCGTCCTCTGCATCGTTTTCCACCCAGTCTTCCTCCCTGACCTCCTCCTGTTCAGTCTGCACACTGCAATAAGACGCGGCAGTGGGCACCAGTGTTTCGTCATCATCAGAGACTCGGTCACTCTGCTGTGGTGGTATTCCCATGTCCTCATCATCTGGATACATAAGTGGTTGTGCGTCAGTGCATGGAATGTCTTCCACCGCTGGGGAAGGTCTAGGTGGACGCCCCTGGAAAACCGTGGGAGTCTACAAACAGAATAAGAGACTGCTGCATAACTTGAGGCTCAGCCAGTTTCCCTGATATACATGGGGGTGATGTGACAGACTGATGGGCTTGGTTTTCAGGTGCCACCTGTGCGCTTTCCGCAGAAGACTGGGCGGAAAACAATGTGGTGAATGTGCTGGAAGCACTGTCGGCCACCCAATCGACTAATGCCTGTACCTGCTCAGGCCTTACCATCCTCATAACGGCATTGGGCCGCACCAAATATCGCTGTAAATTCTGCCGGCTACTTGAGGGAGTTGGTTCACTACGAACGGTCATGTCCTCTGCCAGCAACAGAGGCTCCACGGACACCACCACGACCGTGTCCTTGTCCCTTAATAGAATGTTTCCTCATTATTGCGATTCAACTCGCACCACAATAAAATATATTATTTTTTAGCCCCAAAATTCCCACACTGGAAGATATAATTCCTTTTTCCGGTATTAATTACAAGAAAACTGCTGCAAATTGGACACCAGAATTTTTAAAATGCTAGTTTTGGTACATAGATTCCCACACGGGGAGATATAATTCCTTTTTACAGGAGTAAAAACGTGCGGCCTACTGTTTCTGGTCTAACTAACAGCAGATTGATTAAATTGGCCTTTTTTTCACCAAAATTACAACACTGGACAATGTAATGACTTTTTCAGGTATTAATTACAAGAAGACTGCTGCTAATTGGACACCAGAATTTTTAAAATGCTAGTTTGTGTACATAAATTTCCACACTGGAAGATATAATTCCTTTTTCTGGTATTAATTACAAGAATATTGCTGCAAATTGGACACCAGAATTTTTAAAATGCTAGTTTTGGTACATAGCTTCCCACATGGGGAGATATAATTCCTTTTTACAGGAATAAAAACGTGAGGCCTACTGTTTCTGGTGTAACTAACACCAGATTGATTAAATTGGCCTTTTTTTCACCAAAATTACACCACTGGACAATGTAATGCCTTTTTCAGGTATTAATTACAAGAAGACTGCTGCTAATTGGACACCAGAATTTTTAAAATGCTAGTTTGTGTACATAAATTCCCACACTGGAAGATATAATTCCTTTTCCCGGTATTAATTACAAGAAAACTGCTGCAAATTGGACACCAGAATTTTTTAAATGCTAGTTTTGGTACATAGATTCCCACACGGGGAGATATAATTCCTTTTTACAGGAGTAAAAACGTGAGGCCTACTGTTTCTGGTGTAACTAACACCAGATTGATTAAATTGGCCTTTTTTTCACCAAAATTACAACACTGGACAATGTAATGCCTTTTTCCGGTATTAATTCCTTTTTACAGGAGTAAAAACGTGAGGCCTACTGTTTCTGGTGTAACTAACACCAGATTGATTAAATTGGCCTTTTTTTCACCAAAATTACAACACTTGACAATGTAATGCCTTTTTCCGGTATTAATTCCTTTTTACAGGAGTAAAAACGTGAGGCCTACTGTTTCTGGTGTAACTAACACCAGATTGATTAAATTGGCCTTTTTTTCACTAAAATTACAACACTGGACAATTTAATGCCTTTTGGCGGTATTAATTACAAGAACACTGCTGCTAATTGGACACCAGAATTTTTATAATGCTAGTTTGTGTACATAAATTCCCACACTGGAAGATATAATTCCTTTTTCCGGTATTAATTACAAGAAAACTGCAGCAAATTGGACACCAGAATTTTTAAAATGCTAGTTTTGGTACATAGCTTCCCACACGGGGAGATATAATTCCTTTTTACAGGAATAAAAACGTGAGGCCTACTGTTTCTGGTCTAACAAACACCAGATTGATTAAATTGGCCTTTTTTTCACCAAAATTACAACACTGGACAATAATGCCTTTTGGCGGTATTAATTACAAGAACACTGCTGCTAATTGGACACCAGAATTTTTATAATGCTAGTTTGTGTACATAAATTCCCACACTGGAAGATATATTTCCTTTTTCCGGTATTAATTACAAGAAAACTGCTGCAAAGTGGACATCTGAAGTTTTAAAATGCTAGTTTGGGTACATAGATTCCCACACGGGGAGATATAATTCCTTTTTACAGGAGTAAAAACGTGAGGCCTACAGTTTCTGGTCTAACAAACACCAGATTGATTAAATTGGCCTTTTTTTCACCAAAATTACAACACTGGACAATGTAATGCCTTTTTCCGGTATTAATTCCTTTTTACAGCAGTAAAAACATGAGGCCTAGTGTTTCTGGTCTAACAAACACCAGATTGATTAAATTGGCCTTTTTTTCAGCAAAATTACAACACTGGACAATAATGCCTTTTGGCGGTATTATTTACAAGAAAACTGCTGCAAAGTGGACACCAGAATTTTTAAAATGCTAGTTTTGGTACATAGATTCCCACACGGGGAGATATGATTCCTTTTTACAGGAGATAAAACGTGAGGCCTAGTGTTTCTGGTCTAACAAACACCAGATTGATTAAATTGGCCTTTTTTTCAGCAAAATTGCAACACTGGACAAAAATGCCTTTTGGCGGTATTATTTACAAGAAAACTGCTGCAAAGTGGACACCAGAATTTTTAAAATGCTAGTTTTGGTACATAGATTCCCACACGGGGAGATATAATTCCTTTTTACAGGAGTAAAAACGTGAGGCCTAGTGTTTCTGGTCTAACAAACACCAGATTGATTAAATTGGCCTTTTTTTCAGCAAAATTGCAACACTGGACAAAAATGCCTTTTGGCGGTATTATTTACAAGAAAACTGCTGCAAAGTGGACATCTGAATTTTTGAATATGCTAGTTTTGGTACATAGATTCCCACACGGGGAGATATAATTCCTTTTTACAGGAGTAAAAACGTGAGGCCTAGTGTTTCTGGTCTAACAAACACCAGATTGATTAAATTGTCCTTTTTTTCACCAAAATTACAACACTGGACGATATAATGCCTTTTGGCTGTATTATTTACAAGAAATCTGTTGCAAATTGGACATCTGAATTTTTGAAATGCTAGTTTTGGTACATAGATTCCCACACGGGGAGATATAATTCCTTTTTACAGGAGTAAAAACGTGAGGCCTAGTGTTTTTGGTCTAACAAACACCAGATTGATTAAATTGGCCTTTTTTTACCAAAATTACAACACTGGACGATATAATGCCTTTTGGCTGTATTATTTACAAGAAAACTGCTGCAAATTGGACATCTGAATTTTTAAAATGCTAGTTTTGGTACATAGATTCCCACACGGGGAGATATGATTCCTTTTTACAGGAGTAAAAACGTGAGGCCTAGTGTTTCTGGTCTAACAAACACCAGATTGATTAAATTGGCCTTTTTTTCACCAAAATTACAACACTGGACGATATAATGCATTTTGGCGGTATTAACTACAAGAGGACTGCTGGTTTTTCAGAACACCGGAATTTTTAAAATGCTAGTTTTGCTAGATAAATTTCCCACACTGGGAGAAATATTGCCTAAGCTTTTTACAGTATTAATTACAACAGGAGTGCTTCTTCTGGTCTAACACCAGAATAATTTTATTATTACGGTGAAAGCTTTTTCTCATTTATATTTCTGGCACATAAAAAAAATATATATATTTCGGGCTGACAGTATTGGACAAAGTAGTGGCACTGGCTAGCCTAGCTTGAACAGCACATTCATGGGATTTGCTATCCAAGTGGGTTACTTTCAGTTTCACCACTGATATATTAAATATCTTTGCAGTTAGTATGGGTGACACAAGCACAGCCAAACCCCTGATGTAGTATATCTATGAAAAAATCGACTATTACATGAGATTAATGGACGTTGTGGCAGCTTTTGCTGTAGCACCACAAGTCCCAAAATGGCCGCCGCCTATCAGCCCAGTAACATGTGCCAGAAAACAGTCTGCCCAGCCAGAAAAAAAATAGACATTGACTGAGCAGCTGAATCGCTGTTGTTCTGATTCACAGGTGTAGATTTTTCACTTCTTTGGAGCTTTGGTTTAGACTCTGTGGCAGCAAGTGCTGGCGCACCACAAGTCCCAAAATGGCCACCGCTGGTCAGCCCAGTTACATGTGCCAGTAAAAATCGCTCTGGCCAGTCTCAACAAAATAGTGACTTTCAGTGAACAGCTCAGCTGAGTTGTTCTGATGCACAGGTGTAGAAAGGTAAATCATTCAATCACTTATTTATCCCTGCCTATCTCGCCCTCACAGAAGCTGCATCCTCTCCCTACACTAGTCAGAGCAGTGTGACGTGCGGCGCTACGTGACTCCAGCTTAAATAGAGGCTGGGTCACATGCTGCACTTGGCCAACCACAGCCATGCCATCAGAACAAGGAAGAGGCAAAGACAAATCCATAAACAAACCGAGGTCAAAATCCGAGAGGTAGCGTCAAGGTACAGGTAGCAGGCAGAAGAGATGTCAAGAGGCGGATCGAGGTTCAATTCCAGAGGTAGCTAAATCACAATAAAGTATACAGCCTATAGGACGAAAATCACAGGCAACCTGTAGCCAGCAGGCCGCCTGTATTTATAGTGGGGAGTGAGGGTCATGTGACATGGCCAGCATCACATGACCGACAGACCGACAAGTCGAGCACTGAGTGATCAGCTCGGTGCTCAAGGCAGACCTAGGAGCAGGGAGCCTCCCAGCTAGCAAAGCCGCCCTGGGAACGAGGCCAAACACAGGGCCTCACTCCCGAAGCTAAGCAGCAGGTCTGCAGCTGTTGGGACACTGAGTCCACCTTCGGTGCCCCGTTACAGTACACTTACTGCACTACATACATATATTCAATGTACAGCACCTCCACCAGCCTATGTTCATATAAAAAACTTGTTAGATTATTTATTATATTTGAATGTATCTGTACGGTGGGACACCAAAATAAATTTTACTGGTGGGCCCTAGGTACCCCAGTCCGACACTGATTCCAGCTGAGAATTATTGGCATTTGGGACAAATTTAATTGTTTTGTGCCAAATATACTGTCCATATAGTGTGGATTTCTGTGCCAAATACTCTACCTAATACTTTAAAATCTGTGTGTCTTGCGACAATCTAAATAATCTGGTTCAAATCTAGTGTCCATAGCGAGTGGCTCTCTGTTTCAAATACAGTATCACATGTGAAAACATGTATATTGGGGATTGTGTGCATTTCATACATATCACTAACATATACTGTACTTCATCCACAGACGGTGTATGATAGTCTGTGACATTATCAGAGCTACATCCCTTGTGTAAAGTGTGCGCATCCAAAATACCTGTTTTAATTTATTGGCGCGTACGCGTACATATCCTACGATACTGTACGTGTGACATACTTTTAAGCATATATAACATTTAATATTAAGAAAGCGGCCAGTATGGGACTTGGAAGTGGCCGTGATGCTGATGGTTCACTCAGAGGCTGTGGCCCTGGGCTCAATGAAACAGAATAAAATAATGTAGCTGAGGGCCTCCAGGTGCGCTAACCCTCTAAAACTGTGAAGACGATGGCGAGCCTCTTAGAGACCGATTGCCCAAAACTGCAACCACAAACACACTTATATATCGCAAAGTGCCCACACGATCATTTACCCTGAACACTATAGTCCAATATAGTATATCTCCAAGGTTCCTTATTATTTAGCTATAATAGCCTGCCTACAGTCAATGTGCTGCCTGTGCCATTCATGGCGTACCCGACGCTGATGAATGGCAAGAAAAGTGTAAGTCATATTGGTGCACCATAGACTTTTTCAACGGTAAGGGTGCCCACAGAGAGGGCTTTGAGTGTCACCTCTGGCACCTGTGCAAGAGTTTTGCTGACCCTATAAAACATAATAAGCGTGATGATATCATGGAGAAGGAGGAGGAGGAGAAGGACAAGAAAAGGAAGATTGAACCATATAACCTTTTTGGTGGTGGCAGAGGTGTATGTGAATACAGTGTATTCAGTACATCACAAACAACACACTTAAAGTGCCTTTATGTTCAGCCGCTTTTATCTGGTGGAGTAGAGAAGTCAGGGGCAATCCAGGCCCGGTTCATTTTTATAATAGTCAACCTGTCAGCATTTTCAGTTGACAGGCGCATGCGCTTATCTGTTATTATGACCCCAGCAGCATTCGATACCCACTGTGACAAAACACTGGCAGCAGGGCAGGACAGCCTAACATGAAGTCAGCCATGTGTGCCAGATTCATAACAGGCAAGACTTCGCTGTCGTCAGCAGGAGGATGACTCTCATTCTCCTTATCCTCTTACTCCTCTCCTGCCCATCTATGCAGAACAGATGGAATAAACCTGCTATTGTTACTACACTCTGTAGCGTAGGCAACTGTATCATGCTCTTCCTCCTCATCATCATCATCCAATTCACACTGAGAAGCCAAAATGATGGTGTTCTGGCTATCACCCTGTATAATGTCTTCCGGGTCCCCCTAGTTCCACCTCTTGCACATGTGAAGCGTCCACCTTCATCGTTACCAGCCAGCATTTCACTAGACACAGAAGTGGCATGGTTAGGCTGATAATAGCGGCATCGCCACTCACCATCTGTGTTTATCCCTTAAAGTTGAGTATAACCTCACAGAGGTCAGACATACAAGACCATGTTGCAGCTGGTATTCCACTACTGCCCTCTGCTGCTCACAAAGCCTGGACAACATGTAGAACGTAGAGTTCCAGCGTGTGCTCACGTCGGACATTAGTCTGTTAGCTGGCAAATGCAAGCGCTGCAGCAGCGTTGCCAAACTGACGGCAGCTGTAGATGACTTTCGGAAATGGGCACACACATGGCGCACCTTCACCAGTAGCTCAGGCAAAATGGGGTAGGTTGGGAGAAAATTGAGAACATGTGGCTTAGGCATGGTATGGCCGGATCCTGGACATTAAGGTGGGATCCACATGGCCATATCAGCATTTGTCCCATGTACAATTTTCCCTTCTTCACTGTGCAGAGGATGTTTTCTGCCCCTGTGATGGACTTGATTCGCTGAGGGCTGGGCCTGTTATGTTCCAGGGTTAGATTTTTTATTGTTATGGTTTGAGTTTGAGTTTCTGACTAGGCTGTAAAATAAAATATGTTATGATTATTTGGTTATTAATGAGTTCTTAAAAAGTTCATGCCATTGGTTTACCTCCACTCTTGGTTTTTAGTTATATTAATGTATAAGTTTGGGAGGTTTGTTGTGTATGGCACATATATGCTGTATGATTGCCATGTGTGTGAGCTTGCCGAGATACAAAGCTGCCAACAAGTTATGGCCATTATCAGACACAATCAACCTGGTCCCTTATACCCTGCCACAGCTCTGCGGCAGTATGCTGTTTGTCACCCAAGCAAATGAATTTCAGCAAGGCCTGTTGCTGCTTCCCCATGAGAGTTCAGACTTTGCTGTGGAGGAGGTGGTGGAGGCGGAGGAGAAGAAGGGGGGCTTGCAGCCACTAATGTAGGTGGTAGCAGAAATCCTGATGGAAGTAGTGCCCGCAATTCTTGGTGTCAGTGGCACCTGTGCCATCCCAGGGTACCACTCTCTACCGGCCTACATAAGGTTAACCCAGTGTGCCGTCATGGAAATGTAGAATCCCTGGCCAAAGGCACTTGTCCATTTGTCTGTCGTTAAGTGGACCTTTCCAATAATTTCGTTGTTCAGGGCACGGGTGATGTTACAGGACAGCACCCCGTCCACAGGCCTAAATAGCAACATTTCCATGACTCCAAATTTTGAAAGGTGTGCATTTAGTGCTATGGCCTGTGGGTGGGTGGCGGGGTATTGGCGCTTATGTTCAAAAGCCTGGGGACATCTGTACGCTATGCTTGGACACAGAAGTGGGTGTGCTAGCTGATGGTGCTTCCAAAGGCCCAGCTGTAAGGCAGGAGTCATCCAGGCCTGCGTCTAGGACAGAGGATTGGCCAGCACGTAACACAGGGGAGGAAGAGGAGGCAGTGGTGTGACCCAGAGATACTAATTGTGGACCCAGGGGTTTGGACCACCTATTAGGGTGCTCTGATGCCATGTGGCGGATCATGCTAGTGGTGTTGAGGTTACTAGTGTTCCCACCCCTACTTATTTAGGGCTCTTTCACACTTGCGTTCTGAGGATCCGGCGGGCACTTCCGTCCCGCCAGATCCGTCAGAACGCAAGTCGCCTGAAAGCATTTGAAGACTGATTAGGATCCTGATCAGTCTTTGAAATGCTTTCAGGTTACCATGGCAGCCAGGACGCTACTGAAGTCCTGGCTGTCATGGTACTCCGCAGCAGTGTACTTACCTGCGCTGTAGCCGCCGGGCGCTCCTTCATGACGTCACAGGTCCCCGCGGCGCATAGATCAATGCGCCGCCCGGACCTGTGACGTCATGAAGGAGCGCCCGGAGGCCACAGCGCAGATAAGTACACTGCTGCAGAGTACTTACCATGGCAGCCAGGACTTCAGTAGCGTCCTGGCTGCCAGGGTAATCGATCGGAGCCCCAGCTTACACTGGGGCCCCGATCGGAACTGCTGCTGCGCATGCGCAGAGCTAAACGTCGGATCCGGCAATGCGCCGAAACGACATTTAGCTTAATGCCGGATCTGGATTAATGCACTTCAATGGCCATTCATTCTGGATCCGGCATTACGGCATGTCTTCCATGCTGTGGTTTTGTCAACGTCCAAAAAACGTTCACATACTGAACAGAAGACATCCTGATGCATCCTGAACGGATATTCCTGATCAGTATCTTTCCGTCCTAGAGCCCCGAGGACGGAACTCTAGGACGGAAACCAAAAACACAAGTGTGAAAGAGCCCTTAGCCTCCAGTGTACAGTCTTCCCCCATTATGTTCGCGTGTTTGAGGTTTTATTGTTATGGTTTGAGTTAGTTTATTAATAGGATGTAAAATATGTTATGGTTATTGCAATTTATGAAATGTTGAGTTCTTAATTTGGTATGGCACAGTTTGCTAATTAAAAATCATTTTTCGTCCTCACTTCCCTCAAAAATGCCCCAGACTGCGGAACAACTACCCCAAGGGAGATTTGCTCAAGGGGGATTAGTTGCGGGCCTGTTTGTTGTGGCCCTACTTCTTCCTTTTGCCACCCCACAGCCTCTTCCAGCCTGTTGGGGTGCAGCAGGTCCCTCCCCCTCTGTCCTGCTGTCCTCGCTTGGCTTTCCACCTTCCCAGGTTGGGTCAGTGATGTCATCACCCCCCATCTCCAAATCCACTTTCTCACTCATCATCCAGGCTTGTGCTGATTTTACAAGACCCTACTTATTGACAACTGTGTCTCATCCCCATCATCTAACAAGTGAAACACTATTTAACACCCAACCCCCCCCCCCCCTTATTCATCTTCTTCTGACTTTGCAGGCTGAAAAGTTATGGGATATGTGCATATGATATCCTCATGTCCCTCTTCACGGAGGGTCTCATTCAATATAAACCGCGGCACTCCAATGCAATGAATTTCTTGTAGTTTTATTGGTTCCAAAAAGATCAAAAATTACAGCGACCTTTCGACTAAAATAGTCTTTTTCAAGCTTGAAAAAGACTATTTTTGTCGAAACGTCGCTGTAATTTTTGATCTTTTTGGAACCAATAAAACTACAAGAAATTCATTGCATTGGAGTGCCGCGGTTTATATTGAATGAGAGTCTGGATTTGCTGAGGACTACAGGTTCAGTCCTAACACTGCCTGGCACCACCACCGGAACTATCGACTGCTTTGAATGGTGCTCCCTACAAGCAAATTTCGTGTCTTCACGGAGGGTCAGTTCACCTGCAGGCCCTCATCTACAATTTTTTGGGGGTCAGCTCACATGTTATATTATTTTCTATGTTTCAGACTTGGAAGGAAACGTAATTTGCTTTCCTTCGGTGGTAAATTTTTCACGCATGTGTTTTTTTGCAGTATTCAGGTTTTTATATGGTTGCACTGGGGTAAATATTTTAATCTTTTTTCCTAGCCAGCGCTGAACGACATTCCCTGCGCTCAATCTGCAGAGTAACGTTAGCGAATACAAAATATAGCTGTGAAATGCAATGCATTTTGTTTGGTAGCCGGTGCTGACCGCCATTCACTGTGCTAACTCTGCTATGTGATGTTATTGTTATGTCTAAACCCCCCAAAAAAAAAAAAAATGAATTTGAAATTGGTCATTCTTTCTTGGTAGCCTGTGCTGACCGGGTCACTTAACTTCTTAGATGGTCATATCAGCAGGCCCTTGCTCCAAATGTTTTGGAGGATCACCAGCAGGCCATCAAGGATAATTTTTCAAGCGTGTGTGTATGATGCCCTTACTTATGGGTAAGAAAGGCTGTATTGGAGTGTCAGTTCCTTGTAATATTTGGCAGCCCTTTCACTTAGTGCATAGGTGTAGGAGTCCCACTACCTGAACTATTGTACCATAATGTGAATGAGGCCCTCCTGACCTTTATGTGAAATACA
The DNA here is from genome assembly GCA_033119425.1 of Bufotes viridis. Classification (NCBI taxonomy): domain Eukaryota; kingdom Metazoa; phylum Chordata; class Amphibia; order Anura; family Bufonidae; genus Bufotes; species Bufotes viridis. Next base: position 460,378,749 of record CM065590.1, read on the forward strand.
GGCTGTATCGGAGTGCTTCTTCCTTGTAATTTTTGGCAGCACTTGCACTGTATATACAATTGAATATACTGGAAAGATTGCTTCCTAACAATTTTTCTAGTAAAAACTATTTTATTTTTTTTTTTTTTTTTGGGGGGGGGGGTTGTGCGTATTTTGTCAGATTGTCAGTCTGTAAAAGTGGCGTACAACTTGGACAACATGATTCCCAGCAGCGACATTGGAATCCAAGATGCATCCAGACATGGTTCTTCTGCTGTTCCTGATAGATTTCAGAGGTGTTTCCATCACTTCCAGACATTTTCCTATGAACCAGGCACCCTCCCCTCATCCGAGCAGGGGGTGCATGGTTGTCTCCCATTGACTTCCATTATACTCGGGTGCTCGGCCAAGCACACGAATATCGCTATGTGTTCGGACCGAGTACCCAAACACTTTGGTGCTCGCTCATCGATAGCAATAATATTTTTTAGAACTATAAGCCATAAATGATGAGCGGGAGGTGCCAAATTGGATTTTGCGATATTTCGTGAATATTCGTTTGAATATTCGTCATATATTCGTTGAAATCGAATATTCGTCATTATTCTGTATATTGCGAATGTTCCGCGAATTTATATTCGCATTGCGAATTAAACTTAGAGCTTAATTGGTTGTAACTTGTATTGCTAGAATTGACAAAGATAACGAATTCACGAATATAGCACTATATTCTCTAATTTCGTTATATTCTAGCAACAACCATTAGGAACTCAGCTCTAAGTTTCATTCGCGAAGTGAACATATAATCGCATTGCAAATTGATCTTAGAGCTAAATTCCTAATGGTTGTATTGCTAGAATATAATGAAGATGACAAATATCACAAATTCACAAATATAGCACTATATTCTCAATCTTCGTTATATTCTAGCAACAACCATTAGGAACTCAGCTCTAAGTTTCATTCACGAAGCAAACATATAATCGCATTGCGAATTGATCTTAGAGCTAAGTTCCTAATGGTTGTATTGCTAATATAACGAAGATGACGAATATCACGAATTCACGGATATAGTACTATATTCTCAATCTTCATTATACTCTAGCAACAACCATTAGGAACTCAGCTCTATGTTGATTTTGCAATGCGAACATATACTCGCATTGCGAATTCAACTTAGAGCTGGGTTCCTAATGGTTGGCTTGCTAGAATATAACAAAGATTGAGAATATAGTGCTATATTCGTGAATTCGTGATACAACCATTAGGAACCCAGCTCTAAGTTGAATTCGCAATGCCAGTAATTCAGGTTATATTAATCGCATTGCGATTACAACTTAGTCACATTTGTGAGATTGTGATTCTCACATCTGAAAGTACATTTTAGCATGGAGGCATTCCCATGCACACGGGAAGTCGGCAGAAGCGGCAACAGGCATTGACTGGAGCGGGCAGGGAGCCAGGAATCCTCCGGACAGGTAAGAACAGCTTTTGGGAATTGGGAAGACAACCAGAGAGCAACAAGGATTAACAACTTTAAAAAAAACGAATATTCGAAATAGCGAATATATAGCGCTATATTCGCAATATTCACGAAATTGCAGAGTGCTGATATTCGCAGTAGAGTAGGTAGTTCCTTGTGCTACCCAGGAGGGGAGATGAGGGGAACACACAGCAGTTCCAACAGAGGCAGGACAACACTCTCCAAGGCCTGGAACAGTTTCATGACACCCTGACAACACCCTCACCCTGATGCTCGGCCTAGTATCACAAGGCGGGAAAAATTTTGGAAAATGGTGAAGGAGTAAATAGCAGGCCGTGTCAGCATCATCCTTCTGTGCCTTGCAACTATTGGGTATCCAAGCTGAACACGTGGCACAAACTGCCACTCTACGCCTCAGAGGTGTTGGCCTGCACTGCCGCCAGCGTTTTGTCAGAGCGGGTATTTAGTGTTGCTGGGGGCATAATAACTGATAAGCGTATCTGTCTGTCAACTGAAAATGCTGACAGGTTGACTCCTATAAAAATAAACAAGGCTTGGATTGCCCCTGACTTTTCTACTCCTCCTCCTCCTCCATCATATCAACATGATTTTTAGGCTGCCCTCACTCATAATGTTTTAGAGGGTGAGCTCACCTGCAGGCCCTCACATATAATGTTTAACAGGGTCAGCTCACCTGCAACCTGTCGTAATTCATGTTTTTTTGGGTCAGCTCACCTGCAGGCCCTCACATATAATGTTTTAGAGGGTCAGCTCACTTGTAGGCCCTCACATATAATGTTTTAGAGGGTCAGCTCACCAGCAAACCCTCACATATAATGTTTTGGAGGGTCAGCTCACCTGCAGGCCCTCATATATAATGTTTTACAGGGTCAACTCACCTACAGGCCCTCACATATAATGTATTATAGGGTCCGCTCACCTTCAGGCCCTCACATATAATGTTCTACAGGGTCAGCTCACCTGCAGCCCCACACATATAATGTTGAACAGGGTCAGCTCACCTGCAGGCCCTTGCAATTCATGTTTTTTAGGGTCAGCTCACCTGCAAGCCCTAACATATAATGTTTTAGAGGGTCAGGTCACCTGAAGGCCCTCGCAAATGATGTAGTAGAGGGTAAGCTTCCCTGAAGGCACTCGCAAATGATGTTTTAAAGGGTCAGCTGACCAGAAAACCCTTACAAATAAGGTTTTTGAGGGTTAGCGCACCTGGAGGCTCTCAGCTACATTCTTTTATTCCGTTTCATCGCGCCCAGTCCCACGGCCTCTGCGTGCCCCATCACGGATATTTCCAAGATACTTACTGGCCGCCTTCTTAATATTAAATGTTGTATATGCTTAAAAGTATGTCACACGAACAGTAGCGTAGGATTTGTAAGTGTATGCGCCAATAAATTAAAAAAGGTATTTGGGATGCGCACACATTACACAGGAGATGTAGCCCTGATAATGTCACAGACTAGCATACACCGTCTACGGATAAAGTACAGTATATGTCAGTGATATGTATTAAACTAACAGACACTGTTTTACAGTATGATGTAGTACAGAATTTGTCACAGAAAGACACACAGTATGGACACTACATTAGGCCCAGATTATTTAAATTTGCGCTACTAACACTGTTTTCGGATGCAGGACAGTATATGTCACAGAAACCTACAGAATATGGACACTATATTACAGATTATTGGAATTTCTAATACAGACACTGTTTGCAGATGTTGTACAGTATTGGTTACAGGACACAACAGATTATGGACACCAGATATGGCCCAGATTATTGGAATTTGTAATACAGACACTGTTTGCAGATGTTCTACAGTATTGGTTACTAGGGTTGAGCAAACCCGAACTGTAAAGTTCGGGTTCGTACCGAACTTTACGGTTTTTCGCACCCGGACCCGAACCTCAACATTTCCGTAAAAGTTCGGGTTAGTTGTTCAGCGATTACTTCGCGCTTTTTGAAAGGCTGCAGAGAAGCCAATCAACAAGCGTTTCACTATTTTGAGCTAAGAAGCCATCACAGCCATGCCTACTATTGGCATGGCTGTGATTTGCTAAGTACAGCATGTGACCCAGCCTCTATTTAAGCTGGAGTCACATAGCGCCACACATCACTCTGCTCTTCTCAGTGTAGGGATAGGATGCTGCCACTTCTGTGAGGGACAGTTTAGGGAAGAAATCTTGGTGGTGTTAACTCTTCAAACTACAGCATGTGAACTGCATGTGTGTTAGCCTGCCAGGGACATCAGTCTAATTATTTTTTGGTAGCTCAGTGGAAGAATAATTCCTTTTTTCTGGCAGGTTAAGTCCCCCTACATTAACTATTTTATAATTTTGGGGTGACATAGTGCATTTCTGTAGTTGGGTTAATAAACCCGCACTGTCGTACAACAGAGAACGTTTGCATACACCGCTGTAAAACCTATTTTAAAATTTTGCGGTGAAAAACTGCATTTCTGTGGTTAGGTTAATAAACCCGTACTGTTGTGCCACAGAGCACGTTTGCATAGAATGCTGAAAAAAATATTTTAAATTTTAGCAGTAACATACAGCTTTGCGTATATGGGGGAAATGTTGTTCCACAGAGCACTTTTGCATAGAACGCTGAAAAACCTATTTTAAAATTTAGCATTGACATACTGTATTCCGGTGTTTGGGGAAAATAAACCTATATTGTTGTTCCACAGAGCAGTATGGCATAAAACGCACAAAAACGTATTTTAAAATTTAGCAGTGACATACAGCATTTGTGTATTTGGGGGAAATAAACCCGTATTTTTGTTCCACAGAGCACTTTTGCATAGAATGCTGAAAAACCTATTTTAAAATGTTGCAGTGACATACAGTATTTGTGTATTTGGGGGGAATAAACCCGTATTGTTGTTCCACAGAGCACTTTTGCAAAGAACGCTGAAAAACCTATTTTAAAATTTAGCAGTGACATACTGCATTTCTGCAATAAATACTGGTTTTGTGCTACATAGCAGATCTGAAGGCTACCCTGTATTTCAGTAATTTTAAGTAACCTTTTGAACTCCGCATTTACATAGTTGGTTGGAAATACACTGGTTTTGTGGTAGATAGCACATTAGTGGTGTACACTGCATTTCTGACAGTCAAATTAAACTGTTAACTTCTGCTTTTACATTGTTGGTTTGAAAAATCAAATTTTTGATGATAGTGAATAATTGTATTGAATTGTTCCGTTACACTGTTGTGTGACCTAAAGAAATTTTTTCTGTTTATGACACGGGCACTGCCTTACTGTTAGTGAACTAACCATCTGTTAGTTTGGTGGGTGAATTAACCCCTCCTGCCCGGTAGCCAAAGGCCTACATTTTTAAAAATCGTCTGTTCCATTGGTGGGTGATATGAACCCCGTTTTGACCCTGAAAAACCCCTGCTGTGCATAGCTAACAGGGAACCAAATTTGGTAAAAACGTCTGTTAATGATCGAAAGATGCGTGACTACAAACGCATGCTGGTTGACGCGCTGCTGATGGCATTCCCACCTGACGCCTCCTCAACCTCCTGCTCCACATCCATTTTCTCCTCCTAGATCAAGATTTAGATTTTTAATTTTGATTCATTTTATTTTATTTTAAGTCATTTCCCTATCCACATTTGTTTGCAGGGCACTTACCCACATTTTGCTGCCTTTTGCAGCCCTCTAGCCCTTTCCAGGACTTTTTTACAGCCATTTTAGTGCCCAAAAGTTCGGGTTCCCATTGACTTCAATGGGGTTTGGGTTCGGGGTCAAGTTCAGGTTAAGTTCGGATCCCGAACCCAAACTTTTTTTGTGAAGTTCGGCCGAACCTGTCGAACCCGAACTTCCAGGTGTCTGCTCAACTCTATTGGTTACAGAACACCACACATTATGCACACTAGATGTGGCCCAGATTATTGGAATTTGTAATACAGACACTGTTTGCAGATGTTTTACAGTATTGGTTGCAGAACACTGCAGATTATTGACACTTGATGTGGCCCAGATTATTGGAATTTGCAATGCAGACAGTGTTTGCAGATGTTCTACAGTTTTGGTTACAGAACACCACAGATTATGGACATTAGATGTGGCCCAGATTATTGGAATTTGTAATACAGACACTGTTTGCACATATTTTACAATATTGTTTACAGAACCAAATGACAGAAAATGGTGCACTAAAATAAATGCAAACATTATGTGGAATAAGCCCTCATTCTGATAACGTCTGAGACACTTAGTCAACATATTTTGATCAAAACACATCTAAGCCCACCCACCAAGCGACAAGGTGGTCTCAGTCCAGGCGGGTACCTACGCTAAACCTATTAATGCTGTTGCGCATTTTTCCTACAGGAGCGCAGTCCCGCACATATGGTGTGTTGCCCCTTGTTACCTCCATGTTCTTCAGCAACCGGTGGGAGGAGGGACACACACACCTATATGTACCACCTTAATCAAGGTCGCCTATTAGATGGGCGGGACACTAGTGCACATGAATCTCACCCCTGTATAGGAGCGTATTCACACATGAAGGTGCCACTCCTTCAAGACAAGTTAAACAATTCACAGAAAAAACTAGATAAAACATCCTGCGTGATATGATATTGAGTGCGCGGATGAACATGGCTGCATTTATCAAATCACAGAAAATGGTGCACTAAAATAAATGCAAACATTATGTGGAATAAGCCCTCATTCTGATAACGTCTGAGACACTTAGTCTTGAAGGAGTGGCACCTTCATGTGTGAATATGCTCCTATACAGGGGTGATATTCATGTGCACTAGTGTCCCGCCCATCTAATTGGCGACCTTGATTAAGGTGGTACATATAGGTGTGTGTGTCCCTCCTCCCACCGGTTGCTGAAGCACATGGAGGTAACAAGGGGCAACACACCATATGTGCGGGACTGCGCTCCTGTAGGAAAAATGCGCAACAGCATTAATAGGTTTAGCGTAGGTACCCGCCTGGACTGAGACCACCTTGTCGCTTGGTGGGTGGGCTTAGATGTGTTTTGATCAAAATATGTTGACTAAGTGTCTCAGACGTTATCAGAATGAGGGCTTATTCCACATAATGTTTGCATTTATTTTAGTGCACCATTTTCTGTGATTTGATAAATGCAGCCATGTTCATCCGCGCACTCAATATCATATCGCGCAGGATGTTTTATCTAGTTTGTTCTGTGAATTGTTTACAGAACACCACAGATTATGGACATTAGATGTGGCCCAGATTATTAAAGACGCAGTCTGTGGATGATGTGCAGTATATGTCACTAATAGACATAAAAAAAAATATATATTGCTACTGTCAAACACACACAGTAGTCTTTAAAAGGACTTTGGGGTCTGTGAAAAGCTTTTGTTAGTAAAAACAGCAAATGTCTCTCGCTGCACTTTCTGTCCCTTTCGAAGCACTGTCCCTGAGACTGCAGGAGGTAAATAGATTGCTGCTCTAAAACACACACACAAACAGTAGTCCTTAAAAGGACTTTTCGGTCTTGGAAAAGTTCTCTCAGAATAAAAACGGTTAAAATACCTCCCTACCCTGTCTTTCCCTTCCTACACTCTGCTCTCCCTGTATACATCGGAGCCGAACATGCGTCATCGGGTGCTATATAGCACCTGATGACGCGTTCCGGCCAGCCAATCACTGTAATGCCAGCAGCCAACATGGCTACTGGCATTACAGTGAGGGCAGTACTTACTTGCACCTTTATTGGCTGCTTAAAAGCCACAAAACGTGTGGGGAGGAGACTCGAAGATATTCGGCTGAGCATGCTCGCTCATCACTACTTCTAAGCCTTCTACCATCCCCAAAAAATAAAATGGCATTCACAAAATGATACCAACATAAAGTAGACCTATGGAAATGTAAAGTAATGCAAATCAAGAGCTGCAGTGGAGTACACACCTGAAAAACCACAAAAGATCTCAGGCTCCTCTTGCTCCCTCTTTTGCCGCGGTCTCAGCATCTTTCTTCCCCTCTGGAGTGACAGTGGCACCTGCCACCCCGAAAACAGAGGATGTGGCAGCAACACCACAACCTCCACCACCGTCACCCAGAATGTCCACACAGTCCCAGGAAGCATTCAGCTGTCCATCCCTCAAACACTGGAGAGAAAGCGGAAGTACCCATCTACCGACCCGCGATCTCTGGCCCTGAATTCCAGCATTTCAAAATTCCTGGTCTTTGAAATAATGTCATTCCATCTGGTCGAGAGAGAGACTTTTAAAAACCTTATGGCGGTAGCTGTCCCACAGTACGTGGTTCCAAGCCGCCACTACTTTTCTAGCTGAGCCATCCCTGCCCTGCACAGCCAAGTGGCGGACAAAATCAGATGTGCACTGTGCAACGCCATCTGTGGCAAGGTCCACATGACTACTGATACGTGGACCAGTAAGCACGGGCAGGGACATTATATCTCCCTAACTGCACACTGGGTAAATGCAGTGGCTGCTGGGCCTGAGGCGGATAGCAGTTTGGCGCATGTCCTACTCTCACCAAGGATTGCAAGACATTTCTCTTTGCCTCCTGTTGCTGCCTCTTCCTACTCCGCTTCCTCCTCTACTGCCATCTCATCCGGCCAGTGTAACACCTTCACCACCAACTTCAGCACAGCCAGGGGGAAATGAAAGCAGGCTGTTTTGAAACTCATCTGTTTGGGAGAATCACACCGCGCAGGAGCTGTGGACGAGCACGGAACAGCAGACCAATGAGTGTTTGGTGCCCTTGAGCCTCAAGCCTGGCCTGGTGGTGTGCGATAACGGGAGAAATCTTGTACCAGCTCTGGGGCTAGCCTGTTTGAAGCACATACCTTGCCTGGCGCATGTGCTGAATTTGGTGGTGCAGAGGTTCCTGAAAATTACCCCGATATGTCAGAGCTGCTGCAGAAAGTACAGGTATGTGTGCTCTTTCGGCATTCTCACCCTGCTGCTGCTCGCCTGTCGGTGCTGCAGCATAACTTCAGCCTTCCCGCTCACCGCCTCATATGCAACGTACCCACAAGGTGGAACTCCACCTTGCACATGCTGGAGAGACTGTGCACGCAGCAGCAGGTGATAGTAGAGTTTTAGCTGCAGCATGCACGGGTGAGTCACTCTGTGGAACAGCCCCACCTCACCACCAATGGAACTCCTTGTGGGATGTGTGTGCCGTGCTGTTTCAAGTACTCCACCAACATGGCCAGTGCAGATGAATCAGTCCTCAGCATTACTATCCCACTTCTATGTCTCCTTGAAAAAACACTTTGGGCGATGATTGAAGAGGATATGGCACAGAAGGAAGAAGAGGAGGAAGAGGGATCACTTCCACGCTTATCAGGCCAGTCATTCACAGGTGGCTCGGAGGGTGGGTTCCTGCACCAACAGAGGCCAGGTACACAACTGTCCAGCCAGGACACAGTTCTGCAGGATGAGGTGGAGGATGAGGAGGAGGAGGAACCGTGTTCACAGCAGGGCGTCACCTGAAGCAGCCTATGGTCATCAATCGAGCGTGGTTGGGGGGATACAGAAGACACAGACGATACACCTCCCACAGAGGACAGCTTGTCATTGCCTCTGGGCAGCCTGGCACGCATGAGCGACTACATGCTGCAGTGCCTGCTCAATGACCACCGAGTTGCCCACATTCAAAGCAATTTAAATCATTATTCAAAGTTCTGATTACTGGGTGGCCACCCTGCTGGATCCCTGCTACAAGGACAACGTGTAGGGTTGAGCGAACCTGAACTGTAAACTTTGGGTTCGTACAATAACTTTTGGGTTTTTGGTACCCGGACCTGAACATTTCCATAAAAGTTCGAGCTCGGTGTTCGGCAATTTAATGGTGCTTGTTGAAAGGCTGTAGGGCCTTCAAAGCATAACAGGGTTTAAATATAGAGATCATCAAGAGAAGATTTCGATGTATGCGGACGATTTGATGCTTTTTGTCGGTTTTCATGAATCGCTTATCCGCAGCTTTCAAACCTTTGACAGATTCGGAAAAATAGCAGGATTAAAGATCAATTGGAGTAAATCTGTTTGAATCCCTTTAAACCCTCTTTGTAACTTTATTCCAGGATCACTGGAGATTATAAAGGAGGGGTAGAGTACTAAATATCTAGGAATATACCTTTCTAATAACCCAAAGGATTATATAACATTAAATGTAATGCCATTTGGGGCCGAACCAGCAGAAGAGATTGTCTGAGCTCTGTCACACAGAATCCTCATTACTATAGCCTACATTAGCGAATCCGGCAGAAAATAGTGAAGATCGGTCACCCTAGGTCTGGGGACACCACCCTACGGCAGAAAACCCCTGCTACCAGTGGAGATATGGACAAATGCATTAAAAAAGCAACGGCCATATGCGGCGCCAAGGAATCTAAGTTGGCTCCGGCAGCACAGAGAGAATCCTGTGAGAGCGGCCCTGAAAACACAGGGGGCCGCCAGAACCTCACGATATCCAGGTAATACCTGAGAATGGCCTTATCAAAAGCCTTGGAGCCCCTGGTGAGTGAAATGTCTTCCCTCCGTCAAGACATCAGACATGTAGGAGGCAGGGTGGAAGACTTAGAGACAGTTGCATACCGACATGTTCGAATTCCAGACCGTGGCCTCAGCTAGTCTACAAACACTCCAGACCCACTTCAACACAGTATATACAGCCTTAGAAGATCAGGATAACCACGGAAGGAGAAACAATTTAAGATTTCGGGGTATATCTGAATCCATAATTGCTTCCAAAATTCCTGCTGCAATACTCACAATATGTGAGACTCTGCTGGGCCCAGACCACCCCACACCAACCCTGGAGAGGGCCCACAGGGCTTTACGTCCACGACCCAACCCATCAGACACCAGGGATATAATTTGCAGCTTCCTAAACTTCCAGGACAAAGAAGCTATACTGTCGAGCTCTTGCAAACTAACTAAAGTGATGTTCAGGGATTAGAGAATTTACATATACCAAGACTTGTCTCTCAGCACTCTTAAAAACGTCAAGCTCTAAAGCCGCTTACGGAATGGCTCAGAAACCCCAAAATCCTTTACTGATGGACCTTCCCCTCTGGCCTCGCGTTCCTCCATAATGATCAACGGATTACCATCCGCACTCATGCAGACTTAGATCCAGCTTTTAACCTCGTAGAGACCTCACAAATGGAAATAGAGGGACTTTTATGAAACATTATACCACCTAGACAATACACAACAGACACAGGGGGTACTAAGTCCTTTCCCCTCTCCAATGCTATTCTGGAAGGTCTCGACTTCCCTACACTCAGAGGTGGACAAACAACACATATCGTCACCCATACAGAAGCAAATAGGGAATCCCCTAAAAGAAAGAGTCCAGGGCCTGATGGCCTAACAATCACTTATTACTCCTCATTCCAAAACACCCTCATTCTACACTCACTGCCCGTCTACAACCTAGCTTTAGCGAATAATCCGCTCTCTAGTGAAACGATCAAAGCACACATAATCCTTATCCTGAAAGAGGGCAAAGACCATACCCAATGTCCAAGCTATAGGACCATTTCCCTTCTCAATATTGATTTAAAACTCTTGGCCAAGATGATGGCTAATCGGTTGGCAAAACTTCTCCCTTAACTTATCCAAAGGGACCAGACTTGGTTTGTAAGAGCAAGAGTACCCGAAGAGTACTTAATATTCTAAACTACGCAAAAAAGAAGTCTATGCCCCTAGTCCTTCTCAGCACAGATACCTTCCTTCATGTATTGACGCCATGTATACTAACGCTTCTGCTTCGATTTCGGTTAATGGTACCCTTTCTAGCCCCTTCCAGATCCGCAATGGCACCTGGCAAGGGTGCCCTCTCTCCCCCTCCTGTTTGTCTTGACTATAGAACCCCTCTTACAAACAATTAGGTCATACAAAGAAATTAAGAAAGTGAAACTAGGCGACCAGGAGCACAAAACGGCCGCTTTTGCAGACGATCAACTCATTATGATTAGCAACCCGGACTCAGCTCTTCCCAGAATCTACCAACACCTGGAAAATTTTTGCGAGCAATCTAATATCAAGATTTATCAAGATAAATCATCAAAAGTCCCTGGTCATAAGTGCCAATCTCTCCACCTCCCACAAAAACCACCTACAACAAAACTCTCCTTTCAATTGGTCCTCCCCCCACATAACATATCTGGGAGTGAAAATCAGCAATGATCCCTCCCACCTATTTCCGTTCAATTACACACCCCTTCTGAAACATATATCTGACTCTTAAAACCTGGATTTACCCATTCTTTCTTGGTTTGTAAGTAAAAACATTCATACAAGTCCCTCAGGCGCACTAAGAAAATGGGAGGGATAACTCTCCCCGACCCCGACCTGTACGGTAAAGCTGTCCTTCTATCGAGGGTGGTAGACTGGCTGAGAGCCCCACCTCATAAATCCTGGGTCTCTATAGAACAGTTGTTAGTCGATTCCATTTTCTGGGCCCTACTAATGGGACAACGATCCCTCTTATCCACCGCCCCCCACCCAACGCTACCCCTTAAATAAAAACTACTATAGCAGCCTGGAAATGGCTACAGGACACTCATTATTCAGTCCCAAACCCTTCCACGATCCTCCAAGCTAGGGATATATTTTATGCCCCTAAAATTCTCCGTGCCCCCTCTTCTCTTCTGGGTGTAGGGCTGACGTCATTGGCGCAAGCGCACTGAGGAAGGAGCACCAAAGCGAGCGTCCTTCTCTAAGAGCGCCTGCACCGAATGAAGACCGGTACAGAGCAGGCACGGGATTTGAACAGCAGACAAGGCCAGCCGGAGGAAGAGAGAGCTCGCTGGCCCTGTCAATCAGGTGGAGAAGGGGGCGTTTTTGTAGACGGAGGATGTGGCGACTACCAGCAAGTAACCGCCCAACTTGCTGGTAGTGAAGAAATTAGCACATGACAAAATTACTATTTTTAAAGAAAGTAAGGCACAGACCGAGGTAAGAGCGGTATATATGGAATCGGCGGACAATAGCGATTATATTAGGTCCAAAAATGAAAAATTATGTTTGGGGGGTGACAGAAGCCCTGTTAACCAACTGTAGATATTACACTTTACTTCTCCACCCTCAGACCCCTGCAGCCAACCCGCTCCGGAACAGACCTTCATACTTGCGCTTACACAAAAGAAATATTTTATATGTGATCATGTTACATTGTTTAATACCTTTTAGGGAGACTATTTTCTCCGACTCTGCATGTAAACCAATTTTTCGCTTAATAAAGTAAAATTTAAACAAAAAAAATAAAAATGAACTAAAATACAAATATGGAGGAAATTGCGTCTATAGCAGGGAGAATTTCCTTAAAATTATACATTATGGAATTCCCCTTTAGATATCCCCCCAATTTTTTTTTTAAATAATAGAGAGCATTTTAAGCTATTTAATATGGAGAGAGCGAAAACTAAGAATAAAACTTCTAAATTTACAATATCCAGAGAAGGAAGGATGTCTGTCAGTTCCATATATAAAACTGTATTTTCTAGCAGGACAAGTTAAAAAACTGTTATATTTGGGGAAAACACATCTCTATAATGCTAAATAAAATCTTAAATTGTAATATCTGCCACGTAATAGAGGCGGGTTTCCATTTACAGGAAGTGTTCTCTAGGTCCTCAGTAATGTACTTAATGTACAGAGTTTGGAAGGAAGTTAATCTCAATATCATGAAACTGAGTTGCACGAGAGCACCTTATTATGGAAAAACGCCAACTTAAAGGATTTAGAGATAATGGAAAAAAATATCTGGAGGTGGGATAATTCGACTGGGACAGATATAGCAGTCCAGGAAAATAGTTAAATTTGCAGAACTGAATGAAAGGTATGGCATCATGGATAAAGAGTAGTGCTGATCGAGCATGCTTGGCCGAACAGCAGTTCGGCTAAAGCATCTCGATGCTCGGCACATGACGGTATTCAGCTGAGTAGCGCATGTGCTCGAGCGCAATGCTCGAGTCTCCTCCCCGCATGTTTCATGGCTGCTATGCAGTCAATAAACCTGCAGGTGAGTACTGTCCTCACTGTAATGCCGTAGCCATGTTGGTTATTGGCATTAAAGTGATTGACTGGCCGGAACACTTCATTGGGTGCTATACAGCACCCGATGGCGAGTGTTCGGCTCAGTCTTAGTCAGGGAGAACTGTGCATAGGAAGGGACAGACAGTGTAGGTTGTGATATTGGACTATTTTTATTAGAAAAACTTTTCAGAGACCCAAAAGTCACTTTAAGGACTATTGTGTGTGGCAGGAGCAATTTATATATATATATATATATATATATATATATATATATTTTTTATGCGCTAAATAGCATATAATAGGCCGCTGCGGACAGTTAAATTATCTGCACCATATCTCCAGTGTAAACTGTGCGCATCCCAAAAATATCTGTGACATCCAGTGAACTTTTTCCGTAGATGTGTCCGCTGCGGACAGTGACATTAGCTGCGCCACATCTACAGTGTAACGTGTGCCCTGCAAAAATGTATCTGTGACATACAGTGTACTTTTTCAACAGACAGTGTCCACTTCTGACATCGACATTACTTGGGGAATATCTCCAGTGTACCATGTGCGGTTAAAAAATGTATCAGTGAAATACAGTATACTTTGTCAATAGACTGTGTCCGCTTCTGATAGTGACATTACCAGGGGGATATCTCCAGTGTAACGTGTGCGTATAAAAAATGTATCAGTGACATACAGTGTACTTTTTCAATAGTCGGTGTCTGCTTCTGACAGTGATATTACCAGGGGTACATCTAATGTGTACCGCGTACATTAAAAAAATTAATTAGTGACATCCAGTGTACTTTTTCAATAGACGGTGTCCGCTTCTGACAGTGACATTACCAGGGGACCAGTGTACCATGTGCAGTTAAAAAATGTATCAGTGAAATACTAACTAACAAAACTGGAGAACTGGAATTAGTGATGTGTGAGGAGGACTATGACATAGTGGGAATAACTGAGACATGGCTGAATGATAGCCATGACTGGGCAGTTAATGTACAAGGTTACAGTCTGTTTAGAAAGGATCGTCAAAACCGGAGAGGGGGAGGGGACTGCCTTTATGTAAAGTCCTGTCTAATGCCCACAGTCCGAGAAGATATAAGTGAGGGACATGAACATGTGGAGTCACTGTGGGTATAATAATAAATTACTAAGAGGAGTTTACTATAAACCACCTAATATACCAGAGTCCACAGAAAATCTACTACTAAACAATGTAGACGAGGACGCAAATCATAATGAGGTGGTTATTATAGGGGACTTCAACTACCCAGATATAGACTGGGAAACTGAAAGCTGTACATCGCATATAGGAAACAGGTTCTTGGCAATAACCAAAGACAATTACCTTTCCCAACTGGTTCAGGACCCGACTAGAGGGACAGCCATATTGGACTTAGTATTAACCAATAGACCTGACAAAACAACAGATGTGCAGGCTGAGTGACATCTGGGAAATAGGGTAGAACAAAAATACAGAGAGGAACAAAAATGCGAACCTTCAAAAAAGCTAAATTTAGCCAACTAAGCGAGGCCATAGGCCTAACTATCTGGGAAAAAAGTCCTCATAAATAAAATACAGCTACAAAATGGGATATCTCCTAAAATCTCATTGTGAGCGGTACATGCTGTATGGGAATAAAAGGTTAAGGAACAAAAAGAAACCAATGTGGATAAATAGAACTGTAAAGAAAGCAATAAATGACAAAAAGAAAGCATATAAATCACTAAAACAGGAGGGAAGCGAGGAAGCACTGAAAAACTATAAGGTAAAAAATTGAACATGTAAAAAACAAATAAAAGCGGCCAAACTAGAGACCAATAGATTAATTGCCAAAGAGAGTAAAACTAACCCTAAAATGTCATTCAATTATATAAATGTTAAAAAGTATAAATCTGAAGGTGTTGACCCTTTAAAGAGTAATGAGGGGGGAGTTGCAGAGAGCAACAAAGAGAAAGCAAAGCTGTTAATTTATTTTTTTCTCCAATGTACTCAATCAGGAAAATAAACTGTCAGATGAAATGCTGGATGTAAAAATAAATCCCTCATTAAAAGTGCCCTGTCTGACCCAATAAGAAGTACAACAGCGACTTAAAAAGATTAAAATAGACAAATCGGCAGGACCGGATGGCATACACCCGTATCCTAAGGGAATTAAGTAATGGCTTACCCTTATTTCTGATATTTGCGGACTCTATACTGACATGGAATGTTCCACAGGATTGGCACATAGCAAATGTGGTGCCAATATTCAAAAAGGGTCCAAAAACAGAGCCTGGAAACTATAGTCCGGTAATTTTAACATCTGTTGTAGGTAAACTGAAGGTTTTCTGAGATATGCTATCTTAGAGGATCTCAATGGAAATAAGCAAATAACGCATAACATAACATATCAGCATGGTTTCATAAGTAGAGTTGAGCGAACCCGGGAAAGTTCGGGTTCGCCGGGCTCGGCCGAACTTCAGGCCAAAGTTCGGGTTTGGGACCCGAACTTGACCTGAACTTGACTCCGAACCCGGACCACATAAATGTCAATGGGAACCCGAACTTCACTTTATTATTTTCCGTTATAACATGGCTATAATGTAAAATATTAGTAGTAGCTTTTTCAGATCTGAGTTTTCATGATTGTGAAAACTCAGATCCGATAGTATATTCTAACACCGAAGCGTTCCCATGGTGATGGGGACGCTAAATGTTAGAATATACAAACAGGCACGTGCATACTAGCCCCCTGCTGCCCGACGGCTCCTGACCTCTGACAGGGCGCTGTGATCCACGCAATTAACCACTTAGGTGGTGCCTGAGGGGTCAATTGCGTGGATAACAGTGCCCTGTCAGAGGTCTGGTGCCGCCGGACAGTAGTGCGCCCCACGCCCTCTCCTATTATTAAAATCATAGGTGGCCAGTGCGCCCTCCCCGCCCCCCCCCCATATTAAATTCATTGGTGGCCAGTGCGCCCCATCCCCCCCCCCAGTATTAAAATAATTGGTGGCAGTGGCGCACCCCCCCCCCTTCCCCATCATTGGTGGCAGCGGCAGCACAGTTACAATCGGAGTCCCAGTGACTTAGCTGCTGGTGACTTAGCAGCATTATACTTACATGCACTGTCTGTGGCTGCCGGGTGCTCCTTTTTCTGGTAAGTGACAGGTCTGTGCGGCGCATTGATTATGCTTATGTTTATAGCAAAGACCTGTCACTTACCAGTAGAAGGAGCGCCCGGCGGCCACAGAAAGTGCATGTAAGTATAATGCTGCTAAGTCACCATGGCAGCCAGGACTTCAGTAGTGTCCTGGCTGCCATGGTAACCAATCGGAGCCCCAGCATTACACTGCTGGGACTCCGATCGGAACTGAGCTGGCACTGCCACCAATGATGGGGAAGGGGGGGTGCGCCACTGCCACCTATGATTTTAATACTGGGGGGGGAGGGTGCACTGGCCACCTATAATTTTAATACTAGGAGAGGGGGCGGTGTGCACTGCTGCCCGATGGCTCCCGACCTCTGACAGGGTGCCGTGATCTGCGCAATTAATCCCTCAGGCACCATGGGAACGCCACAGTGTTAGAATAAAATAACCCGAACCTATATTTCAGAAAAGTTTATGCTGGGATCCATAAATCCATATCAGCCAAACTAGAGTCCCGACACCCTACCCTCTTAAGAGCAGGGGGTGCCTGGTTAAATGCTCGGGTTCTCCTATTGACTTTCATTGTGCTCGGGTGCTCAGTAGAGCACCCGAGCATCACAAAGTGTTCTACACGAGCAGTTTGGTGCTCGATCAACACTAGTTATAATACATGCTGTTCTATGCTTTCTGCTGATACACGCTATGCTATATACTTATACATGTTATTTGTATTCTTAAAGTTTTACCAATCAATTGATCGCACACAATTCACAATCCTGTTGACCAATAAACAAGTTAGACAACAGAAAACAGTCCTCTTATTTGAAAGGCAGGAATGGTTTATGCTGAATGTCAGACTGCACACTGTGTGAACGTGTATTAAGACAGAACAATTACCCTCAGCACAATTTTAGCCACCTAACAATAACGGCATAATCACTCATTCCTCTTAAATAGAAATCCACAGAACCACCTATAGTAGAACAATGGATAGAAATAATAATAATCCAATCTCAAGATTGGAAGAGCTAGATAGTTGGCAGATCGGAACACGCACATCAAATATTTATCCCTCTGGAAACCCTGCTAGCACACAAGGCTTATCACTAATATCAGTATACAGAAGTGATAAGGACGCACAGAGCCACCAGTTCACCAACGAGATGCTCTCAGTCCAGCAGTACCGCCTCACCTGCTGGTTAGGAAAATATAATAAAAGAATGGACTGGGCACTCTACTAGATATCTGTATTTTATTGATTAAAATGACCATAAAAATCGCATCCACCATAAAACCTATCTGAATAGATATAAGATCGTGAACTGGTATAAACAGCAGCAGTACATTGACGAAAAGAGAGACTCACTCCACGTATGCCAATGTCAGGTTGAGCTAGGGTTATAGGTAAACCAATGGCAACCGGGATTGGATCCACTTGATCCCCAATAAGATATAATTCGCAGGAATACCTGGTAATTAATAAAGCCTACAGGACACGTAGATCAATGTCCCTGTGGCCCACCAATCACCAGTAATCATTTGCACATAAATAAACCAAGTGTATACAAAATATTATGGAAAATAAAAAATAAAAAATTGGATAAAAATAATATAAATACTGTCCCACACTTTGGGTTGCAATGTGGATTGCAATATGAATAACCGACCAGGCGTTTGCCGATTCCCAATAACAAACAGAGTCTTTTAAAGTCGCAACACTAATCACATCAGTATATGTGGATTGCAATATGGATAGCCAACCAGGCGTTAGCAGATTCCCAGTATCAGACAAAGTCTTTTAGAGTCGCAACACTAATCGCATCAGTATCGCATCGCTTCTTATAAAATAGTGAGTAGGGCATTTAGTGGGTACGCCCGAATTGAGTATTTCTATAGTGGAGAAAAAATTTGCCTCGATATCCACATGGGGAAATACTGACTCCTGAGGTAGATATAAATGGTTTAAGCAGTTGCAAGCGGCGTCCTCAGCGGCGTCCCGCTGGGCACATGCACCGCCCGTACATTACAATAGTGCCGGCACTTTGAACTGTCTTACCCCCACACTCCACACTCTCCTCCGGTGTTGTGTCCTCGGCGTCTGCGCTGGTGATCTCTGTATGCCTGGGATGGTTCACCGTCAGTTACTCTGCACACTCGCTGAATCCTCCCTCACCTCTCATGCGGCGTCCTGGATTTCCAAAAATTGGAAGGTGGATAATGTGGATCGGGTAATTCAAAATTCTGTTCCTCATAAATTCTGGGGGTCCGACCAGACGCGTTTCGGGGTGTAAGGTACCCCTTCCTCAGTGGACCACAGTGGTATTTTGAATTACCCGATCCACATTATCCACCTTCCAATTTTTGGAAATCCAGGACGCCGCGTGAGAGGTGAGGGAGGATTCAGCGAGTGAGCAGAGTAACTGATGGTGAACCATCCCAGGCATACAGAGATCACCAGCGCGGACGCCGAGGACACAACACCGGAGGAGAGTGTGGAGTGTGGGGGTAAGACAGTTCAAAGTGCCGGCACTATTGTAATGTACGGGCGGTGCATGTGCCCAGCGGGACGCCGCTGAGGACGCCGCTTGCAACTGCTTAAACCATTTATATCTACCTCAGGAGTCAGTATTTCCCCATGTGGATATCGAGGCAAATTTTTTCTCCACTATAGAAATACTCAATTCGGGCGTACCCACTAAATGCCCTACTCACTATTTTATAAGAAGCGATGCGATACTGATGTGATTAGTGTTGCGACTCTAAAAGACTTTGTCTGATACTGGGAATCTGCTAACGCCTGGTTGGCTATCCATATTGCAATCCACATATACTGATGTGATTAGTGTTGCGACTTTAAAAGACTCTGTTTGTTATTGGGAATCGGCAAACGCCTGGTCGGCTATTCATATCGCAATCCACATTGCAACCCAAAGTGTGGGACAGTATTTATATTATTTTTATCCAATTTTTTATTTTTTATTTTCCATAATATTTTGTATACACTTGGTTTATTTATGTGCAAATGATTACTGGTGATTGGTGGGCCACAGGGACATTGATCTACGTGTCCTGTAGGCTTTATTAATTACCAGGTATTCCTGCGAATTATATCTTATTGGGGATCAGGTGGATCCAATCCCGGTTGCCATTGGTTTACCTATAACCTTAGCTCAACCTGACATTGGCATAGGTGGATTGAGTCTCTCTTTTCGTCAATGTACTGCTGCTGTTTATACCAGTTCACGATCTTATATCTATTCAGATAGGTTTTATGGTGGATGCGATTTTTATGGTCATTTTAATCAATAAAATACAGATATCTAGTAGAGTGCCCAGTCCATTCTTTTATTATTCTTTTATTATCACTAATATCACCTGGTATCCTTCTAAATAAATCTATAAAAAAAAATCACGGGAAATGGATACAAGGTTTCACCTCTCAATAAGTGTAATTCACGGAAGGGTAAGAGGTGTGGAAAGGGCTAAAATATACAATATTTATTTAGCTTATCTTAAAATTGGGAGAGGGTGGTGGTATTTACCATAAGAATCAAATGAATGAGTGATGGAATATGTGCCTACTAGAGGACCTAAACCAAATAAGTCATAGGGCACCCAAAACTCATAATGCAATAAACATGCCTGTCTCTAGGTTACAGAGACTAAAGGCATGTGATGCAAAGCATGCACCTAAATAGATCGATGCCGATGCCTTGGCAGAATCAAAACACACGGCAGCGCAACTCAGCGAGCTCTGAATATTCAGTGGCCTATGTGATTGTGCCACTAAACTAAGGAGCTAGCTAATGTGCTACCAGGGCATCTAAAACCAGCAAGGTGTAGGCTATAAACGGCGTCTCCGGTGAGGATGTTGCAACCACCGAAAAAGCCAACCCTGGATTTGAGATGCACCGGCATTTATCACAGGGGGTATAAGATTGGTATCTCTTATAGTTGAAAAGGAGTGTAACCAATCTCTGAAGCCCCGTGAAATACAAAGGGGTGCATGACATGCCCCAATAATACACCGGCAGTCAGTGCGCTTTGGAAACCAGCCCTACCTTGTGAATGCACGCACGCCTGGCGTCCCCTCTAATAGGGAATCTTACAGCCAGCAGGGATCAGCGTGCAAACACGGGACTAAACGCTGCTGGATGCTGCCCACATTAGTGAGGCGGTTTTCCAGTAACAAACGCACACTGAAACAAGCCGGGTGTATAAAGTAGTTAGCAGTATTTTAAATAAATGCAGTGCCCATTGATGCAGCTATGGCTCGACGCGTTTCCCTACTCATCAGGAGCCTGGTACGCGCTGGCTGGGCATTAAAGCACTTGTAGTGCGTGCTTGAGTGCTGAACAGCTGTGCCACTAACATGGACACAGCCCGTCGGCGCTGGTTTGGCCGTAGGGGCCGCGGCCAACCGCGCTCTATTTCAAAGGGAAGCACCGCCCTCCTGAAAGACGTCACTAGCACACTGACCAATCGGGATGAACCGTGGGCGGGGAAACCCGGAACACACATTCACCCGGCTGCCAGTGTAGGTAAAGGCCATGACGTCAACATATACAGGCATGAACATTGCAGGACGTAAATTGAGAAACCGGCAGGTGATATGTACCATATCAGGGGATGTATGAACAGAAAAGCCTGGCTAATACTGTGGGGGTCGTACAGGCAGTCCGCATAATATAACGGTAATTATGTAATACAGAATACAGAGAGATGACACACAAAACCATGATTCAAAAACCAGCTGCATCGTGCTTGGTTGGCAGCAGATCATTGAAGGGTGAGGCATATATGTACTGTTTAACCATCCAGGACGCAACTGGCTTACAGGATGGGGAACAATCAGCCAAACCCAAAAGATCATAAAGCGCAAGCCATCAAGCGGTTGAGAATGGCAAAAAATTGATGGTAATGGCCACTAGATGTAATAATATGAGCCATGAATCATGAGAGACATATCTCATTATGCCAGATCACAGGGCCAAAATCTATGGTCCTATTCGTCAATGAAGGAGACAAAAGAAATGTGATCATTAAGGCCTCAAAGTTCGTAATTCGATGACTTCAAAGTTCGTAATGTGAAGGTCCATTGGGCCTCTTTTTGCATTATTTTCTGGTCCAAGTCACCTCCCCTGGGTGACAGACGAACCACTTCCACCCCTTGAAATTTGATGGATTTCACCAAACCTCCATGCATGCTATTAACATGTCGGGCCACTGGGGTGTCAGATTCATTGCAAACATCATTAACATGCTCGCCGATCTGACGACGAAATTCCCGAGTGGTCTTACCAACATATTGCACCCCACATATACAGGTCAGCAGATATACCAACCCGGTGGTCTTGCAGTTAATAAACAACCTTATGGAGAAGGTTTTATTTGTGACACTGCTGGTAAACGTAGAGCCCGTTTGAATAGAGTCACAGGCGATGCATCCTGCACATCGAAATGTCCCTCTCAGTGGGTTGCGTAGCCATGTCTGAGTCCGTGGGCTCTCAAATAGGCTATGACAAAGCCTGTCTTTCAAATTACGTCCCCGCCGGTAGGTAACTGTAGGAGTGGGGCTTACCAGGTGACCCACATCAGGATCAAGGGTCAATATCTCCCAATGTCGTTTAAGAATGTCACGTATGGGGGTGTTGGCTGCGTCATAGGTGGCAATAAGCCTTACTTGATCACTACTGTCTCCCTCTCACGAGGATTCAGCAGGGTTTCCCGAACGCATGATGCCGCAAATTGATGGGCCTCAGATAGTATTTTACGAGGGTAACCCCTGTTTTGAAACCTTGCAGTTAAATCCTTGGATTTCTCTAAAAAGTCATCCCATGAGGAACAATTCCTTCTCACCCGCAAAAACTGCCCCTTAGGGATGCCTCGTTTGAGCGGGTACGGGTGACAACTGGTCCAGTGTAATAAAGAATTGGTCGCCGTCTCTTTGCGGAACAGACTCGTATGAATAGAGCCCTCCTTATCCTTCCGGATCCTAAGGTCCAGAAAGGTAATTTCCTCAGAGTGTATCTCGGATGTAAAAAACAAACCGTATTGATTGACATTAAGGGAAGCAACAAAATGTTTAAACTCATCAGCCGTGCCGTCCCAGAGGATCAGCACATCGTCGATATATCTGAGCCACAAGGTGATATTATGTGCCCACATGCTCATCTCTTCTCCAAACACTGTCTCCCTCTCCCACCAGCCCAGGTACAAGTTGGCATAAGTTGGCGCGCATGGACTGCCCATGGCAACACCCCTGAGCTGGTGGTAGACACGTCTGTCAAAGAGGAAGACATTGTGTTGGAGCACGAAGTGAAGCAAGGCAATCACCCATTCATTATGTGGCTCAAAACTGTTGCCCCTCTCTTTCAAAAAATATCGGATGGCAGCAATCCCTTCTTTGTGAGGTATCGAACTGTATAGCGCCTCCAAATCGAGGCTTGCCAAAAAAGAGTTGCCACTGACATGGAGGCCATCCAGCCTACTCACTACCTCCATGGAGTCACGTGTGTACGATGGCATTGCCACCACAAAGGGGCGCAAAATGATATTGACATATGTGCTGATCCTCTGGGTCAAGCTATCATTGCCCGAAACAATGGGTCTTCCATTAAGGGGATTACACCCTTTGTGGATCTTTGGCAAGCTATAAAAGCATGACATTTGAGGGTGTTTGGGCAATAATGTTTTGTACTCCTGCTTGCTGATGAGTTTTTGCTCCAAAGCACCCTCAAGAATAACCTTCAGTTCCTCCATATACTGAGGGATAGGATTGGAGTGTAATATCCTATAACACTCCCCATTGTCGAGAATAGATCGGCACATATCAAGATATTGCTGATGGTCGAGCACAACAATATTACCCCCTTTGTCGGCTTGTTTAATTACAATGGAATCATCAGATTCCAATGATAGGAGGCCCACTATCTCCTCACTTAACAGGTTACTCTCACTAGTAGAAAAACCCTCAAGTTGCAACAACTCATTGCTGACCAGTTTCAAAAAAATGTCCATGAGAGTAATATCGTTCATGGGGGGATTTAGCCGTGACCGGTTTCTCATACCGGTAAAGGGACCCTCCCCTGGGGCTCTTTCTGATTCTTCTAGAAGGTCTGTTAAATCCTGAACACACTCCAAATCTGCCGGGTCAAGATCCAATATCTCACATTGAGGGTTTTTCTACTAGAGAGAGAGTAGAGAGAGAGAGAGTAACCTGTTAAGTTAAGTGGGAGAGGGAGACAGTGTTTGGAGAAGAGATGAGCATGTGGGCACATAATATCACCTTGTGGCTCAGATATATCGACAATGTGCTGATCCTCTGGGACGGCACAGCTGATGAGTTTAAACATTTTGTTGCTTCCCTTAATGTCAATCAATACGGTTTGTTTTTTACATCCGAGATCCACTCTGAGGAAATTACCTTTCTGGACCTTAGGATCCGGAAGGATAAGGAGGGCTCTATTCATACGAGTCTGTTCCGCAAAGAGACGGCGACCAATTCTTTATTGCACTGGACCAGTAGTCACCCGTACCCGCTCAAACGAGGCATCCCTAAGGGGCAGTTTTTGCGGGTGAGAAGGAATTGTTCCTCATGGGATGACTTTTTAGAGAAATCCAAGGATTTAACTGCAAGGTTTCAAAACAGGGGTTACCCTCGTAAAATACTATCTGAGGCCCATCAATTTGCGGCATCATGCGTTCGTGAAACCCTGCTGAATCCTCGTGAGAGGGGAGACAGTAGTGATCAAGTAAGGCTTATTGCCACCTATGACGCAGCCAACACCCCCATACGTGACATTCTTAAACGACATTGGGAGATATTGACCCTTGATCCTGATGTGGGTCACCTGGTAAGCCCCACTCCTACAGTTACCTACCGGCGGGGACGTAATTTGAAAGACAGGCTTTGTCATAGCCTATTTGAGAGCCCACGGACTCAGACATGGCTACGCAACCCACTGAGAGGGACATTTCGATGTGCGGGATGCATCGCCTGTGACTCTATTCAAACGGGCTCTACGTTTACCAGCAGTGTCACAAATAAAACCTTCTCCATAAGGTCGTTTATTAACTGCAAGACCACCGGGTTGGTATATCTGCTGACCTGTATATGTGGGGTGCAATATGTTGGTAAGACCACTCGGGAATTTCGTCGTCAGATCGGGCGAGCATGTTAATGATGTTTGCAATGAATCTGACACCCCAGTGGCCCGACATGTTAATAGCATGCATGGAGGTTTGGTGAAATCCATCAAATTTCAAGGGGTGGAAGTGGTTCGTCTGTCACCCAGGGGAGGTGACTTGGACCAGAAAATAATGCAAAAAGAGGCCCAATGGACCTTCACATTACGAACTTTGAAGCCATCGAATTACGAACTTTGAGGCCTTAATGATCACATTTCTTTTGTCTCCTTCATTGACGAATAGGACCATAGATTTTGGCCCTGTGATCTGGCATAATGAGATATGTCTCTCATGATTCATGGCTCATATTATTACATCTAGTGGCCATTACCATCAATTTTTTGCCATTCTCAACCGCTTGATGGCTTGCGCTTTATGATCTTTTGGGTTTGGCTGATTGTTCCCCATCCTGTAAGCCAGTTGCGTCCTGGATGGTTAAACAGTACATATATGCCTCACCCTTCAATGATCTGCTGCCAACCAAGCACGATGCAGCTGGTTTTTTGAATCATGGTTTTGTGTGTCATCTCTCTGTATTCTGTATTACATAATTACCGTTATATTATGCGGACTGCCTGTACGACCCCCACAGTATTAGCCAGGCTTTTCTGTTCATACATCCCCTGATATAGTACATATCACCTGCCGGTTTCTCAATTTACGTCCTGCAATGTTCATGCCTGTATATGTTGACGTCATGGCCTTTACCTACACTGGCAGCCGGGTGAATGTGTGTTCCGGGTTTCCCCGCCCACGGTTCATCCCGATTGGTCAGTGTGCTAGTGACGTCTTTCAGGAGGGCGGTGCTTCCCTTTGAAATAGAGCGCGGTTGGCCGCGGCCCCTACGGCCAAACCAACGCCGACGGGCTGTGTCCAACCACGCACTACAAGTGCTTTAATGCCCAGCCAGCGCGTACCAGGCTCCTGATGAGTAGGGATACGCGTCGAGCCATAGCTGCATCAATGGGCACTGCATTTATTTAAAATACTGCTAACTACTTTATACACCCGGCTTGTTTCAGTGTGCGTTTGTTACTGGAAAACCGCCTCACTAATGTGGGCAGCATCCAGAAGCGTTTAGTCCCGTGTTTGCACACTGATCCCTGCTGGCTGTAAGATTCCCTATTAGAGGGGACGCCAGGCGTGCGTGCATTCACAAGGTAGGGCTGGTTTCCAAAGCGCACTGACTGCCGGTGTATTATTGGGGCATGTCATGCACCCCTTTGTATTTCACGGGGCTTCAGAGATTGGTTACACTCCTTTTTAACTATAAGAGATACCAATCTTATATCCCCTGTGATAAATGCCGGTGCATCTCAAATCCAGGGTTGGCTTTTTCGGTGGTTGCAACATCCTCACCGGAAACGCCGTTTATAGCCTACACCTTGCTGGTTTTAGATGCCCTGGTAGCACATTAGCTAGCTCCTTAGTTTAGTGGCAAAATCACATAGGCCACTGAATATTCAGAGCTCGCTGAGTTGTGCTGCCGTGTGTTTTGATTCTGCCAAGAATCAATCACGGCATCGATCTATTTAGGTGCATGCTTTGCATCACATGCCTTTAGTCTCTGTAACCTAGAGACAGGCATGTTTATTGCATTATGAGTTTTGGGTGCCCTATGACTTATTTAGTTTAGGTCCTCTAGTAGGCACATATTCCATCACTCATTCATTTGACTCTTATGGTAAATACCACCACCCTCTCCCAATTTTAAGATAAGCTAAATAAAAATTGTATATTTTAGCCCTTTCCACACCTCTTACCCTTCCGTGAATGAAATAAATCTATATATGCAAAATGCATTTCTTCTCGATCAAAGCTGCAGTCTCAGCTGGACATTTGTAGTTTTCTGTTGATATCCTTTTCTTTCATATTTGTGATGTGCTACTTGTATCCAAGATACTTTATAACTTGTACTTAGCTTTAGGCCTGCAAGCCTGACTTCAGTGCTTTCTTTTCCTTTTTCTGACATCTTTTGTTACCAAACTCTAGCTATAGTTAGGTACACATCCATAAATATGCACATGAAACAACATTTGGAGATGGGAAAAAATACCACAGTGATCCCATGCAGAGGAAAAAACATTTGATTGGGCCACCAGTTGGACATCACATGTTGGTGCAGTAATAGATGCAGCAGCTGCAGTACTGTAGAAACCATTGACTCTTTTAAAGGGATTGTAATACATCTTATGGTATGATGATTTTATGACACTTGAACATTTAGTATTTATAAAAACTTTGAGGATGTTGTGCATGTTGAATATAAATAGATTTGATTCTGTTTAGAACAGGCAGTGCTATAGCTCTATACAGGAAATCATTTAATTAATATTTGAAGGAGTATGCACAGTGTCTGTTCAATCAAATTACAAAAACAGATCTTATTCTCTGACACACATAGAACATTAACAGAGATTTATACTGTAAAATTTAGGAAAAAATGTCCAAATTCTGTAAATGTATCTATGTGAATATTATAGACAGCTGTTCCAACTGAACTGTGGAGGTAGTATATAATACATTATAATGTCTTTGCCATGGTTTTTGCTGTGGAACCTGTATCAAAAATCACAACAGTCTTTTCTGCTGTATTTTCGGTCACATCTGGACATAGCCTAAAAATTTCACCAGTGTAAGATGTTCAATGTCTATTAAAAGGCAAAAATCTCTCAATAAATTTGAAGTATTCTTGAAGTATGTGCCCCACAAAATCAAATCTACAACAGCTATTAGCAGATGAAGATCTGCACTATAATTTATGCTGGTTTGTAGGGTAAAATATAATAATTCTGTTGGGCAACCTTGCTACATCCTTAAATTCCCCCTAATATCCTTCTGTGCTGTCTGAATTTTAAATCACAAAACCTCCAATACCCTGTGCATTGCTTACTTCTGTTGAAATATTAGCTTGCATATGAGTAAACAAGTAATATAGAATGTCTAAAGTCAGAAATATTCTTTTATATTTAAAAATGTAAAAATTAAATGTTATTGTTTTATTTTTCCATTTACTCTTGAGAAGAGATTTGCAACTGCAGTACTTCATAATAGAGATGAGTAAATTTTTCCCAAAATTCGATTCAGGTGGTTCGCCGAATTTACCAAAAAGATTTGATACAAATTTATTAGTGATGAATCACGTTAAAAAACAACTATTTCCTGGCTGCAGAGAGCCTGTATAGTGGTGTAGAACACTGTGCATTGCAAAAACATGCATAAGAAGTGCGCTGTGGTAGTGAAACAGTACTGTGAGTTAGTATGACACACACAGCAGGTGTCACGCATGAAATGCCACTGCTAATTTATAGCCTTCCTCTGCTAATATAGTCGGTCCAACATGTGGAGTTCCAACAGGTGGAAACGTCGCATATCAGCCGATGTTAGGGAAAGCTATTCTGCCTTTGCAGCTCAAGAAGGGTGTGCTTTGCAGTGTAAGAGTGTCTGAAGTGCATGCACCATTTCATGGCCATTGTCAGGATGTTTAGCAGATAGTTGGAAGACTTCAGGAACCACTTTACAACCAGATTAAACACATGCACCATGCAGGGGGCATGGCTCAGTTCTCCTTGATGCAGCACCAACAGGATGTTCTTAACGTTGTCACGGACCATGGTTCTGATTTTAAGTTGGCGAGGAGACAGCCAATATTTAAGGTCTTGATGGAGGACGCTGAGAAGTTCCTCCCCTGTGTAACTCTGTTCGCCCAGGCAAACTAGGTGCAGAACAGTGTTACACTGTCGTGCCCTCCACATGTGACATGCTTGAGGAGTACTGTAGAGGAAGAGGAGGCAGAGCAGGACATTGGCGCAAGACCCACAGCATGAGAACGTAGAGGCGGCAGTGGTGTCATCTTGCCAAGTTGCTGGTGTGGCTGGGCAGGAACCACATTTACCCCCTGGGCCGTAAAGGACATATATCGTTCTTGACCGTAGTTACAGCACCACATGTCGGCGCTGCCATGAACTTTAGCAGGCACCTACAGGCTTGAGGACTGGTCCACCTTCTGTTCATAATACGCCTTTTTGGAGAATAAATGATGGCTTGGGACTCTCCACCTTGGCTTGGCACAAGCCAACAGTTCTCTGAAAGGTGCAGAGTCCACCACATGGAAAGGGAGGGACTATAGTATCAGTAACTTGGCCAGGACCATGTTCAGCTTTTGCGCCGTTGGATGAGTGCACGCATACTGTTGTCTTTTTGCAATCGCCTCTGTGATCAATTGCTGACAAAATGAGGAGTAGGAGGAGGAGGAGCAGGATCATCAGGACCAGTTGATGATGGGAAGGAAACACAGCTCCCTTCTGCTGAGGTGGTGGAGCCTTGACTGCAGGAAAAGGGGTGTAAGCTACTGGTTGATATAAAGGTTGCTGTGTCAGGTTGTACCACTACTTTAGCGCCACTGCAAAAAGCTACAGCAGTTGACACCTATGTTTCGTCATCATCATCAGAGACGATCTGTGGTGGTCCTCCCACGTCCTCATCCTCACACATAAGTGGTTGGGCATCAGTGCGCTCAATCTCTTTCAATTCAGAGACAAGTCTGGGTGGATGGCCCAAGAAACCCCCATTGTCATCAAAAATTATAATCAAAAACATCAGGGGGTGCTCCCTTGTGAAACACCTTAGGGTTTCCAGGACTCAAGGTGAGAATAACTTAATGAAATATTTTGTGCAAATCCAGACACAACTAGAGATGAGCGAACACCTGGAAGTTTGGGAAGTTCGGCCGAACTTCCCGAAAATGTTCGGGTTCGCGATCCGAACTCGACCCGAACTTTATCCCGAACCCGAACCCCATTGAAGTCAATGGGGACCCGAACTTTTAGGCACTAAAAAGGCTGTAAAATAGTCCAGGAACGGGCTAGAGGGCTGCCAAAGGCAGCAAAATGTAGGTAAATCCCCTGCAAACAAATTTGGATAGGGAAATGAATAAAAATAAAATAAAATAAATAAAATGTATCCAATATCAATTGGAGAGAGGTCCCACTGCAAGGAATCATGCGTCATATCACCCACCACTGGAGAAGGCCACTTTCAGTTATTTTGGCCCAGCACCCAGACAGAGGAGAGAGGTCCCACAGCAAGGAATCATGCGTCATATCACCCACCACTGGAGAAGGCCACTCTCAGTTATTTTGGGCCAGAACCCAGACAGAGGAGAGAGGTCCCACAGCAAGGAAACATGCGTCATATCAACCACCACCGGAGAAGGCCACTCTCAGTTATTTCGGCCCAGCACCCAGACAGAGGAGAGAAGTCCCACAGCAAGGAATCATGCGTCATATCAACCACCACCGGAGAAGACCACTCTCAGTTATTTCAGCCCAGCACCCAGACAGAGAAGAGAGGTCACACAGCAAGGAATCATGCGCCATATCAACCACCACCGGAGAAGGCCACTCTCAGTTATTTTGGCCCAGCACCCAGACAGAGGAGAGAGGTCCAACAGCAAGGAATCATGCGTCATATCAACCACAACCGGAGAAGGCCACTCTCAGTTATTTCGGCCCAGCACCCAGACAGAGGAGAGAGGTCCCACAGCAAGGAATCATGTGTCATATCAACCACCACCGGAGAAGGCCTCTCTCAGTTATTTCGGCCCAGCACCCAGACAGAGGAGAGAGGTCCCACAGCAAGGAATCATGCGTCATATCATCCACCACCGGAGAAGGCCACTTTCAGTTATTTCGGCCCAGAACCCAGACAGAGGAGAGAGGTCCCACAGCAAGGAATCATGCGTCATATTAACCACCACCGGAGAAGGCCACTCTCAGTTATTTCGGCCCAGCACCCAGAAAGAGGAGAGAGATCCCACAGCAAGGAATCATGCGTCATATCAACCACCACCGGAGAAGGCACTCTCAGTAATTTCGGCCCAGCACCCAGACAGAGGAGAGAGGTCCCACAGCAAGGAATCATGCGTCATATTAACGACCACCGGAGAAGGCCACTCTCAGTTATATCGGCCCAGCACCCAGACAGAGGAGAGAGATCCCACAGCAAGGAATCATGCGTCATATCAACCACCACCGGAGAAGGCCACTTTCAGTTATTTCGGCCCAACACCCAGACAGAGGAGAGAGGTCCCACAGCAAGGAATCATGCGTCATATCAACCACCACCGGAGAAGGCCACTCTCAGTAATTTCGGCCCAGCACCCAGACAGAGGAGAGAGGTCCCACAGCAAGGAATCATGCGTCATATCACCCACCACCGGAGAAGGCCACTTTCAGTTATTTCGGCCCAGCACCCAGACAGAGGAGAGAGGTCCCACAGCAAGGAATAATGTGTCATATCAACCACCAACGGAGCAGGCCACTCTCAGCTATTTCCCGCCAGACAGGACAAGGCCACAGCAGGAATCATCGCTTACCCAGACAGAGGACGAGAGGTCCCACAGCAAGGAATCATGCGTCATATCAACCACCAAGGAGAAGGCCCTCTCAGTTAGTTAAGCCAGCACCCAGACAGACAGGGTCCACAGCAGAATCATGCGTCATATCAACCACCACCGGAGAAGGCCACTCTCAGTTATTTCGGCCCAGCACCCAGACAGAGGAGAGAGGTCCCACAGCAAGGAATCATGCGTCATATCACCCACCACCGGAGAAGGCCGCTTTCAGTTATTTCGGCCCAGCACCCAGACAGAGGAGAGAGGTCCCACAGCAAGGAATAATGCGTCATATCAACCACCACCGGAGCAGGCCACTCTCAGTTATTTCGGCCCAGCACCCAGACAGAGGAGAGAGGTCCCACAGCAAGGAATCATGCGTCATATCAACCACCACCGGAGAAGGCCACTCTCAGTAATTTCGGCCCAGCACCCAGACAGAGGAGAGAGGTCCCACAGCAAGGAATCATGCGTCATATCACCCACCACCGGAGAAGGCCACTTTCAGTTATTTCGGCCCAGCACCCAGACAGAGGAGAGAGGTCCCACAGCAAGGAATAATGTGTCATATCAACCACCACCGGAGCAGGCCACTCTCAGTTATTTCGGCCCAGCACCCAGACAGAGGACAGAGGTCCCACAGCAAGGAATCATGCGTCATATCAACCACCACCAGAGAAGGCCACTCTCAGTTATTTCGGCCCAGCACCCAGAAAGAGGAGAGAGGTCCCACAGCAAGGAATCAAGCGTCATATCAACCACCACCAGAGAAGGCCACTAAGTTATTTCAGCCCAGCACCCAGACAGAGGAGAGGTTCATTCAACTTTGGGTTACACCGCAAGATCATGGTAAAGTTAAAAAGATGAGGATTCAATAAAGAAGTGCCCCGGAGTACAAGAATACATGGTTGAGGGGAGGCAGTTATAAATGTCTATTCTGCACAAGGGAGGCACAGGTCCTCTGAGATCCATGCCTGGTTCATTTTTATGAACGTCAGCTTGTCCACATTGGCTGTGGACAGGCGGCTGCGTTTGTCAATAATGGCCAGCACCTCCAAGGCATAAAATGCTAACTCTGGCCACGTAGACAATTTGGAGACCCAGAAGTTGAATGGGGCCGAACCATCAGTCAGTACGTGGAGGGGTGTGCAGACGTACTGTTCAACCATGTTAGTGAAATGCTGCCTCCTGCTAACACGTTTCGTATCAGGTGATGGTGCAGTTAGCTGTGGCGTGGAGACAAAACTTTTCACATTTCTGCCATGCTAACCCTGCCCTCAGAGGAGCTGGCCATGACACAGCTGCATTGGCGACGTCTTGCTTCTCCTCTGCCTTCGCCTTGGGCTTCCACCTGTTCCCCTGTAACATTTGGGAATGCTCTCAGGAGCGCCTCTACCAGCGTGCGCTTGTACTCGCGCATCTTCCTATCACGCTCCAATGCAGAGAGTAAGGTGGGCACATTGTCTTTGTACCGGGGATCCAGCAGGGTGGCAACCCAGTAGTCCGCACACGTTAAAATGTGGGTAACTCTGCTGTCGTTGCGCAGGCACTGCAGCATGTAGTCGCTCATGTGTGCCAGGCTTCCCAGAGGTAAGGACAAGCTGTCCTCTGTGGGAGGCGTATCGTCATCGTCCTCCGTATCCCCCCAGCCACGCACCAGTGATGGGCCTGAGCTGTGTCGGGTGCCACCCCGCTGTGAACCTGCTTCATCCTCCTCCACCTCCTCCTCATCCTCCTCGTCCTCCAGTAGTGGGCCCTGGCTGGCCACATTTGTACCTGGCCTCTGCTGTTGCAAAAAACCCCCCTCTGAGCCACTTCTAACAGACAAATGACCCCTCATCCTCCTCCTCCTCGTCGTCCTCCTCCTGGGCCACCTCCTCTTCCATCATCGCCCTAAGCGTTTTCTCAAGGAGACATAGAAGTGGTATTGTAACGCTGATAACGGTGTCATCGCCACTGGCCATGTTGGTAAAGTACTCGAAACAGCGCAACAAGGCACACATGTCTTGCATGGAGGCCCAATTTTTGGTGGTGAAGTGGTGATGTTCCGCAGTGCGACTGACACGTGCGTGCTGCAGCTGAAACTCCACTATGGCCTGCTGCTGCTCGCACAGTCTGGTGAAGGAAGTTGGTGGTGAAGGTGTGTGGCTGACTGGATGAGCTGGTGGAAGCAGAGGAGGAGGAAGCCGAGTAGGAGGAGGAGGCTACAGGAGGCAAAGAATGATGCCCTGCGATCCTTGGCGGCGGAAGAACGTGCACCAAGGAACTCTCCGCTTGCGGCCCAGCCACCACTACATTTACCCAGTTTGCAGTTAGGGAGATATAGCGTCCCTGGCCGTGCTTACTGGTCCACGTATCTGTGGTTAGGTGGACCTTGCCACAGATGGCGTTGCGCAGTGCACACTTGATTTTATCGGATACTTGGTTGTGCAGGGAAGGCACGACTGTCTTGGAGAAGTAGTGGCGGCTGGGAACAACATACTGTGTGATAGCCATGGACATCAGCTGTTTGAAGCTGTCTGTGTCCACCAGCCTGAATGACAGCATTTCAAAGGCCAGTAGTTTAGGAATGCTGGCATTCAGGCCCAGGGCTAGAGGGTGGCTAGGTGGGAATTTACGCTTTCTCTCCAAGGTTTGTGAGATGGAGAGCTGAATGCTGCCGTGTGACATGGTGGAGATGCTTGGTGACGCAGGTGGTGTTGTCGGTGGCACATCCTCTGTTTGGTGGGCGGCAGGTGCCAACATTCCTCCCGAGGCGGAAGAAGAGGCCGAGGCAGCAGCAGAAGTGGGAGCAGGGGGAGCCAGAGTGAGTTCCTTGCTTTTAAGGTGTTTACTCCACTGCAGTTCATGCTTTGCATGTAGATGCCTGGTCATGCAGGTTGTGCTAAGGTTCTGAATGTTAATGCCTCGCTTCAGGCTCTGTTGCCACAGCGTGCAAACCACTCGGGTCTTGTCGTCAGCACATTGTTTAAAGAAGTGCCATGCCAGGTAACTCCTTGAAGCTGCCTTTGGGGTGCTCGGTCCCTAGGGCAGTGGCCAGTAGCAGGCGAACTCTCTTGGAGACGGCTGTTCTGATTTTGCCCCCTGCTCTTTCTTTTGCTACGCTGTTGGCTTGGTCTCACCACTGCCTCTTCCTCTGAACTATGAAAGTCAGTGGCACGACCTTCATTCCATGTGGGGTCTAGGAACTCATCGTCCCCTGCATCGTCTTCCACACAGTCTTCCTCCCTGACCTCCTGTTCGGTCTGCACACTGCAGAAAGACGCAGCAGTTGGCACCTGTGTTTCGTCATCATCAGAGACGTGCGGACTCCGATAAGGTGGTATTCCCATGTCCTCATCATCAGGAAACATCAGTGGTTGTGCATCAGTGCATTCTATGTCTTCCACCACTGGGGAAGGGCTAGGTGGATTCCCTTGGGAAACCACTGCTGCATAACTTGAGGCTCAGTTTCCCTGATATGCATGGGGTGATGTGACAGACTGATGGGCTTGGTTTTCAGGTGCCACCTGTGTGCTTTCTGCAGAAGACTGGGTGGGAGATAATGTTGTGAACATGCTGGATCCACTGTCGGCCACCCAATTGACTAGCGCCTGTACCTGCTCAGGCCTTACCATCCTTAGAACGGCATTGGGCCCCACCAAATATCGCTGTAAATTCTGGCGGGTACTGTAACCTGAGGTAGTTGGTTCACTAGGACCTGTGGCTGTGGCAGAAAGGCCACGTCCTCTCCCAGCACAAGAGGGTACACTAACACCACCACGACCGCGTCCCTTACTAGATGTTTTCCTCATTGTTACCGTTCACCAAGATCCACAATAAGAAAAAAAATATTTGGCCCAATGTATTGATTTCAAATTCAGGCCTTTTTTTACTGGCACCTAACACTATCTGCCTATTTATTTATGTAGCGTATTACACTAATCCAGGCACAGCAGTACCCACTGATTTAGGGGAATATCTCTTTTAGGGCCAGTATTTAGGCCCTGGATGAAAGGTATCCTTTTATGGACAGATTTACAATTGGCCTGCAACAGCTCGAACACCAGATTCAGGGTATTGCTATTTTGGCAATTGAATTTAACCCCAAAACAAAATATATGTTTTGGCGGATACTATGAAACTTGGCCTGCAACAGCTGGGACACCAGATTCAGGGTATTGCTATTTTGGCAATTGAATTTCACCCCACAATAAAATATATGTTTTTGCGGACACTGTGAAACTTGGCCTGCAACAGCTGGGACACCAAATTCAGGGTATTGCTATTTTGGCAATTGAATTTCACCCCAGAACAAAATATATGTTTTGGCGGACACTATTATACTTTGCCAGCCACAGCTGAAACCACTGATTTATGGTATTGCTATTTTGGCAATTGAATTTCACCCCAGAACAAAATATATGTTTTGGAAGACACTATTATACTTTGCCAGCCACAGCTGAAACCACTGGATTTATGGTATTGCTATTTTGGCAATTGAATTTCACCCCAGAACAAAATATATGTTTTAACGGACACTATTATACTTTGTCAGCCACAGCTGAAACCACTGATTTATGGTATTGCTATTTTGGCAATTGAATTTCACCCCAGAACAAAATATATGTTTTGGCGGACACTATGAATCTTGGCCTGCAACAGCTGGGACACCAGATTCAGGGTATTGCTATTTTGGCAATTGAATTTCACCCCAGAACAAAATATATGTTTTGGCGGACACTATTCTACTTTGCCAGCCACAGCTGAAACCACTGATTTATGGTATTGCTATTTTGGCAATTGAATTTCACCCCAGAACAAAATATATGTTTTGCCGGACACTATTATACTTTGCCAGCCACAGCTGAAACCACTGATTTATGGTATTGCTATTTTGGCAATTGAATTTCACCCCAGAACAAAATATATGTTTTGGCGGACACTATGAATCTTGGCCTGCAACAGCTGAGACACCAGATTCAGGGTATTGCTATTTTGTCAATTGAATTTCACCCCAGAACAAAATATATGTTTTGGCGGACACTATTATACTTTGCCAGCCACAGCTGAAACCACTGATTTATGGTATTGCTATTTTGGCAATTGAATTTCACCCCAGAACAAAATATTTGTTTTGGCGGACACTATTATACTTTGCCAGCCACAACTGAAACCACTGATTTATGGTATTGCTATTTTGGCAATTGAATTTCACCCCACAACAAAATATATGTTTTGGCGGACACTATGAATCTTGGCCTGCAACAGCTGGGACACCAGATTCAGGGTATTGCTATTTTGGCAATTGAATTTCACCCCAGAACAAAATATATGTTTTGGCGGACACTATTATACTTTGCCAGCCACAGCTGAAACCACTGATTTATGGTATTACTATTTTGGCAATTGAATTTCACCCCAGAACAAAATATATGTTTTGGCGTACACTATTATACTTTGCAAGCCACAGCTGAAACCACTGATTTATGGTATTGCTATTTTGGCAATTGAATTTCACCCCAAAACAAAATATATGTTTTGGCGTACACTATTATACTTTGCCAGCCACAGCTGAAACCACTGATTTATGGTATTGCTATTTTGGCAATTGAATTTCACCCCAGAACAAAATATATGTTTTTGCGGACACTATGAATCTTGGCCTGCAACAGCTGGGACACCAGATTCAGGGTATTGCTATTTTGGCAATTGAATTTCACCCCACAACAAAATACATGTTTTGGCGGACACTATGAATCTTGGCCTGCAACAGCTGGGACACCAGATTCAGGGTATTGCTATTTTGGCAATTGAATTTCACCCCAGAACAAAATATATGTTTTTGCTTACACTATGAATCTTGGCCTGCAACGGCTGGGACACCAGATTCAGGGTATTGCTATTATGGCAATTGAATTTCACCCCAGAACAACATATATGTTTTGGCGGACACTATTATACTTTGCCAGCCACAGCTGAAACCACTGATTTATGGTATTGCTATTTTGGCAATTGAATTTCACCACATAAAATAATCTATCC
The DNA here is from genome assembly GCA_033119425.1 of Bufotes viridis. Lineage (NCBI taxonomy): Eukaryota > Metazoa > Chordata > Amphibia > Anura > Bufonidae > Bufotes > Bufotes viridis. Next base: position 460,415,986 of record CM065590.1, read on the forward strand.
TTTGCCAGACAGCAGACAGTATTATACTTGGCTAGCCAAAGCTGGAACACCAGATTTAGGGGATTGGTATTTGGGCAATTGTATTTAACCCCTTAATAAAATATAGAAATTGGTATCCTGAGTTTCTAGGGGTGACAATTTGCACAGCCAAGCCCCTGATGTAGGATATAGCAAAAAAAAAACTAGTATTGATGGATTGATGGACTTGGTGGCAGCTTGTTCTGGTGCACCACAAGTCACAAAATGGCCACCGATCACCCCAGAAAATAAGTGACAGAAAAACGCTCTGTGCAGCCTAAAAACCAGTGAGCAAGTAACTAGCAGAAGTTCAATCATTCACAGCTGTAGATCGATCCGTTCATTAGGTGCTGTTGCTGACTTTTCCCTGCCTAATCTCGCCCTCACAGAAGCTGCGTCCTCTCCCTACACTAATCAGAGCAGTGTGACGTGCGGCGCTACGTGACTCCATCTTAAATAGAGGCTGGGTCACATGCTGCACTTGGCCAATCACAGCCATGCCATTAGTAGGCATGGTTGTGATGGGCTCTTAGGGTAAGAAGTAAAACGCTAGCTGATTGGCTGCTGTGCAGCCCTTCAGAAAGCGGGAACTTTTTTGAAAATGTCCGGGTTAGGGTCCGTGTCCCAGACACCCCAAAATTCGGTACGAACCCGAACTATGCCCGAAATGTTTGCTCAACACTAGACACAACACTAAAAAATGGCGGTTTCTCCTATAAAGAGGATAGCTAAAAAAAAGCTAGTTACGTATTTCAGTGGTGGGCTGCCACCTTCATCTGGCTGTAAAGTTAGAAGAAAATACAATGGATGTAAAAAGTCTACACACCCCTGTTAAAATGTTAGGTTTCTGTTCTGTAAACAAATGAGACAAAGATAAATCATTTCAGAACTCTTTCCACCTTTATTTTTTTAAAATTCTCTTTATTGAATTGAGATTCCATCATATACAGTATACATATAGCTCATCATGAAGCAAAATATAGTAAAATAATATGGTTGCATAAGTGATAACACCCTTAAACTAATACTTTGTTGAAGCACCTTTTGATTTTATTATAGCATTCAGTCTTTTTGGGTAGGAGTCTATCAGCATGGCACATTTTGACTTGGCAAGATTTGCCAACTCTTCTTTGCAAAAACACTCCAAATCTGTCAGATTGCGAGGGCATCTCCTGTGCACAGCCCTCTTCAGATCACCCTGCAGATTTTCAATTGGATAAAGGTCTGAGCTCTGGCTGGGCCATTCCAAAACTTTAATCTTCTTCTGGTGAAGCCATTCCTTTGTTGATTTGGATGTATGCTTTGGGTCGTTGTCATGCTGAAAGATATAGTTCCTCTTCATGTTTAGTGTTGATCACGAATTTTCGAATTGCGAATTTTAATTGCGAATATCAGCACTTCGAGAATTCACGAATATTTAGAATATCGCAAAAAATATTCGCAATTGCGAATATTCGCTTTATGCGAATTTTTTATATGCAAATTTTCGCAAGCAAGAAAATAATGTCATTATTTTCTTGTTTGCGAAAATTTGCATAAAAAATTTGCATAAAATAGCATAAAAATTCGCATAAGCTGGTATTTAAAAGGTATCTTTTAAATGACAGTTTATGCGAATTTTTATGCTAATTTATGCGAATTCTTATGCTAATTTAGGCAAATTTTTTATGCGAATTTTCGCAAACAGGAAAATAATGTCTGGAGATAACGAATTAGCGAATTTTCGAATATATGGCGAATATTCGCCCAAATATTCGCGAAATATCGCAAATTCGAATATTGCCCCTGCCGCTCATCACTATTCATGTTCGGCTTTCTAGCAGAAGCCTGAAGGTTTTGTGCCATTTGGAACTGTTCATAAATCCCTCTATCTTAACTAAGGCCCCAGCTCTTTTGGTGATGTGCAGTGTTTTTTTTTTTTTTTTTTTTGTGCCAAACATATCTTTTGGAATTATGGCCAAAAAGTAGAACCTTGGTTTCATCAAACCATAAGACCTTTTCCCACATGCTTTCGGGAGACTTCAGATGTGTTTTTGCAAAATGTAGCCTGGCTTGGATGTTTTTCTTCATAAGAAAAGGCTTTTGTCTTGCCACTGTACCACAAAGCCCAGACATATGAAGAATACAGGAGATTGTTGTCACATGTACAGTACCACACAGCCAGTACTTGCCAGATATTCCTGCAGCTCCTTTAATGTTGCTTTTATCCTCTTGGTAGTCTCCCAGACCAGTTTTCTTCTCGTCTTTTCATCAATTTTGGAGGGACGTCCAGTTCTTGGGTAATGTCCCTGTTGTGCCATATTTGCTCTACTTAATGATGACTGTCTTCACTGTGTTCCATGGTATATCTGATGCCTTGGACATTCTTTTGTACCCTCCTGACTGATACCTTTTAACAATGAGACCCCTCTGATGCTTTGGAAGCTCTCTGTGGACCATAGCTTTTGCTGTGGGATGCGACTAAGAAAATTTTGGGGTTTATCAGAGGGACTTTAAATGATGGCAGGTGTATGCTGACTCCAATTTAACATGATTTTGAATGTGATTGCTTAATTCTGAACACAGTTATAAGAGATTGTGCACACTTATGCAACCACATTATTTTATTTTTTTTTGTTTTCGTCCCTCCACCTAAAAAAAATCAGTTTGTTTTTCAATTGAGTGGTACCGTTTATAGGTCACATTAAAGGTGGAAAAAGTTCTGAAATGATTTATCTTTGTGTCATTTTTTTACAGCACAGAAACCTGACATTTTAACAGGGGTGTGTAGACTTTTTATATCCACTGCACATACATATAAATAGGGCTAACCACAACAGATGGTTGCCAATCAGGCCAATCTAAATATAAAGACATTTAAAATACATGGAGAGGACTTAAATCAATTGATGAACCAGAAGAAAATACAAAGACATTCAAAATACATGAATTGGGGGATTAGAAAGGATTTTTTTTTTTTATTTGAATCAAAAAGCATACGTGACTGCTGGTGACTCAGACTGCTTGGCTTATGTGTAAGGGATTTAGATGCAAGAGATGGAAGATAGATTCCCGTGGGCCACCGGTACCAACTGTGTGCTTTCAACAGGGGATCGGGAAGAAGACAATGTGTTGGAACTGGAGGCACTGTCAGCCATCCAATCTAATACCGCCTTTACTTGATCTGGCCTCAATATTCGTACAGCATTGTTCGGGCCTACAAAATGGCGGAGAACAACCTGTCACCTGTGTGCACCAGAGGAAGGGGTTTTATTTGGAGACATAGCTGGCACAGATCAACAACATCCTCTTCCTACAGCAGGAGCTCCACTACCTCCAACGCCAGCAGCACCACAACTACGTCCCTTATTTGAAGCTCTCCTCATTCTTTGAGGGCACCCACTAAAGTGACAGCCAAATTAACAATTGTATTTCAGTGCCACAGATGCTAAGGAGGTGTTTTTCGCCCAAAAAAATAGGTTTATGTCACCAACAGAATTAACAGACTGATTAATTATTCTATTTCTGCGTCACGGATGCAAAGGAGCTGTTTGATTAACAGACAGATTCCTATTCTTGACCCCTCTCCTAAAGGTCTTCAGTGTGCAGGCAGTGCATATGTATAGTTACCTCAGCCCTGCAATACCAGTCCTGATAACTAAAATACAATAAGGGCCTGTATATGTCCACTAGCTAACTACATTACCAACAATATCACTGCATTAACCCTTTCTACCCCAGGCCAGTCTTTACCTTCCTGCCTAGACCTATTTGTGCAAATCTAACATGTCACTTTGCAGTATGTGATATTAACTTTGGAATGGTTTATCTAACTGATTGTGACAATGTTTTCTCATGACACATTTTACTTTTCGTTAGAGGTTAATTTGGGTCAATATTTTTTTCCTTTATTCATAAAAAAATCTAAATTTGCTGAAAATTTGGAAAAAAATCTTACAGAGTGCTGTACATGTATATCGCTGGGCGTAAATTCACATCCCGCCTCTCTGTACCTGTCAGGTGAATTCCATAAAAAATAAAAACAGCCATTTTTTGTCACCTTGCCTCACTAAAAGTATAATATTAATCAAAAAATAAACCAATAAAAACATCAAATTTCCCCACAAAAAACGAGCCTGCACACAAGATAATGGCCAGAAAATTAAAAAATGTATGGCTTTCAGAAAATGGCAACACAAAAACATGATTTCTTTTTTCAAAAACTGAAACAAATAAATTGGTATTGCTGCATCTGTAATGACTGGCTCTATATAAAATACCTCATGATACAATCCTGTCAGGTAAACATCTACAAAGCAAAAAATTAAACCGATGCCAGAACAGCCATTTTTTGTTACAGTGCCTCACAAAAAGCATAATATGGACCAATCAAAAAATCATATGTACCCTAAAATAGTACTAAAGAAACCATCCCCTTATCTTGCAAACAACAAGCCCTCACACAAGACAATCACCAAAAAAATAAAAAAATATTCATGGCTTTCTGAAAGTGGCAATGCAAAAAAAACCCATAAAAAAACACATTATCATTATTCAGCTGGTCAATAAAGACAACATAATTTTTCCCGATTGGTGTATGCCGCAGTAACAAAATCCAAAAAGCAATGGCAGAGTTGCTGCATTTTTTTGTCTTCCTTCTCAAAATGCTAAATAAAAAGCAATCAAAAAGTCGTATGCACCCCAAAATAGAATTAATGATAATAGCAACTGATTACACACAAAAACAAGACCTCACACAGCTCTGCTGAGAGAAAAATAAAGGGATGGCTGTACTGGTCCACAGAGGTTGTTTAAAAGCAACATGGCCCATAAATAGGGATGAGCGGACACGTGGATGTTCGGGTTCGCCGGGTTCGGCCAAACTTCGGGTCAAAGTTCGGGTTCGGGACCAGAACTTGACCCGAACTTGAACCCAAACCCCATTGAAGTCAATGGAGACCTGAACTTTGATGCACTAAAATGGCTGTAAAATAGTCATAGTAAGGGCTAGAGGGCTGCAAAAGGAAGCAAAATGGGGGTGAGAGCAAGAAAGTTTCCCTGCAAACAAATGTGGATATGGAAATGACTTAAAATAACATAGAATAGAAAAAAATAAAAAATAACAATCTTGAACTAGAAGGAGGAGGTCAAAGTGGAGTAGGAGGTTCAGGGGGCGGTGGATGTGACGGTGTAGGTGGAAGCGGAGGTGGAAAAGGAGGAGGTAGCCAACACTGCTGTTTTTGTTGTTTTTTTTATTTGGTTTTTTACTTCATTTGTTTTTTATTTTTTATAAATTTGAGACCTTAAAACAGGGAGGCATGGCCTGAGCATGCTGCTGTGAAGACGCACAGTGCAGAGCTCCCAGACCCTGGGCCCTCTCATCTAATCCTTGGCCATATCCAACTGGATTTTTCTAATTGAGGGAGGATGGTCAGATGCTCCAGTCTTCGGGGCTCCTCTTTCCTGGCATCGGAACAGCATTTTGCGCGATTCTTCAACTGAACACTGTCCATAGCGCGCCCAGCTACAGAATGCGAGATGGTGCTGACTGGAGAGCGAGCGGAAGCAACATCAGCAAAACCAAGCCCCACTCACAAACTCTAGAGAGGTTGAACCCTCGACACTCAGCCTCAGCTACACCGACACCAGTGCTCCTCTCCGATGTGCCCCTGGGAGATTCAATGATGGAGGAAGCAGCCGCTTTGTCAGGCCTTGTGAGTGACATTCTGCCTGTACACCCCTTAGGCCCTCCAGTGCTCACAGCCCCTATGTTACCGACCTCTATGAATCACCCCGGAGATATGACCTCACAGTCTGAGGACAGGTCGCCTCCACAGATGGCGCATTGGCGCACCTTCTCCCCTACTGCAAGGGACTTTATACTGGGCACTGGTTGCAGGCCCCAAGCAGTGCCAGACGTCATTCTGGACCCCCTTTCTACTCCTGCAATCTTTCAGACCCCTACCTGCTCTGATGCCTCTGAGTCCCCATCTTCGGCCTCCTCCTTGAGCAGCAGACGATCAAAGTGCCCGAAATTAAAGGATATCTGGACACTACTCAGTAACCTGCCTACTAAACACGATATGGAAGCCATTATGTTACGGGTTGAATCCAAGCAAGATCAGGCCATTGCGGCCGTCAAGACAGACCTGAGCAATATATCTACTCAATTAACTATACAAATGCAGGTCTCTTCTGCATTTGAATCTCGCCTTAATACATTGGAAGAAAATATGGCTTCACAGAGGGCCTTGAACAGACATATACTTCTACAAGTTTTGTGAACTGCAATAGTGATTAGCGGCAATTGAATAATATTCACATACTCCTCCCCGACAAGTGTCCTCATGACCATGGTAACGCCAGGTGGTTAGAATATACCATCGGATATGAGTTTTCACGATCTCACTGAGATCGTGAAAACTCAGATCCGATAGTATATTCTAACTCCCAGGCATTCCCATGGTGATGGGGACGCTTGTTGGGGAGGAGTATGTAGAAGTGGAGCAAGCATACAGATTAAAAAAAAATAATAATAAGAATATTCTAAAAAGCAAATATTTTCGATATAGTTCTATATGTTAGTTTTTTAGAACATTCATTAATGATGAATATTCTAAAAAACGAATATTTAGCACTATATAGAATGTATCGATCCACATTTCGATCCACATTTTCTGGCATTGAAGTTAAATCGGACAGTTTTGGGAGTCAGTACATAGGACCATAGCCTCAATCTTTTCTTTTTCCATACTAAATACCCCAGGCTTCTTTCTGTTACTCCTCACAGTCACAGACCTGTACCCAGCTGTTTGCTTAACCACTTCCAGATAGGGCCATTTTCCCCCTTCCTGACCAGGCCTAATTTAGCAAATCTAACATGCGTCACTTTATGTGGTAATAGCTTTGGAACAACTTTACTTCTCCAAGCCGTTCTGAGACTGTTTTCTCGAGACACAATGTACTTCATGATAGTCATAAATTTGAGTCAATATATTTTACCTTTATTTATGAAAAACCTCAAATTTACCAAAAAGTTTGAACAATTCTCAATTTTCAAAATTTCATTTTTTCTGCTTTTAAAACAGAAAGTGATACCTCATAAAATATTCATTAATTAACATTCCCCATGTGTATACTTTATGTTAGCATCATTTTGTAAATGACATTTTATTTTTTTAGGATGTTAGAAGGCTTAGAATTTTAGAAGCAATTCTTAAAATGTTTAAGAAAATTAGCAAAACCCACTTTTTAAGGACCAGTTCCGGTCTGAAGTCACTTTGTGGGACTTACACAGTGGAAACCCCCCATAAATGACCCCATTGTAGAAACTACACCCCTCAAGTTACTCAAAACTGATTTTACAAACTTTGATAACCCTTTAGGTGTTCCACAAGAATTAAAGGAAAATGGAGATGAAATTTTTAAATTTTACTTTTTTGGCAGATTTTCCATTTTTCACTTTAACACATTGAGGGTTAACAGCCAAACAAAGCATAATATTTATTAACTTGATTCTGCGGTTTACAGAAACACCCCACTTGTTGTCGGAAACAGATGTAGGGGCACACGCCAGGGCGCAGAAGAAAATGAGCGCCGTATGGTTTTTTGGAGGCAGATTTTGCTGAACTGGTTTTCAGATGCCATGTCCCATTTGAAGCCCCTCTAATGCACTCTTACAGTAGAAACTGCCAAAAATTTACTCTATTTTGGAAACTAGGTGATAAGGTACCAGTTTTATTAGTACTATTTTGGGGTATATATGATTTTTGATTGCTCTATATTGCGTTTTTTGGGAGGCAAGGTAACAAAAAAATGGCTGTTTTGGCAATGTTTTTATTTTTTATTTTTTAAAACATGAATCTAACAGGTAGATCATGCACTATTTTTATAGGTTGTTACGGAAGAAATTATATCAAATATGTTTACTTTCTTTTTTTGTTTCAGTTTTACATAATAAAGCATTTAAAAAAAAAATATATGTTTTTATATCTCGATTTTCTGAACTCCATATTTTTTTATTGTTTGGCCAATCGTCTTGTGTAGGGGTTAGTTTTTTGAAGGAAGAGTTGAAGTTTTAATTGGTTGTTTTACCACAGTTTTTATTTATTTATTTTTACAGCGTTCAACTGAGGGGTTAAGTCATGTGATATTTTTATAGAGCAGGTTGTTATGGACGCGGCAATGCCTAATATGTATGCTTTTTTCTTATTTATTTCACTTTAACAAAATAATAGCATTTTTTAAACAAAAAAATTATCTTGTAATGTCCCCATGTTCTGAGAGCTATAGTTTAATTCTTTTTTGAGTGATTTTCTTATGTAGGGGCTCATTTTTTGCGGGATGAGTTGACGAATTTATTGGTTTCATTTTGATCACTAGTTGTTGCACTTTTTGTGATATAAGATTACAAAAATGGCTTTTTTTAAACACAGTTTTTATTTTTTTATGGTGTTTATCGGACGGGGTCGATCATGTGATAAATTTATAGAGCCGGCCGTCATGGACGCGGAAATACAGATGTGTCTATTTATAAATTTTTATTATTTTTATTATTAATTATTATTAATTTTTATTATTTTTATTATTTTTTAATTTTTATTATTTATTAATTTTTTTCTATTTTTAACATTTTTTTTTCATGTAAAGCCTTTTAATAACACTTTATTTTTTTATTTTATATTTTACATTTAGGTCATACATTTTTTTTTCTTTTCACTGTTGATTTCTCCTATAACTGGGGCTCACATAGTAGCTACATAGTAGTCCCCTAAGGACTCTTTTGTAGGTGATGGACCATGTGATTGTACCATGTGATGTGAGTCATCACAGGTCCTTTTGCTGGTAGCTGAAGCTTGAAGAGAGAAGACATATCCCCAACTACGCGATCAAGTGGCTAAGGTAAGTTAAGTTTTTTTATTTTTAACCCCTTAATCCTCATTTTACACAGCATTCTTTATTAAGAATGCTATTATTTCCCCTTATAACCATGTTATAAGGGAAAATAATAAAGATTGGGTCCCCGTCTCCTAGCAACCATGCGGGAAAATCGCACCGCATCCACACTTGCTTGCGGATGCTTGCGATTTTCCCCCAGCCCCATTCACTTTTATTAGGGCTTGTGTTGCATGAAAAACGCAGAATATAGAGCATGCTGCGATTTTTCACGCAACGCAGAAGTGATGCGTGAAAATCACCGCTCATGTGCATAGCCCCATAGAAATGAATGGGTCCGGATTCAGTGCGGGTGCAATGCGTCCACCTCACGCATTGCACCCGCGCGGAAAACTCGCCCGTGTGAAAGGGGCCTAAAGAGGCTGTACAGCAGAGTACATCACTGTACAGCCTCAGCGCAGGGCTAATCGTGGTCTGTGAAAGACCTGACAGCTCTTGCACTCTCCCGGCCCCAGCAGTCACATGACCACCGGGCCGGGACAGGGAGCGCACTCTGTGAGCGATGTGTCTGCAGCGATTTAGAAGGCAGGTACGCCTGGGAACTGTCCCTGCCTTCTCTCTGGGTTGCCCTGCTGTCACTGACAGCAAGCAACCCGCTCGGCAGCTGCACGATTAGCGTGCAGCTGCCATCTCTGAAAGGACATTCTAAAACGTCCATTCAGAGATAAACAACCGCACATAGGAAGTTTATATCCTACGGGCGGTCGTCAAGTGGTTAATAAATCAATTCTGCGTTATCTAGTTAGCACAGCTAGGGCCTGCATCCAAGCCAGATGGAAATCACCTTACCCACCTTCCATAGACCTTTGGGTCCACAAGGTAGAAGACATCCGGAGAATGGAGGAACTGACAGCTCTCTTGAAAAACACCAATGAGGCATTAATTTCTGCATAGACACCGTGGTTTGTATTTCAGAACATCTCGGAATACCAGGCTTTATTGGCCTACTTGAGACCTCCCTCATCATTTCATTTCACCCCCCACTTTTTTTTCTCTTTTCAAACACTCAATTACTTATTTACATATTTATTTATCTGACCTTCCCTAATTCTACCATCTTGTTACAGTCCGTCTCCCTCTTAATGATATTCCGATTCCCCCTTTGTTTATGCTATGTGTTGCACTTAAATTATATATGATCGCATATAGAGTGTTCCTATACTGTCACACATGAACAACCTTAGGACTTCCTATTTTTTATTTCCCTGGTACTATTCTGCTTTGTTGCACTGAGCTACACGGTCGGGCATTTCCTCATAGACTGAGTATTATTGCACTGTTTTTGATTTGCCAAAGATTTCACTCCATACATATCTGTAATTTACATGTTTTATTATGACGATGAGACATTTGCAAAAAAGCTGAAAACATTAAGAAATATAAAAAAGAATGCAAAGAGAGCTGGAGTATAACAATGGCTGGGTGCGGTCAGTATACTTGTCTACTCAGAACAAGGTACGGATAACTCCTGTGGGATCCATGCCTGGTTCATTTTAATTAACGTGAGCTTGTCCACGTTGGCTGTAGACAGGCGGCTGCGCTTGTCTGTGATTACCCCCCCTGTCGTGCTAAACACACGTTCGAAAAATACACTTGCTGCAGGGCAGGCCAGCACCTCCAAGGAGTAAAGAGTAAGCTCAGACCATGTGCCCAATTTGGAGACCCAGAAGATGAATGGGGCAGACCCATCAGTCAATACGTGTAGGCATGTGCACACGTATTCTTCCACCATGTTGCTGAAATGCTGCCTCCTGCTAAGACGTTCCGTTTCAGCTGGTGGTGCTGGTTGTTGTGGCATGTTGACAAAGCTTTTCCACATTTTGGTTATGCTAACCCTCCCTTCTGAGGTGCTGGCGTTGCCCCAGCTGCGTTGGCAAAGTTTTCCTCCACCTCCTCCTCTGCCGTTACCTTGTGCTGAGCCCCTACTGTCAGGTGTGAATGTCATCAGCAGTGCGTCTACCAATTTGAGCTTGTACTCGCGCATCTTGCAATCACGCTCCAGTGACGGAATTAAGGACAGCACGTTGTTAGAGTTGATTAGACACCTGGAAGTTTGGGTTCGCCGAGTTAGGCAGAACTTTCCCGCAAAGTTCGGGTTCGGGACCCGAACTTGACCCCGAACCCGAACCCCATTGAAGTCAATAGGGACGGGAACTTTGGGGCACTAAAATAGCTCTAAAAGAGTCATGGAAAGGGCTAGAGGGCTGCAAAAGGCAGCCAAATGTGGGTAAGAGTGCCCTGCAAACACATGTGGATCGATAAAAGACTTAAAATAAAAAAAAAATTTAATCTTGAATTAGGAGGAGGAGGTCCATATGGAGTAGGAGGTTGAGGAGCCGGTGGACGTGGCGGTGGAGGAGGAGGTAGCCAACACTTTTTTTAAATTTAATTTGGGTAAACCACAGCTCCTGCACGGTGTGGGGTTTCTCCCCCAAACAAATGAGTTTCAAAACTGCCTGCTGTCGTTTTCCCCTGGCTGTGCTGAAGTTGCTGGTGAAGGTGTTACGCTGACCGGATGAGGAGGTGTTAGAGGAGGAAGAGGAGTAGGAGGAGGAGGCAACAGGAGGCAAAGAGAAATGCCCTGCAATCCTCGGTGGCGAAAGGCTATGTGCCAAACAGCCTCAGGAATAGCCGCCACTGCATTTACCCAGTGTGCGGTTAGGGAGATATAACATCCCTGCCCGTGCTTACTGGTCCATGTATCGGTAGTTATGTGGACCTTGCCACAGATGACGTTGCACAGTGCACACCTGATTTTGTCCCTCACTTGTTTGTGCCAGTAAAGGATGGCTCGCTTGGAAAAGTAGTGGTGGCTAGTAGTGTTGAGCGAACAGTTCGAGAATAGTTCGGGTTCGTACCAAATTTTGGGGTTTCCGTGACACGGACCCGAACCCGGACATTTTCAAAAAAGTTCGGGTTCGAGTTCGGAGTTCGGCATGTTCTCTCGGCGCATTTTGAAAGTACTATATAGCAGAATAGTACAGGCTTAAAGCTGAAATCGCATTGCGATTACAACTTTGAGCTACCGATCACCATGGGAACGCCTCCTCCAGTAGAATGTACTGTAGGATGTTTGAATTACGTTGAAATCGCAATGCGATTCTTATATATTTGCTTAATCGCATTGCGATTTCAACTTCTCAAATCCGACAGTACATTCTAGCATTTTTCCCATGGTGATGTAGACGCTCCATTAGCACGGAATCCGGCTGAAGCAGAAATCGCAATGCGAATCTTAGAACTCAAATAAATCGCATCACACTACACGTTCTAATTGCATTCGATTTTAACTTTACTGTTTGGTTTTGTATCGCGATAATACAAAATTTGAATAATCGTGTGCGTGCTGTTCTAGACGCAGTGCTATTCGTATCTCACTATTAGTTCTAATCGCATTCGATGTTAACTTATGCATTTTTTTTTTTGCCAGGCATCAAATAGAATGCGATGCCTGTCAAAAAAGCATAAGTTAAAATCGAATGCGATTAGAACTTAAGAGTGGGATACGAATAGCACTAGTGTTGTGTTGTTGAGCGCACATTTCGAGAATAGTTCCGGTCCATACAGAATTTTGGGGTGTTCGTGACACGACCGGAACCCGAACATTTTCATAAAAATTTGGGTTCGGTTTTGTAGTTCGTCATTTTTTGTGGCGCATTTTGAAAGGCTGCAAAGCAGCCAATCAACATGCATCATACTACTTGCCCTAAGATGCCATCGCAGCCATGCCTACTATTGGCAAGGCTGTGATTGGCCAAGTGCAGCATGTGACTCAGCCTCTTTATAAGCTTGTGCGCACCTCGCGATGTGCTCACTCCCGCTGTGATTTGACCAGGGATAGATGCAGCTGCTGTGAGGGCGAGATAGGCAGGGATAATTGAGGAAGAAAACCTGATAAGAAGTGAATGATCTAAACCTGTGCATCAGAACAACTCAGCTGAGCTGTTCACTGAAAGTTTATTTTTTTTTACACTGGCCAGATCGATTTTTACCGGCACATGTAACTGGGCTGACCGGAGGCGGCCATTTTGGGACCTGTGGTGCGCCAGCTCAAGCTGCCACAGAGTCCAAAGAAAAGCTCCAAAGAATTGAAAAATCTACTCCTGTGACACAGAACAACAGCGATTCAGCTGCTCAGTCAAAGTCATTTTTTTTTCTGGCTGGGCAGACCATTTTCTGGCACATGTTACTGGGCTGATAGGCGGCGGCCATTTTGGGACTTGTGGTGCTACAGCAAAAGCTGCCACAGCGTTCATTAATCTCATGTAATAGTCGATTTTTTCATAGATATACTACATCAGGGGTTTGGCTGTGCTTGTGTCACCCCTACTAACTGCCAATATATTTAATATATCAGTGGTGAAACTGAAAGTAACCCATTTGGATAGCAAATCCCATGAATGTGCTGTTCCAGCTAGGCTAGCCAGTGCCACTACAGCCAGGTCCAATACTGTCAGCCAGAAATTACATTATTTTTTTTTTTGCCAGAAATATAAATTAAAAAAATCTTTCCCTGTAACAAACATAATTCTGGTGTTAGACCAGAAGAAGCACTCCTTCAGTAAATAATACTGTAAAAAGGTTTAGGCAATAATTCTCCCAGTGTGGGCAATTTATGTACCAAAACGAGCATTTTAAAAATTCCGGTGTTCTGAAATACCAGCAGTCCTCTTGTAATTAATACCAGAAAAAGGCATTATAGTGTCCAGTGTTGTCATTTTGGTTCCAAAAAGGCCAATTTAATCAATCTGGTGTTGGTGACACCCGAAATAGTAGGCCGCACGTTGTTACTCCTGTAAAAGGAAATAGTTCTCCCACTGTGGGAATTCATTTAACATAAGTAGCATTTAAAAATTCTGGTGTCCAATTTGCAGCAGTCCTCTTGTAATTAATACCAGAAAAAGGCATTATAGTGTCCAGTGTTGTCATTTTGGTTCCAAAAGGCCAATTTAATCAATCTGGTGTTGGTGACACCCGAAATAGTACGCCGCACGTTGTTACTCCTGTAAAAGGAAATAGTTCTCCCACTGTGGGAATTCATTTAACATAAGTAGCATTTAAAAATTCTGGTGTCCAATTTGCAGCAGTCCTCTTGTAATTAATACCAGAAAAAGGCATTATAGTGTCCAGTGTTGTCATTTTGGTTCCAAAAAGGCCAATTTAATCAATCTGGTGTTGGTGACACCCGAAATAGTACGCCGCACGTTGTTACTCCTGTAAAAGGAAATAGTTCTCCCACTGTGGGAATTCATTTAACATAAGTAGCATTTAAAAATTCTGGTGTCCAATTTGCAGCAGTCTTCTTGTAATTAATACCAGAAAAAGGCATTATAGTGTCCAGTGTTGTCATTTTGGTTCCAAAAAGGCCAATTTAATCAATCTGGTGTTGGTGACACCCGAAATAGAAGGCCGCACGTTGTTACTCCTGTAAAAAGGAAATACTTCTCCCACTGTGGGAATTCATTTAACATAAGTAGCATTTAAAAAATTCTGGTGTCCAATTTGCAGCAGTCTTCTTGTAATTAATACAGCCAAAAGGCATTATTGTCCAGTGTTGTAATTTTGGTGAAAAAAAGGCCAATTTAATCAATCTGGTGTTTGTTAGACCAGAAACAGTAGGCCTCACGTTTTTTCTCCTGCAAAAAGGAATTATATCTCCCCGTGTGGGAATCCATGTACCAAAACTAGCATATTAAAAATTCTGGTGTCCAATTTGCAGCAGTCTTCTTGTAATTAATACCGGAAAAAGGAATTATATCTTCCAGTGTGGGAATTTTGGGGCTAAAAAATAATTTATTTTATTGTGGTGCGAGTTGAATCGCAACAATGAGGAAACATTCTATTAAGGGACGAGGACGCGGTCGTGGTGGTGTCCGTGGAGCCTCTGTTGCTGGCAGAGGACGTGGCCGTTCGGCCTCAGGCGCACAAAGTAGTGAACCAACTCCCTCAAGTAGCCGGCAGAATTTACAGCGATATTTGGTGGGGCCCAATGCCGTTATGAGGATGGTAAGGCCTGAGCAGGTACAGGCATTAGTCGATTGGGTGGCCGACAGTGCTTCCAGCACGTTCACCACATTGTCTTCCGCCCAGTCTTCTGCGGAAAGCGCATAGGTGGCACCGGAAAACCAAGCCCATCAGTCTGTCACATCACCCCCATGCATATCAGGGAAACTGTCCGAGCCTCAAGTTATGCAGCAGTCTCTTCTTCTGTTTGAAGACTCTGCTGGCAGGGGTTCCCAGGGGCGTCCACCTAGCCCTTCCCTAGCGGTGGAAGACATACCATGCACTGACGCACAACCACTTATGTATCCAGATGATGAGGACATGGGAATACCACCACAGCAGAGTGACCGAGTGTCTGATGATGACGAAACACAGGTGCCCACTGCCGCGTCTTATTGCAGTGTGCAGACTGAACAGGAGGAGGTCAGGGAGGAAGACTGGGTGGAAGACGATGCAGAGGACAATGAGGTCTTAAACCCCACATGGACTGAAGGTCGTGCCGCTGACTTAAATAGTTCAGAGGAAGAGGCAGTGGTGAGACCGAGACAACAGCGAAGCCAAAGAGGGAGCAGGGGGCAAAAGCAGAACACCCGCCGTCCCGAGAGTTCGCCTGCTATTGGCCAGTGCCAACAGGGACCCAGCACCCCAAAGGCATCTTCAAGGAGGTCCCTGGCATGGCACTTCTTCAAACAATGTGCTGAGGACAAGACCAGAGTGGTTTGCACGCTGTGCCATCAGACCCTGAGGCGAGGCATTAACGTTCTTAACCTGAGCACCACCTGCATGATCAGGCATCTACATGCAAAGCATGAACTGCAGTGGAGTGCACACCTCAAAAAAATGAACCCGCTCAGGCTCCCCTGCTCCCTCTACCGCTGCTGCCTCGGCTTCCGCCTCGAGAGGAATGTTGCCACCTGCCGAGCAGCAAACAGAGGATGTGCCACCGACAACACCACCACCACCACCGCCACCGTCACCTTGCGTCTCCACTATTTCACACAGCAGCGTTCAGCTCTCCATCTCTCAAACCTTTGAGAGGAAGCGCAAATTCCCACCTAGTCACCCTCGAGCCTCTTGGCCTGAATGCCAGCATTTCTAAACTACTGGCCTTTGAAATGCTGTCATTCCGGCTGGTGGACACAGACAGCTTCAAACAGCTGATGGCCATGGCTGTCCCCCAGTATGTGGTTCCCAGCCGCCACTACTTCTCCAAGACAGCCGTGCCTTCCCTGCACATGCAAGTGTCTGATAAAATCAAGTGTGCACTGCGCAACGCCATTTGTGCCAAGGTCCACCTAACCACAGATACGTGGACCAGTAAGCACGGCCAAGGACGCTATATCTCACTAACTGCACACTGGGTGAATGTAGTGGCGGCTAGGCCCCAGGCGGAGAGTTCCTTGGCGCACGTCCTTCCGCCACCTAGGATCGCAGGGCATCATTCTCTGCCTCCTGTAGCCTCCTCCTCCTACTCGGCTTCCTCCTGCACTGCTTCCACCAGCTCCTCCTGTCAGCCACACACCTTCACCACCAACTTCAGCACAGCCCGGGTAAACGTCAGCAGGCCATTCTGAAACTCTTATGTTTGGGGGACAGGCCCCACACCGCGCAGGAGTTGTGGCGGGGTATTGAACAACAGACGGACAAGTGGTTGCTGCCGGTGGGCCTCAAGCCAGGCCTGGTGGTATGCGATAATGGGCGAAATCTCGTGGCAGCTCTGGGACTAGCCGGTTTGACGCACATCCCTTGCCTGGCGCATGTGCTGAATTTGGTGGTGCAGAGGTTCATTCACCACTACCCCAACATGTCAGAGCTGCTGCATAAAGTGCGGGCCGTCTGTGCGCGCTTCCGGCGTTCACATCCTGCCGCTGCTCGCCTGTCTGCGCTACAGCGGAACTTCGGCCTTCCCGCTCACTGCCTCATATGCGACGTGCCCACCCGGTGGAACTCCACCTTGCACATGCTGGAGAGACTGTGCGAGCAGCAGCAGGCCATAGTGGAGTTTCAGCTACAGCACGCTCGCGTCAGTCGTACTGCGGAACAGCACCACTTCACCACCAATGATTGGGCCTCCATGCGAGACCTGTGTGCCCTGCTGCACTGCTTTGAGTACTCCACCAAAATGGCCAGTGGCGATGACACTGTTATCAGCGTTACAATACCAATTCTATGTCTCCTAGAGAAAACGCTTAGGGCAATGATGGAAGAGGAGGTGGCCCAGGTGGAAGAGGAGGAGGAGGAGGAGGAGGAGGGCTCGTTTCTAAGACTTTCAGGCCAGTCTGTTAGAAGTAGCTCAGAGGGAGGTTTTTTGAAGCAGCAGAGGGCAGGTTCACAAGTCGCCAGCCAAGGCACTCTAATGGAGGATGAGGAGGAGGTGGAGGAGGACGAGGATGAAGCAGGTTCACAGCAGGGTGGCAGCCCACACAGCTCAGGCCCATCACTAGTAGTGATGAGCGGCAGGTGCCATATTCGATTTCGACGAAATTCGCGAATATTCGAATGAATATTCCTTTCATATTCGTCAAAATCGAATATTCGTCATTATTCTAGTTACCGCGATTAATATGCGATTTAAATAATCGCGTATTGCGATTTTAACTTAAGGCTACTTTCCTTTTGGTTTCATATCTAGAATTATAGCGAAGATGACGGATATGACGAATGTATTCGTCATATTCCTCAAAACTAAGATAACAGTATTCTACATCTTCGTTTAGCAACCTATTCGTCAACCTCGCTAATTCTAGCAATCAAATAGGAAGGTTGACTATAGAGACAACTGTGTTTAATTCGCTATGCGATTATTTATATATTTTTTTTAATAAATAGAATAATTATAATAATTATATCAAGTAATATAATTATTCTATTAAAAAAAAAATCGCATAGCGAATTTAACACAGCTGTCTCTATAGTCAACCTTCCTATTTGATTGCTAGAATTAGCGAGGTTGACGAATAGGTTGCTAAAACGAAGATGTAGAATACTTCGTTATCTTCGTTTTGAGGAATATGACGAATACATTCGTCATATTCGCTATTCGCTAATTCTACCAAGCCAACCATAAAGTTCCTTGCTCATGGAGCGTCCCCATCACCATGGGAACATCTCCATATACTAAAATGTACTGTCGGATTTGAGGAATTACGTTGACATCGCAATGCGATTAATTCAAGTTATATTAATCGCATTGCGATTTCAACTTAGAGCTGGGTTTATAATGGGTCAGCTTGCTAGAATGAACGAAGTTAACGATTCAATGAACGAAGTTAACGAATATGGAATATAGCAGCACTGCTAAGTTGAATTCGCAATGCGATTAATTTAACTTGAAGTAATCGCATTGCGATTTCAACTTAGCACTGCTATCTTACATAGGCTAGAATTAACGAATATGGAATATAGCAGTGGCACTAGCAGTGCTAAGTTGAAATCGCAATGCGATTACTTTAAGTTAAATTAATCGCATTGCGAATTCAACTTAGCAGTGCTGCTATATTCCATATTCGTTAACTTCGTTCATTCTAGCAAGCTGACCCATTATAAACCCAGCTCTAAGTTGAAATCGCAATGCGATTAATATAACTTGAATTAATCGCATTGCGATTTCAACGTAATTCCTCAAATCCGACAGTACATTTTAGTATATGGAGACGTTCCCATGGATGGGGACGCTCCATGAGCACGGAAGTCGGCAGAAGCGGCAATGGGCACTGACTAGAGCAGCCAGGAAGCCAGGAATCCTCAGGACAGGTAAGAACTACTGTTGGGAAGAGGGAAAGAAAAAAATATAACTAAAAAAAAAACAAAAAAAAAATGAATATTCGAAATAGCGAATTTATAGCGCTATATTCGAAATATTCGCGAATTAGCGAAGTGCCGATATTCGCTAAAAAAATTCGCTATTCGAATATTCGCGCTCAACACTAATCACTAGTGCGTGGCTGGGGGGATACGGTGGACGATGACGATACGCCTCCCACAGAGGACAGCTTGTCCTTACCTCTGGGGAGCCTGGCACACATGAGCGATTACATGCTGCAGTGCCTGCGCAACGACAGCAGAGTTGCCCACATTTTAACGTGTGCTGACTACTGGGTGGCCACCCTGCTGGATCCCCGGTACAAAGACAATGTGCCCACTTTACTTCCTGCACTGGAGCGTGATAGGAAGATGCGCGAGTACAAGAGCACGCTGGTAGACGCGCTCCTGAGAGCATTCCCAACTGTCACAGGGGAACAGGTGGAAGGCCAAGGCCAAGGCAGAGGAGGAGCTAGAGGTCACCCACGCAGCAGTATCACGGCCAGCACCTCTGAGGGCAGGGTTAGCATGGCAGAAATGTGGACAAGTTTTGTCTCCACGCCACAGCTAACTGCCCCACCACCTGATACGGAACGTGTTAGCAGGAGGCAGCATTTCACTAACATGGTTGAACAGTATGTCTGCACACCCCTCCACGTACTGACGGACGGTTCGGCCCCATTCAACTTCTAGGTTTCAAAATTGTCCACTTGGCCAGAGTTAGCATGTTATGCCTTGGAGGTGCTTTCCTGCCCGGCGGCCAGCGTTTTATCAGAACGCGTATTCAGCACGGCGGGGGGCGTCATTACTGACAAGCGCAGCCGCCTGTCCACAGCCAATGTGGACAAGCTGACGTTCATAAAGATGAACCAGGCATGGATCCCACAGGACCTGTCCCTCCCTTGTGCATAGTAGTCCTTAATAACTGCCTAAAACATGTCTTGTTGTACTACGGGCCACTTCTTTATTTAATACAAATTTTATGTAACCCACAGTTGAATGAAACTCTCCTCTGTCTGGGCGCCGGGGCCTAACTAGATGAAAGTGGCCTGTTAAACTATCGGGTGACATAAAGCCATAACCTCTGCCATGCTACCTCTGTCCTCTGTCTGGGTGCTGAGGCCTAAGTCAAATAAAGCGGTCTTCTGCTGTGCTGGGGGATATGAAGCTAATCTCTGACCTCTCTCCTCTGTCTGGGTCCAAAGGCCTAAGTCACTGAAAGAGGCCTTCTCCTGTGGTGGTTGATGTGATGCCTGAATATGTGCTGTGGGGCCTCTCTCCTCTGTCTGGGTGAAGGGGTCAAAGTAACTAAATGGTGGCCTACTCCTGTGGTGGTTTATATGATGCCTGAATATGTGCTGTGGGGCCTCTCTCCTCTGTTTGGGTGAAGGGGTCAAAGTAACTTTATGGTGGCTTCTCCTGTGGTGGTTGATATTATGCCTGATTCTCTGCTGTGGAACCTCTCTCCTCTTCCTGGGTGCAGGGTTCAAAGTAACTTTATGGTGGCTTCTCCTGTGGTGGTTGATATTATGCCTGATTCTCTGCTGTGGAACCTCTCTTCTCTTCCTGGGTGCAGGGGTCAAAGTAACTTTATGGTGGCTTCTCCTGTGGTGGTTGATATTATGCCTGATTCTCTGCTGTGGAACCTCTCTCCTCTTCCTGGGTGCAGGGGTCAAAGTAACTTTATGGTGGCTTCTCCTGTGGTGGTTGATATTATGCCTGATTCTCTGCTGTGGAACCTCTCTCCTCTTCCTGGGTGCAGGGGTCAAAGTAACTTTATGGTGGCTTCTCCTGTGGTGGTTGATATTATGCCTGATTCTCTGCTGTGGAACCTCTCTCCTCTTCCTGGGTGCAGGGGTCAAAGTAACTTTATGGTGGCTTCTCCTGTGGTGGTTGATATTATGCCTGATTCTCTGCTGTGGAACCTCTCTCCTCTTCCTGGGTGCAGGGGTCAAAGTAACTTTATGGTGGCTTCTCCTGTGGTGGTTGATATTATGCCTGATTCTCTGCTGTGGAACCTCTCTCCTCTTCCTGGGTGCAGGGGTCAAAGTAACTTTGTGGTGGCTTCTCCTGTGGTGGTTGATATTATGCCTGATTCTCTGCTGTGGAACCTCTCTCCTCTTCCTGGGTGCAGGGGTCAAAGTAACTTTGTGGTGGCTTCTCCTGTGGTGGTTGATATTATGCCTGATTCTCTGCTGTGGAACCTCTCTCCTCTTCCTGGGTGCAAGGGTCAAAGTAACTATGTGGTGGCTTCTCCTGTGGTGGTTGATATTATGCCTGATTCTCTGCTGTGGAACCTCTCTCCTCTTCCTGGGTGCAAGGGTCAAAGTAACTTTATGGTGGCTTCTCCTGTGGTGGTTGATATTATGCCTGATTCTCTGCTGTGGAACCTCTCTCCTCTTCCTGGGTGCAGGGGTCAAAGTATCTAAAAGTGTCCTTCTCTTGCGGTGGTTGATATGATGCCTGAATATGTGCTGTGGGGCCTCTCTCCTCTGTCTGGGTGAAGGGGTCAAAGTAACTAAATGGTGGCCTACTCCTGTGGTGGTTTATATGATGCCTGAATGTGCTGTGTGGCCTCTCTCTTCTGTCTGGGTGAAGGGGTCAAAGTAACTAAATGGTGGCCTACTCCTGTGGTGGTTGATATGATGCTTGATTCTCTGCTGTGGGACCTTTCTCTTTTGTCTGGGTGCTGGGGTCGAAATAATAGTAAGTGACCTTCTCCATTGGTGGGTGACTTGAAGCCTCATTCTGTGCTATGGGACCTCACTCCAATTAATATTGTTTAATTTTTATTTATTTTATGTTATTAACTCATCATTTCCCTATCTACATTTGTTTGCAGGGGATTTACCTACATTTTGCTGCCTTTTGCAGCCCTCTAGCCCTTTCCGGGTGTGTTTTACAGCCTTACCAAAAACCTTACCAGATCTAGCACATAAACCAGTTGAACTTGAAACCCTTGAAAGATTACAGTAATGAAAAATAATTATTAATATGGGCAACACTATCTGTACCCTTTGTTTCCAATCAAACAAAACGCAATAAATTTGATTTAACATTATAGTTTTATAAAATAATCTTTAACAAAATAGAATTATTTTTAACATAAATATATAAATAACCAAAAAAATTAGGGTAATTTTTAATTTTTCTCTGCTCCTCCAGCAGATCATCGATGTCCTTAAGATGAGCCTCCTCCATGGCTCGCATTTGGTGGGAGAACTGCATCTTGAGCTGCCTCATCTTCCTGGTTTGCTGCTCCCTGAACTGCTGCATTCGCAGCTGGTGCTTCCTTCCCATTGTTTTTATTTTTTTAACATGATGTTGTCAGCTGTAAAATAAATGAAATAAAATTTGAAATGTACATTAAAATACAATCATTAATTGTTATATAAAGCTGAGATGATATTTTTTTCTTGAAAATCACTGGTTAGACCACACATGGAGTACTGTGTACAGTTCTGGGCTCCTGTGAACAAGACAGACATAGCAGAGCTGGAGAGGGTTCAGAGGAGGGCAACTAAAGTAATAACTGGAATGAGGATCTACAGTACCGTGAAAGGTTATCAAAATTAGGGTTATTCACTTTAGAAAAAGACGACTGAGGGAGATCTAATAACTATGTATAAATATATCAGGGGTCAGTACAGAGATCTCTCCCATCATCTATTTATCCCCAGGACTGTGACTGTGACAAGGGGACATCCTCTGCGTCTGGAGGAAAGAAGGTTTGTACACAAACATAGAAAAGGATTCTTCACTGTAAGAGCAGTGAGACTATGGAACTCTCTGCCTGAGGAGGTGGTGATGGTGAGTACAATAAAGGAATTCAAGAGGGACTGGATTTATTTCTGGAGTGTAATAATATTACAGGCTATAGCTACTAGAGAGGGTCGTTGATCCAGGGAGTTATTCTGATTGCCTGATTGGAGTCGGGAAGGAATTTTTTCCCCTTATGTGAGGAAAATTGGCTTCTGCCTCACAGGGGTTTTGCCTTCCTCTGGATCAACTTGTAGGAAACAGGCCGAACTGGATGGACAAATGTCTTTTTCGGTCTTATATACTATGTTACTATGTTACTATGTAAATCTGTTATATATTGGTTTAGGTAGGATTAATAATAGTTCCTTTTAGTTTTGGGTTATTGACTTAGTAGTTACGTTAATGGTTTTGATGTTGATCAATTACTTTTTAGTGTTTATTTTTATATTACTGTTATGTGTTGTACTTTATTTGTTGCCTGTTTTATTATATTTTCTTCATTTAAAAAAATAATATAGTTTGTTAAAATATATTCTTAGAAAAATTTATATATTGCATGCTTGTTATATCGTACTTCCAAAAATGGATGTGGCAGTTAGATACGTTATGGAAATCAGTACTCCCACCCGTAACATTAGCTTTCTGGGACACTGAATAAATAAAAATATCCACATCATCCATTTACCTTCTTGTCGGGGGGTAGTGACCATCTCCTCTTCTGCCTCCTCAGAGTCATCACCCTCCTCCACTGCAGCAGGTGGGCTATGGGCCCGATAGCCTGATGGCCCTGCCTCTTCCTGCTCCTCCTCGTCTGAGTGGTCTGTCTCCTCCTCCACCTCCACCGCCTTCTTCTTTTTAGAGAGCTTGGCTATCACTTTGGGAAGCGGAGCATCTGTAATGATGATGACCACATTTTTTAAAAATGCCAAGATAAACAAGTAAAGCCAAATTACAGTTAAAGGTACACAAATTAATCTATGGTAGTGTCTGGATGGCATAATAATTAACTACACCTATCTTTCTTCTCCTTTTGGCTTAGATCAAGTGTAGTATCATCAGTGTCTGCCTTGACCTGCCGGACCAGGACCCTGTGGGTACCCCCTGCACTCTGCCTTTGAGCATCGTTGATTAAGTTCAGCTTCAACTCACTGCTGCTATTGGGTGTTGGGCCACTCCCCAGGGAACAAGAGTGATTCGAGTCTATGACTTCATTTGGGCATGTGGCCTAATTGTTCTGATCGATGCTTGTTGTCTACACTCGTCCAGACGTGCGAGGAGTTTGGACAAGCTTCAGGGGCCAAAGTCAACTGTGTAAAGTCAAAAAACATATGTGGCCCAGAAAGAGGTCTCATATTGCCACCTTTAGCACCCTTTCCCATCAGTTCAACACCACTGTACTGAGTGATTTATTGTAAAGGGTTAAAAAATACTTATTTCTCTCACCAACATATTGTTATCTATCTGCTCAGTTATGCAAATAAGTATTGTACCTGGAAAAGATTTATCTCGGATCTTAGTGATCAGATCCATCCTGTGGCGCTTCAGATCTGACTACTTTTTTAGAATCACATCCTTCCGATGAGTGCACCCATGCTTCTGCCACAGATGGAAAGCAATTCTCCGCACTATGGCATGCTTTTCGCCCCTTGACCTTCTGCGGTCGTACCCCTTCTCCAACATTTCCTGCAAGATAACAATTAAATCATGTAATCCCACAGTTCTAAAATGCAATTATTAGTTATCATAGTCATAAAAACCATCAAAAATAACATTTAATATCAAAACAGTCAAAGAGTAGAACATCGCCATCCCTTTAAAAGTGACTTGAACATTGACGCCCCTTTAAAAGTGACTTGAACACTGCAGCCCCTTTAAAAGTGACTTGAACATCGCCATCCCTTTAAAACTGACTTGAACATCGCCAATTCTCCATCCCTTTAAAAGTGACTTGAACATTGGCGCCCTTTAAAAGTGACTTGAACACTGCAGCCCCTTTAAAAGTGACTTGAACATCGCCATCCCTTTAAAAGTGACTTGAACATCGCCAATTCTCCATCCCTTTAAAAGTGACTTGAACATTGACGCCCCTTTAAAAGTGACTTGAACACTGCAGCCCCTTTAAAAGTGACTTGAACATCGCCATCCCTTTAAAACTGACTTGAACATCGCCAATTCTCCATCCCTTTAAAAGTGACTTGAACATTGCCGCCCCTTTAAAAGTGACTTGAACACTGCAGCCCCTTTAAAAGTGACTTGAACATCGCCATCCCTTTAACCACTTCAGCCCCCCTAGCTTAAACACCCTTAATGACCAGGCCACTTTTTACAATTCTGCACTACACTACTTTCACCGTTTATTGCTCGGCCATACAACTTACCACCCAAATGAATTTTACCTCCTTTTCTTCTCACTAATAGAGCTTTCATTTGGTGCTATTTCTTTCTTGCTGACATTTTTACTTTTTTGATATTTTACTTTTTTTGATGAAATTTTTGCAAAAAAATGATATTTTTCACTTTATGTTGGAAAATTTATCAAATAAAACTACATTTCTCTAAAAATTTTCTCTAAATTTATTGTTCTACATGTCTTTGATAAAAAAATGCAATAAGTGTATATTTATTGGTTTGGGTAAAAGTTATAGCATTTACAAACTATGGTGCAAAAAGTGAATTTCCGCACTTTGACTTTCTGAGCACCTGTCCTGTTTCCTGAGGTACTACAATGCCCAGACAGTAGAAATACCCCATAAATGACCCCATTTCCGAAAGTAGACACCCTAAGGTATTCACTGAGGGGCATAGTGAGTTCATGGAAGTTTTTATTTTTGTCACAAGTTAGCGGAAATGGATTTTTTTTTTTTTTACAAAGTCTCATATTCCACTAACTTGTGCCAAAAATAAAAACTTCCATGAACTCACTATGCCCATCAGAGAATACCTTGGGGTGTCTACTTTCGAAATGGGGTCACTTGTGTGGTATTTTTACTGCCCTGGCATTTTAGGGGCCCTAACGTCAAAGCAGTTTGGAATCCAAATGCGTAAAATGTCCTGTAAAATCCTAAAGGTACTCATTGGATTTAGGGCCCCTTTGCGCATCTTGGCTGCAAAAAGTGGCACACATGGGGTATCGCCGTACTCGGAGAAGTAGGGCAATGAGTTTTGGGTGTCTTTTTACATATACCCCTACTGGGTGTGAAAATATCTCTGTAAATGACAACTTTGTATAAATTTTTTTAAAAGTTGTCATTTACAGAGATATTTCTCTCACCCAGCATGGGTATATGTAAAAATACACCCCAAAACACATTGCCCTACTTCTCCTGAGTACGGCGATACCCCATGTGTGCCACTTTTGCAGCCAAGATGCAAAGGGCCCTAAATCCAATGAGTACCTTTAGGATTTTACAGGACATTTTTACGCATTTGGATTCCAAACTGCTTTTGACGCTTAGGGCCCTAAAATGCCAGGGCAGTAAAATACCAAACAAGTGACCCCATTTCGGAAAGTAGACACCCCAAGGTATTCTCTGATGGGCATAGTGAGTTCATGGAAGTTTTTATTTTTTGGCACAAGTTAGCGGAAATGGATTTTTTTTTTTTTTTACAAAGTCTCATATTCCACTAACTTGTGCCAAAAATAAAATTTTACATGAACTCACCATACCCCTCACGGAATACCTTGGGGTGTCTTCTTTCTAATATGGGGTCACTTGTGTGGTATTTTTACTGCCCTGGCATTTTAGGGGCCCCTAAACGTCAGAAGCAGTTTGGAATCCAAAGGCGTAAAAATGTCCTGTGAAATCCTAAAGGTACTCATTGGATTTAGGGCCCTTTGCGCATTTGGCTGCAAAAAGTGGCACACATGAGGTATCGCCGTACTCGGAGAAGTAGGGCAATGAGTTTTGGGGTGTCTTTTACATATACTCCTACTGGGTGTGAAAATATCTCTGTAAATGACAACTTTGTATAAATTTTTGTAAAAGTTGTCATTTACAGAGATATTTCTCTCACCCAGCATGGGTATATGTAAAAATACACCCCAAAACACATTGCCCTACTTCTCCTGAGTACGGCGATACCCATGTGTGCCACTTTTGCAGCCAAGATGCGCAAAGGGGCCCTAATTCCAATGAGTACCTTTAGGATTTTACAGGACATTTTTACGCATTTGATTCCAAACTGCTTCTCGCTTTAGGGGCCCCTAAAATGCCAGGATAGTAAAATACCACACAAGTGACCCCATTTCGGAAAGTAGACACCCCAAGGTATTCGCTGATGGGCATAGTGAGTCCATGGAAGTTTTTATTTTTGGCACAAGTTAGCGGAAATTGAAATGTTTTATTTTTTTTTTTTTTTACAAAGTCTGATATTCCACTAACTTGTGACAAAAAATAAACTTTTACATGAACTCACCATACCCCTCACAGAATACCTTGGGGTGTCTTCTTTCTAAAATGGGGTCACTTGTGTGGTATTTTTACTGCCCTGGCATTTTAGGGGCCCCTAAAGCGAGAGAAGTAGTTTGGAATCCAAATGCGTAAAAATGCCCTGTGAAATCCTAAAGGTACTCATTGGATTTAGGGCCCTTTCGCATCTTGGCTGCAAAAGTGGCACACATGGGGTATCGCCATACTCAGGAGAAGTAGGGCAATGTGTTTTGGGGTGTATTTTACATATACCCATACTGGGTGTAAAAATATCTCTGTAAATGACAACTTTTCCATTTTTTTATACAAAGTTGTCCATTTACAGAGATATTTCTCTCACCCAGCATGGGTATATGTAAAAATACACCCCAAAACACATTGCCCTACTTCTCCTGAGTACGGCGATACCACATGTGTGCCACTTTTTGCAGCCAAGATGCGCAAAGGGCCCTAAATCCAACGAGTACCTTTCAGGATGGCATTTTTACGCCTTTTCTTCTCACGCTTCTGGGCCCCTAAAATGCCAGGGCAGTAAAAATACCCCAAATGTGACCCTATTTTAGAAAGAAGACACCCCAAGGTATTCTGTGAGGGGCATGGCGAGTTCATAGAAGATTTTTTTTTGCCACAAGTTTGCAGAATTTTTTTTTTTTTTCTCACAAAGTCTCCTTTCCGCTAACTTGTGACAAGAAGTTTAATCTTTCATGGACTCAATATGCCCTCAGCGAATACCTTGGGGTGTCTTCTTCCGAAGTGGGGTCACATGTGAGGTTTTTCCACTGCCATGGCATTTGAGGGTCTCCGCAATCATTACATGTATGGCCAGCATTAGGAGTTTCTGCGATTCTCTTTATATGGAGCATACAGGTAATGAGATTTTTTCCGTTCAGCCTCTGGGCTGAAAGAAAAATGAACGGCACAGATTTCCTCATTCGCATCGATCGATGTGGATGAAAAATCTCTGCCAAAAATATGCAAGAAAAAAGAGGGGCCTGGCGATTGCCAGGACATAGGGCTCCGCCCAAACATCCATACCCACTTAGCTCCTATGTCCTGGCAAACGTGATTTCTCCATTCACATCGATCAATCCATCGGTGTGGAGGAAGACATCTTTGCCAGATTTTTTATACAAAGTGTTTGCCAAAGAATATGAACTCCAACACCTCTCCTCAGCTCATATGCCTGGGCAAACGTACCTGTCCTGCAGAGGAGAAATCTCGTCTTGCAGCGCCGCATACACCGACTTCACGTGTCTTCTGACAGCAGCGCAATGCTTCTCTCAGAATTCACATCAGTGCTGCGGCGTTTCGTCGGTTGGTCCGTTGGTCTTCCTGGAAAATAAAGGGTGGTTAGGGGAAAAAAAAAGAAGAAAAAACAGGCAGCAGGCACATGACTTGAACGTTGCAAACTTTATGAAACCGGAACATTGTAAAACTTTTATAAAACATGAACATAAAAACCTGAACTAACTCAAGATTTTTTTTCTTGCTACCTGTTTAATTTTTTTTTTTTTAACCATTTCACTCTTTATTTTCCTAGTAGAAACCTCTCCTTTCCCATGGGACAATGTGTAAAGTGTAAATCACACAGAGATGGTGAGAAGTACACTATACACGTTATCCCAAGTGAAAGGAGAGGTTTCTACCATTTCACACTTCTGCTGTAGCACACCAGCACCGTCCCTATGTGTTAGGGTCTCTCAAAACCTAGTATCCTGAGAGACCCTTGAGCCTGAGTGAAAAAAAAAACTACCTGTGTAGTGCTGTCCCTATGTCCCTAAGTGTACCTGAGTGTGGTACTTCCGGAAACACTCTCCAAAGCATAGGGCAGGGTGGTCAGGACAGTCAGGACAGAAATAACGGGTGTCACGCCTTATTCCACTCCTGCCACAGACACGACATCTTTTCGGGGTGACGGTTGGGTTGAGGTACCAGGAAAGACACTGGGAAGTGTCGCTCGTGTAGACGGCTAACTACACTGGTGGATGGGGCCACGGAACCTCCTGGATACAGGAGTTCCGAAATGATCTCTTCCTGGAATTTAAGGAAGGATCCCGTTCTCCCAGCCTTACTGTAGAGAACGTAACTATTATAGGCAGCCAATTGAATCAAATATACAGACACCTTCTTATACCAGCGTCTGGTCTCGTCGGGAAAGCAAATAAGGGGCCAACATCTGGTCGTTGAAGTCCACCCCTCCCATGTGGAGGTTATAGTCGTGGACTGAGAGGGGCTTTTCAACGACACTGGTTGCCCGCTCAATTTGGACTGTCGTGTCTGCGTGAATGGAGGAGAGCATGTAAACGCCACGCTTGTCTCTCCATTTCACCGCGAGCAGTTCGTCGTTACACAGTGCAGCCCTCTCCCCCTTGCAAGTCGGGTGGTAAGGAGCCGTTGGGGAAGCCCCGGCGACTAGGTCGCGCGGTGCCACAGCAGCCAATCTGTTCTAGGAACAAATGCTTGAAGAGGGCCACACTTGTGTAAAAGTTGTCCACGTAAAGATGGTACCCCTTGCCGAATAAGGGTGACACCAAGTCCCAGACTATCTTCCCACTGCTCCCCAGGTAGTCAGGGCAACCGACCGGCTCCAGGGTCTGATCTTTTCCCTCATAGATCCGAAATTTGTGCGTATAGCCTGTGGCCCTTTCACAGAGCTTATACAATTTGACCCCATACCGGGCGCGCTTGCTTGGGATGTACTGTTTGAAGCCAAGGCGCCCGGTAAAATGTACAAGGGACTCGTCTACGCAGATGTTTTGTGCAGGGGTATACAAATCTGCAAATTTCTGGTTGAAATGGTCTATGAGGGGCCGAATTTTATGGAGCCGGTCAAAAGCTGGGTGGCCTCTGGGACGGGAGGTGGTGTTGTCGCTAAAGTGCAGGAAACGCAGGATGGTCTCAAAACGTGTCCTGGACATGGCAGCAGAGTACACGGGCATGTGATGAATTGGGTTCGTGGACCAATATGACCGCAATTCATGTTTTTTGTAATGCCCATGTTGAGGAGAAGGCCCAGAAAAGTTCTAAATTCGGAAACTTGGACTGGTTTCCACCGGAAAGACTGGGCATAAGAGCTTCCCGGGTTGTCGGCGATAAATTGAGTGGCATACCGATTTGTTTCTGCCACGACTAAGTCAGAGAGCTCCGCAGTGAAAAACAGCTCAAAAACCCCAGCGCCGATCCTATCTGGAGCTGTTTCCACCCGAACTCCTGACTGGGCGGTGAAAGGGGAACTACTGGTGCGGCTGAAGTTGGGGGCTGCCAATCAGGGTTTGCCAGCACCTCAGGGATTCTAGGGGCTCTACGGGCCTGTCTGCGCGGTGGCTGCGACGGGGAAACTACTGCACGTGCCACCGTACCAGCTTCAACTGCCCTTCTGGTGCTCGCCACTTCACCATGTTGTACGGCAGTGCTGGTAGAAGGTCCAGGACGGGCTGCGCTGCTGGTGTATGCCTCACCACGTAATCCGGCAGCGCCAGCCCCACTCTGCTGCCCTTGAAGCGGATCCTGCGTAACCTGCGGTCTAGCGACACGGGGCCGGGTACGCCTGGTTCTATCAGGGACCTCAACCTCCTCGTCCGAACTTTGGGTCAGAGAGCCACTGCTCTCTACAGGTTCGTATTCTGACCCGCTAGATTCGTCAGATGAGGGTTCCCATTCCTCATCCGACTGGGTCAGAATCCTGTAGGCCTCTTCAGGAGAATACCCCTTGTTTGCCATTTGGGATACTAAATTTAGGGGTATTCCCTGAGACTACCCAAGAAAAAGCAAGCCTGTCTTACAATTGAGAGGGTAGCGAGTACAGAAGCCGCTGCGATTGATAAAAAGATCAAAACTGATTTTTTTATTGCCGCAGCGCTATGAAGGGATTGTGCAGTGATTACAAAAAAAAAATTTTTGTCACTGCGGCGGGGTGGCGTGGGTGAACGCAGGTGTGGGCGACCGATCAGGCCTGATCGGGCAAACACTGCGCTTGGGGTGGAGGGCGAACTAAGTGACACTAGTACTATTATAGATCTGACCGTGATCAGTTCTGATCACTTACAGATACTATAAAGTACAAAAGCTGATTAGCGCTACGCTAATCAGCGAACCAGTGACTGTGGTGCGGTGGGCTTGGCGCTAACGCTAACTACCTACCAAAGGGGCCTAAACTAAGCTAAACCTAACAGTCAATCCTAGTGAAAAAAAAAGTGACAGTTTACACTGATCACTTTTTTCCCTTTCACTAGATGATTGACAGGTGCTGAGAGGGGTGATCAAGGGGTTAATTTGGGTGATGGGGGCTGATCAGGGGCTAGTATGTGGTGCTTGGTGTACTCACTGTGAGGTGTGCTTCTCCTGGGTCCAACCGACGAAAAGGACCCAGGAGAGAGCACAGAAGCCATTTAATCCATCATATTTACAAATATGATGGGTTAAATGGCTTGCGATTCGTTTTTTTAAAAGTCATCAGCCCGCCAGCGATGCCGATTGGCTGGCAGGCTGATGACCCAGGTCATCTAAACTTTGTGCAATGCGCGATTTGCGCATGCGCGGCCGAATATGTGCGAAATCTCGCGTCTCGCGAGATGACGCACATCTGCGGCGCCCCAGAACAGCCCGACCGCCGCGAGAACGCAGTTGTGCGTTAGGCGGTCGGGAAGTGGTTAAAAGTGACTTGAACATCGTCATCCCTTTAAAAGTGACTTGAACATTGCCACCCCTTTAAAAGTGACTTGAATATTGCCGCCCCTTTAAAAGTCACTTGAACATCGCCATCCCTTTAAAAGTGACTTGAACATTGCGATCCCTTTAAAAGTGACTTGAATATTGCCGCCCCTTTAAAAGTGACTTGAACATCGCCATCCCTTTAAAAGTGACTTGAACATCGTCATCCCTTTAAAAGTGACTTGAACATTGCCACCCCTTTAACAGTGTCTTTCACTAATCACTCATGTAGTTGTGCAGTCTGCTAAAGCCTGTGATGAGTTTATGTCACCAAGCAGTAGGACATGTGACAGTGTAAGGCAGTTATGAGATCAGTGAAGGCCTGCAGGCTTCTTGGCTAATAAAAATCATTAATAAGTTTAAATCACATTACTGAATAACACACTAACTAAGTTCAATTACTTACAGTTATTAAGAAATTCAGCTCTTCTTTAGAGAAATTACTTTTCGCCATAATCGCTGGGACAGTCACCAATCTCCACTCTCGTCTCTCTCGATCGATCCGAGGTAACGCACACACGTACAGACGCACGTACACGATTCTTGAATAGTTGTATTATCGCGATAATAAAACTAACAGTGTAAAGTTGACTGTATTGCTCTAAGTTATATTCAGGCATCGAATGTAACTTCTATTACAGCACACCAATACTAAAACTGACTAAGTGACAGCTTTAAGTTCTATTCGAATGCGATTATGTGATTCTATATATTTAGCTAATCGCATTGCGATTCAACTTAGCATTGCTAAATAATTCCATCCATATCGCTAACTTACTGAGTCAGTAAGTTAACGATATGGATGGAATTATTTAGCAATGCTAAGTTGAAATCGCAATGCGATTAAGCAAATATAGAAGAATCGCATTGCGATTTCAACTTAATTCTCAGATCCGACAGTACATTCTACTGGAGGAGGCGTTCCCATGGTGATCGTTAGCTCAAAGTTGTAATCGCAATGCGTTTATTGCGGTATATTATCCCTCTGGGTGTCTTTTACAGGTTAATTTTTATTTATTTTATTTTATTTTAATTCATTTCCCTATCTACATTTGTTTGCAGGGGATTTACCTACATTTTGCTGCCTTTTGCAGCCCTCTAGACCTTTCCGGGAGTCTTTTACAGGCTTTTTAGTGCCCAAAAGTTCGGGTCCCCATTGACTTCTATGGGGTTCGGGTTCGGGATGAAGTTCGGGTTGAGTTCGGATCACGAACCCGGACATTTTCCGGAAGTTCGGCCGAACCTCTCGAACCCGAACATCCAGGTGTTCGCTCATCTCTAGTGGCTAGGAATGACGTACTGTGGGACAGCCACCTCCATAAGGTTTTTAAAACTCTCCATCTCCACCAGATGGAATGACAGCATTTTAAAGGCCAGGAACTTTGAAATGCTGGCATTCAGGGCTGGGTTGGGTAGGGGGGTACATCTTCTGTCGCTCCAGTGTTTGGAAGATGGACAGCTGAACGCTGCCATGGGACATTGTGGTGCTGCTTGTTGAAGGTGGCGGACGTGGTGGCGTTGCTGACATATCCTCTGTTTCCCGGATGGCCGGTGCCACTGTCACTCCAGAGGTGGAGGAAGAGGCCGAGACTACAGCAGAAGAGGTGGCAGGAGAAGCCTGAGACCTTTCTTGGTTTTGAGGTGTTTATTCCACTGCAGCTCATGCTTTGCACTTAGATGCCTGGTCATGCAGGTTGTGCTCAGGTTTAGAACGTTTATGCCTCGCATTAGGCTCTAATTACACAGGGTGCAAACCACTTGTGTCTTGTCATCTGAGCATTGTATAAAGAACTGCCACGCCAGGGAACTCCTTTGGAGCTGGCTTTGTTGTGCTCGGTCCCTGGGTGCGGTGGGCAGTAGCAGGTGTACTGTCTAAGGGCAGGGGTTTGTATACGCCAAAAATGGTCCAATGTCAACCACCAATTTAATAGATCAATTGTAGAAATTTATTTCCCCGTCACCTATGCAGAGCAGGGTTTTTTTGACGGCAAAAATGGGTTATTGTCACCCAACAATGTAATGCAGAGCAGGGGTATAAAACAGACAAAATATCACCCAACAATGGAACAGATGAATTTTTGAAAATTATTGCCCTGTCTGCTTTGCAGTGCAGGCTGCAAAGATACTTTATGGCCCAAAAAAGGTGTTTTTTTCACTCAGAATGAAACTGATGGATTTAAGTGTATTTCTTTCACTGTCAGAAATGCAGCACAGGCGGGAGGCAGAGCTAGCTCCGGAAGAGAATGGTAGCAGGCATCTGAGCTCCGTTGCAGAAGGCAGCTCCCTGCACAGTATACTTCAGCTTAGCCGACTGATGATGGTGAAGATCGGTGACCAAAAGCCTGCAGTCACCCCTTGCCACCCACAGAAATCGGACTTAGGTGGTGACATGTACACATTTCTTAAAAAAGACTGCCAGAGAAAACAAGATGGTGCCCGCGTCTCAGAGGGAGGAACGCACTAGGGACCTAGATGGCTCAGACGTGAACAGTGATACTGAAGAGGTGAGAGGCTCACAGGGCCTACCAATAACACGGAAATACCTAAACTTGGCCCTCACTAAAACTTTAGAGCCATTATTGCAGGAACTTTCCTCCCTGTGCCAAGATGTCCACCATATAGGGGACTGTGCTGAGTCTCTTGAAACAACACAATTCGCCACATTAACATGGCAATCTGCGGCTGCCACATGCCTGCAGAAATGCCAAACTCACCTTAATGAGATGCACATCGCTCTTGAAGACCAAGAGAATCGCTGTAGACGAAATAACTTACAATTTCGCAGTCTCCCCGAATCACCATTAAATCTTTATGTTCAGATCCACTAGGTCTGGATTACCCTGCCACGATCTTATAGAGAGCACACCGTGCTCTACGCCCTCAGCTGAAACCCACGGAACCACCAAGGGACATCATATGTCGATTCCTTATTATCAAGATAAAGAAGCCGTCCTCACAAGTCCCGTGAAGTGAGAAAAATAACATACATGGGCGCTCAAGTTATTATTTATCAAGATCTATTGCCAGCAACTCTTAAAAAACGCAGAATGGTGAAACCACTGACAGAATGGCTTAGAACCAATAGAGTGCCTTACCGTTGGACCTTTTCATTCGGACTGTCATTTTTCTGCAAAGGGCGCTGCTTCCATCTTCAAGCGCACAGTGACTTAGCACATATCTACGAAGGCTTGGGCATACAACCCCTGGATATAGAAAATTGGGACACTATCCAAGACCTCTCTTCCCTTCCCAATCTTCCTAGGATTACTCCTTTTGAACATCGGCGAACGCCTAAAGCTCAGATTCAAAAAATAAAAGGATCATCAGGGACCCCAAGGAGAATCTTCCTGGACACCAACTGATCCTGTTCAGAGATCCTCTCTCCCTTGAATGTGGGAGACTTGCTTCTCCATTCAGGGACACAGCCTATGATAGTCTATTTTTATATCCTGCTAATGGTCAACCATATTGGTAATGTTTATACTGGACCCCATGTGGTCATACATTGCATTCCTTAACTGCTATATTATTGTCATGCTTCTCACCATTGTGTAGGATATGTTTTACTTTGGGCAGGGACACTGTCTTGCCATCTGTGCCCCGTGTTACATGCCTTTCTCCCCCCCCCCTTTTTTTTTTCCTTTTTTTTCTTTTTTCCTCTCTCTTCACCCCCCCCCCTTTTTCCCCATTCCCCCCCTTTTTTTTCCCCTCTCTCCATCCCCCCCTTTTGTACAGACTTATAGTTCATTTTCCTATTCTTTGACCCATACTCTATATGATCGCCTATGGCTCTTTCCACTCTATGAGAGTTGAGAGTTCTATGTCCACTTAAGCAAAGTCAGCTTTGATTATAATTCAGTATTGCTGCGACAGACCACTATTTTATTTTCCTTTCTTTTATTTTCCCAGTTTAGCTCAGTGGGATTAACCCACCTCTGTTAAGTCGGGGGGCGATGAGAGTTTTTTTTTTCTGTCTGATGGTTTTTTTTTCTGGTTCACCCCCCCCCCCCCATTCGACCATATATTTCTCGCTGTATACCATGTTTCACAAACGTGAAGCTGTTGCTGTTGTACTTGTTCTACTTGTTCTCTTATGTGATAATTTGTTACTTCGTTCAAGGTCACTTATGTCTTTTCTGGAAGGGGCCCACTCCGAATCACCCACCTTCACATTCTCAGATTATCTACAGGGAAATTGTGAGTGCAACTCTTTCTCCTCACGATACTGGGTGGTAAGTCTCAGCCTTTGCCCTCATTCCCTCTTTTTTAACCCATGGTGAATCTACGGGTAGCCTCTTATAATGTACGAGGCAAAAACTCACCATCTAAGAGACGTCAGATCTTTGGGGTATTGAAGAGGGATAGAGCAAACATTATATTCCTTCAGGAAATTCATTTTAAATCTGGTCACTTCCCTGATCTTACATATTCCATCTTTACACACTGGTACCATTGTGGTTCCACCTCAGCTAACTCCAAAGGAGTCCGTATAGGTATAAAAAAAAGGATTCCTTTTCAATTCGAAAAATCACATTTAGATGCGGAGGGACGGTATATTATGGTTAAAGGGAAAATTGGACATCAGACCTACACCTTTATTAATGTATACGCACCCAACACCCACCAAATTAGCTGGCTTAGGAAGATTCTAGATGAGGTAGACTTATTTCGGGAAGGAGTGACCCTGTTGGGAGGTGACTTCAACCTAACCTTAAACCCTCTTCTAGAATCTTCCTCACAAAGATCTGTTCAATCTCAAAAAGCCCTCAAATCACTAACTTCTAAGCTATGGAACTGTAATCTTATAGATGTATGGCACACACTTAATCCGGAAACTTTGGATTATACCTTTCACTCCGCTGTCCACAATATGTATAACCGACTAGATTACATCTTTATTTCCAAAACTTTCCTTGAACTGTGCTCCGAGGCAGAGGTGGGAACCATTCTTTTATCAGACCACGCAACTGTTTATCTGTCCTTGTCCCATCCCGCCCAAAGACAAAATAATGCAGCATTCTGGAGGATGAATGAACAATTGTTAGGGAACCCAGTAGCCAAACAACGCTTACATCAAGCCCTGGTAGATTACTTTGAACTGAATAATACCCCTGATATTTCCCAAACGGTCTTATGGGATGCACACAAGGCCTCTATAAGAGGCCAATGTATTAGTATCGGTTCACATCTAAAAAAAAAAAGGACTAAACAACTCGATTTTTTATTTGGGAAAATTAAAGCACTCGAAATGCTCAAGGATCCAATCTCATTTAACGGATCTACAACACTACAGATCTGAACTTAAAAACCTTCTTAACACAGCGTCGGCTAAATACTATTTTCATTCCCAGCAAAAGATTTTCGCACATGGCAATAAGGCCACAAAATACGTTACAAGACGAATTTGAAAACAGAGACTGGACAACTATGTCCATAAACTAAAAAATAATTCAGACCAATTGTTATTCGACTCACCGTTGATAGCCAACCAATTTAAATCTTACAACGAAACTCTATACAACCTAGATACATTATGCATTGACCCAAATTTGAATTATAATTTCTCTGACTTAAAATTCTTCATATCTTAGTCTCCTGATCCTAGCTGACGAGGACAGTTCATCCCTTGCCTCCCCATTCACTGCAGATGACATTAAAAAAGGTATTAAACAGTCCCCAAGAGGGAAATGCCCAGGACCTGACGGTCTGCCTATTCAATACTATTTCACCTTACAGGATGTTTTAGTCCCCCACCTCCTCCGAGTCTTCAACTCATCGTTAAACAACTCTCCGCTATCTAAGAAATGACAAAGGCCCATGTCACCCTCATTCCTAAAGAGGGGAAAGACCACACTCAGTGCCCCAACTATAGACCAATATCTCTCCTTAATATAGACTTAAAACTTCTAGCTAAAATGCTAGCAAACAGGCCGGATCCTTCCTTCCCTGATCCACAGAGACCAAGCAGGTTTTATTAAAGGTAGAGAGGGGAAGGATAATTCCGACAGAGTCCTTAACACCCTCTGTTATGTACATAGCAGATCTCTGCCATTGGTCCTTCTCAGCACAGATGCTGAGAAGGCCTTTGACAGGGTGCGGTGGTATTTCATGAAACAGGTCTTACTAACACAAAATTTCCCTGACCCTTTTATATATGCTATTAACTCCATGTCCTGTAATGCTTCTGTATCTATCTCTGTCAATGGCCTTTCTGCTCCATTTCGGATCAAGAACGGGACCAGACAGGGTTGCCCCCTTTCCCCCTTACTTTTTGTTCTAACCATGGAACCACTTTTAACCATGATACGGCAAGACGAGGACATTAAAGGTGTTACGCTGGGTGGCCAGGAGCACAAAATGGCTGCTTTCGCAGACGATCTGCTTGTTATGATGAGCAACTCTGAAAAGGCGTTGCCAAAGATTTATCAGCATTTGGAAACTTGTAGCACCTTTTCTAATTTTAAAGTAAACCATAACAAATCATTTATAATATGCTCAGGCCTATCAGGGTCCACAAAGTCACGTCTAGCCCTTAACTCTCCTTTTAACTGGTCACACCCCCATTTGTCTTATTTGGGGGTCAAAATAGGGACGGACCCATCTAAATGGTTTTCTCTAAATGATGTTCCCCTTGCGAAAAATATTACTGATTTATTATCACGCTTAGATTTACCTTTCTATTCTTGGTTTGGGAGAAAAAGTCTCCTAATGTCATATGTCATCCCTAAACTTACCTACTTACAGCAGGTCCTTCCAATCCCAGTCCAATTAGTGTATTATGCTAACTTGAAAATGCTTTTTCGCTCCTTTATTTGGAGGAAAAAGAAAGCTTGTATTTCTTACCTAACATTAAATAGCACATGGGAACATTGCCCTACCAGAACCAGAACTATATGGCAAGGCCATTCTGCTCTCTAGAATTGTGGATTGGCTGAGATCACCCTCACCTAAAGCTTGGGCCGCAATGGAACAAAATATGCTGGGTACCACTCTTAGATCTTTTTTATTGGGTAGAGAAAATGTGCACATTCTGTCTTCAAATGCTTCCATATTAATGAGAGCTACGTTTAACGCACGGAAATGGTTGAATGATACATCCATGTCAATTCCATACCCTTCCCCTACCCTACAAATTAGGGACATTATACACACAGCCCACACAGATCTTATAGACATAGTGCCCATTGGAGTTAGGAACTCTGAATTACTGGTGAGGGATTTTATACGAGATTTTCCTCTAATACCCACCTTGGAGGAGCTTAAAGAATTCCTTGGCTACCCCCCTGCAAATCCATCTCCAATAATATACTTTCGCCCGTACATTTCACAACTCTCCTCAGGTCATAATCTATACCGCCCTCAGACATGGTTTGAGTCCATTGCTAGTGACACGAAAGGTCCAGTTAAGATAATTTCCCAAATATATGACAATCTACGAAACTTACTATCTGTTACGACTCCCACTTTTGTTAAAATATGGGAGAAAGATCTGAATAGAACTTTTTCCCCAGACGACATCAACGGCATTCTTATAGCTCCTCATAAGGCCTCCAGATGCGTACTTACTCAAGAAAACTGCTATAAATTTCTTTCCAGGTGGTATAAAACACCTGATATTACCTGCCTATATTCCGCCTCTGCCTCGG
The DNA here is from genome assembly GCA_033119425.1 of Bufotes viridis. Classification (NCBI taxonomy): domain Eukaryota; kingdom Metazoa; phylum Chordata; class Amphibia; order Anura; family Bufonidae; genus Bufotes; species Bufotes viridis. Next base: position 460,455,290 of record CM065590.1, read on the forward strand.
ACACGTTGGAGGTGTCTCAAAAGTAGAGGATCCTTCTTCCACGTCTGGTGGAACTGCCCGACAATCACAACATGGTGGAAAGAGATTTTTACCAAATGTAATACAATATGCGAAACCTCTTTTCCCCACACCCCAGAAATTGCCCTTCTGAACCTCTATCCGAAATCTCGAGGTTCTACTAACATACAGCTTTTTAAACATCTTATCAATGCCTCTAGACTTCTGATCCCCAAACTATGGCTGAAGACAGACGCCCCGGCTGTGGAACAATGGCTTTCCAAATCAGATTAGATATATAGGTTTGAAGAGATTTCTCATTGGGAAATGAGAACGATTAGAAAATTTCATAGCATTTGGGGGGACTGGAAAACCTTCTGAGGTTTTGAGTAAAGCATCATAGAGATCCCAAATATTCTATTCTTTTTATCTTGGTTATACTCCCCTGAAATCCTATACATGGCAGATACCAGTCGGAATCATTAGGAGTTAATAGATACTCTATACTCCACCTGAACTTTGCATTGCTTCCCTGAAGTTAGTATAAGTGAAATGGAGGTGTGACCCCCTTCCAGGGCTTTTCTTTGTACCCAGCAGTCTCTTTATTGGCACACTTAATTCACCAGTGAATAATAATTTGCTCTAACTACTTCCAGATATTCGTGACCATATTTTTTGTGACAATTGAATGCAGCACAGACTGCAAAGCTACAGTCCTTTATGGCCCAAACAAGGTGTTTTTCTTTTACACACAATGAAACAGATGGATTTAAGTGTATTTCTTTCATTGTCAGAAATGCAGCGCAGGCCGCAAATGTACTATCTAGCACAAAAAGTTTGTTTTTTTCAAACAACAATATAACAGCAGTATTTACCGGTTTTATCGGACTGTCAGAAATGCAGTGCAGGCCGCAAATGTACTATCTAGCACAAAAAGTGTGTTTTTTTTCTACCAACAATGTAAATGCAGTATTTAACGGTTTTATTGGACTATCAGAAATGCAGCGCAAGCAGCAAATGTACTATCTAGCACAAAAAGTTTATTTTTTTTCAAACAACAATATAATCACAGTATTTAACGGTTTAATTGGACTGTCAGAAATGCAGTGCAGGCTGCAAATGTACTATCTAGGACAAAAAGTGTGTTTTTTTAAACCAATAATGTAACAGCAGAATTTAAATCTATTCTACATCTATCTAACTCCTCTTCCATAACCATATTGTAGTCAACTACTACTAAGTGCTCTATTATCTGTATTTAGTGCAATATTGTAAACTTTAAGTAATACTTCTATTGTAAATAGAGGGGGTATATATATATGTTCGCTATAATCCAGGGAACGTTATCCAGTACACAATCCATTACAACATATTTTCCCTCTTTATCTATCATTGCTTTTAAGTTACTATTTTTATGGACCAGGATACTGACCCCCCTCGAATATGAAGAGAATACTGAGTGATATGCTATCTGCACCTAAGGTTTTACAATCGACTTACTCTTTTTTTAAGTTAGCTGCGTCTCCTGAAGGCATACTATGGCTGGATGAAACCTATTAATTGCATCAAATACTGCGATTCTTTTAACCCCAGTTCCTAAACCTCTTATATTCAATGATACTATTTTCATACTACATCAGATCATAATTCTGATTCTTGCCATTTTGGAAAATTAATTGGTAGGAAAAATAGGACTCATTGGAAAAAGGCAAAAGAAGAGAGGATAAAAAAACAACAACAACAATACCCTCTGGCCCACTACCATTTGACCCAGCTGGCATTTTCAGCCCTGGTTCTCTTATCTAGCATACCCCCCCCCACACACACACACATCCTGCCAAAGCCTCCAATGTGAGCCATTTTACTTTCTAAACATGTCTATCTAACCATTCTTTAACTTCATCTGAGGAATTAAAAAAACACGTCTACCTGTAATCTTGCAGGAAATACCATAGAGTATATAATCCCTTTTTTGAAAAGTTATTTTTTCATTTCAATGAATCTACTTCTTTGTTGAACTGTTTCCTTTGCATAATCTGGGAAAAGCATTACTGTTTCCCCTTTAAAGTCCAATTTCCCTTTCCTCCTTGCTCTACAAAGTATTTTGTCTCTGACCTTTGATGTTATCAATTTAACAATTATAGGCCTTGGTCTCCTACCTGGAGGGGGAATCTTAGTAAACAATCTATGTGCTCTTTCTACATATTCTTGATGTGTTGTTACATCCTGTCCAAACTGTTCATTCAACCAGTTCTGCATAAAGAGTGTCGGATCCTGATCTTCTACACCCTCCGGGAATCTCAGTACTCTCATATTTGTTCTCCTAGATCTATTTTCTAACTAGCAGTTTACCCTTTTTTCCTTATTTTCAGCTATTAAGGTATTCTTTTCTGTAACAGTTTTTTGTAGTTTATCTTCTTATCTGAAACTCTTTTTTCCACCTCGCCTAATCTGTTCTTATAATTTTGGAGATCTGCCCATAACAATCCCATATTTTCTTTAAAATTTCCCACCTGGAGAGAGAGATCCATTATCGAGGTATTACATTTCTTAATTTCCAGAAAAATATCCTGCAAACTTGGTGACTGTTCACGACTTTGCACACTAACTGTTCCCATTAACCCCTCTTTTTCTGAATCTCTCTCACCCCAGGTAGCGACAGCTCTCCCATCACTTCCCCCAAAGTGCTATCCATACCCTCCACTACATGTGGGGAAGAACCTTCATTCCCTGGGAACGTACATTTCTTATCCTGATGCCTTTTTTGAGGAATTCAATTGTTTGTTAATACACGTTATTAGTTTCCTCTCTTGCCTCCTACTTGTTTTGCCATTTTCACATTACTGTTGATATACCCCTTATATCTCTCCAGTCTTTGATTAATACACATACAATAATTTAATTAAAAAAGCTCCATTTTTTTTTCTACGTCTCCTTTTTTTAATTTTATTATTTGTTATCTTTGAGGTAGATTTATGACTAATAGAGGGTTTCGAAATCAAAATCATCACATTTAGGGGACCAAGACATTTATACAACAAAGCAGTCCATAAAAACGTGATTTTTTTTCGTTAAATTCATGGGTGATTGTTCACCTCCTTTTGCTGTATAGACCAAATTACGTAGTGGTGAAATTCTTAATGTGACACAGTTTTTTTTTTTGGGTGGGGGGGGGGAATTTAAGGGTGATTGTACACCTCCTTTTGTGGTATGGGCCGAATTACATAGTGCTGAAATTTGTTATATGAAACAGGCTTTTTTTCATTGTGGGTAATTGTACACCTCCTTTTGCGCTATGGGCTGAAATACATAATTGTGAAACTTATTATATGAAACAGGCTTTTTTTCGTCACATTTATGGGTGATTGTACATCTCTTTTTGCGGTAAGGACCAAATTACTTAGTGGTCAAATTCTTTATGTGACACAGACTACTCTAACCTTAATGGCGCAGCAGTGCGCGGCGACCACCGACGCCCCAGCACCGCACCAGACGGCGGGATCCAGAAGCCACACAGCATCCCCACTGTGCAGCAAAGCCTCCTCGGCTCTGGGCCCCACCACCCCACCAGCACAGCACTGAGGCAGCAATGGCAAATCCGCAGTACTGCACCATGTGAACGAGTGCAAAGAGTTCACCCAGTCACAACCCTCAGGAAATCCATCTGAGAGGTAGTAGGAGTTTATAAACCCCTTGCAGACTAAAGCAAATTAAAAACACCTAGTCCAAATGGGGAGGAGTGCTGACACCAGAGAGGGGAAAAAGTAAATAGATTCTAACAATGTATACAGGAGAGTGAATCTGGATCGCACATCCTCAGTACTATGCGTTGGTGCTGGTGGGGTGGTGAGGCCCAGAGCCATGGAGGCTTTGCTGCACAGTGGGGATGCTGTGTGGCTTCTGGGTCCCGCCGTCTGCTGCTGTGCTGGGGTGCCGGTGGTCTCCGCGCACTCCTGCGCCATTGAGGTTAGAGTAGGTCCCCACTTGTAGAGGCTACCTTGTCGCGGTAAGTGGGCCTATGCTCTTTGATCAAACTGTATACTAATGCCTCTTATGCACAGCATAGAATGTATTACAAATTGGGCGGATATGCCACGTAATTATGCTGAAGGACATTCGTTATATCAAAAGCATAGTACTGAGGATGTGCAATCCTGATTCACTCTCCTGTATATATTGTTAGAATCTAATTTATTTTTCCACTCTCTGGTGTCAGCACTCCTCCCCATTTGGACTAGGCATTTTTAATTAGCCATATAGTGAAAAAGACAGTTCCTGGACACCACTAGTGTTGCTCAGTAATTAATTTAATATTTATATTGCGGATTACTAGTTACAAGAGGTAGTGACGTTTCGGCATTAGCCTTCATCGGAACACTGTGAACATAGATAATACAATAACTAAATTTCATAGAGCATAATTTCATGTCAAATATATAAATTCATGATTAGGGGAAAAAAAATCACAGATACAAATCACATCTTTCGGTTGCTTGATAGTAAGTTTAGGAGGCAAAAGGTATGCTGACTGTAATAATTCAATAGTCCAACATATTGTATGGTAATACTCCATAGATCAACTTTATAGAGGTACAGTATTCATTAAAGTGCTATGAGCTGGATAAGTAGATAAGGAAACATGAGGGAAAAACTTAGATCAATATACCATGCATATAAATAAAGAAACTTACATTTCATGATTCAGTGGAAACAATAGAGATGTGACTACATTATATAATGTAGGCAAACACTATAACTCTACTTAGCAGTGAAGCTGATAATATATCTATACCACTGAGGACTAACCTGGATATGCCGCAGAAAGATATCAGCAAAGTCTTGTAAGAATAGGCTCTGTGGCCATGTGGCAATGCTTCTAGGGCTGAAATGAGCCGCTGTCGCTGCCATCTTGTGCTTCTGGTGACTGAGGAATAAATACACGCTGTTACCGGCGTGCTTCCTCAACACGTGACGCGCCGTCCGGATGTGATGTAAGTCCATGTGCGTCGCGCTCATGTCCAGCCAATGTAAGGGCGGAAGTGACGTTGGCGCCTGAGAAGGGCAGAAGCGCTATTGAAGTTGCGCTTGATGACCAAATGCCTGAGGGCAATTGAATACGAGGCTGCTATATAGGTATACTTAGGAAAGCTGTTATATGAATAACAACTTACCAGCTCAAATCATTAGTGTTGAGCGCGAATATTCGAATAGCAAATTTTTTTAGCGAATATCGGCACTTCGCTAATTCGCGAATATTTCGAATATAGCGCTATAAATTCGCTATTTCGAATATTCATTTTTTTTTGGTTTTTTTTTTAGTTATATTTTTTTCTTTCCCTCTTCCCAACAGTAGTTCTTACCTGTCCTGAGGATTCCTGGCTTCCTGGCTGCTCTAGTCAGTGCCCATTGCCGCTTCTGCCGACTTCCGTGCTCATGGAGCGTCCCCATCCATGGGAACGTCTCCATATACTAAAATGTACTGTCGGATTTGAGGAATTACGTTGAAATCGCAATGCGATTAATTCAAGTTATATTAATCGCATTGCGATTTCAACTTAGAGCTGGGTTTATAATGGGTCAGCTTGCTAGAATGAACGAAGTTAACGAATATGGAATATAGCAGCACTGCTAAGTTGAATTCGCAATGCGATTAATTTAACTTAAAGTAATCGCATTGCGATTTCAACTTAGCACTGCTAGTGCCACTGCTATATTCCATATTCGTTAATTCTAGCCTATGTAAGATAGCAGTGCTAAGTTGAAATCGCAATGCGATTACTTCAAGTTAAATTAATCGCATTGCGAATTCAACTTAGCAGTGCTGCTATATTCCATATTAGTTAACTTCGTTCATTGAATCGTTAACTTCGTTCATTCTAGCAAGCTGACCCATTATAAACCCAGCTCTAAGTTGAAATCGCAATGCGATTAATATAACTTGAATTAATCGCATTGCGATTTAAACGTAATTCCTCAAATCCGACAGTACATTTTAGTATATGGAGATGTTCCCATGGTGATGGGGACGCTCCATGAGCAAGGAACTTTATGGTTGGCTTGGTAGAATTAGCGAATAGCGAATATGACGAATGTATTCAGTCATATTCCTCAAAACGAAGATAACAGTATTCTACATCTTCGTTTTAGCAACCTATTCGTCAACCTCGCTAATTCTAGCAATCAAATAGGAAGGTTGACTATAGAGACAGCTGTGTTAAATTCGCTATGCGATTTTTTTTTTTTTTAATAGAATAATTATATTACTTGATATAATTATTATAATTATTCTATTTATTAAAAAAAATATATAAATAATCGCATAGCGAATTAAACACAGTTGTCTCTATAGTCAACCTTCCTATTTGATTGCTAGAATTAGCGAAGTTGACGAATAGGTTGCTAAAACGAAGATGTAGAATACTTCGTTATCTTCGTTTTGAGGAATATGACGAATACATTCGTCATATCCGTCATCTTCGCTATAATTCTAGATATGAAACCAATAGGAAAGTAGCCTTAAGTTAAAATCGCAATACGCGATTATTTAAATCGCATATTAATCGCGGTAACTAGAATAATGACGAATATTCGATTTCAACGAATATAAAACGAATATTCATTTGAATATTCGCGAATTTCGTCAAAATCGAATATGGCACCTGCCGCTCATCACTATAAATCATATGGAGTCTGGGTGGATAATACATAATAAATTAAAAATGGGTGAACTTTGAAAAGGATACTATTGGATGCGGAAATATCAGCAGGCATTCCTCAGTGTTTGGTCTGTGAAGGCAAATTAAAAATAAAAATAATACTTGTAAGGTAAAATCATGTAAAGATCATAACATAATTATAACTAGAGTTATATAGAATAACAATCATAAAAGGCAATTCAGATCGTACTCCCGGTTTAACCCCTTTGGTTCCAAGGTTCCACGAAAGATGTGATTTGTATCTGTGATTTTTTTCCCCCCCTAATCATGAATTTATATATTTGACATGAAATTATGCTCTATTAAATTTAGTTATTGTATTATCTATGTTCACAGAGTTCCGATGAAGGCTAATGCCGTAACGTCACTACCTCTTGTAACTGGTAATCCGCAATATAAATATTAAATTAATTACTGAGCAACACTAGTGGTGTCCAGGAACTGTTTTTTTCACTACGTGAACATTTGGCTGGGAACCATTCCCTGTGACCCGCACCTAAAGGGTGGAGCGCCGCCCAAACATAACTGCACTGATCATCCCATTTGGAAGAACGCTCCAAGATGTCAACCTTTGCCTTTAATGAAGAAGAGAGGGAACGCATCCTTTCCCAGGTAACCACATCTAGGGATTTTCTGCAAGTCCCAACGTCGGAGGTTAAAAGTCGCGACCTTGAAAAAGAATTGCGCAGGCTGATCAACTACCAACTCCATAGTGCGACACTAGCGCAATACATCCAGGAACAACGTATACCGAGAGGTCTGCGAATGACGACCAGACTCACATTGTTCAAAGATGATGTTGAGTTCTGCGAACAGTTTCAACAAATTTTGAACCGCTGTTCATTTGACCTAATGACTTTAATAGTTTCTTTTTTACAAAATCCCATAGTAAAGCTGGAAGAACAGATTAAGACGGCTGAGGAACAACTAAAAGCAACACTCTCCACAGCAGAACTACAAACACTTAAGGATAAAATAAAAGATAATCTTTTAACACATAGACGGGAAATAGAGAACCAAAAGAGGAGAAAATTTCAGAGGGCTGCCGAAGATTACCGACTGAATAGAGTTTATCGTTGGTAAGAAAACTCACTTCCTACACAGGACTCCAGGAGAGAATATCGATCTTTCTCTGAGTCGTCATTTTCCAGCAGAGAAAATCTCTACAGGAGAGACAATACCTCTACATCTTACATGGGACCCAGGAGGACCCGTGGACGACGCCCAAGAAGAGAGGCTTCTGGATCAGCCAGGGATTATTCCCAAGGACGTACTACACGATCACAGGTAATGACTGATCCACCACAACCTCTAGTCATAAACATCTCCTCCAAGACACTTACACCGGCAAAAATCCAGGTCCTACAAAAGGGCCTGTCTTTCTGTCCTTCTTATAAATTTGACACGTTCCAATTAAATCTGGACTTATTAAGGTTCTACAGGAACCTGCGCCTCAAAGCATTTTTTAGTACTAAGGATCAGGAACTACTCCCTAGGCATCCTGGACTATCCATGGATAAAGGACTCATATCCGTAAAGGATCTAGGCCTGAGATCAAAGAGTTCCTTTAATCCCCCAAGGAATTCACACCCAGTAGAGACCTTTATATCCCTGGTCAACCGGGACATAGAGGTTCTCAGAAGAGATGTGGAAATGGTAAAGTACAGTTGCCAGTCCAATCTCACTAAGGGAGAAAAAGAGGCCCTCCAGTTGTTAAAGAGAGACAGGCACCTATCAAACCCGCCGATATGGGCGGTGCATTGGTAGTTATGGACAGGAGAGACTATCTAGAAGAAGTCAACGATCAACTTAAGGATACAAAAGTATATGAAATTCTGCGAAAGAATCCCACACCGGACATTGCCCTAAAGATTAACCAGGTGTTACTTGTTCACCTTCAAAATAATACCATTGATCAAGACACAGTCTTAAACCTCACCAAGTCTAATCCCATCATCCCGGTTTTGTACACCCTACCCAAGGTACATAAAAGATTACATAAACCACCAGGTAGGCCCATAGTTTCCTCATCTGACTCCATCCTTTCCCCACTATCCATTTTTATAGAAAAGATACTTACACCTCTAATCAAGACGACCAGCTCTTTTCTATTGGATACTACTGCCTTTCTCACAACAATTAGGAACATTAAAAAGGTTCATCCGGATTCGATTCTGGCTTCTTTCGACGTAGTCAGTCTCTACACATCCATCACACACAGCAAAGGCATGTCAGCGGTGTCTAGATTACTTGAATCCTCCAATATTAAACCCCAAGTGAGGGTCCTTTGCCTGGACCTTCTCGAATTAGTATTGACTGAAAATTACTTTCTATTTCAAGATAAGTACTATGTCCAGAAACAAGGGATCGCCATGGGGGCCCATATGGCACCGCCCAACGCCAATTGCTACATGGCCTTTTTTGAACATGACCATATTTACACAGATTCTGCCTTCCATGAGCATGTTCGGGTCTGGAAAAGATACATAGATGACATTTTTTGTATCTGGTCCGGACCCGAACAATCACTACTTGAATTTCACAACAGGATTAACTCGGTCTGGCCTGAACTCAAGTTTACTTTACATCATAACTCAGTCTCAGTCAATTTTCTTGACACAATGGTACAGAAATGTACTGAGGGATATTTGTCCACTGATTTGTATGTAAAAACTACTGATTGTAACAGCTTGTTACATTACAATAGTTTTTACCCGCCCAGTACCAAGAGAGCATTACCTAGATCTCACTTTAAACGTATTGAGAGGATAGTAGATGATCCAACTGTTAAGGTCAACAGACTCCAAGAGATGACCACTAAGTTTCAAAACAGGGGCTACCCTGACAAGATCATCAAGGAGGGACTTACACCTAGAGTTGATAACTCCAACCCATCTAGCAGGAGACTACTGTTTGTACATACCTTCCATCCATTTTCGGGGAAAGTAAGGAAAATCCTGAACCGACATTGGAACCTTCTACATAAAGCGTACCCCAATGTAGAGATACTGTATTCTCTTCCCCACTACTCCCGTGCAACAGACGCCCTAAAAATTTGAGGGACCTATTGGTTAAAGCAGACGACGGGCCTAGTGCAAAAACATCCAAGCAATTACTTCTAAGTACTCGACGTAAAGGTACATTCCCCTGCTTACGATGCATTCAGTGCTCACACGTCACGAAAGGTGACAAGGTGTATCATCCGTTCACTGGCAGAGGTTATCCCATAAAAGGCTACTTCACATGTGATTCAACCAATGTGATCTATGTCATCAAGTGCCCCTGTGGTATGGCGTATGTTGGTGAAACTACTCAGTATTAAAGACCGCATCAGTCAACACAAATCTAATATCAGATGTGAACGCGGTCATCTTCCAATCCCAGCCCATTTCTCCACCAAATGCCATACCATTTCACAATTTAAATTCCAAGTGGTTGAACAGATTCTAACCCCAAGAAGAGGAGGTGACATCAATAAGATCCTCACTAATAGAGAGGCCTTCTGGATCCACAGACTCCAGACCTTGGAAGCAAAGGGGTTAAACCGGGAGTAAGATCTGAATTGCCTTTTATGATTGTTATTCTATATAACTCTAGTTATAATTATGTTATGATCTTTACATGATTTTACCTTACAAGTATTATTTTTATTTTTAATTTGGCTTCACAGACCAAACACTGAGGAATGCCTGCTGATATTTCCGCATCCAATAGTATCCTTTTCAAAGTTCACCCATTTTTATTTTATTATGTATTATCCACCCAGACTCCATATGATTTGAGCTGGTAAGTTGTTATTCATATAACAGCTTTCCTAAGTATACCTATATAGCAGCCTCGTATTCAATTGCCCTCAGGCATTTGGTCATCAAGCGCAACTTCAATAGCGCTTCCGCCCTTCTCAGGCGCCAACGTCACTTCCTCCCTTACATTGGCTGGACATGAGCGCGACGCACATGGACTTACATCACATCCGGACGGCGCGTCACATGTTGAGAAAGCACGCCGGTAACAGCGCGTATTTATTCCTCAGTCACCAGAAGCACAAGATGGCAGCGACAGCGGCTCATTTTAGCCCTAGAAGCATTGCCACATGGCCACAGAGCCTATTCTTATAAGACTTTGCTGTTATCTTTCTGCGGCATATCCAGGTTAGTCCTCAGTGGTATGGATATATTATCAGCTTCACTGCTAAGTAGAGTTATAGTGTTTGCCTACATTATATAATGTGGTCACATCTCTATTGTTTCCACTGAATCCTGAAATGTAAGTTTCTTTATTTATATGCATGGTATATTGATCTAAGTTTTTCCCTCATGTTTCCTTATCTACTTATCCAGCTCATAGCGCTTTAATGAATACTGTACCTCTATAAAGTTGATCTATGGAGTATTGCCATACAATATGTTGGCCTATTGAATTATTACAGTCAGCATACCTTTTGCCTCCTAAACTTACTATCAAGCAACCGAAAGATGTGATTTGTATCTGTGATTTTTTTTCCCCTAATCATGAATTTATATATTTGACATGAAATTATGCTCTATGAAATTTAGTTATTGTATTATTTATGTTCACAGTGTTCCGATGAAGGCTAATGCCGAAACGTCACTACCTTTTGTAACTGGTAATCCGCAATATAAATATTAAATTAATTACTGAGCAACACTAGTGGTGTCCAGGAACTCTCTTTTTCACTAAGTGAACATTTGGCTGGGAACCATTCCCTGTGACCCGCTCCTAAAGGGTGGAGCGCCGCCCAACCATAACTGCACTTTAATTAGCCATAGTCTGCAAAGGGTTTATAAACTCCTACTACGTCTCAGATGGATTTCCTGAGGGTTGTGACTGGGTGAACTCTTTGCACTCGTTCCCATGGTGCAGTACTGCGTGTCTGCCATTGCTGCCTCAGTGCTGTGCTGGTGGGGTGGTGGGGCCCAGAGCCATGGAGGCTTTGCTGCAGAGTGGGGATGCTGTGTGGCTTCTGGGTCCCGCCGTCTGCTGCTGGTGCGGTGCTGGGGTGCCGGTGGTCGCCGCGCACTGCTGTGCCATTGAGGTTAGAGTAGGTCCCCACTTGTAGAGGCTACCTTGTCGCGGTAAGTGGGCCTATGCTCTTTGATCAAACTGTATACTAATGCCTCTTATGCACAGCATAGAATGTATTACAAATTGGGCGGATATGCCACGTAATTATGCTGAAGGACAGTCGTTATATCAAAAGCATAGTACTGAGGATGTGCGATCCAGATTCACTCTCCTGTATAAATCGCAAGCATCCGCAAGCAAGTGCGGATGCGGTGCGATTTTCCCGCATGGTTGCTAGTAGACGATCGGGATGGGGACCTGATCTTTATTATTTTCCCTTATAACATAGTTATAAAGAAAAATAATAGCATTCCCAATAGAGAATGCAAAGTAAAAAGGGCAATTGAGGGTTAAATAAAAAATTTATTAAATAATAAAATAAACAAACTCACCCCCTCCATGTGATCGCGTAGCTGTCGGTTACAGGGTTTCTGTTCTGTGTTCAGCCGGGAAGGGGGTGAAGGACCTTCAGTGACGTCACTGGGTCACATGGTCCATGCGCATGTGCGTGTGAAGCAGGTGATTGGCCCATGTGACCCAGTGACGTCACTGAAGGTCCTTCACCCCCTTCCTGGCTGAACACAGAACAGTAGCTAAGTAACCGAAAGCTACGCGATCAAATGTAGGGGGTGAGTTCGTTTTTTTAATTATTTTTAACCCTCTCTTGCCCTTTTTACTTTGCATTCTCTATTGAGAATTCTATTATTTTCCTTTATAACTATGTTATAAGAGAAAATAATAAAAGATACAGAATACTCAACCCAAAACCGGACTTTAGTGATGGGTACCAAACATGCGGATTTATCACACGCGCGTGCAAAACGCATTACAAAAGTTTGCACAAGCGCGGGAAAATGCGTGATTTTTCCGCGCTTGTGCAAACTTTTGTGACGCCCGTGTGAAAAAGGCCTTTACTATCATATCGACGTACCCGGAATCTAAAAGATAATCTGGTGAAGGCGGATATAGGTACTAAAAGGGTTACCATGAGCGCTTATGTTGGGTCCAAGAGAGTAGGAAGCTTTCCGTGTTACAACTGTGTTAATTGCCCCCTTATGCTTAAGGGCTCAGAATTCACCCATCCGATAACAGGGAAGACATTTAAAATCAACAAATACCTTACGTGTGATACGACGTATGCAGTGTACCTCCTAGAGTGTGCCTGTCATCTTTTATATGTAGGGGAGACAACATGGGAGGTACAAACTAAATTGAACCAGCACCGCTTTTCCATCTGTGAAAAATGGATGGACCTACCTGTATCCCGCCATTTTGTGGAGGCAAAACATGGAGAAAGGGACCTAAGATTTAGGGTCCTGGACCATATCCCAATCCTAACAAGGGGGGATAGAGTAACCCTCCTGAAACGCAAATAATTATTTTGGATTTATAATTTACATACGCTTAAATCCGAGGGGCTCAATGTGGAATTTAGGGTGGTGTAGCCCGGGGAACCATGGGGGTGGTTCTCATTGTCCTGTAATTTTGGGAATATAAGTGTTGTTTTTTGTGAAGTTATTATGAAAGACTAATATGTTTCTTATCTCATTTTTAATTTAGATTATCCTAAGCTGGAAATATTGGTCCCTGAACAGAGGATTGCCACTCCAGATTGGGATTCGCGGCTTTTTAATTCTATAGTGATAAATTGATAATAATTGGTTACCAGGAGGTGCCATTTATGGAGAGCTGGATATTAGTTCATACCTTGATGTTTTTATTTTGCTACATATGTAAGTCAGGTGAATCTCTTATAGTCCTTTAAATCTTGGAAGGACCAATTTAAATAACATAACCTGTGATACACATATTGTAGCAGATTGTTGGGGAAGTGTATATATGAGGTTCGATTGAGACATATGGGGTACCCATGAGAGGGTGAGTATTGGTGCAGGGATGTGACCAGAATACTCACAGACTCAAGGAGCGCGACCCCAGGATTGAACATCCTGGGAGTCGTACTCCTGTATGGGCCTTATGTTGTCATTAGGTGGCCGTCTTCCACAGCACCTCTTGTTGAACATGGTTCTATAGTGGGCCTGATATAATACGGATGTTTGGTTCGCCCTACTTACAATTGTTTACATTGCCATTACTACAGCGGACTCACCGATGTATATGGTGGAGCCCGCTGAGGGCATGCACAGTGGGTTTTCTGGGTTGTTATTCCACCCTCACTCGAAAGCTGGCAACAGAATACGTCATACATGACGTTGCTCTTCCTGGAGTATGCTCAGTATTAGTCATTCATCAACTCTATGGGCCGGAGCTAGCGCTGACGAAGTGCGCAGTTTCCGGACGCTGTAGCAATTCCCACGTGGTGAGTGGAATTTGGCGTTCCTTTGTTTATGGTAGCCAATTATTGTATTGTATTTTATTGTACACAGATGGGGCTGATTTTGGAACTTTCTTGAAACACATGAATTTTATGAATGAAATGCCATGTATATGCACTATTTTATAGAAATACTGATTGTGAATGGATAGCACTGAGGTATGTTTTGAAATTATGGATTGATCACTGTATTTTGGATCATGTTTAAAAATTATGTATCATTATCTAATCATGAGTTGCACCTGTACACCTGATATATAAGTTACCAATACACTTGTACTCACTGCTTGATAAAGATTGCAATGAGAGATTGAAACGTTGCAAGAGGTGGAATAAAGGGATCCAGTTTACATTTATTTTGGAGTGCTGCCTTTTGTATCGTCTATATGTATATATATATATATATATATATATATATATATATATTTGTCTTTTCACTTACAATGATGAACAATACGGTAACAATGAACTTTTGACTTTCAGGCTCCATATCTCATCTTCCACTATTGCTTTGAACGTGAGACTACCATCATTTTATAGACAATCATCTTAGCTATCTCATGCATAACTTGGACTTGCAACTATTTAGCATATGATTAGTTATGCAGATTCTTGTCATGTAACAAAATTGTTACTATTTGCTCCGTCCTCAAATTCTAAATTTAAATTTTTATTATTTTGTGCGTATTTTGTAAGTACAACTTTGGCTTTCAACACTGCCCGAATCCTTCTGGACATGCTCTCGATCAGATTCAACCATGTCTCAACAAAAAATTGTTCCCAGGTCTCTTTTACATGTTCCCAATGTTGGTGCACTTGGGTACGAATACAGCTTTTTCTTCATCTTGTTTACCTGCTGCGCCATTCAGATTTAATCTGTACTGTTATACATAGACTTAAACTTATACATAGACTGTTTGTCAGACTTAGTATCAACATGTGGTCTAATATATTGCTGTGTTTATCTTGTTCACCTGCTGCAACATTCATACTTAACCCCTTAAGGACCCTGCCATATTTCACCTTAAGGACCAGGCCATTTTTTGCAAATCTGTGTGTCACTTTATGTGGTGATAACTTTTAAACGCTTTTACTTATCCAGGCCATTCTGAGAAAGTTTTCTCGTTACATATTGTACTTCATGACAGTGGTAAACTAAAGTCAAAAAAATTCATTTTTTTAATAAAAAATACAAAATTTACCAAAAATTTTGAAAGATTTATGAAATCTCAATGTATCTCAATTAAAATAAGCAAATTACACCATATCAGCATGGCTTCATGAGGGATCGGTCATGTCAAACTAATTTAATCAGTTTCTATGAGGAGGTAAGTTCTAGACTTGACAGCGGTGAATCAATGGATGTCGTATATCTGGACTTCTCCAAAGCATTTGACGCTGTACCACATAAAAGGTTAGTATATAAAATGAGAACACTTGGACTAGGAGAAAATATCTGTATGTGGGTAAGTAACTGGCTCAGTAATAGAAAACAGAGGGTGGTTATTAACGGTACACACTCAGATTGGGTCACGGTCATTAGTGGGGTACCTCAGGGTTCAGTATTGGGCCCTATTCTCTTCAATATATTTATTAATGATCTTGTAGAAAGCTTGCACAGTAATATATTAATTTTTGCAGATGACACTAAACTGTGTAAAGTAATTAACACTAAAGAGGACAGTTTTCTGCTACAGAGGGATCTGGATAGATTGGGGGCTTGGGCAGAGAAATGGCAGATGAGGTTTAACACTGACAAATGTAAAGTTATGCACATGGGAAGGAATAATGCAAGTCACCCGTACATACTAAATCGTAAAACACTCAGTAACACTGACATGGAAAAGGATCTAGGAATTTTAATAAATTACAAATTAAGCTGTAAAAACCAGTGTCAGGCAGCTGCTGCTAAGGCCAATAAGATAATGGGTTGCATCAAAAGGGGCATAGATGCCCGTGATGAAAATATAGTCTTACCACTTTATAAATCACTAGTCAGACCACACATGGAGTACTGTGTACAGTTCTGGGCTCCCGTGAACAAGGCAGACATAGCAGAGCTAGAGAGGGTTCAGAGGAGGGCAACTAAAGTAATAACTGGAATGGGGCAACTACAGTACCCTGAAAGGGTATCAAAATTAGGGTTATTCACTCTAGAAAAAAGACGACTGAGGGGAGATCTAATAACTATGTATAAATATATCAGGGGTCAGTACAAAGATCTCTCCCATCATCTATTTATCCCCAGGTCTGTGACTGTGACGAGGGGACATCCTCTGCGTCTGGAGGAAAGAAGGTTTGTACACAAACATAGAAAAGGGTTCTTCACGGTAAGAGCAGTAAGACTATGGAACTCTCTGCCTGAGGAGGTGGTGAGTACAATAAAGGAATTCAAGAGGGGCCTGGATGTATTTCTGGAGCGTAATAATATTTCAGGCTATAGCTACTAAAGATGGGTCGTTGATCCAGGGAGTTATTCTGACTGCCTGATTGGAGTCGGGAAGGAATTTTTTCCCCTTAAGTGGGGAAAATTGGCTCTACCTCAGAGGGGTTTTTTGCCTTCCTCTGGATCAACTTGCAGGAAACAGGTCGAACTGGATGGACAAATGTCTTTTTTCGGCCTTATATACTATGTTACTATGTTACTATGTAGATTTACAAATTTCCAAATGTCAATTTCTCTTCTTTTATAATAGATTGTGATAACTCCAAAAATAGTTATTACTTTGCATTCCCCACATGTCTACTTCATGTTTTATATCAAGTTTAGAAGCAAATCTTGAGATTTTTCAGAAAATTTCCAAAATTCACTTTTTAAGGACCAGTTCAGGTCTGAAGTCACTTTGTGAGGCTTACATAATAGAAACCACTCGAAAATGACCTCATTTTAGAAACGACACCCCTCAAGGTATTCAAAAATGACTTTACAAACTTTGTTAACCCTTTAGGTGTTCCACAAGAATAAATGTAAAATGGAGATGAAATTTAAGAATTTCACTTTTTTGGCAGATTTTACATTTTAATAAAAAAATTTCCGCTAACAAAGCAAGGGTTAACAGCCAAAAAAACTCAATATTATTTCCCCTTATTCTGTAGTTTACATAATCACCCATATGTGGTAGTAAACTGCTGTACGGGCAGACGGCAGGGCGCAGAAGGAAAGGAACGCCATATTATTTTTGGAAGGCAGATTTCACTGGGATAATTTTAAGCTGCCATGTCACATTTGAGGACCCCCTGATTCACCCCTAGAGTAGAAACTCCAAAACAGTGACCCTATTTTAGAAATAGCACCCTCAAGGTATTTAAAACTAATTTTACAAACTTTGTTAACCCTTTAGGTATTTCACAAGAATTAATAGAAAATGGAGATGAAATTTCAGAATTTCACTTTTTTGGCAGATTTTAGATTGTAATCTATATTTTCCAGTTTTAAATCAAGGGTTAACAGCCAAACTAAACGTAATATTTATTGCCCTGATTATACAGTTTACAGAAACATCCCATATGGGGTTGCAAACTGCTGTATGGGCACATGGCAGGGAGCATAAGGAAAGGAACGTCATATGGTTTTTGGAAGGCAGATTTTGCTGGACTGATTTTTTGACACCATGTCCCATTTGAAGCCCCATTGATGCACCCCTATAATAGAAACTCCAAAAAAGTGACCCCATTTTGGAAACTACGGGATAAGTTGGCAGTTTTGTTGGTTCTATTTTAGGGTAGATATGATATTTGGTTGCTCTTTATTACACTTTTTGAGAGGCAAGGTAACAAAAAATAGCTGTTTTTGCACAGTTTTTATTTTTGTTATTTACAATGTTCATCTGGCAGGTTAGATCATGTGGTATTTTTATAGAGCAGGTTGTTAGCGATGATGCGACAATACAAAATAAGTATACTTTTTTGGCTGTTTGTTTAAGTTTTACATAATAAAGCATTTTTGAAAAAAATGATTTTTTAGTGTCTCCGCATTCTGAAAGCCGTATTTGTTTTATTTTTTGGGCGACTGTCTCATGTAGGGCTCATTTTTTTCGGTATGAGATGATGGTTTGATTGGTAGTATTTTAGGGTGCATAAGACTTTTTGATCGTTTGGTATTAAACTTGATGTAAGGTGACAAAAAATGCCTTTTTTGGCACACTTTTTTTTACGGAATTCAGCTGAGGGGTTAGGTTATGTGATATTTTTTATACATCAGGTTCTTATGGACACAGCAATGCCTAATATGTATACTTTTTTATTACTTTAATTTTTACACAATAATATCATTTTTGAAACAAACAAAAAATAATTTTAGTGTCTCTATAGTCTGAGAGTCATTTTTATTTTTTTCTGGGCGATTGTCTTAACCCCTTAAGGACACGGCCCTTTTTCACTTTAAGGACCAGGCCATTTTTTCAAAATCTGACCTGTGTCACTTTATGTGGTGATAACTTTAAAACACTTTTTCTTATCCAGGCCATTCTGAGATTTTATTTTAGTCACATATTGTACTTCATGACACTAGCAAAATGAAGTCGAAAAATTTCATTTTTATTTATAAAAAAATACCAAATTTACCAAAAATGTTGAAAAATTGGCAATTTTCCAAGTTTCAATTTCTCTACTTCTATAATACATAGTAATACCGCCCAAAAAAGTTATTGATTTATATTCCCCATATGTCTACTTCATGTATCGATGATTTTGGGAATGCCATTTTTTTTGGGGGGGAAGTTACAACGCTTAGAAGTTTAGAAGTAAATCTTGAAATTTTTCAGAAATTTTGAAAAACCCACTTTTTTAGAGACCAGTTCAGGTCTGAAGTCACTTTGTGAGGCTTACATAATAAAACCACCCAAAAATGACCCCATTCTAGAAACTACACCCCTTTAGGTTTTCCTACAAGAGTTAATGGCAAATGGAGATAAAATTTCAGAATTTTAATTTTTTGTAAAATTTTCCATTTTAATCCATTTTTTCCAGTAACAAAGCAAGGGTTAATAGCCAAACAAAACTCCATATTTATTCCCCCGATTCTGCAGTTTTCAGGAACACCCAATATGTGGTCGTAAACTGCTGTATGGCCAGACTGCAGGGCGCAGAAGGAAAGGAACGCCATATGGTTTTTGGAAGGCAAATTTTGCTGGACTGGTTTTTTGACACCATGTCCCATTTGAAGCCCCCCAATGCACCCCTAGAGTAGAAACTCCATAAAAGTGACTCCATCTAAGAAACTACACCCCTCAATGTATTCAAAACCAGTTTTACAAACTTTGTTACCCTTTAGGTGTTCCACAAGAGTTATTGGCAAATGGAGATGAAATTTCAGAATTTCTATTTTTTGTTACCTTGTCTCAAAAAAAGTGTAATATAGAGCAACCAAAAATCATATTTACCCTAAAATAGTACCAACAAAACTGACACCTTATCCCATAGTTTCCAAAATGGGGTCACTTTTTGGGAATTTCTACTGTAGGGGTGCATCAGGGGGGCTTCAAATGGGACATAGTGTCAAAAAACCAGTCCAGCAAAATCTGCCTTCCAAAAACCATATGGCGTTCCCTTCCTTCTGTGCCCTGCCGTTTGGCCATACAGCAGTTTACGACCACATATGGGTTGTTTGTGCAAATAAGAGAATCAGGGCAATAAATATTGAGTTTTGTTTGGCTGTTAACCCTTGCCTTGTTACTGGAAAAATGGATTAAAATTGAAAATTTGCAAAAAAAATAGCTGTTTTGGGACCGTTTTTATTTTTTGCTATTTACATAGTTGAACTGAGAGGTTAGATTGTGTGCTATTTCTATAGAGCAGGTTGTTACGAACGCAACAATACCAAATATGACAACTTTTTGGGGTTTTTTGTTTCAGTTTTACATAATAAAGCATTTTTGACAAAAAATATTTTTGTGTCTCCACATTCTGAAAGCCATAGTTTTTTTTTTTTTTTTGGGGGGGGCGACCGTCTTATGTAGCGGCTCGATTTTTGCGGGATGAGATGGCGGTTTGATTGGCACTATCTTGGGGTGCAGATGACATTTTGGTTGCTTGCTATTACACTTTTTGTGATGTAAGGTGACAAAAATGGCTTTTGACACCGTATTTTTTATTTTTTTTGCTGTGTTCAGCTGAGGGGTTAAGACATGTGTTATTTTTATAGATCACATTGTGACGGACGCGACGATATCTAATATGTATACTTTTTATTTATTTATATAAGTTTTACACAATAATATCTTTTTGTCAAACAAAAAAAAATCATGTTTTAGTGTCTCCATAGTATGAGAGCCATATTTTTTTTTTGGGGGCGATTGTCCTATATAGGGGCTCATTATTTTGCGGGATGAGATGGCGGTTCGAATGGTACTATCTTGGGGTGCATATGACTTTTTGATCGCTTACTATTACACTTTTTGTGATGTAAGGTGACAAAAAATGGCTTTTTTGTCAACGTTTTTATTTTTTATGTTTACGGCGTTCATCTGAGGGGTTAGGTCATTTTATATTTTTTTAGAGCAGGTCCTTATGGACGCGGCAATACATAATATGTATACTTTTTTATTTATTTTGGTTTTACACAATAATATCCCTTTTGAATAAAAAAAAAACAAGTTTTAGTGTCTCCATTGTCTGAGAGCCATACATTTTTCAGTTTTTAGGCAATTGTCTCAGGTTGGGTATAATTTTTGCAGGATAAGGTGACGGTTAGATTGGCACTATTTGGGGGGTCATATGACTTTTTGATCGCTTTGTATTACACTTTGAGTGATGTAAGGTGCCAAAAAATGGCTTATTTACACAATTTTTTGTTGTTTTTTTTATGGTGTTCATCTGAAGAGTTCAATCTTGTGATATTTTTATAGAGCAGGTTTTTACGGAAGCGGCGATACCTAATATGTGTAGTTTATTTTTTATTTTATTTTTTTATTCATTGATATGTGTTTTTTTCATTTTTACTTTTTTTCACTTTTTTACCTTTTTTTTTTTACCCAGACCCACTTGGTTCTGAAAGATCCAGTGGATCTGGTGTCTGTTTAATACAGTACAGTACACTATATAGTGCACTGTGCTGTATTTTTTTACTTTACAAAGTCTGAATAGACCTTTAGCAGGTCTATTCAGACTTTCAGCACCATGGAGAGCAGGATGCTTCTGAAAGCGTCCTGTCTCCATGGCAACCATCACCCGCTGCCATAAGAGAGCAGCGGGTGATCGATTTGGAGGGAGGGGAGCTCCCTCCTTTTGCGATCCCATCCTGTTGGGGGGCTGCAAAGGCACAGCAGCCCCCCGATGGG
Source organism: Bufotes viridis (assembly GCA_033119425.1). Taxonomy (NCBI): domain Eukaryota; kingdom Metazoa; phylum Chordata; class Amphibia; order Anura; family Bufonidae; genus Bufotes; species Bufotes viridis. The sequence continues at coordinate 460,476,700 of CM065590.1, forward strand.
AGAGGGAGGGAGCTCCCTCCCTGTTAACCCTTCCATACCGCGGTCCGTACAGAACGCAGTATAGAAGGTGTTAAACGGCTGGTATCTGATCAAGCACAGATGCCAGCCGTTTCTATCAGAGTGTCAGCAATGTGCTGACACTCTGATAGATCCACTAGACACCAGGGAATAGCCTCCCGCACCGCCTCCCACACCGCCTCCCGCCGCCCGCAACCATGCAGGGGGGTTTAAATGTACAACTTTGGGGGCATTAACTCTTTCTGTGACCGCGGGGATCAGAGATAGCGAAAACGAGCTGCAAACCGCAGGTCTAAATTGACCTGCGGTTTGCAGCGATAGCCCATACAGGGGGTCACAGGACCCCCTGGGCATTGTAACAAGGTACCTGCTGAATGATTTCAGCAGGTACCTTGTTCCGATCACTGCCGGCTGAGCAGCAGTGATCGGAACTACTCATGACGTACCGGTACGTCATGTGTCCTTAAGGACTCGGGAAACATGCCGTACCGGTACGTCATGTGTCCTAAAGGGGTTAAGTAGGGTATCATTTTTGCGGGATGAGATGATGATTTAATTGGAACTATTTTAGGGTGCATATAACTTTTTGATCGATATCTATTATACTTTTTGTGATGTAAGGTGACAAAAAATGCCTTTTTTGACACCGTTTTCATTTAATTTTGTTTACGATGCTCATCTGAGGGGTTAGGTTATGTTATATTTTTATACAGCAGATTCTAATGGACGGGGCAATAACTAATATGTATACTTTTTATTTACTTAAGTTTTACACAATAACAGCATTTTTTAAACTAAATTAAATATGTTTTAGTGTTTCCATATATTTTAAGAGCCATATTTATTTATTTATTTATTTTGGGCTATTGTCTTAAGTAGGGGCTCATTTTTTGTGGGATGGGGTGACGGTTAGATTGGCACTATTTTGTGGGGAGTATGCCTTTTTGATCGCTTGGTGTTGCACTTTTAGTTATGTCAGGTGACAAAAAATATGTTTTTAGCACAGTTTTTCTTACATTTTTTTGACAGTGTTCACCTGAGGGCTTAGGTCATGTGATATTTCTATAGAGCCGGTCGTTATGGTTGTGGCAATACCTAATATGTCTACTTTTTTATTTATTTTAGTTTTACACAATAATATAACTTTTGAAACAAACAAAATCATGTTTTAGTGTCTCCATATTCATAGAGCCATAGTTTTGTTTATGTTTTGGGCGATTGTCTTAAGTAGAGTATCTATTTTTACAGGATGAGGTGATGGTTTGATTGGTACTATTTTGGGTTGCATATGACTTTTTGATCGCTTGCTATTGCCTTTTTTATGATGTAATGTGACAAAAAATTGTTTTTTTGACACCGCTTTTATTTTTATTTTTTTACGGTGTTTCATGTATTTTTATAGAGCAGGTCATTACGGACGCGACAATTCTTATTATGTATACTTTTTTATTTACTTAAGTTTTACACAATAACAGCATTTTTTAAACAAAAATAAATATGTTTTATTGTCTCCATATTCATTTTTGCGGGTTGAGGTGAAGGTTAGATTGGTACTATTTTGGGGGGCATATGCCTTTTTAATTGCTTGGTGTTGCACTTTTAGTGATGTAAGGTGACAAAAAATGTTTTTTTTTAGCAGTTTTTATTGTATTTCTTGGCGGTGTTCATCTGAGGGGTTAGGTCATGTGATATTTTCATAGAGCCAGACGATACAGACCCAGTGATACCTAATATGTCTACTTTTCTTTTTTTCCCTATTTTTTTTTTTTATTTACATTATCTCGGGAAAAGGACCCTTTTTTTACTTGAAACTTTTAATTTTTTGTTAAACTTTTTTTTTAAAACTTTTTTTTTACTTTTTTTGTCCAACTCTGGGACTTCAATTTGTTGGGGTCTGATCACCTTTACAATGCTTTACAATACTTCTGTATTGTAAATCATTGGCTGTAAGTGTATTACTGAATGTAATACACTTAAAGCTTCCTGCCTGTGAGATCAAGGGGGCTGGATCTCACAGGCTGTCACGGAAGGCAGCCACGATGCCTGAAGAAGGCATCGGACTGCCTTCCCTGCTATCGGGTCCCTGTTACAGCAGATGGCAGCTCCGATCCCCACAAGGACATCGCACGTGCCGCGGTCAGCGCTGACCACTGCACATCAAGGGTTAATGCGCCTGCATTGGTGACTTCATCAATGCCGATGCATGCAGCAGGGGTCCAGCCGGACCCCACCACGGATCAGGGGCGCATCTCCTGCACCCGCCCGATCACCACGACTTACATGTACAGCTTTGGTCCCTAAGTCAGGGACATCTGCGCCGTAAATCTTAGTCTGTAGTGAATTAGAATATTCTTCATAATTTACTAAATTAGTAAATGTAATGGGTTCAGATGAAAAAAAAGAGGAATATTTGTTTTTGAGAATATATATCACACTATATTCTACATATTCACGAATTCTAGCAAGCCAACCCAATAGGAAAGTTGCCTTTAACCCGCCCTTACTCAATTAACGCGCATATCAAATTGCCGATGTTTTGCATTAGATGAAATAAATAAAATAATAATGAATAATATTCTAAGTCATTGCAGACTATGATACTGCAACCTTCTCACATTGACCCACAAGCATGAAACAGGCAGGTAATGGGTTCAGATGAATTTTTTTTTTACTAATATTCGTTTTTAAGAATATATTTCACTATATTCAAAATATTCGAGAATTCTCGAAGTGCCGATATTCACGATAAAAATTTGCAATGCGAATATTCGAGCTCAACACTACAAACCAGATGTACTGGAATGGTTGCCTAGCATTTCAACATTATCTCAGGTGACAACAGACACACAGCCAGGAATCAGTGGGTTTCTTTGAAACCACGCTTAATTGGCATGGCCCATGAACTGTCTCTGTGTTTTCACCTGACCTGAACCTACCTCTCACATTTGCTGCTCCTTCTGCTAGCCAAGTAATGATAGCCGCAAACTCTTCTCTTTTTTTCACCAAGGATGAGTTATTTAAGGACAGTCAACAGTTAGAGGCCAGCACAAACTTGGATGAGAGGTCCGCTATCGCCTCCTCTAGGTGTGCAACTGCCGATGATAACAGTTGGGTTGGAATACCAGTGGCAAGAAGTCAGGGACATGTGCAAGTGACAGGTAAGGGGGACATTAGGGAGGAACAAACTGATGTAGATGATGATTAGAGATGAGCGAATTTTGCTTTGATCCTAATTTATTCGAGGCGAATCGCCTTAAAAAACATCTATTTCATGGCTGCAGAGAGCCTTTATAATCGTGTAGAACACTGTGCCTTGCAGTAACATGCATAGGGAGTATGATTTGGTGTTGAAATTGCACTGTGAGTCCATATGACATGCAGATGAAAGGCGTAGCTCTTAACCCCTTAAGGACACGACAATATTTCACCTTAAGGACCAGGCCATTTTTTGCTAATCTGACCAGTGTCACGTTATGTGTGAATAACTTTAAAAAGCTTTTAATTACTCAGGCCATTCTGAGACTGTTTTTACGTCACATATTGTACTTCATAAGGCTGGGTTCACACGAGCGTGTCCGGATTAGGTGCGGATGCGTTGCGGATGCGTTCAGTGAAAACTGTGCGATTTCACAGGCAAAGTCATTCAGTTTTGCCTGCAATTGTGTTCAGTTGTTCAGTTTTTTCCGCGTGGGTGCAATGCGTTTTGATGCGTTTTTCACGCGCGTGATAAAAAACTGAAGGTTTACAAACAACATCTCCTAGCAACCATCAGTGAAAACGCATCGCACCCGCACTTGCTTTTTTTTAACGCAGCCCCATTCACTTCTATGGGGCTAGGTCTGCGTGAAAAACGCAGAATATAGAACATACTGTGATTTTCACGCAACGCACAAGTGATGCATGAAAAAAAACGCTCATGTACACAGCCCCATTGAAATGAATTGGTCAGGATTCAGTGCGGGTGAAATGCGTTCACATCACGCATTGCACCCGCGCGGAAAACTCGTCCGTGTGACTGCAGCCTAACACTAGTAAAATGGAGTAAAAAAAATCGTTTGTATTCATAAAAAAAATCCAAATTTACCAAAAGTAAAACCAGAAAGTTTAAATTTCTCTACTTCTATAATACATAATAATACAGCAAAAAAAAATTATTAATTTACATTCCCCATATGTCTTATTCATGTTTGGATATATTTTGGGAATGTCATTTTATTTTTTTGGGACGTTACAAGGCTTAGAAGTTTAGAAGCAAATCTTGAAAATTTTCAGAAATTTTTAAAAATCCACTTTTTAGGGACCAGTTCAAGTCTGAAGTCACTTTGTGAGGTTTACACAATAGAAACCACCTAAAAATGACCCTATTCTAGAAACTACACCCCTCGAGGTATTCAAAACTGATTTTACAAATGTCATTAATCCTTTAGGTGTTCCACAAGAGTAAATGGCAAATGGAGATAAAATTTCTGAATTTTACTTTTTGTCAAATTTTCCATTTTAATCCATTTTGTCCAGTAACAAAGCGAGGGTTAACAGCCAAACAAAACTCAATATTTATTGCCCTGATTCTTTAGTTTGCAGAAACACCCCATACGTGGCCGTCAACTGCTGTATGGCCAAACGGCAGGGCGCAGAAGGAAGGGAACGCCATATGGTTTTTGTAAGGCAGATTTTGCTGGACTGATTTTTAGACAACATGACCCATTTGAAGCCCCCCTGATGCAACCCTACAGTAGAAACTCCAAAAAAGTGACCCTATTTTGGAAACGAGAGAATAAGGTGTCAGTTTTGTTGGTACTATTTTAGGGTAAATATGATTTTTGGTTGCTCTATATTACACTATTTTTGAGGCAAGGTAACAAAAAATAGAAATTCAGAAATTTTATCTCCATTTGCCAATAACTCTTGTGGAACACCTAAAGGGTTAACAAAGTTTGTAAAATCAGTTTTGAATATCTTGAGGGGTGTATTATTTTAGATGGAGTCACTTTTTTGGAGTTTCTACTCTAGGGGTGCATCAGGGGGGCTTCAAATGGGACATGGTGTCATAAAACCTACCGTTTGGCCTTACAGCAGTTTATGACCACATATGGGGTGTTTCTGCAAACTACAGAATCATGGCAAAAAATATTGAGTTTTATTTGGCTGTTAACCCTTGCTTTATTACTGGAAAAATTTATTAAAATGGAAAATTTACCAAAAAATAGCTGTTTTTGGACCGTTTTTATTTTTTATTATTTACATAGTTGATCTGACAGGTTAGATCGCATGCTATTTCTATATACCAGGTTGTAATGGATGCGACAATACCAAATATGACTACTTTTTTGGGGGTTTTGTTTCAATTTTACATAATAAAGCATTTTTGAACAAAATGATTTTTTATTGTCTCCACGTTAAGAAAGCCATAGTTTTTTTTTATTTTTTAGGCGACTGTATTATGTAGGGGCTCATTTTTTGTGGGATGAGATGGCGGTTTGATTGGCACTATCTTGGGGTGCATATGACATTTTGGTCGCTTGCTATTACACTTTTTGTGATGTAAGGTGACAAAAATGGCTTTTGACACAGTATTTATATTATTTTTTTTGCTGTGTTCACCTGAGTGGTTAGGTCATGTGTTAGTTTTATAGAGCAGTTTGTTACAGATGCGGCGATAAATAATATGTATACTTTTTATTTATTTATTTAAGTTTTTCATAATAATATCATTTTTGAATAAAAAAAAAGAATCATGTTTTAATGTCTCCAAAGTCTGGAAGCCATATGTTTTTATTCTTTTGGGCGATTGTCCTATGTTGGTTATCATTTTTTGCGGGATGAGATGTCGGTTTGGTTGGCACTATTTTGGGAGGCATATAACTTTTTGATCACTTGCAATTACACGTTTTGTGATGTGAGGGTACAAAAAATGTTTTTTGACACTGTTTTTATTTTATTTTTTTACGGTGTTTATCTGAGGGGTTAGATCATGTGATATTTTTATAGAGCAGATTTTTATGGATGCGGCAATACGAAATATGTATACTTTTTCAAATTTATTTAACTTTAACACAATAACAACATTTTAGAAAAAAAAAAGTAATGTTTTAGTGTCTCCATAGTCTAAGAGCCATATTTTTTTTATTTTTTTGGGCTATTGCGCTATGTAGGGGCTCATTTTGTGCTGGATGAGATGGTGGTTTTATTTGGTACTATTTTGGGAGGCATACGCCTTTCTGATCGCTTGGTATTACACTTTTTATGATGTGAGGTGACAAAAATGGCTTTTTTACACCATTTTTTTTAATGGTGTTCACCTGAGGGGTTAGGTCATGTGATATTTTTATAGAGCAGGTTTTTACGGACGTGGCGATACCTATTATGTTTAGTGATTTTTATTTTAAAATTTTTAATTCAGTGATAAATGTTTTTTATTTTTACTTTTTTCACTTGTTTTAACATTTCTTTTTTACCCAGACCCACTTGGTTCTTGAAGATCCAGTGGGTCTGATGTCAGTATAATACAGTACAGTACACTATATAGTGTACAGTACTGTATTTTTTACTTTAGACTTAGTCTGGTCAGACTTCTGCCTTTAGCAGAAGTCAGATCAGACTTACATTACCATGGCAAGCAGGACGCCTCTGAAAGATCCTGCTGCCAGGAGCAGCGGGTGATGGGGAGGGAGGGGAGACCCATCCCTCTGTGATCCCATCCTGTCGGGGGGCTGCAAAGGCACAGCTCCCTCCCTGATAACCCCTTTCCCTACAGCGGTCCGTACGGACCGCGGCATGGAAGGGGTTAAACTGCTGACATCTGCACCAGCACAGATGTCAGCAGTTTATAGCAGAGTGTCAGCAATGTGCTGACACTCTGCTAACTACTGACCACCAATGAATATTAAACAGGAGGCATACGGGGGATCGCGATCCCGCCTGCCGCACCGCCCGCCTCCAGCACTATTTTTTAACCCCCCTGATCGATATTATGGCTGCGGGCCATGCAGGGGGGTTAAAAAATACACATTACAGGCATTTACAAGTTTCTGATCTGACCGCGGGGATCAGAAACAGCAGAAAGCGCTGCAAACCGCAGGTTTGAATTGACCAGCCAGGGCCCACTACTGAAGGACGAGGAGGATGAGTAGGAGGTGGAGGAGGATGGGGACAAAGCATGTTCACAGCGGGGTGGCTCCCAACGCAGCTCGGACCCATCACTGGTGAGTGGCTGGGGAGAAACGGAGGACGATGACGATACGCCTCCCACAGAGGACAGCTTGTCCTTACCTCTGAGCAGCCTGGCACACATGAGCGACTACATGCTGCAGTGCCTGCGCAAATGACAGCAGAGTTGCCCACATTTTAACGTGTACTGACTACTGGGTGGCCACCCTCATGGATCCCTGGTACAAAGACAACGTGTCCACCTTATTTCCCGCACTGGAGTGTGATAGGAAAATGCGCTAGTACAACCGCATGCTGGTAGACACGCTCCTGAGAGCATTCCCAACTGACACCGAGGGACAAGTGGAAGCACAAGGCGAAGGCAGAGGAGGAGCAAGAGGTCACCAGCGCAGCTGTGTCACGGCCAGCTCCTCTGAAGGCAGGGTTAGCATGGCCGAGATGCTGCAAAGTTTCCACAGCTAACTGCACCACTAGCTGATAGGGAACGTGTTAGCAGGAGGCAGCATTTCAACAACATGGTGGAACAGTACGTGTGCACACGCCACAGCCAACGTGGACAAGCTGGCGTTCATAAAAATGAAGCAGGCATGGATCCCACAGGATCTGTCCATCCCTTGTGCAGAATAGACATTTATAACTGCCTCGCCCTCAACCATACATTCTTGTACTCCATGGCACTTCTTTATTGAATATACTTTTTATTTTTATTGTACCAATATTTTGGGGGCAACACCAAGTTGAATGAACCTCTCCTCTGTCTGGGTGCCAGGGGCCTACATTTCGCCTGCTGATTTGGTGCGTGTCATTAACCTCTTTTTGCTGTCAAATATCCTCTCATCTGTCTGGGTGCTGGGGCTTAAATTACTGAAAGTGGCCTGTTCCATTGGTGAGTAACATGATGGCTGTTTTGCTGCTATGGGATCTCTCTCCTCTGTCTGGGTGCTGGGGCTTAAATTACTGAAAGTGGCCTGTTCCAATGGTGGGTAACATGATGCCTCTTTTGCTGCTATGGGACCTTTCTCCTCTGTCTGGGTGCCAGGGGCCAACATTTCAGATAATCGCCTGTTGCTTTGGTGGGTGACATTATCCTCTTTTTGATTTCGAATGTCCTCTTATCTGTCTGGGTGCTGGGGCTTAAATTACTGAAAGTGGCCTGTTCCATTGGTGGGTAACATGATGACTGTTTTGCTGTAATGAGACCTCTTTCCTCTGTCTGGGTGCTGGGGCTTAAATTACTGAAAGTGGCCTGTTCCAATGGTGGGTAACATGATGCCTCTTTTGCTGCTATGGGACCTTTCTCCTCTGTCTGGGTGCCAGGGGCCAACATTTCAGATAATCACCTGTTGCTTTGGTGGGTGACATTATCCTCTTTTTGATGTCGAATGACCTCTACTCTGTCTGGGTGTAAGGGGCCTATATTTTGTTTAATTGCTTGCTGTCTTGGTGGGAGACATTTAACTCTTTTTACTTTCAAATTACTGCCCCATTGTGTGGGTGTCAGGGGTCTATATGTCGTTTAATCATTTGTTGTCATGGTGGGAGATATTAAACTCTTTTTACTGTCAAATGACCGCCATATTAACGTAGGTGCCAGGTGCCTATATTTTGTTTACTTACTTGCTGTGTTGGTGGGAGACATTTAACTCTTTTTACTGTCAAATGACTGCCCCATTGTGTGGGTGTCAGGGGCCTATATGTCGTTTAATCATTTGTTGTCTTGGTCGGAGAGATTAATCTCTTTTTACTGTCAAATCACCGCCCCATTGTGTGGGTGTCAGGGGCCTATATTTAGTTTACTTGTTTGCTGTCTTGGTGGGAGACATTTAATTTTTTTTACTGTCAAATGACTGCCCCAATGTGTGGGTGTCAGGGGCCTATAAGTCATTTAATCATTTGTTGTTTTTTGGGTGACATTTTCTTCTTTATACTGTCAAATGACCGCCCCATTTTCTGGTTGTCAAGGGCCTATATTTCGTTTCATCGCTTGCTGCATTTGTGGGAGATATTAAACTCTTTATACTGTCAAATGACCTCTACATTGTCTGGTTGTCAGGGGCCTATATTATGTTTCATCGCTTGCTGTATTGGTGGGAGACATTAACCTCTTTTTACTGTCAAATGACCACCCCATTGTCTGGTTGTCAAGGGCTTATATTTCGTTTCATTGCTTGCTGTCTTGATGGGAGACATTAAACTCTATTTACTGTCAAATAACCTCTCCTCTGTCTGTGTGTCAGGGGCCTACATAAATGATAATGGCCTGTTCCATTGCAGGTTGACCTAAGGCCTGTGTTGCTGTTACGGGACCGCTCTCCTATTTGCGGGTGCCATGGTCCTCCTGAATTAGTAAATGAGGCCTGTGGCACTGCTGGGTGAAATCAATACTGATTTGACATGATTGTAACTCTTTGTGGGTGCCATGGGTCTGAATCTGTGAATGAGGCCTGTGGTATTGCTGGGTGAAATTAATACTATCTTAACGTGATTTTAACTCTCCTCTTTGTGGGTCCTGTGGGCCTGAATGTTTGAATAAGGCCTGTTGCCCTGCAGGCAGACATGATTCCTTCTTCACTGTGATGACAACTTCAACTCCCATGTATGGTTGCCATTGGCCTGAGTCTGTGAATGAGGCCTGTGACACTGCTGGCAGACATGAATCCTTCTTGGCTGTGATGTGAACTTCAACTCCCATGTATGGTTGCCATGGCCCTGAGTCTGTGAATGAGGCCTGTGGCACTGCAGGCAGACATAAATCCTTTTTGTCTTTGATAAGAACTTCAACTCCCATAGCATTCCCACCTGACGCCACCCCAACCTCCTCCAAGTTGACAATTGATATTGGCTAATTTTTATTTATGTTATTTTATTTTAAGAAATGACCCAATCCACATTTATTTGCAGGGGACTTACCTTCATTTTGCTACCTTTTGCAGGCCTCTAGCCCTTTCCCGAGCTATTTTACAGCCTTTTTAGTGCCCAAAAGTTTGGGTCCCTATTGACTTCAATGGGGTTTGGGGTTTGTGGTCAAGTCCAGGTCGAGTTCGGATCCCGAACCCAAATATTTTCGTGAAGTTCGGCCAAACTTCTCGAACCCGAACATCAAAGTTTTCGCTCAACTCTAATTATAAGGACTTAACAGTTAAATTTGTGGTTCGCTCCGGAGAGCAGAAAGGACTTCACCATAATCTCCAGTCACCCGAGCGTGTTTGTCGGGAGTAATATATTAGGTAACATAGTAACATAGTAACATAGTATATAAGGCCGAAAAAAGACATTTGTCCATCCAGTTCGACCTGTTTCCTGCAAGTTGATCCAGAGGAAGGCAAAAAAACCCTGTGAGGTAGAGCCAATTTTCCCCACTTAAGGGGAAAAAATTCCTTCCCGACTCCAATCAGGCAGTCAGAATAACTCCCTGGATCAACGACCCATCTTTAGTAGCTATAGCCTGAAATATTATTACGCTCCAGAAATACATCCAGGCCCCTCTTGAATTCCTTTATTGTACTCACCATCACCACCTCCTCAGGCAGAGAGTTCCATAGTCTTACTGCTCTTACCGTGAAGAACCCTTTTCTATGTTTGTGTACAAACCTTCTTTCCTCCAGACGCAGATGATGTCCCCTCGTCACAGTCACAGTCCTGGGGATAAATAGGTGATGGGAGAGATCTTTGTACTGACCCCAGAGATCTTTGGTAAGTGCCACAAAACCAGTTTTGGGAAGGGTGGTGAAAACACTGTATAGGCTAATAAGATTGTAAGCTTCTGTGTTGCTCCGCGGGCTAGCCTGTATATTACAAACCATGCAATCGTTCCTGTATTTTAGGGTAATAACAGGTATGGCGAGGCAGTGTTAACTCTGTTCTCAATAGGTAAATTATTGCGGTTACCATTAGAGAGCGCTGTGCTGTACAACACAGGGGTCTCAGCTGCAGGCTTAGTGTATGTAACTTTATTTCATGCAATCTGTATTTTAGAGCTGTAGGTAATATTGCTGTGTTTCAGTAAAGAAGTTTTTGTTTCCAAAAGCCGGTGTCTGTGTCGCTTTCCTCGTCTGTGACTTCGCTGTATCCTGGGGAGCACAACCCGGTACATGGCTTACAACTGCGCAGATAGGCAGCGGTCAACTGACTACGTAGGATGTCTCTGTGGTAATTAAGTTTTTCCTCCCTCTCAGTGGGTGTGAAAAAGGCCCCCATTTTGGACCGGTAGAAGGAGTCCAACAAGGTGGAGAGCCAGAAGTCATCCCTCTGCCGAATGGTGACAATTTGGCTGTCACTACGCAAGTAACTGAGCATGCATGAGGGCCATTTGTGCAAGTGACTCTGAGGGACTCCCTGCCTCCATCTCCACTGCCTACTGCCACGGCGTGTCTGGGTCCCCTGTCTCGTCTTCCTCATCGTCCTGTAGCTCCTCTGGCTACTCCTGCTCCTCCTCTCCTGTCAGATGAGTAGAAAAAACACCCGTTTCACTGCACATTGTCTATGCTCCAATGTTCTCCTCCCCTTCCTCCTCCTCTTCCAGTTCAGCCCCCACAGGACTCACGTGGCCGTGAAATCTAGGCGCCATGTCTCCTGTCCCCTGACCAGCCATTGTTACCACCATCTGTTCCAGGACATGAAGCAGTGGAATGGCATCGTTCATCCCATACTCCTGCCGACTGACAAATAACAAATAACATGAGCTGCAACTGGCTGACATCGAAGTTACACAGGGGAGTACTCCTATATGCTTGGATCATCAAGAAATCATTGATAGCTTTCTCTGTTCATATAGTCAGTCCAACATATGGAGGGTGGAATTTCAATAGGTGGAAACATTGCATATCAGCCTATGTTGGGGGATGCCGTTCTGCCGCTGCAGATCAAAGAGGGTGTGTTTTGCGGTGTACGAGTGGCTGAAGTGCATGCAAAGTTTCCTGGCCATTTTTAGGATATCTTGCCGATGAGTGGAACACTTCATGAACCACTTGACAACCAGATTATGACAACCAGATACAATGCCATGCAGGGCGGATGGCTCAGCCTTCCTAAATGCAGCAACGACACCATGTTCTTCGCGTTGTCGGTCACCATGGTTCTGATTTTCAGTTGTCGCGGAGAAAGCCAGGATTCCCTCCCCTTGGTGACTCCATTCGCCAAGGCAAACCAGGTGCAGAACAGCATGACACCGCCGTGCCCTGCACATGTGCTATGCTGGAGGAGCACTGTGACTTGTCCCTGCAGTGGAGGCTGAGTACCTGGTGGAGGATGAGGAGGCAGAAGCGGATATTGTCGCAGGACAAACGGCGTGACAACGTGGAGGCAGAAGTGGCATGACCTGGCCAAGTTGCTGTGGTGACTGTGCAGCAGGGACATAGCAATAGGGGGTGCAGAGGCTACCGGGCTGGTCCTGTTATAAGTCTGGCTGGAGGAAAGGGGTTAGCTCAAGATTTTGGTATGGTGGTGGGGGGTTCCACTTCAATTTTTGCCTCAGGCAACATGAAGGCTATGTGCTTTCCTGTCCCTGGCCACAAAGCACTGAGGGAAGGGGGACCAAAGCTTAAGTCTTGCACTAGCGCCCATGAGCCCTTAGCTTTGCCCCTGCTGTGCAGGAAACACATTCACCCAGTGGGCCGTAAAGGACATGTATTGTCCCTGAGCGTAGTTACAGCTCCACATGTCGGTGCTGCCGTGCACTTCAGCAGTCAACAACAGGCTGAAGAACTGACCAACCTTCTGTTCTACATATTTGTGCAGGTTTGGTACTGCCTTTTTCGCAAAAGAATGATGGCTTGAGACTCTCGAGTCCACCACTTGGAAAGGGAGGGACTGCAGCACCAGCAACTTGGCCAGGAGCACATTCAGCTTCTGCACCGTTGGATGATTGCACGCATTCTGCTGTCTCTTGGCAAACGCTTCGGTGATCGATTGCTGACGGAATGACTGAGGAGGAGGAGGAGCAGAAGGAGCATCAGGACCAGCAGATGATGGGAATGACAGACAGCTCCTTTCGGCAGAGGTGGTGGAACCTTGACTGCCTGAAACCGGGTCCGTGACACTGAGTGATTCAGCGGTTTCTGCGGAAGGCTGGCCCACCACATCGGACCACAGCTCTACTAGGCCACTAGCACAACGCTGCATATGTTGACGCAGGGCCGTAGTGCCAATATTGGCACCCTGGCTACGCTTCACCTTCTGCCCAGAGATCTACATATGGCCATGTTCACCTACTCCTGCGGCATAACAAAAAACTGCCACACTGGCGAGTAGGTGATTTTCCTCCCAACAGTCCGCACTGACTGACTGCTACCGCCGCTGCCTACGTGAACCAGTGCACCACTAGTTCCAGGGCACGTGGGCTGCTGCGAAGCCGGTGGTCTACCCTGGGCACGTTTGGCTCCCGACCTCACACTGCTGCACTTCCTGCTTACTCCCAGCCATGCTACCACCTTGCTGGCTCAGCCGCTGCCTCACAGCCAAGCTTCCACCCTCTTCTCCGGATGTTGATGACTCCCCTTCTGCACCCAGCTCCCAAGTGCGATTGGCTTCAACATCGTCATGTAGTGTCTGCACATCATTGATGTCCTCCTCAACGGCCTCTGGGTCAGGAGCCTGCCCACTCACAACACAAGCTCCCACACCACTCTCCTCATCACTACTTGTCCACCTAGTGGAGGAAGCAGCGGATATATCCTCCACATCTTGGCTGAGCAGTAGCTGCTGACTGTCCTCTAGTATCTCGTCCTCACTGTATAGTGGAGCTGAGCCCACAGCATACAATACTTCTGTGGCTGATGGAACAGCAAAAGACAAACGAAAGATTGAGGACAGGTGAGAGCACAAGGACTGCTCCCGGGCCCTGCCACCTAAGGGTTTTGTCTTACGAACCCACCGACTGTTGGCAGGGGGTGTCTGATGTCACTTGGGATGAAGTGGATGACCGAGTTAAACAATCAAGAACTGCTGGGTTGCTGGTCAAGACATGACCCTGCTAGATTATACCGGGAGCTCAGGGCTCTCGCTGCGACTCCCGCTGCCACGCCCCCTTACTCAGCTGCAACCTCTGCCTGGGCCAGAAAAATTTAAGCTTCTGCCACTCCTCTGTGCATGGCCTGGCACCTCTCTGTCTGACATACTTTTAACTGAACTAATTAAATGCAAATTAAAACACCGCTAAAAGCGACAAATATATTGTTCTTTTTGTTCTGAAATAGGCCACTAAATGCTTTTACCACAAATAACTGCAGAAGTGAACTGAGAATATATTTTTCTTTTTGTACTGAAATAGTCTGCTAAACGCTTTCAACACATATAACTGCAGAAGTGAACAGAGAATATATGTTTCTGTTTGTACTGAAATAGGCCACTAAACGCTTTCAACATAAATAGCTGTAACAGTGAAGTGTGTATATATTTTTCTTTCTGTACTAAAATAGGCTACTAAACGCTTTCACCAGAAATATCTATAACAGTGAAATGTGTACATATTTTTCGTTCTGAACTGAAATAGGCTACTAAATACTTTTACCACAAATAATTAAAACAGTGAAGTGCATATATATTTTCCTTTCTGTAATGAAATAGGCCACCAAACGCTTTCACAACAAATAACTGCAACAGTGAAGTGCATATATATTTTTCTTTCTGTACTGAAAAAGGCCAATAAATGCTTTCACCACAAAAAACTGCAATAGTGAAGTGCATATATACTTTTCTTTCCGTACTGAAATAGGCCACTAAACGATTTCCTCACAAATAACTGCAACAGTGAAGTGCGTATACATTTTTCTTTTTGTACTAAAATAGGCCACTAAAGGCTTTCACCACAATTAACTGCAACACTGAAGTGCTATATATTTTCCTTTTTTTAATTAACCACTTCAGCCCCCCTAGCTTAAACACCCTTAATGACCAGGCCACTTTTTACAATTCCGCACTACACTACTTTCACCGTTTATTGCTCCGTCATGCAACTTACCACCCAAATTAATTTTACCTCCTTTTCTTCTCACTAATAGAGCTTTCATTTGGTGGTATTTCATTGTTGCTGACATTTTTACTTTTTTTGCTATTAATAAAAATTTAACGACATTTTTGCAAAAAAATGACATTTTTCACTTTCTGTTGTAAAATAAATTTTTCTCTAAATTTATTGTTCTACATGTCTTTGATAAAAAAAAATCCAATAAGTGTATATTTATTGGTTTGGGTAAAAGTTATAGCGTTTACAAACTATGGTGCAAAAAGTGAATTTCGGCATTTTGAAGCAGCTCTGACTTTCTGAGCACCTGTCATGTTTCTTCAGGTGCTAGAATGCCAGGATAGTATAAATATCCCCCAAATTACACCATTTTAGATAGAAGACACCCCAAAGTATTCGCGGAGGGGCTTGGTGAGTTCATGTATCATTTCATTTTTTTTCACAAGTTAGCAGAAAATGACACTTTCTGAGAAAAAAAAAAAAAAGTTTCAATTTCTGATAACTTCTGGCAAAAAAAAAAAATCTCAGACGGACTCACTATGCCCCTCAGTGAATACCTTGGGGTGTCTACTTTCCGAAATGGGGTCATTTGTGGGGTGTGTTTACTGTTCTGGCATTTTGGGCGGGGCTAAATTGTGAGCCGCCATGTAAAACCTAAAGGTACTCGTTGGAATTTGGGTCCCTTTGCGCACCCAGGCTGCAAAAGTGTCACTCATGTGGTATCGCCGTACTCAGGAGAAGTAGGGCAATGTGTTTTGGGGTGTATTTTTACATACACCCATGTTGGGTGAGAGAAATATCTCTGTAAATTGTCAACTTTGTATAAAAATTTTTAAAAGTTGTCGTTTACAAAGATATTTTTCACACAAAGTATGGGTATATATAAAAATACACCCCAAAACACATTGCCCTACTTCTCCTGAGTACGGCGATACCACATGTGTGCCACTTTTTTGCAGCTTGAGTGCAAAGGGCCCTAAAACCAATGAGTACCTTTAGGATTTCACAGGGCATTTTTACGCATTTGGATTCCAGACTTCTTCTCACGCTTTAGGGGCCCCTAAAATGCCAGGGCAGTATAAATACCCCACATGTGACCCCATTTTGGAAAGAAGACACCCCAAGGTATTCTGTGAGGGGTATGGTGAGTTCATGTAAAATTTTATTTTTGTCACAAGTTAGTGGAATATGAGACTTTGTAAAAACAAAATTAAAAACAAAAACAAAAAAATTTCCGCTGACTTGTGCCAAAAATAAAAATTCTGTGGACTCACCATGCCCCTCACAGAATACCTAGGGTGTCTTCTTTCCAAAATGGGGTCACATGTGGGGTATTTATACTCACCTGGCATTTTAGGGGCCCCTAAAGTGTGAGAATCCAAATGCATAAAAATGCCCTGTGAAATCCTAAAGGTACTCATTGGTTTAGGGCCCTTTGCGCATCTTGGCTGCAAAAAATGTCACACATGTGGCATCGCCGTACTCAGGAGAAGTGGGGCAATGTGGTTTGGGGTGTATTTTTACATATACCCATGCTGCGTGTGAGAAATATCGCTGTAAACGACAACTTTTTAAATTTTTTTATTCAAAGTTGTCAATTTACAGAGATATTTCTCTCACCCAGTATGGGTATATGTAAAATACACCCCAAAACACATTGCCCTACTTCTCCTGAGTACGGCGATACCACATGAGTGACACTTTTTGCAGCCAAGATGCGCAAAGGGCCCTAAAACCAATGAGTACCTTTAGGAGGGCATTTTACGCATTTTTCTTCTCACGCTTTAGGGCCCCTAAAATGCCAGGGCAGTATAAATACCCCACATGTGACCCCATTTTGGAAAGAAGACACCCCAAGGTATTCCGTGAGGGGCATGGCGAGTTCATAGAATATTTTTTTTGGCACAAGTTAGTGGAAATTGATTTTTATTGTTTTTCTCACAAAGTCTCCCTTTCCGCTAACTTTTGACAAAAGTTTAATTTTTCATGGACTCATTATGCCCCTCAGCGAATACCTTGAGGTGTCTTCTTTCCAAAATGGGGTCACATGTGGGGTATTTATACTGCCCTGGCATTTTAGGAGCCCTAAAGCGTGAGAAGAAAATGCGTAAAATGCCCTCCTAAAAGTACTCATTGGTTTTAGGGCCCTTTAGCATCTTGGCTGCAAAAAGTGTCACTCATGTGGTATCGCCGTACTCAGGAGAAGTAGGGCAATGTGCTTAGGGTGTATTTTTACATATACCCATGCTGGGTGAGAGAAATATCTCTGTAAATTGACAACTTTGAATAAAAAATTTAAAAAGTTGTCGTTTACAGTGATATTTCTCACACACAGTATGGGTATATGTAAAAATACACCCCAAAACACATTGCCCCACTTCTCCTGAGTACGGCGATACCACATGTGTGACACTTTTTTGCAGCCAAGATGCGCAAAGGGGCCCTAAAACCAATGAGTACCTTTAGGATTTCACAGGACATTTTTACGCATTTGGATTTTCACGCTTTAGGACCCCTAAAATGCCAGGGCAGTATAAATACCCCACATGTGACCCCATTGTGGAAAGAAGACACCCCAAGGTATTCCGTGAGGGGCATGGCGAGTTTACAGAAAAAAAAATTGGCACAAGTTAGCGGAAATGGTATTTTTTTTTTTTTTTACAGTCTCACATTCCACTAACTTGTGACAAAAATAAAATTTTGCATCAACTCACCATACCCCTCACGGAATACCTTGGGGTGTCTTCTTTCTAAAATGGGGTCACTTGTGAGGTTTTTGTACTGCCCTGGCATTTTAGGGGTCTCCGCAATCATTACAAGTATGGCCAGAATTAGGAGTTTTTGCGATTCTCCTTATATTGACCATACGGGTCAATAATCCGGTGGGGGGGGGTTGTGTGGTGATTGGTGCACT